>CM041533.1:19306675-20506675 GCA_023238725.1 Scortum barcoo | reverse complement strand
TGTCCTTGAATAGAAGAAGTGTCCTTTTGACTCATTCATACCGTAAGTGAATTTGGATAACATCCATGGATGTGTTACACGGTGACTAACTATGATCTGCATGTGCTAAAATCCCACTGAAATGTATTTTTAAAGGGCTGAAAAGTCTTTACTGTGCGTTTGTTCAGACACCTAAAAGGGGAACAAATGGGAAGTCTTTTAAAGTATTTTTTGGAAGTGGACTGCAAAGAATGTAAACTAAAATCTGGCATGAAGGTTCATCCATCCTTTCCCCTTGTCTCTCTTCCTTTATTTCCAATTACAGTATCTCTCAGCTGCACCTTATCTAATGAAGGCGAGATGTTTATTTTCATCCTGTGTATCTTGTTTTATCTTTTAAAATGAATTTGTATCTGAGGGAAGCATACAAAAACAAAAAAAGTATATTTTCTGTTTTTTTCTAGATTTTCTTTCATCTTTCCTTTATATTGTGAAATACTAAATAGTTTAATCTCTTCAGACTTCTGCACTATTCAGATAAAACTGTTTAAAAGAAGAACATCACTCAACTCATAGATATACCGTAGTGGTTAAGTATAGGCATCGCTTCACTTTAAAAGGTCATGGAGCAAAAAGTTCTTAGATGACTACACTCCTCCTCTATGATAAAGTAGATGTTGTAGCAAATCTTATAAGATTAAAAAGCATATTAATATGCCTTTTATCCATGAGCTCCACTGCATGAGTCTGTGTGTGTGTGATTATGTAGCCCGCAGTTGTATTGCGCTCTGACAGGCTTCCAGTCGGTAGTGTGTGTGCCAAGAGCTGCACCTGTTATGAGTTATGTGGAGCTGTGTGTGTGTGTGATGTCAAATTAAGTCCATGAGGTGCCAGATAGATGCTGAGCTACTCTAACTAAGGGGAGCAACGAGGCTCTGGATAGATGCTGTGCTCAGTAAGAGGAGCTACGAGGTGCATGATGGGAAAGTTTAACACACACACACTCTGCTCATACACTGTGTGGTGATGTGTTGAGGGAACATTTTACAACAGACTGGCCCAGAAAAGATCAGAAGGACACCTGTGTGGAGCATTGGCTAGATTCCTAGAAGTATGTGAGGTCAGCAAGTTTTTAATGAGCATCAGGCGCTGGCTAGTGTCCATCACCAGCTGATGAGTACTAGGAGCTTTCTAGGAGGGGCGGGGGGTTATTGCCCAATTATTTCTACAGTGTGCTGAATTGTCCTTTAAAAAAAAAAGAAAAACAGGCGAGGGGATGTCTCAGAAGAATGCTATATAAGACACAGTACAAAGAAGTGTTTTTTATTTGTTCATTGATGCAAGTATTGGACTTATGTTTTGTGATTTATAAACTTAACTTTATAACAGATTCTTCCAGACTTCTGCTTTTTAATGTTTGAGACTGCAGCACCTCAATCAATGATGTTTTTGACTCAAAAGAGGATCAGTGCTTTTTTGCTTTTTTGTCCAACATAGAGAGGTTTAAGATTTTTTTTGTTCCTGCTGCTTTTATTCTATTTCACTGTTACATAACTTGTATTTTCATACGTTTTCTTGTCATATCTTTTCATTTGTTTTAAAATGACTGTTTTGTTGTTGTTGTCAAACATGAACTTTATTGTCAGATATTCAATATACTCGCAGAATAATTATGGCAGCTTCGACTTTATCTTTTATGGGTCAAAATGATGCTGCCTGCTGGTTTGAGCGGCAGGCTTGAGGATTACCACATGGTGGAGCTCTCTGCTGCAGAATCACTGCTCAGTGTGTGCTGGAAGTGGCGCAGTGGAGACGACCGTGTGTGCTCATAGTAGACAAACCAGTAGATGAAATCGTGTTGTGTGTGTGTGCCTGTGGTCATGGGGTGGGCTGGTGGTAATTCTTACATATAGAGAGACACACAGCGTGATTTGATGTGCTGAATGTGGGTGGGTATAAATTCCTTGGATTCTTGGTTCCATGAAATCAGATTGTTCATGAAATCACTTGTTCTGTGATGGGGCATGTTGGGACAGGAGCCGGTGGTCTGAAGTATGCCTCCCTGTTCGGATTAGTTTTGCACTCCCTGAGGCAACACATTTCTGTAGCTACACTGCTACGTGTGTTTTTTTTGTTTGACTTTTCGTGCTTCTCAAAAACCTGACAACAAAGTGGATGTTTGTTCTGTCTGTCTTCTGTGTGTTGCCATGACCTTCCTGTGAGTGGATTTGTGTAATGTTTTTGTTCATGTTTCTTCATGCTGCCGGTCTTCTGAAAGCACCAGTGAAACACTGCAGATACATTTCATTTACAGACCTCCTTCTCCCTGTGAGAAGATGATGATCCTGCTGTTTCTTGGCTCTTTTATTGGAAAACTTGCTGTAATGCATCACTCTGGGAGGGGAAGTGGACCCCTATCCCCCACTCCCCTCACACACACAAAGATATGCTTGTGCACACTTGCATACCCACAGGACAACGTTAACACGGGTCTCTCATAAGTCACGAGTCATTTGATCATCACCATCCCATTTACAGCAGACCATGATAATTCTGGTTAATTGTTGTATGTGTCCTCTTATTGTCCAGATGTTGTACAGAGTTTAAGTCTGACACAACTCTATACTTTTTACTCCACCACATTTATCCGAGAGCTTTAGGTGTTTGACAGAATTTTCATACCTTTTGTGTCCAATAAACACCATGTATCACCAAAATGGTTGATTTTGAATGTTTGTATAATGAACTTCAAGTGTTCCTTTATAGGCTGAGCAAATTCTCCTAATGCTTAAATAAACTATTTAAAATCTACATGGATAAACTGGGATTCCTGTTAATACTTACATAATATTACTAAAAGTACGTTTTTAATGCAGGGACTTATTTACTTGCAGTCGATACTAACACATTGTTTTGCATAAATAGATAATAATGATAGAATCTACAAACCTAAAGCAGACTTTCTCCATCTTATTCTTGTCTTAATTACTGCCTGAATGTTTATGATCACTTCAGACATTAGAGCCTGACACTGATTTTGACCATCTTCAAGCATGTTACAAACAAAATCAAACCAAAAACATACAACAGGAAACTGGAAAAGTAATGAGTATTTTATTTCACATAATATGACAGAAAATACCAAGATTTCAAACAAAGCTAATAAAAAAAATAAAACAGTCACACCTTGAGCCGATTTCTACTAAATGTGTAAAAGTTGTGATCCAGAATTGTGTGGTTAAAAAAAAACTTTTGGGCAAAGATATTTTTTATAACATTTCTTAAATTTCATGCGACATTAACAGCTTTTTGGATTTTCTCTTCTCTGTCTTAATTAATGAATGCCCATTGTTAAACTGTGGAACATACTGGCTCACTATATCCCTTCAATAACAAATAGAAAGGATACTGGACCTCTGTGTTTTTTGCTGTCTGTGGGCTGCATGAACTACCAAGGAATTGTGCATTTCTCAAGAAATTTTAATATACAATGGCAAATTTAACACCTGCAAATATACATACTGCAAAACATCAAACAAATCTGACATGTGGAGGACAATTCCCTGCAAAGAAAATGGAGCAGAGGCTGGAGTGATTGTCCTATACATAGTCTCTGCCCGGCTGGCCTGCATAGCGGGACGGTGGGTAGCGTGGAGATTTCCCAGAGCCGTTGTTGGAGCAGTTGCAGCAGAGGAAGGCCCCTCCTATAATGATGAGACAGGCAGCTCCCCATCCAACGTACAGGGCACTTCCAAATTCATACCTGTGAATAATTCACAAATAAATCATGTGAACAGAGAAGAGATTTTACCTGCATTACAAGTCTGGCCAAACACTAGCTGATAATATGACATCTAATTAGGTCTGATTCATGTTGTTGACATTTAAACATCATCAAGTTCGGTCTCAAGTCATTATCATAAACCTGAATACACGCGAATAAGAATAAACTACCTAAGCTAAGAATAAAGAATGGAAAACTGAGGTGTAAAATAAACACATTTTAAAGCATTTTTACAAAGTGACTTTGGTATTTTTCCTGAAGTAAAGGATATAGATACTTCTTTTTAATACTACCTGACTTTTTGGACTAGCAGGACAGCAGCAGCATAGTAAAAGACAGCGTCATGCTCCTGCATCATTACACACAGCGACAGTGACACCTGATAATTAGTGTGAATTCCAGACTAAACCACAGAGAAGGACGAGCTCACCTGGCATTAGTTGGAGTAGTTGGGTTGTAGAAGTCTTGTGCTATCCTGTGGCCATACCAAGAGGTTCCCACCAGAGTCAGCAGTCCTGAGAAACCATGAGCAGAAAATCACTTTATATAGTGCAAGATACAGGTCAAAATGTGCAGCGTGTTATCTTTCATGTATCATCTTTATGGAGGTTAAAAAAACAAATTCTCTGCAAGTCAAATGATGCTCCAAAGTTGTTGCACGATTTGTCAGAACAGAACATACAATATGGTGGAGAAACATTTTCATCTACAAGCCAGATGTTGTTCAAGCAGTGTGTGTGTCTGAACTGAATGGACTCTGACCAGCGATAATGAAGATAACCCCTCCAGCTAGAGCCACTTTGTCCTTCTGCTCCGGTTCTCCAGCCATACACGTGGTGCACCTCATGCCCATCATCTCCACAAAGATGGAAATAACGCACAGTAAGATGGCAGTCACCATCAGCCCTCGTGTGGCCTGTACAGTCACTGTGAACAAAGACGTGGAACAGCATCACTTGATCTGAGCAGGTTTCATTCAATTTCGTGGCCCTTTATTTCATTTATTTATTTTTTTATTTGCTTGACCTTTAGCCTTATAAGGTTGTGTGGTTAACTTTTATCCTCCCTGGGCCATCCCTACTCTTACTACTGCTATTTTTCTAATGTCACAGACAAAACAACTGCAAGAAGTGACAGTTACTTCTCTTTCTAAAGAAACTGGAATAAAAGTTCAAACAAAACCTAATGTTAAAATCTTTAAAGACTTTATGATATGAAATCATTTACCAAGCATCCCTTATAGTTAGTTAAATCTCTTTATTGAGTCTCAGAGTTCTGCCTCTAGTTCACAACAGGCACAAAACGGGCGGGAGTCGACATGAGTCACGTCACGCTGAGGTGAACTAAAAACATTCCTCCAAGCTTTTTTTTAAATTTTTTTTATTTGATGAAGTTGGTATCAGCCTTTTATGATGTAGAGATCAAACATAATTTCACTGAGGTAAATATACAATTCAAACACCGTTTATAAATACCATTCCTTTTAAAATTATTTCAAAGAAGATGAAGTTTCTTTCTTTTTCAGTCTCTCTCTGCTGGTATTTGACTGACATGTCTCTGCATGCAAGAGGTCGTACAGGGAAGAAGAGGACACTTACTTTCTTAGACCTCTTGGAAAGGTTTGAATGACCAGAAAAATTTACACATTCATGTTTTACAGCACACAGGCCGTGAATCTTGAACTTAAAAAAAGGAAGCTCTTTCATAAATGAATAAATACTCTCAATGTTATAAAATCAAATAAAAAAAATGTTAGAAAAAATAATTTTTAAAAAAAGTTAAATGTTTTAGGGAAATAGATGGTCACACCATTTGACCATCTGTCCACATCCATAATTTTGTAGATGTAGAAATTTAAGACACAATATACTATAACTAGTTAATGCTGTGTGGCATGCTGTATTAGTTCTTTGTCTTTGCAAAGGTATCTTAAAAAAGGTACAGTGGGAAGAGGATATGTGAAACAACAATACCTGGCAGCTGGAGAAGTGAATCATACACTTTACACTGAACCTGACCAGTGCTCTGTGATACACAGCTCTTCCACAGCCCCTCATACATCGCCTGAGCTGTGATGATGTTGTCGCCAGCGTAGGATGAAGCTTTCCATTCCACCATGACTGTGGATGCTATCGAGCCAATGAAGCCAAGGAAGGCCAGCAAAAGGCCAAGGAGCTGTATACCTGCATTGGCCATCGTGTATCTCCAAAAGCTGAAAATATGAAGAAAAAAAAGTTTTAAAAAAAAGATTGGAAAGTTCCAAAAACTTTCTTGATGTAGTTCCTGGTGGTTTGGGGTGGTGGATCCGATCCCAAAGAGTGTCTGTCTACCTGTGCATCATCAAGGAATACCCTGGAGGAGAGGGAGGATCCAGGAATGCCACCGCCACCTCTGGTTGAGATTAGGAGGAGTAGGATGACACCTAGTGGAGGTGATGGTCTCCTTCAGCAGCTGAAATAACTCCTCAACCTGCTGCATTAAAATATAAATATACACATGCTGAACAAACAGTGTAAGCAGTTACACTCAAACACAGCAAGACAATTTTCATATGTTGTATTTACACCACAGCTGAGGTTGTGCCATGGTCTAAACCTCTACAGTGTGCTGTACATTCAGAGCAAAATATATGTCCTATTAGTATATAAATGATAATCTATTTAAATATAATATAAGTGGTAAATACCCTGATGATCTTTATTTGGAAACACTACCTTCAAACCAACCACTGAAGCTTCATGTAAAAATATGTCTCACAAATTGTTTTTAAATGTTCCTTTAATGCCTCTGTGGTCCTCCGTTATTGTGCTGAAGGTTGCAGATTCATTTCTTTATGTGACCCTGAATTAACTGCTCCGCACTGCTGTTTTGGTCACATCTCTCTTTTAAAAGTGATCATATCTTTTGAAGGATTTCCAGGTTAAATAAATAAAATAGATAGATAGTAGGGGTCGCACTTATTGTACTGGCAGTGATAGTAGTTGTATTTGCAGTTATAGTGATTACTGTTGAAATAGTAGATTTGTTCTTTCTAAAAGACACTAAATGAAACAAATCAATGACTGGAAAGAGGAGTCTGCTTTTCCCCTTAAAGAACATTCTCAGATGTTTGATTTATTTTGGTAAATGGTGACTCATCTCTGACAGATACTTTATCATTAAAAAGACAAAAAGTCAACTATATTCGGCTTTGTGGGCTGATGCCGAATTTTAGGATTGTCTACTTTTTTTTTGTTGTTGTGAGCAAATAAAATCATGACAGCAGCTGGCCACTGACCAAAGGTTTTGTCTTGCCTAATTCAGACTTGTTGTCGTTTGCACTTTGTGTAATCTGGCTTGTGGATCCACAAGGACATTTGTTTCAACGCTACGGGATCCCTTTAAAAAACAAGGTATGTTGAATTAAACTCACTGAAATAGAAAAATACAGTTTGATATGTAAATTATTATATATTATTTTTCTCTCTGTGGATAAATGACAGCAAAAACAAACATGAGTATATCCAAGTATATCCAATGCATTTCTGTTAAGTCATAGCAACTTTGATTTCTGTTCACTGATACAAGCTTTCATCATGTTTGACAGTGAAAAATGGACAAAAAATTGGGCCTGATTCTGTTCCTGGTGCTGCTTCTGTGTCTCAAAGGCAACACAGAGTCACAAATCTCTTGTCCATACAGATGCCACTGTTTCACTCCAGCTCAAGTACTGTGTGCTGACGGAGTGATGACATCTTTACCCAAGAACCTGTCCAGGCAGGTCAAGGACTTTATTATTATGACATCATCACTGAGGTACCTGTTCCCCCACACTTTACAGGAGAGTCCCCAACTCACCAAGCTTGTCCTATTAGATAATGGCCTGCGAAGTGTTCATGCCAAAGCTTTTGAGAATCTGACTGAGTTGCAGGAGCTGGAAATCAGTGAGAACTCCTTGTTGGAAGATTTATTTCCAGGGACATTTGCAAAGCAGGCAAACCTGACTAAACTGTTGCTCAACTTCAACAGGTTCAAGACAGTGCTTCCTGGCATGTTTGATTCTCTTAAACAGCTAGAAACTCTGCAGATGAAGGGCAACATCTTATCGGATCTGCCTACATTTCTTTTCCTGAACCTCCGCAATCTGCGTGTTCTGGATTTGTCCCGAAATAAACTCTGCGTGGTGAAAAAGGAAACCTTCTCTGGCCTTGAAAGACTGGAGATCCTGAAAATCAACAACAACCTCATCAGCAACCTTACATCTAACACGTTCCACAATGTTTCTCAGCTGAGAGAGCTGCACCTGGAGGGGAATAAGATCTCAGAGCTTGCTGACGGTATCTTCTGTGGTTTAACCAAACTGAAGGTGCTGAACCTCCGTGGGAATCTTCTTTCAACTTTCAGCGATAAGGTGTTTGGATTCGTAGCCACAGATCTGAAGGAGCTGAACCTAAAAGACAACAGACTGACTGAGCTGTCCTCTCTGAGCAGTCTGACATCTCTTTTTGACCTCATCTTGTCCTCTAACCGGCTCTCTTACCTTCCTGAGGACATTTTTAGAAATGTCACAGTCCTGGAGAATCTGGACCTGTCTGAAAACCAGCTCACCTCACTGCCTGAGAAGATCTTTAGTGATTTGTTCAACATCAAGGCGATCCATCTGCACAAGAACAACCTGACCAAGCTGGAGGCTAAACTGTTTGAGGACCAGGGGCTCATTCAGCAGCTCTACCTGTCTCACAACCAGCTGGAAACTCTTCCACTGGGCCTATTCGAACCTTTTGCTCTCCAGGCCACTCTGAGACTGCACGGAAACCCCTGGAAATGTGACTGCCACATGTGGTACCTGCATGACTGGCTGCTGCAAAACAGCCGAGATGTTGAGATGCTCGACAGGATACTCTGCGAGAGTCCTGGCTTTCTGAAGGGACGACCAGTCGTGTCCATCAACAACGACCAGCTGGTGTGTCAGATGTCTAGAGATGCCATGGCTGATCTCAGTACATGTAATCTACAAGCTTACAGAGACACCGTGATCATCAAGTGTAATGTGGACACATGTTCCCCACTCACAGTGAAGGTACAGTTTCAGGAGGACAATGGCAGTATTAAGGAGCATATTTTGACAAAAGAGCCTGATTATTCTCGGTGCAATGAGACAGCTATAGAGTAGTAATTCACAGATTAAACCTTTTCTCTGTCTGCAAATACATCCTCATGCATTTGGTCTTTCTTTCTAAGAGTCACATTGTGTCACATGTTCTGACTGTCACAGTCAACAAGTACTGTAAACAAATCTTTAACTCAGCAGCTGATAACCCGTTTACATGCATACTGCCGAATGATAAGAGGGGTGGATGAACTCTTTTCTTGCAAAGTTCAAAGTTCAGCCCACTAATTTTTAAGATCCTGTCACTGTTTAAATAAATCAACATGTCAGTCATCTGCTGCAGTAGATGCCTCTGCCACCCTTGTTTAAGTACGCTGGAAGTGCTTGATTGTCTCTCGACCAGGGCAACAAGTGCAGAATACTTAGGACTGTTTGAATGTGTGCTGTGTATTTTGCAGTTTTCAGGTTTCAAGTTTTAAAAGTGCTCCTCATGTAAAATATCAATAATATATAACATTTGAGTATTCAAATGATTAGTTTGAATTTAGTCGTCATGGCAGTGGTGGAAGAAGTATTCCATAATCAGACCCTTCAAATAGGTTACAGTTTCCATACTACAATGTAAAAATAATATATACTACTGTACTATATAAATATTACAAGTAAAAGTCCTGCAATTAAAAAACAAATGTAGTAAAGTAAAAAGTGCAGAGGTAGTATCAGTTAAATATACTTACAAGTAAATCTGCAAAATAACTTGTTAATATAGTTGTCACACAGATGCAGTGCAGTAAAATGTGCAATTTCTACCTCTGAATTATAGTGGACTAGAAGTATGAACCTTGACATTTTTTTTATTTTTACAGTTTTTAGCAAAAATAAGAGATTATATTTCTCCACTGCCTTGGCACACATATATATTTCTAATTTATACAGGATTGTAGTAGTGACCCCTCCTGTCATCTAGGGCTTTCAAAAGTCCTCTTCTGATCACTTCACTGCTCCTGAACACTGGGAGGGGTGAGGGAGGAGGGAGGTCTTTACACAACAAGGCACACAGATGGCTACACCTTGAATACAGCACTCCAACCCAGGGTTAATAAGGGTCAAAGGCCAGGGGGTCGATTGGTTCCTCGGTCCAAGCAGACATCACAATGACATCACAATTCACATGACAAAAAGTGGTGGCTGTCTTACTTCCAAAGTATGGAGGGATGGCCTTAAATTGGAGCTAATCTTCACTTGACTAAAACTAGGGGGTAAACAGGATGTTTAGAGTACAGGGTTGTTAGCTAATGAGCAACAAGACATATGAAAGTTGTTGCACATCTTGATTCAGTGAGCATGCTGGGGTATACGTAAATAATTTAAGACAGCTAAAAGAAGAAACTAATAGAATGTCAAAACAAACCAGACTGTTACAGACAAAATATTGATTAAATTATTTAGGAAAATACTATGAAGTGTCCAATTTATGCAAATACAGATTGTAAATTATTTTAACTTTTGATATGTACCAATTATTTTGAATTGTACCTCCAATTTATGACTTTCTAGTTTATCAAAGAACAGATTGTAAATTATTTTAACTTTTGATATAATACCAAGTATATATGTATGAATGTAAACTGTACCTCTTAATGACTTTCTAGTTTTCAAAGAACAGAGCAACTTTAATCAGTATATATGTATGATGTAAACTGTTTCTTTCATAACATTTTTAAGTAATTGTGCAGAATGTAATGTAAATGCCCAAAAGTCAAATCAATCAATACAACCTTTATCCACTTGAAATACCTTCCACAGTTATAGCTGCTATAACTCACATTTTGATATTAACAATTGTTGAAAATAATTAAGAACAATGACTCACTCGTTGAGAAACACACAAAGAAATACTATAGCACATTTTAGCCTGATTGTGATTATCTGTGGCAAATTAGGCATCTTCAGTAGAATTTAAATTAAAGATCTGTGTGTCCAAGCAATGACTTCTCAGTGTATTTGTAAAGATGAAACTACTGTTGTGTACAGCACAGTTTCAGAGGTTAGTAGATCTCTCCTTAATGCCAAATCACCTGTCAGCGGCCATCACTGCCACTTACTCTCACTGCATGGCAAACTAACAGCAGCAGTGTCCGAGCTGCTGCCCAGAGGCACGATGAAAAGCGCCTCTTAACCCTTACGGTCTGATCCCATATAGCTGTACTGCTTGGTGGGCAGTACCAAGGAAAGGAAAGAAGAAAGGAAGAGAGGGGTGCAGACATTATCTGGTGAGACACAAAATGTCCAAAACAACACAAAGCACTGGGGGGGGGGGTTCCCACAGAGTTTAGTCCGGGCCGGTGAGGAGAGAGGTGACGAGGGCAGGGCCGAGTCCTCGGGACAAAGAGTAAAGGTCATCTGACACTCTGTGCCTGGGGCAAGAATTCAAGAGAGTTTTTTATCTAAACTCATTTCAGATCAGGTTGCTGTATATATCACCAGTTTTATCATTAATAGCATCATACTGTATTGATAACAAGGATAATACATCTCAGTTATGGGGACAAAAATCATGGAAATGAATGAAGCATTTATCTTTACTTTAATTATTATGCAAGTTTTTTTTTCAACTTCACTTAAATGAGCTCAATCAGTCGTGAAATGATAACCAACACTAGTTACCATTATGTGGGCAAGTGTCTATTAGATCCTCTCTCTCAGCCTGTGAGAGGGCGACGCACATCCTCCATGACACGATGACCCAAACATCTCAAGGACACAAATAGGCCATTTTGCACACTCAAAATGTGAGCATTGCTTACAAACAAGGGTCAATATTCACCCCTCAATGCACCCAGACCCCCGGGTGGAGGCCAAATTGGTGTTGATGACCAAATTAAGAACAGCTGACCTGATGTGGGTGTTAAGTGGACGCTGAGGTGTCACCAGAATGGTAATCTTTTAGCGTACTGGCACACTGCCTTTTGTCTTGTCCATCCCTATTGGAGGATAACAAGAGGGTATAAGCTCCTTATCATCACATTACAATTATGGAGGATGAATCAGGAGCTATGGCCCTGAGGACCCTGCTCTCATACACCTATCCTCGTTTTGTTTCCTTCTCCCCAGATAGAGATATTTTATTATGCATGCAAGGTTTAGATTATGCATGGTTGTATATAGAGGAGTCACTGCAAACCTGAGTAGCTTGTTGCTGCAAAACAATTGTAATGCCTCCCACACTCTAACATTCAGCAGCAGAAGTAATTTCTGAAGAGGCCATTGTTTGCAGTTTGTTTCAGTGTGCGTCACAGACTATGGTTTTAAGACATTTTAAGAATACAATACCATCAGGTCCAAAGCTTGTTATGTCCTGGGAGAATAGCAATTCAAATGTTAAATCACAATCTGCAGTAAATATTATTAAGTTGTTGATGGATTTTGGCCCATGCGCTTTGCAGCTTTTTTTTAAGGGTAAGTGGTTGAAGAGGCTTTCTGAAGAATTAAAGATTCCGCTGAAGACAAAGCAAGGAGAATAAAGACCAGTCAAACAGATTATAATCTGGCAACCTAAAATCTGTCTTTACTTTGTAGTTTACTGCTTATAACTTAGTATTACTCAATACACTATTGATAAATGATTTATTACACATTTATTACACTGTGAATTACAATTTTTAAACCCTCTATAAAGTATATATAAGTGGTACCAAAACAGCACAGAAAACTGTAAAAATGTTCTTACAAGTTAAAGGACAATTTGAGTATGGAAAAAAATGGTCATTCAGGCAGAGCACTAAGGTTAGCTGACTGTCATCAGCTGCTTCATTCATGCTTCACAGTCACTGGTTCATTCATCAGCTGCTTGGCTCTCAGCTGACTAGAATTGCCCAATCATATTCATGTGTGTGCAGAGTTTACCGCTGGCTGCTTCAGCTCCCTCCACCACTACAGCCAAATCTGTTCATGTGCGTTCAGGCTGTGCTCGTGCTAGAGACCGCACACTTGACTCACAAAACATAATCTGACTAAATGCAGCACACATGAGAGCAACAACACAGTCGGGGGTTGAGTGTGGGGTCTCTGGCGCAGACACTTGTGCTTAGTTTTTTTCTGATTATGTATTCAGCTTGAGTTTCCAGCACCTCCAGCCATGAAGTACATGCTGTGCACAAAGCTTTTTTTCATGGGTGGAATAGTTTTTTTTAGTAGTAGCAGAAACCTCATTGATGGAGGGAATTTGAAAAGATTTGCTCAAATAGAAGAGCTTTAATTGCTCAGGGATATTTTTTATAGTCCAACAAACCAAGAAGCACAAAATAAACCGTTTGTAACCTGTCTGATCATCAGATTAGTTATAAACAAGCAAACAATTTAGACAGATTATTATTATTATTATCATTATTATTACTTTTTATATCATTATAAAGATATGTATAATGTATATATGAGAGGCAGACAGAAAATATAGGAGTGAAAGAAGATGTCATACTGCAAGGATTTTGAATAAATACGTAAAGGTTTCAGCCCAGTTTGGCTCCTGTGAAATTGGTCTGTAAATGATTATGATTTTTTTAACCCTCCTGTTATGCTGTGGGTCAAACTTGCCCTTTTTAAAGTTTAAAAATCGAGAAAAAGTAGTTTTTCAGTATGAAAATTCTTCTGCTAACCTTAAATGACATTATCATTGTCATTAGCATTTTTCAGTACAAATCCTTGGCTTGACTGTAAGTAAACGGGTCAATTTGACCCTGAACAGAGGAAAAGGTGTCTCATCTCTTTTTCTCAACATCACACCATAAAAAAAAACTTTAAGTGAAGGAAATAAAATTAATGTTGTGTAAAACTAATGTTTTATATATTATACTATATAATAAAAAAATATCTTAATGTAAAGATGATGTTTTGAGATGAATTACACCACTCCACTAAATGTTCACTGAATTGTTAGTAATGGTGTTAGTAATGAGGTACAAACAATGTTTGTACAAGGAATGTATGATTTCTAAAAACTTTGGGATGATTGAACAGGCACCTTGACCCAGGTACATTTTACTTATTACTACTTTTTCTTTACTTTACTTTTTCTGACAAATGAACATGACGGAAGAATGAATTGATAGTTTGGGTAAAAAATGTTCCTTTTGCCTTTGTTTTCCCTTTCAAATTTTGGCTAACTTTTTGGTTTGTTTAAAAGCACTTTCAGTGTTAGTTTGGCTCATTTGAAGCCTCACACATAGTTTGTAAAGGAGTTAAAGCTGTGTATCATGGGCTGTCTCACTGTGAAGAGACACCTGCAGTGAAAGTGTATCTTTACGACCCTTTTCGTAAGCCTTCAAGCCAATAACTACAGAGAAAACAAGACCTCCACCCCCCCTGCCAGACACTCAACACAACGTCTCCTTTGAAGATGTGATGACTTGTGATGTAGCACCGGAGTTACACGGTTTTAATGGTCACAGCATCATCACTCTGTGTGGGTCTGGAGTAATAAATTTTTCCACTTCCAGTGTTATCATGTCGTGCTCTTGCTGAATTCGGCCCCGGATGCTTCACTTCCACCGCTGTGTCGTTGAGTTTTTCAAAAACAAGCAGTTAAATCAAAAAGGAATGAATTGGAGTGACGGGACAAAGAGCATTGTTCATTCACCATTGATATCGAGTGCATAATCTATTCAGTAGCCTTGATGTGAACCGCGACAGACTACTTCGACCCCCATCAAGCACCATAACAACCCTAAGAACAATAATACGGCAATTCACCCACAGAGGCGGAGGCAGCGAGGGTTTCCGGTGAGCGTCAGGGGGAGACAAGCAGAGAACCTGTCACTGTGTTTGTGAGGGGAGGCCATCAATCATGGAGCTCAGCAAAGGGGCAGTCCCCACCCTGCTTCATGTTTACTATTCTTGGCTTTACAAGGTTTGGGAAAATACTGCTTCAAAGTGAGGTTTTGATTGGGGAGGGGCAGGCAGAGGGGATAAGAAACAATCAGACAAGAGATGGAAGGAGGGAACTTGCACCACTTGCAAACAGCGCAAATGTCCTCAAGGACGACTGTCGTCGGTTGAAGCTCCTCCGTCCAAACCACTCCAGGTTGTCCATCGTCTGTAGGTATGGACGGGAGCGACCTGTCAGCACTTCACCGCTCCTCTTAAGTAAAGAGAACAGCCCGGCCTGAGGAGTTCTCAAAAGGCCTTTAAGACCAGGACCTTTGGGAGCGGGCAACAATAAGCCTTCTTTAGCACAGTGAAAGTGACAGCATGGTCCTTCCCCCCCTACCAGCCATTAAACCTCTTCCTGGATAAACAAGGGGAAGGCCCTTTATGAAGATGGAGAGGGTCACAAAGAGAGGAGCCATTGAGCCACTGAGGGGCCCGTCTTTGTTTTTGTGTTTCGGAGGGTCTTCTCAAAGGATGCTCTGATAGGAGGGGGAGCTCCATTTTTGTCTTTTAGTCCTCCTTAGTGCCAGTCTTCTCTTAGCTGTGCCAAAACAGAGATGTAAACTTAATTGACTGTATCATTTGCACAAAGTGAGAAGTTTCAGTAACTTTTAGAGTGACAGAGTGACTGATAATTTGATTCACATTTACACTGATTTCTATGGTGAAATGCAGAATTTTTAGCATTTTCTCCTAAGTAGCAGAAGTGAACAATACGTGTGCTGAATATTGTGCACCTGTTTCTCACAAGAATGATTTAGAAACAAAGCTGCTACCACTGCATTTATTTATGTTTTGACCTAATCCATTAAATTCCATGAATACTAAATCAGGAACAACCATATAACTTGAAACAGGTCTGAGATTAAATCAAAGTGTGACCCATAGCATTTTCAAAGACTCCTGCCTACAATTAAATGGACATCCTGATTGGGGAGGGTGACAAAGACACTAGTGCAGGTCAAATGGTCATGGGTTGTGTGAGCGTGTTTGCCTCTGGAGGTGCCACTGTTTGATGCTGTCAAAAGGAGGCCCTGTCTTCTGGTGATGGGCTGGCAGGTCTCTTGATGGGTTGCCAGCTTCAGGGCAACATGCTGTTGGAGCTGCGTTGTCTTTGGAAGTGTGAATGAGGGGCACCTGTGACCTTTGGTCATGCTCTGCTTGTGTCCCGCTGTACGAGCACCACGCTCAGGACACACGCTGAGGCCGTCAGCCCTTCAACTGTCCACTAAATGGACAAGGATTGGACTGGCTCTGCAGGGCTGCTGCCGGTAAGCTATTGTGCAAACACACACTTATGTCATCGGATAGTTTAAAATCTAATCTGCAGTCTGCTCTGTCAAAAGGTTGAATCTTTAAATATCAGTTATCTCGCTTTTAGTGGCAGATAATGCGGGAAAGATGTCTCAAGGAGTGACAAGACGCACTTAATCCTTGAGTAATACCAGTACCAGTTATTTAGCCCTGTCCTCATTTAACCCTGTCCCTGGGCTCATGATCACACCCTATCTATTTCAGCATGATTTCCCATCTGGTCACAGCACAGGCAGGCCTGCGTGTGTCTACAGTCTGTGCCCCCCACCAGCCTCTCTGCACGGACAGCACACCTCTTTGGCTCAGCACACCCTCTTAGGTTCCTTACCTCATTAGGGAAGAATTTATTTCCTGCCAGAAAGCAGGAAGAGTTTCCCTTTCACTGCAGGAGGGTTGATCAGGTGTGGACAAGACACGTGGGAAGGGGGTATTTAAATGGCTGCTGTACACCAGATATTTACTGATATAACTTGAAACAGGTCTGAGATTAAATCAAAGTGTGACCCATAGCATTTTCAAAGACTCCTGCCTACAATTAAATGGACATCCTGATTGGGGAGGGTGACAAAGACACTAGTGCAGCAAACATTGTAGTAAACATCATAGAAACATTTTATTCATCTCAAAAAAGATAATACAGTGCTTTTCAAGAGCTTTTTGAGGATAACCCTGACCTCTGAGGCAAAATGAAATGTGCCATTACAAAAAACAGAGACGATCACACGATCACAGAAAGCAAAGAGGCCAAGACTATCTGCTACTGTCCATTAAAAAAACACAAATATGTGTAAACATCCCTCTCAAGTAGGATTTGAAAACATTTACAAAATGTACAAAAATAAGTTTTATGGTGTAAGAGTCCTTTTCCACCAAACTCAGTTGGGCTGGTTTCCTACCATGGCCTCCACACAGAGTCCGAGGTGAGCGGAGGCGCAGCAGCTGACAGGTGGGGGCCGCTCTGCGCGCTCAGAGGCAGCAGAGCCGCGCTGGGGACGAGAAAGGCGAACTGTCCGTCCGGCGTGGGCACCACCTGGAAGCCCCCGTACAGCTTCATCGCTTCAGGGGAGCCGTGCACGGCCGAGCCGCTTTTGCAGGGCATCTGCGGGGCTGCGGGGGCCGGGATCGGTGTGCCGGTGTGCCCGAGCCCCGGCGCCCCTGTGAGAGGCGCGTAGAAGTTGACGGCGTTGATCTGGGTCACGCAGGCCGCCAGGTGGCCGAGGAGGCGAGTCCTCACCTCCGTGTTCACTCCCTCACACGTGGACAGGAAGCGGGTGACCTCTCCCACACACTCACTGAACCCGGCTCGGTATTTGCCCAGCACGGAGGGGTCTGTGTTCACAGCAGCTGGAGAGGAATGGAAGGATATTATTAAAGGACAGACAAACTGACTCTTTTAAAACATGAGAAAATCAGATTTTATTCATGCAGCCGAGGCCTTGTAAAATCAGCTCTAAAAGGGGCAGGCACACCAGCTGTGAGGGGGCAATAACAACATGTTATTGCCCCATGTTTACCATCTAAAGTTAGACATCCAAGAATTACATCCACACGGTCAGCGTGCAAACGTACCGCTCATCTGAAGCCTCTGCAGGCTCCTCAGGTGCTTCACTGTCATCTCCAGGATGTCCGCCTTCTCCAGCTTGGAGTGTCTGGAGCTCTGAACGGACACGAGTGGGTATTTTAGAGCTGGGTTGGAGACATTACATGCACATATAGGAAGAAAGTGCTCATCTCCTTACATCTTTCTTGAGCGCGTCCATGATGAGGGTCTTCAGCTGGCCCAGACTCTCATTGATGCGCGCGCGTCTCCGCTTCTCCATGATCGGTTTGGAGGACTGGAAATGAAATAATAATAAAATACAGTAAGCTCACCGTTTTCAAGATAAACAACCAGAGAGATGTTTGCAAAAAGAAAACAGCGGCAGATACCTTTCTGTTCTCGGTCAGGCTCCGGGGTTTCTCGGGTGTGGGGTGCCCGCTGGCCGGTGTGGCAGCCACAGAGGAGGGAGACGTCCTCTCCAAAGTACCGGCCGGCATCTTCACGGTCCAAAACAAACACGTTATCAGCAGCGCTTTTACTGATGACAGGTGTCAGCAGTCACTCGTGGCTCCTCTCCGGCCCCACATCCAGTCCGCTCCTGTCTCCAGCGCCGCGGGTCTTATTTATAGGGGCCCGGCCTGCACGCGAGCGGCTCGTGTGCGAGTTTCCTGGGTTTCATCCGAGCGTCCAATGAGCGCGCGGGACACGGTGCCGGGGAGGCGGCGGGCTCGTGCGGCCAGGCGCTCTCATTGGCTACCTGTCGGGATGCTGAGAGCCAGTCTGACTCCGGAGAGGTGAGAGAAAGAGCCTCTCAGGTGTGTGAGCGCTCAGATCACTTTACCTGCTTCATTCAGCAACATAACGCATAATCTGTTCATAACGCTCGAGCTCTGAGAAATAGAAAATAAATAGCTTGTCATTAAAAAAACAGCAACAACAAAATTCAGCTGGATTTCGTGCTTTAATTTGCTCTAATGCCGAAAATCTATTCGTTATATATATATTACATTGTATTGAGATGTGACTCCGCTATGTTGTGATGGACATTTGTCATTTATTTTATTGAATAAATTATTATGTGACTATTAATTCAAGGGGTAAACGATGGATTATTCTTCTGATATACTGGCATTGTATCTATAATTGTATCTGTACAATAAAATGATAAATTCCATTACTTAAAACTATTTTTTTTTTTTTTGCAAAACGTTCATCACAAAAACATGATTTGGGTATTTGCATGTCATCAGTTGGCAGGTTTTTTAAAAGATAAACCTAAAGTGTCTTTATTATCCATAACACAGAACAGGCGCTGTTCCATGTGTATTTTCTGTGACTTTTACAGAAAATAAAAAGTGAATTTCACTCTGATGGATGTGGAGCTAAATTAATTCATTATCACAGTTCAGTTAAACTGAAAACTGCTGCCTTTACAACAAGGACATCTTGATATTTGAATTTTTCCTCTTATGTTGAATATTTTAAAAGCGTTGACTCAATAGATTTACTTCAGTGTGTATCTAATTGTGCAGGTTCTTTATCTGTGTTTGTCTCTCTTTCTTCTGGGGTCACTGAGTGCTTCAGAGCTGGAGGTGAAGACATACAATCCTCTGACACACTCCAGGCCTGATGTCCAGTGAAGAAGAAAATCTCTGACACACTCGGCTGTCCGCTCACTGCTGTGAACTCTGTTATCACAGATAGGGGGGCGGAAACAAAGCTGAAGAGTTACTTCAAACCATCAGAGGGCTGATAAAATTAATTTGTTGATTGTTTGTTGAGATATGGATATGAGAAACCTGTTTCTCCTAAATCTTTTTGGCAACTGCATGTTTCATGAAAAATCAGATACTGAAATGCTGTTTGCAAGTCAAATAGTTCCTTCTTTTCTCAATAAACAACTAAATTGATTTACTGATTTATGTCAAAGTAGTTAAATCTTTTTTTTTTTTTAGATAACAGTGATGTCACTGCTGTAATTTAAACCTTTAGGATATATAATTGATTTCATGATAAAGACACATCAGAGTAAATTCTCTCTGGGAAAGATTTCGGCTTGAATTAAAATGTTTGTTTCTACTCTGATTTTAAATTTTAATAGGTCATCTTTTTATCACATACTCATATCCATCAAACAAACGTTTATGAGATGTTTTTTATTGTATTATCGTATACCAAAAGCACCATTATTCATTTATCTTGTCTTATTAGACACAAGTGATTCAGAAGAACCACAGAACAACACAGGACAGTTTCCTAGACTATGACGGAAATGTATGGAAAATCCTATGCAGATGTTAAAAGCATGTTTAATTTTATTTATTATGTTTGATTAATTTTTATTTTCACGTAGATTCCTCTTAACGTGATATGATCATCACATTTGTTTTTATATATATACATACATACATTTTTATATATACATACATACATATATACATATATCTCAACATCAATGGTAAACTTCTTTTCCTTGATTTTATCATTTCCCGTCCCATTTCCTGATTTGAAAGCTTTATATTGTACTATGAAGTTATTCTGATTCATTTGGATCATTATTAGCTATAGTGGTGTAACAGTTGAATGTGAAAACTGGGCCTCTGCTCTACTAACTCATTAATAATCTGGTTCAATTTAATTGTAATAAATAATTCAAATCCTATCTTTGGGCCACATGCTGCCTGTTTCACTGATACATGTGCTCACAGACTTCTCTGTCTGGTCGACAGTTATCATCAGATCCTCCTTATAGACTTCAAACACTCTCTGTAAAGCTCCTAAATCCTCCGTAGTGAAATGACCCCAAAAACCAGGTCAGTTTTTGCATCCACAGCTTTCTGTCTGTGTGAATAAGAGAAATTGAAGCACCACTGACCCGAGTCAATTATAAATAAAGCCAAATGAAATCAAGTCAAACCTCCAGCCAAACTGGATTTGACTTGTAACATAACTAATTATTAAAGATAAGTGACCATCAGTATCTGATAAAATCTTAACAGGATATGAGGACTTTGTGTGCTGTCCTCCTTGATAACAGAAGTTGTTGTTCTTGTTCTTGTTGAGGGTTTGAGAATGAACTTACAAGACAAAGACTGAAAGCATTTGCAGCTCAAGTTCTCTAAAATTAAAATTGTGCTTCCTCTAATGCATGTCACTCGCTGACTCTTTGACTGTTCTCCCAGGATCACATAAAGGGCTCAGTTAATCTTCCAACTGGATGTTTTGACAAGATGCTCCGAGGTCTTGCTCGCGGTGGAGGAGAGGGTTTCTGGAGAAGAGGCTGTGCAACAGTAAATTACATCCTATCAGTTCTGTTTTCAGCCAGCCTGCTGCTCCACCACAAACAACCCTTTATTGTGCAGACGGTGATGCAGACATGACGTTTATAGCGCAGCCCTGATCCGTATCAGTGTGGGAACCCTGGGATGGGAGGCTCCGCACAGCAAAGGAAAGGTTTAGAGAGCTGTAAAGGTCCAGCATGTGGCTGATAACAACAAGATGAGGGAAACAGGGGCAGGTAGACACTGATTATTTTTTGCTTTGGTTTATTGACCACATTCTGAGATATTCACAAAATGTAAAAAGCCTGGATATATTTGCATCATTGTCATTATCACCTAGTGTTTTTATATATTTAGAGTTAAGAACTAGCAAACTGATTCAAATTATGAGCATTTGATTAAATCTTTTCAGAAAACTAATAAGATAAAGCACATCATAAAAAAGACAGAATGACAAAAATGGACTAAAAAGGATGGCTGTATTTTGTAAAGAAGTACTATTTACCTGCCACTCTTTAGCCTTTGCGTTACAGTCAGCAGGATCTGACTTAATTATTAAAAGAAGTGTTGCATTTTATTCAATTACAGCAGCAAACTGAAAATAATCCTTACCTGAGACTTAAATCTATCAAGATGTGAGTTTGCTATATTGGCTCTGATGTTAAGATCGTAATACCTTCTTAAAATAGTTGTCAACATGCCAAAATACATATTATCATTTCACTGAATATGACAAGTTTGGCCCTCCACTGGGAGCAAGAGAAATTGTTGGAACTGACACCTGCCAACATGACGACCACTCAACGAGTTTGTTTTGTGCCCTTATTGCCCAGCACTTTTAAAGCCATTGCATCACCACCTGGGTTGTTGTCAGGATTGTAACTCCAATACTTAACAGAGGATTTTGAAACTACATAACCTCCTCAATCTTAATGTCTGGGTCATTTCTTGGCCTAAATTTTGGACTTACTGTGGATGAACTCATTCGTACCGCAGCATAAGGGATATCAATTCTCAGACAGACAGGTCTGTTTTCTATGCACTCATCGACTAATAACTCTTGCAGATTTTTTATCTTTATGAGGCACAAGGACAGCTGAATGTCAACATGTGAAAACGAAGAACTTGCCCTCGTGTCAGAAATATAAAGTGATTTTATTGTGGATGAACTGAGCTCTCATTTATATATAATCTCTGGGTCATGCAAGGTCAAGTTGACAAAATATTGAGGAATAAAAGGGCATAAAATTTGATGAACTTGTTTGCAGTCTCTCCATCTTCACCTGGTCTGAAAGCAGTGGCCCCGGTCTTCTCCTCCACCCAGCCTTCACCACCACCATGTGGGCAGCGAAATGACCATCCTCATCATCAAATACTGCGAAGGTTCCCTTTCAACTGCTGGTATGAAAACATCTCAGGCCAGGAGGGGAGGGCAGAGACAGAGGGGATCACTTAAACATCTCATCCAGCGCTCCGCTCGCTCTCCGGCCCTCCTTCTCCCTTTGAATTCCCCCTTAAAGAGGGAAGGGGGGCCCTCCCATTGCAACTCCCAGCCCCCGGCTCTGCCCGCCTTTTGTCCCCCTCCCCAGCAGCAGTTTCTGCTCCAGAAGCCTTAGACAAGGCCTCCATTAATTGCGGGCCTGTGTGGAATACACGTGGGACAATGGGCCCAACAGAGTGTCCGGCCCCCAGACAAGGCTGGAAACAAGTGGTACAGGAATCCGGCAGAATAGACTCGTCCTGGCTGATGTCACTGAATACATTTACCTACCTCAGAGCGCATTCACTCTGCTCTTTGTTTTATTTGGACAAAAAAAAGACGGGGTAGGGGGAGGTAGCGGTATCAATGGAGGAGAGGAGCTGGAAGGGGCATGGGGGGGGGCTCAAGGATGGGAAATAACTGGTTGTCATGGCGATGTGCTGAATTAAAAATATGGTCGAATTTAGCGGAGGCAGAGATGTAAAAAGGGTAGAGGGCATTAGATTAAACCCCGCGTGAGATAAGAGAAGGCTGAAAACAGAGGTTTAGGTTTTTTAGTGTATTCAGCCCTGTTTATACGGCAATAAAGAGCGGATAAAGGAGCAGGAGATTAGCAGACTCATCTAGGCTCATGTTTGTCAACAACAACCTGAGAAGTTTCAAGTCAGCTTATTCCAAGTCAGTACACCAGCAGAGAGGATGCTGGGCTGTGGCGAGTGAACCTGCAGAGGAAAATGGGACCATAGCAACTGGTATTTCAGCATAACAACCTGCCATCTGTCACCTAACGTGGTGGGTTCTTGCTTAAAAAAGCCAGCATTTAGATCTTCAACTTGGAGGCAAAGGCAATGAGACTGAAGTCTTATTGAACTCTGGGTCTCCTCCTTTGAAAAGGGAACCCAGTCATCGCCTTATCCCTCATCAAATTGAAAAACGCTTTTAGAGATTCTAAGAGAGGCCTCACATTTAATTTTTAAAACCCAGACATGAAAGTGTTCCTAAACCACATTCAGCAATGGAAAGTCTTTAAAGGACTAGTTAGCATGTAGATTATATGCATTTCAGTGCATTGTCAAAGTATCTAAGTGTATTTACATGTTAATATGTTCAGGGATACTACCGTCTTGAAAAGGTGTTGGGGGGAGGTTGGTTAACAGTGTATTTTCTCTCTGTGGACCATGGGAATGTGATTTCTTTGTGCCATCAAGGTTCAAACACATTCCTGTATGGCCATGGATATTATGAGCACTGATTCCCCGCAGCAAAACAACCTATGAACCTGTTGATCCAGGATATAAAATGTGGCTCTTTCCTGTCATTTTACTGTAAAGTTAATTCAGCTAATGCTTAAATTGAGTCTCTCTTTTTTTTCTGGCTAATAGAAGATCGTAGAACTGGCTGTTTTATGTCAAGTGCCAAGCCAAAAATCTTCAACAAAAGCCCTGCTGATTCGCAGCCATGTGGTGCTTATCCTTATCCAAGCTTAGTCCATATCCATGAGTGTGTTTGCATTGGGATTTATGAATGTGAAGATGGCCCATTCTTGCTGCTCAAGATGACTCACAAGACCAGCGTTTTGGCCACTTATGCGGTGAAAGCAGCCTGGGGGATGCCCTTTCAGCACTCGAGGACCTCTGGCTGAGTCCCCTTCACACGGGAGATCAGCCTCACTTGGGAAAAAGTCCCTGCTCTTTACAGGGGGAGCTGTCCTGAGGGATGGCGCGCTCCTTGTCCCAGGGCCTCCCTTCTTCACCTGCCGGCTTAGCGCTCATCACTTATGCACATAATCCCTGGTTAGTGCATGTGATCCACCAGCCCGGGCCCAGGCCCCTGGCCCCCGAGCCTCCCCTGCCCACATGCTTGCTGGGTGGCTCCTGGGTGGCCATGGCAACTCTCATCTTCTCATGACAGTTAGGCTTCAGTCATGGCTCTAAGTCCCTCTTCAGTCTCTGCGTCTTTTTCTGTCTGCTGCTTTCTGTCTCCTAAAGCCCTCCTCTGTTTGTGTGTTGCTCTATCTATGGCTCTCTGTGTGTCTTTTCTCCCGGTTTGGCTGTTCCCATGCTTTGGCCCAGCTGAGGCTGAGAAAGCGGCTATAACTCAGCAACACTGTGGCACCTTCAGGGGCCACAAAAGTGCATTAATGCTCTTCTAGTATGCATTTAAAGTCTGGATTCACCATCTCATCAGACTGTGGACCAAATGAAGGCCTGACCTCATTTTATTGTGAGTCTGATCTGTAAACTGAGATTGTAAGATACACTTGTGCACTTCTTTTCAGCGGGGTCTCTCCTGGCCTCTGAGCGCAGATCACCTTACCCCCCCAACGCAAACCCTGCAGCCTCAACCATTAGCTTGTTTAAAGTGCTGAATATCGCACGGTGCCCTCAGGGGAGAGCGAGAGAGGCAACCCGGCGATGTTGTGTGGCCCCACACTAACAAGTGTCACAGTGATCCGGGCCAGTCCTCCCCCTGTGTGAACGCCATGTGAGAGGCGGCTCCATCCATGCCCCTGCCACCTCCACACAAGACCCTCCATTGACTTCTAACCTGTTGAGGGACCACGGGAGACAAAGGGATGCAGGGCGGGGCCCGTCCCTCCAACAAGCCTGTGAACAAACGTTAACACGGCTGCAACTGTCCACCCCCTGAATCACTGAATTTATTGACCAACCACAGAGCCCATTCAGGCCTGGAAGGACTGATAAAGGAAGGGGGACAGGGACGCCACGAAGGCCCGGGAAAGGAGCCCATGCTTAGGGGACTGGAGGGAGGAGACGGGCTTTGTGACCTTCTGGTGGGTCACAGACCTTTTACCAGACGTGGGCGCCTTTGTGTCATCTGTAAAATGAGGCCAACCGTAAGTGAGCATCAGGTTGGCCTTGTGTCCTGACTATTAATCAAGACGAGGTCCTTCAGAGACGTTTGCTTGTGGATTTTGTGAAGAACAAGTGAAAGCATGCATGTCTTGTGTGTTTAGAGACACAGTGAGAATGCGTCTGAAATGACAACTTTTGGTGCAGAAAAGTGTGTTACAGTGGCCGTTGCACTGCAATTTATTCTAAGCCAGTCCGATCTCTTTGTGGAGTAAAGAAACAGTAAGCAAAGACTGTGTGCATTGGCCCAAATCTTGAGAGTACACAGCTCAGACAAAAAAACGTATGGGTAAAAGAGAAGGGAGATGAAGTCCAAAACGTTTGAAATAGCACACGTCTGAGCGCAAGCTTGAGAAAATCTTTTTGAGCGAGGAGCTAGCTGTGAGGAAGAAAGGCTGTGTGTTTTAGCTTCTTTATGTCTGTCCACCACTCTCCATCTGTTGCTCTACTGATACAAAAGGAATACAGCAGAGTACACAAAAACCCATATTGCTTTGTGGAGAGGCAACACTATCCACCAAACTGCATCGCAAACACGGATCGAAAGCAAGACATCCCGGCTCTGTACACAACAGTGTTGACTGAAAAGATGATCCGTGCAAGTCAGGGAGACACACATGAATTCATGATGCCTCCTCATCCTCATCATGAATATTCCCGAAAAGGCTCTTCCCTGATCTGTGGGAGATCCTTTTCTTTTTGGTACAAGCAAGGACCCCCTTCCCTCATTCACAGTCCCCCCTAAATCCACCCATTCACTGCCTATAGGCCCTGATCTCCACATGAAATGATACCCCTCTTTCTCCTCCACTCTCGCGCCTTTAAGCGCCCATATGCCAGGCAGCGAGGAGGCTGGGAAAGCCCATAATTGATCAGTAAGTCTTGGCTGAAAAAGTGTGACCAAGGTCAGCCCCCCACGAAGCACGCAAGAGTGGCTTAATATACAGATTTATTGCGAAATGTAATGGGAGTTCTGCAGAGCAAACACATATTTGCTGACAGACACGGAAATATTTTTGTCACATTGTAGAAATAAGAAAAAGAAGTACAAATACTGTATCACAATTTCCGGAAAAAAAAAAATTCCCTTGATTAATAGCTATTTTCTATAGTAATAAAGGGGAAATTTAGATACTAATTATCATATTGTTTCACATTTATTTCATTTTTAACCTCAACTAGAACAATATGTTTACAACAGATGTAAACAGTCACATAAAAAAAAATCAAATGTTAAAATCAACAGTTATAAAATGTTCACAGCAGCAAGTGTCTCATTGATTCATTTTGATTAATTTAATTTTTTCTAATTAAAATTTAATTTTTTCTTTGTTAACTCGTTAATTATACCAATATCAGTGGTAAAGTACCTTATTAATGTTAAACTGTCATTATTTTTTCCTTTCAAACATCTAACTCACAAAGAAAGTCGTGTTTTAAGAAAAAGAGCATAAAGACTTTATAATGCATTGAGAGGACATAGAAACGGTTCATTTTGATTTTTCCTCTTCATTAACTCACTCTCTTGCTCTCTCTTTCACACAACCATACACACATAAATGCCACCAGCAATAAAATATTTAAAAAAAACAAAAGGGGGAGAAATTTCTGCTTCTCTCTTCCACAGGAAGAATTTCCCGAAGCAACTCTGAGAAATACAACAGTACCAGTTACGTTCAGAAAACTGCAAAAAAGCACAAGTATCTCATGTTTCTTTGAATCCACACAACCTAATACTGTTTACAACTTTAGATTTTAGCAGCTAATGTTAGTGGAGGACTGTATGTTTTTATTCACAGTGATGTGGAAAGATTCACTCTTTTAGGCCTTTAATGGTCAGACCTGACTGAATGAACAGCAGCTGAATACTGAGTCTGCACGACGCGTCTGATCTGTCCGACTGACTACAAGCCGCCTCAAAATGAAAAGTGTTTAATACAATAAAAGGACTCATCTGTCACTTTTATACTACTCTCGTTGTCCAGTGTCCAGCGTATTTTGCATGCTATTGCCAGTGGAGTACAATGTGGTTAGTCAGACATCAAGCCATCTTAACAGAATAGTTACATGTCTGTTTTCTTGTTGACGGTCACATGAGAAGACTCAAGATTGTATGAAACTACAGCAGCTTAGCTTAGCTTAGCTTAGCACAAAGACTGGAAACAGGGGAAATAGCTAGCCTGGAGTCTGGCCATCACCATGAGGTTGCAGGTTCAGAGACTTTACCACCTGTAAAACCACAATATATCTCTTTTACACTTCAGTTTGAGTTTATTCAAAAGGGGATAAAATATTTTAATTTGAGAGCTCCAGAAGATTGTTAACTTTGGATATAGCCAGGCTAGCTGTTTCCAGTCTTTGTAGTAAGCTAGGCTAACTGACAGCTGTCACTACCTTCGTATTTACTGTAAAGATATGAGAGTGGTATCAGTCTTCTTATCTAATTGGGCAAGAAAGCAAATAAGCACTCAGTATTTCTGAAAATGGTGAACTACTCCCTTAACTGAAGAAGGAGGAATATGTCTTCTTCTTCTACTTCCCCTGGCTCAAGTTTCAGCTGTGGGAGACGACGGTATGGCTGAAATCAGTACAGTACAGTATTTGTCCGTTGTGGCGAGGTGTATAAAAATGGAGGAGAGCTTTACATATAGAAATTTCACAGTGTCAGTTGTTGCAGGAGGAGGCCTCGCCTTCACGGGCCTCCTTGATTGGTCGCTGGCACCGAGCAGGCTCCGCATCCTGCAAACATCCTCTGAGTGTCCGTCACGTCTCTGTGCTCAGTCAACATGAAGGCTCGTTTTAGGTTTAGTCTGTGTGCAGTTATAGATTGTCGGTGTCAGAGAGGGGCAGAGATGTTGGGCTGCGGATCGCTGGCGTAGGTGACAGTCGAGGGTCTGGGGGGCCAGTCTGCGTCATCCTGCAGCTCCAAGGCAAGGTGCATGTAGCGCACTCTCGGGGGCTTGTTTCTCCGACAGAACAACCAAGAGAGGAAGGACGAGCCCCAGCGGTCATTGGCAACCTGGGAACACAAAGTATGAACAAAAGACAGAAAAATCTAGTGAGCCAGTGTTATGGATGTTTTTGTTTTTACATCCATAACACTGTGAGCATCTGCTCTTCTGTAGTTTTTAGATGCTTTCTCATGACAAGATGATGTACAGAATTATTTGTTTTTGCAGGAAATATTGGGATCTGATGACAATTTCAGATGTGGATGTTATAAAAAAATGTTATTACACTGCTAATTGAGTTACATATTTATTGTATTCTTCTTATGTAAGTTTCTGCACTCATGAAGATGAGAAGCCAGAATTGGTAAAACGAGTTCTAACACAAACAGCCCAATGAAATATAGTAGAACAAGAAAGACCTACTGAATAATATAAATTTTAACATTCTCTATTGATTATTATTATTTATTTATGTATCAGGTCAGGGAAAAAAATGAATAGTTAAGCATGTGCACAACTCTTTCTATAAAGTGTGAACAGACAAAAACAAAGCAAAAAGAAAAGTGAAGTGAAAATCTTTCCAACCTGAGGTATGTCAGCAGAGGGGGGCTCTGTGGGGCGATTTACCCCCTGATTGCATCTGAAAACTAGTTTCCACAAGACGACGTCAAGGATCAAAATCTACAAGAGATGTCAGTGGCAATTTGAGAATCAGCTGATCGTGAAGATTGGGTTATAGTCACAGGAACACACAGAGAAGTAACTCAAATGGGAACTTGAATAATGATTCATTCATTCACTCATTCATTCAGTAGGCAGCAATGCGCTACAGAGCAAAGATTCAGTATAGAAAACAATCAGTGCATGCAAATCACAGTTTCCTAATTGAAGAAGGAGATCAGTCACAGAAGGCTTGCAGGGTGAGATGCCTATAAAGTGTACCTCCAGCAGGAAAGACACGGCCGTATTCACGATGATGATGATGACCAGGGTGACGCGCCAGTCTTGGGGAACACACACGATCTGAGAGGAGGCAGAGTCAGCAGGAAGTGCATTGAATGCAACACACACACAGTTATACAATGCGACTTCCCAGCCTCTGATACAACTTAACTCCTCTTTCAAACGCAATCTTTTCTGCCTCTACTGTTTAAATCTGAAGCAAAGACAGCCAGCATAACATGAACGTCCAGAAAAATGAGAAAAACAAAGTTCACCTCCAGGAAACTGTCGATGGCGGAAACAGGATGAAGCATGATGAAGAGGAGGAAAGTATACAGACAAACACAGGACAGCAGGAACGGCCCTAATGAGACAAAAATACAGAAAGTCAGTGACATCAACCTAAATCTAATCATTTTCAATCTGTCTGCACATGCCCCATATACATATATGTATTGCTATATAGATTGTAACTGTGTACATCTGTATGTTAAATTCATTTGAAGTGATAAAGAACAGATTTATCTAGGAAATCCTATTCTAGGAAATTAATTATATAGGATTTCTTTTAATTAGAGCTAAAAGTCAATTTTCTGTCTAATTTTCCTTTTCTTAAAAACTCTTAACTCTTAAAAACATTGTATATGACACCAGAAAAACATGCCAGGAAGATTTAAAAAAGAAACTCCTTCTACACACATCACTCAATCAATCAATCAATGACAGCCTCAGCAGCAGTGAACAAGTCTTACAGTTCTTGTAGCTTGGCTGTCTGAAGGGCTTCCCCTTGGAGAAGACGATGGCCACGGCCAAATACTGGAAGGAGGAGACGTAGAAGAGGCTGGTGTTCTCATAGTTCCGGATGTTTTTGTGGTCGTGAGGGGTTGTTACGTTCAAGCTGTGAGAGAGGCTGGAGCTGGAAATATTACAGGCACTGCGGGAAGAGAAAGGAAAGAAGCAGATATTTGTTTGAAGATTTTCACTATTGTTTATCTTCTTTTATTACTGGCCAGATTACACTATATAAAACATGTTAGTGTATTTAACTGCAATTTGACACATGGATACTATGTGAATAAAAACACGGCATTAAAAACTTAGTGGATGAACTAATGGATTTTGTTTTACTTAGTGGATGAACTAATGGATTTTTATTACTTAGTGGATGAACTAATGAATTTCTTTTTGCTTTTATCCATTTTTCTAACTTTTGGGATGGTTTTCACCTAATATTAGCCAAGTTAACCAAACAGACAGAATTAACTTTATTATCATTAGCCTTGGCAGTAATCCAAAGGTTTGAAACGAGGGGGAAGTGTACAGTGAGCATAATGTGTAACCACTGTTTTAATAACATTTCTCACAGTCAGAAGGAGAGAACAGAGGTCAGCAGGGACAAAGCAGGAGAACAAGCCAACACAAAAGACTGTATATATTAGCATTTAGATATACAGTATATATATATATATATATATATATATATACAGAATAATATTGAAGACATCAAAACTATGAAAGAACACATATGGAATTATGTAGTAGTAAACAAACCAGAATATGTTTTATATTATATTATATTATATTATATAAAAATTAAAGAAAAACCACTGAATGAGAAGGTGTGTCCAAACTTTTGATTGGTACTGTATTTACCAGCCAGTGGTTAACTTTAAGTTTGTGCTAAGGTCACTCACTCTGACTGAGGCGTCCACGTCTCATACCAGCTCTGCTGTCGTACCAAGAGGAAAGCCAGGACCTGAAAGACCAGGCAGGTGAGGATCTGGGTCAGAACTGAACAGAGCAGCGGGCCGGAGATCAGGCTGGACGGCGGGCGGTGCCACACCAGCTCCTTCCACGCCGGGTTCAGGCTCACTGAAGACAAAAACCACAAAGTCAACGTATGTTAATATTCTAAGTTAATATATTTTACTGCTTCCTCTAAACACTGATTTAACATTTTAGGAGCTTCTCTTCACTCTACTCACTTGTGAAGGCAATGACGAGAATGATGGCGATGTCGATGAAGAGGAACTGGAAGTCTCCCAAGTTGCTGAGAATCTAAAATATCAGCAGATTGACATAACAGCAGAGGAATGGATCTACTTTATCTAAATCTAAAAGCTCTGAGGTAAATGTATGTCATCACATTATGTCACAGTCAGTGTGTTTTACTGACAGCTTTCACTCACACTTTTCCCAGGAACAAGCTGACCTCACGTTGTGGTCGCTGCCTTTGTTTCACAGCATGCATTAAAACCCCCACATCTTTTTAAAGACCAAACTTGCTTCAAATTGTTCCTCACGTCTGTCCGGCTCACAAACCCTCTGTACCTCATGTGGGAACCATACCAGTGTTTGCAACTCAATGGCACTGACCATGCAAGCCAACAAATGCGGGACTTTAAATAATATCACAGAAACATGTTTGAAAATCTTATTCATTTCTAAAAGAGGAAAAATGTATTGTCACGCTAAAAAAGTGGGTTTTTTTTTTCTTTTTAAGTATATTACCCAGTTTTAAGAAATTGTATTTGCACAGGTTTAAATAAGCTGTGTGGCCTTTTTCTTTGAACTTTCCTTGGTTGCCTATCTTTCTGCCTCTTTATGCCCAAGAGTTTAGTGTCACTCCGTACTGTCATGCCTTAAAGACGTTTGGAAGAAGACTGCAAAGATCTCCATCCTGAAAACAACCTCTACTATGTGGTATAATGACTGCCTACACGTTGGTAAACCCTCCTTCTACAGTAAAGAATGGGTGAAGTGCTCTGTGACCTTCACATAGAGCAGGACCTTAAAGTCTCTCATCATTTACAGGTTGAATTTAATACCTGCAGTACGTGCAAATTCACATACTGCAGGTATCAAACTTTTAAAACCCCCTCAGCAAACTGCAGAGACCCCTCTCAGAAATATGGCAATATTGATACATGTCAAGTGATATTTGCACAAGCTAAATTCAATGCAAGTTTATCAACAGAACGTGTTGGACGCCCCGGGTGCTGCAAAGTATAAGAATGAGAAGGAGGGTATTTACCGAGTAGAGCAGCGTGACACTGAGGTACTGGATGATGCTGTAGAGAGCCATGAACTTGAACACACAAAACGATGTTATGAGGGCAGCTCGGCCCTCCCTTTGGAAGAAAAGGAAACTTAGAGATAATCTGAACTGATGCGGAGGAGCGAAATAATTTGTATGTTTTCTGAAATGAGAGAGGCCATCAGGAGTGAGCTGCTACCTGATAAGGTTTGGGACACAGGAGATGTTCGAGGTGGAGGAGGTGAAGGGTGAAGCAACCGAGGCCTCCAGCTCAGACAGAGAGATCCCGCTGTGAGCTCTCTTTAATGCCTGAGGCATAGAGAGAGGACTTCATTAGAATAAATCACTTTGCACCAAATATTATCAATTAGAAGAGGTGGAGGGTTATGTTTTCATGCTGAGTAATAGTAATAGTTGAGTAATTAGATTACTGAGACTTTTTCTACTCTACAGTTCATGTGGAGGAAATTAACATTTTAGATAATACTTGTTACTTTGAGTAAGGTTTTACATGCAACACATTATGTATTATAAACTCAAGAAAAGCATAGGCCTAGATATATGAAATACAACTTTTTCATTTTACACATCAAACATTTCAACAATCGCACAAAATCGTTGAATGTTTTTGAAGCTAATTAATGTGATTAGATCTTATTCTATAGAAAATGTCATGATTTGTGCCTGTTGAATAAATATAATCCACACTTACTCCACAGTCATTCGCTCCGTCACCACACATTCCAACAGTGTAGCTGGCGGGTAAACAAAGTGAGAGAAAGAGACGATGAATCTATAAAATCACATGATCTCCAAGAGATGGGAGTAAAGCTCCTCAATCTAAAGACACAAACAAGCGAGAGACTCACTCGATGCTCTGCAGGACTTCCACCAGCTGAGTCTTCTGGTCCGGAGCCATGCGGGCAAACACGGTGGCTCTCAGCACGAGCTGCAGCGCCCCCGTGTGGAGAGACAACGAATTTCAGCAACACCAAGCATTATAAGACAGACATGCAATGTAAAGTCTGATTTATCAGTAAAATAGACTTCACATGGCTTTGAAGATGATGTAAACTACTCTGTATATAAAGATGTTTATGTGTCCAGAGACGAGTCTGTACCTTTTGGACGAGTTGAGGGAAGTGCTCAGTGATAACAGCGAAGGCTCTGCCACTCACAGCGAAGTGATAGCTTTGACCCTGCTGAGTGAGGTGTTTGTCATATGTCCCCTCCTCCACGTCGATCTCCACAGTCTGGAGGACAGAGGATGAGTCAGTTGTCACTAGAACATCAGAAAACTACAGAAAACTATTATGTTGCATGACTTCAGCGTGACGAAGAAAGGAAGGGTATTTCTTTTCAATGTTGGAGGGACAGTAAAGATAAGAAAAGCAAAGTAAATGTATATAGTAAATGTATATAGAGGAAACCCTAATTACTAAAATGTCTGGAATCTCGGTCAAAGATAATTCATAGAAAGGAAAACCCTCCTTTGTAGCGATTCTTTAAAAAATACAGAGGATTACGCACTGTGTCACTCGCATTACTCACACTCTCCAGCCCAATGTGTTCTGCATTTCGTTTCCCTGCAATTGTCTGAGTGACTTTCTTTGAAACTGTGCTGTTAACTCGGAAAAAACAAACTGACTGGATTAATAACGCTTATGTGTGGGAAGTGGGAGAGGTAGAGTAACAACAAACATGTAAGAAACCACATCCCTTCTAAGGAAATGGATCAGATTATTGATCGCAGAATGTTTTGTTTTGTTTTGTGATTACGCATCCTTCCACACCAAAATGTTACTGGAAACACTGGAGTATATACACTGTATGACTGATAGATGACTGGTAGATAAATTAAGGGTTGAACATGCTGGGTTCAAGGGGTAACAAGCAGGGTTAGGAGGATGTGAGTCAGTGGCCCACACTACTGTGTGGCATATAGGGGGGGGGTTACAATTATATAGTTACATTTAGAATGATATGTTGAGGTGGGCAACTCCTGTTTTTCCCAGGAGGGAGGTCCGGACACCACTGTCCCACCTTTAATATCCACATACATTCCTTTCAGTCTTCTTTGTAGACACCTTCCTGTGCTTCTGTCTCACCGATACATGTAGTAACTGGGTTATAATAAATGCAAACGCAAAGACCTCAGAAGAGTTTCACACCAAGCATGTTCCAGAGATGGCACTTTCACCAAACTTTTCAAATTTCAAAATTTCTTTACTGTAGACTGTTCAATGCATCAATGTTTTATATACAGGTTTACTGATTACTACTTACTCTGAGGCTTTCTGTCTTACCTGACTGTCCTTAATGGTGTGAGCAGAGTTTTCAGTGTAATGCCACGTGATGCTAGCAGGTTGGAAATCTTTAGGAGGTGTAGCGTCTGCTATAATGACCCTCTCATGTGCACAGACCATCCCGCAATCCCGAGCCACTGATATCGCTGTCAACATGTTGTCGCCTAACAGAAGACGCACACACGTCTGGGGGTCAATGTTGATGACACAACATTAATAAAAAGAGGGAAATAGGTGAAACAAAGGCACTAAAGTGATTTACCTGTGACCATCAAAGTGCGGATGTTAGCTTGTCGTAATTCACGTAAGGTCCCTGCAGTCTCCTCTTTGATTTTGTTCTGCATGATGATCAAACCAAGGAACTCCATGTTGGTTTCTATCAGGTCCCTTAAGGCAACAAATCATGCATTTCACCATTAAAACGTCATTTATTTTATTTTTATATATATATATATATATATATATATATATATATATATATATATATATATATATTTTTTTTTTTTTTTTTTTCCCATCGTTACATAAACTTTCCAACAAGGGACAATAATACCTTGGATCAAGTTTACTGTAACATCATACAAGGCTGTTGCAGCTCCACACCTGGGCATGTCGGGCACATCTCTGTGAATCTGATCCCTATAAACCTCTGATCTGCAGGACTGATCTACAGGTTTGGACTGAGGAGGCGTCTTCAACATTACAGGACTGCTTTGAGTGCACTGACTGGGAGAGGTGTTCAAGGAGGGTCACAGATCTGGATGGATACACGTCATCGGTTCTGTCCTACCTAAAATTCTGTAACTGATGCTGTTCTACCCACAAAGACCATCAAGGTTTTCCCAAATCAAAAACCATGGCTGGACAGCACAGTGAAACCCCTACTCAAAACCTGTGACACTGCCTACAGGTCAGATGACGAGCTGGTCTATAACATTGCCCGAAAAGAACTGAAAAAAGGCATTAAGCTAGCTAGCAAAAAGCAGGTATAAACCGCGCATTGAGGAGCATTTTTTTTACAGAGTTGTAAATCATTTCTTTGGCTTGCTGCCTTTCTGCTAGCCTTCTTTAGTTAATGATTTCCTATATTTATCAAGATGATGGTTAACTTACACACACAGGAAATACGTTGTTTCTTTTAATAAAATTCATAGAGCCAATTCATATGAGCATGTAAAACTGTCAAGATAACAGTTCATTAATACTGGGTCCAGTCTCTGATACAGCTGCACCCTTAACTCAAACTGTATCACATCCTGTGGCTGTGGTGCTTTATGGTAAGCTGAAGCTACTGTCGGTGGTGGATTTCTCCCCGCAGGTTGTTGTGCAAGCAAAAACTGTGACATTTGCACGTTTTAGAAGACTGGAACATTTTCTGCTCTGCTGTAGCAGCACTGTAAATATTTGGACTTTACATCATCTGATCCATGTTTGTCCAGTTATCAGCAGAACCTCCAGACCTCAATGCATCAAAATGGGAAGCACAAGAGCAGCTTGGTAACACTGTTTTAAGGGTGGGATGTCTCTTTAACTTCACCAGCTGTAACTATGCGCACTGTAGACAGTGTTATCTGTGGAGGGAGAGTTACCTGCTGAGGCTCTGGATTTTGTGCCAGGAGAGTTTGGACTCCAGCTGTCGATGTGCCAGGGCAATAACCCTGAAGCCCTGTCTGGTGTAGGTCTCCAGAGTCTCAGTGAAACTCTGTGGGACTGAAGAGAAGTCAAGTCAGTCTGCCCATTTTTGGAATATTATATGTTTTAATAAACAGGGAGAAGATATAGTGTCTCGTGTGTCTGCACAAGAAGTGTCAGACCTGTGTGCAGTTTGCAGAGGCTGGCCACCACTTCCGGTGCTCCTTTCAGATAAGCCTCCATGTGTTTTTCCCCCAACTTCCTGACCACCACGCTCATCCTCTGCAGGTCCGAGGAGAAGGGGAACTGACGCACAATGCCAATCTCACAGGTCTGAGGAGTAAAAGGGCTCAGGGTCAAGAACAACCTTCAAATAAATTTTTAGGTTCAGTTTTAAAGAACGGTTTGACATTTTGAGAAACACAGTTATTCGCTTTCGTACCAAGAGTTAGATGAAAAGACTACTCTCACAGAGACTGCTGCTCTGTTGACAGTAACAAATCCTGCCAACCAGCACCTGGAGTCATGTTATCACTTCAGGAAGTTACTGCTTACAACCGAGAAATAGTCCAGCAGATAACCAGATAACCTCCCTGTTAAACCACAACTTATAACGTGCAAATTAGTGAGCTTCAGGGCTGCTGGCATGCAGATATTTACCAAATGCTAAATTAATTACTATAAGAATTATGAAGTTTTCATGAAAAAAGGAAAACTTACTGATACTTCAGACAGCTCCTGAAAAAAAAGGAATAAATGATATTACTATTATTAAATCAGGTAGAAACTTCCACATTTTTATAGCCGTTAACAAACACCCTGTTCACAAAATAATGAGACAAAGAGTAAGTGTACCATGTTCTGAGTCAGCGGAGTGTTCTGATTGGCTTCAGGGACGATGTGCTTTGGAGGTCGCACCACGGTGGGCATTATGGGATTGTGGAGTGCGGTCTCCTCCTCTGTGGGCTCTTCTAGGATCTAAACAGAAATGACACCATATGATGTTGATTCCTCTTCACTAAGCCTGGTGTAACAAAAAACAAACAGTCATGAGTCCCAGCTTCCTCCTGACAGTAAGAAGCATTTTGTGCTGTTCATGCTGGAGTATCCATGGTACCAGACTTTAACAGTTTCAGCCAAGAAGAACTCGCTCTGCCAAAGCGACGAGCATGGCGCTGCATAATTCATAACAGACTGGTGCCCATGCTTGTTGTGGTGCCAGTGACTAAGCATGTGGGGTGCAAACACTGAGATCTTTTCTTACCCAGCCTGTAGCGCTGAACATCTTGAGGTCTAAAGGGTCTCCAGAGAGCTCGCCCTCTATCTTGGTCAGTGAGTGGCAGGTGGCCATGCAGGCCACAAACGCACTGTTAACTAGACTTTCTTTAGCCACGTCAGACTCTGGAGGAGAGAAGCTGTAACAGAGAGGGAGGATCTTACTCAACAGCTGGTCTGTCTGTGCCCACAGCAGGAGAAAATTAAATAGTGTATTGAGCGGCTGAAGCTGAATTAAATATAAACTCATCTGTATCCTTTTTTCCAGAGAGAGATAAGAATCGAAACACCCTGTGGGAAATGTTATTAACAGCTCCACAGAAAAACATAGTGCTTCTTTGACTGACTTAAATAAACAAAGTGGTGCTTTGGTTCAGGCCTCTGAATGCGCTTCTTTCTCTGTTGTCCTAGGAAAGTAGGTGTAGTTTTTAACTAACTCAAATCTTACCTGGCTTCATCAGCTCTCTGAATACCCCACAGGTCCAAACCATCCTCAGTCAGAGTACCAGTCTGAAAACAAATTCAGACAGTTTACAACACACATGAAGGTACTAACACAGGCCATATTAATTATGTCTCAGAGCAGGAAATCAGTTTAAACACCCCACAATTCAATACTCCTACAATTTATACACAAAAACAATTGCAAGAACTGATAGCCGTGTTTTAGACTACCTTGTCAAAGCAAACCAGGTTGAGTTGACCGCACATGTTGATCCTCTGAGGACTGATGCAGAAGATGCCGACCTGCTTCAGGCGTCGCTGCGCATACACGATACCAGCTGTCATGGCTGCCGGTAAGGCCGGGGGCACAGTGATGGTGATGATGTCCAGAGATTCAATGATGATGGTTTTAGCTGGAACCTGGATGAGTTTGAGAAAGAACCCTCAACGACTGACACACGGCAGAGAGCCGTCGCTCTGATTTAAAACTGGAAAGTTTCTCTTTCCTTAGTACAAAGTACAAACAAAAAACATTCAAATCTGAGCTTTCTCTTTTGTTTCTCAGAAGAAAAGGTTACTTCTCCTCTCTAAGAGCTGTGATACCTTGTTCATGATGCTGAGGACGATGGTGTATATGAAGCCGATCCCTGCTACCCCCACCAAACACAACAGGAACAGATAAGCATCGCGGTACAGCTTGAAATCTGTTGGTTTAGGGTAGAGGATGGAGCGCACCAGCTGGCCTTTCTCTGTACTGAAGCCTGTGGGAACACAGGTAATGACATTTGATCATGTTTATTTTCTTAAAATCACTTGGAGAGGCTGAATGTGTACAATCAGTCTGCACGCTAACAGCTGAACCTAAATAATCAAAGCTGTTTTCATCAACACGGCCCTCATCGTGCTTTTCTCTTTCTCACCTGTTCTGACCACAACGGCCTTCACCAGTTCGCCAGCGTAGAAGCGGGTCTGGATAACGTGAGTACCACAGAACAGGGTGTGTCTCTTGTGCTCCTCCATGTTGTAACGCCTGGCTGCTTCCTCGCCCGAACTTGGCAAACTTGTCTTGGTGACCGGCACGCTCTCTCCTGAAGGTGGAGGGAGAATAAACAGAGATCCATTCAAAAAAACACCGCAAACAGAACAACAGCTGCAGTGTAAACAAAGCCTGCTACACCATAAAATCAATGTACAGATGTTCGTCAGTGTTACCAGAAATGAGCCAGTAATTAAATCTTAGAATAGTTCAATAACTGTGTTGGATTATTATTTGTGACAGATACTATTTTTTATAGCAGTAGAAGTACCAATGATGGGCATAAACCAAAGGTACAATATGGGCATAATATTTCCCAAAATAGTGGTAAATAATTTTTGAAGAAATAAAATTAAATCAAAAAAGGACAGTTAAGTATGAAAATGAATAAAATGAATTCTTGACCTTGGAAATAGTTGTTTGACAAAAAAAACATAACTCAATTTTTATTTATTAACTTTTCCAACAAAATTTCATTAAAACTGAAAAAAACTCCATCAGCTGATGAAGAGCTTGAGATGCAGAAAAAGCACATAAAATGAATGAAACTTTATTGGTCATGCTACTATACAGAAATGTGACCTGTCAGCATGCTCTCATTTACGATGCAGGTTCCATGGATGAGCGCAGCATCACAGGGCATGATCATCCCATTGGCTGGAATAATGATGACGTCACCGGGCACGAGCTCTGTTGACATGGCCTCTTCAAAATCTAGGAACAACATTAAGAAAGAGGACAGGGCAAATGAGATCGTACACACAGAATTACAGAACAGTAATAAATAAAGTAGGATAGTTTACTACTAAGACAAACACACATTAGTATTAACTCTACAGTATTAACTACAGAGTTTAACGTGCCTTTATTTCCTCTGCACACTGAAACACGAACCACACTGTGTGCTGCCACCATGTCATGCAGCATCACATATTGCTGGAATAAGAGAGACACTGTATCAAAGAGTGAGAAAAATACCTCTGGAAACATGCAAACGGACAAGATGTCGGGTATGGACTTTTCTGGAAAGACTATTACAGAATTACAGAAAGTTTTGAGTAATCATCATAATAAATATTTTCCTTCACATTTCTCTTATTTTTCCACCCGACACAACTCACCTTTTTAATGGTATACAGTGAGGTCACTATTGAAATAACAGACATTAAAACGATGGCTGTAGCATAATAGTAGTAGAACTCGGCGCTCCACAGAATAACACTGAAGAGCTGAAAGATGTAGAAAGGATTCAAGACCTGACGGAGGAAGAAGAGAAAGAAACAAGCGATGTGTAAAAGACAGCATTAGTGATATTATTAGCAATACGCTAAAAGAAAGAGGTGTCAGACTCACTTCCTTTATGAGGAGCTTGAACAGAGAGGGCACTATCACAGCAATCTCATTCTCGCCGAAAAACAACATCCTGACAAAAGACAATAATTTGAGACAATTTGTGGTTTTTACATGATCACAGACCTCTTCAGTTAACAAGAGAGAATATAACTTGAATATGACACAACCTGAAACGAGTGTGTGTGAGTGTGTGTATACCTGTACTCCTGCAGTGTTTTAGAGAGTCCCAAGCTGTGGTCAGAGTGGATGCTTGCACAGGTCACCTTCACATCCTCCAGGCCTCTAGAAGAGTCACATACATTCATTCATACAGCAGTCGTGGAGAGCAACATGTAAACATGTGAAGTATCAGCTCTACGGTACCAGAGATGTTCTTTATTTAGCAGAGATATATGAAAACAAATGCAGCACAGTGGTTTTCAGCGGGACTCTTACCTATACAATTCAAAGTTCTGTGTCACATCGTTCCAGTAGTATTTGGTGCTGTGGTGGGTGAAGAAGTGGATCTAAGAGGGGGGAAACAGAGGGGGGAGGTCAGATATTGACTGTGTGACAACTTTACAGACACTTCAGAACCAGCCAATCACCAATCCAGACTCTAAAATTAAATGTATGTCTTCTGAAATATAAATAATGAAGAACAACACCTGAGCAGGCTGTCTATGAGCAAATTTCCCAGGATGCTCCTCGTGCACAGCACTAATGCGGTGCTCTCCTTCTCCATTCGGCAACTGAGCTGTGGACTGCAGATCCGAACCATCGAAAGGTTTCTGTCCCGGAGCCAGCATCACATTCACTTTGGCTCGAAACCACTGCCTGAACTCGTCCTGCGATGACAATGTAAAGAATTAAATTTTTTCTCGGAGAGCCTACAGTGAATTTCTCATTTGTAGCGTAACACAGCTTGTGTGCCAAAGAATGTAACCAGTGTCGGGATGATTTGTGAGCACCAGCAGCAAGAGTGAACTCAAAATTCTGTTAAAAAGGGAAAGATTCACACACAAATAGGTGTGATTACAGGAAATCTTAAACAAAATTTTTGTTTTATCCGGGAAACACAGAAAATACCTCATTAATGAATACTGAATATCCACGTGTGGTGTTTTCTTTGTATTAAAACAATGTATAAGAGAAAAATGTAAATACAGATCAAGTGGAACAAGTCACTTGTTTGGCCATTTTCCTACCGTGGTCCTGAGCAGCAGTGTGTGTGCGTCCCTCAGCGAGGTGTGGGTGCAGGTGCCCTTGACGCCCCACTCAGGCAGCCAGTAGAGCAGCAGCAGCAGGAGACCCCCAGAGCACACAGCACCTACACCCACCAGGATCCTCTTCCACATACAGGGCTGGTACCCCCACACCTCCTGCACGACACTCATGTTAGCACACTGCTGACGGAGGATTAAATAATACAGCCGACTATAAACTGGATTCGTAATGTAACATTTGTTTCTTTGAAGGTTGTCAGACTCTGTGAGGTGTGAAAAATAGCCCCTATTCAAAAAAGAAGAAAGATCGTCAGCCCTCTTAAAATAAAGCTAGTATTTTTAAGTACAACTTCAGTGAAAAGCTCAAAACTAAAAATTTCTGAACCATGACAGTGTGATCGTGTGACGCACAATATCAGGACCCTGAAACTAAAGCAGCTAAACTGGAATTCAGCCATCGTTCATTTTATAACTCACAACTGAGATTTTCCCGCACTGACGTGTGAATGTCTTCTGTTAAAAAGGCCTAAACTTTTCAGTGGTAATTCACAAGTTTTGTTTAAAAAAAGAAAAAAGTGGTAGCTGGGCAAAGCAGTTATCAGAAAACATTACTCAAACAAGAGTGAACAGTTGGTTTGTAGGGGACTATTTTCAGCAGTGGATTAATACACATTTGGTGTTTCAGTGAATATTTACAGCAACAGGACAGTGTATATGGGATTGCCCCCCCCAAAAAAAGAACTACACTACCAACATTGTAATGCAGGCTACAACCCAGTGCAACACTGACACTCACCAATGTGTTGTTTTGATGAGCTCTACGACTCAGAGGACCAAGATGTATGAGGCCTTAGCTTCACATGCAACAGTAGAATCAACTCATTGTTTCTGCTGGTCTTTTCATAGGATTTGTTGACAATAAGAAAAAAATCAAATATCTCCTGCCTTAGCTTGTGACTGAAAACTCAGAGGTTTAGAGTTTTCAGAGTTAGTGCTGAGCAAAGTGCCTGCTGTATCTAGCTTCATGTCACATGACAGACTTAAGCATGGCGTCATCTAACTCCTGACATGAAAACATATTTCCCAAAATGCCAAACTACTGCTATAATCATAGATCGTATATAATCACTAATCTAAATCACTTTAGATTCCATACTTTGAAGCGTGAAAATCATGAATTCTCTAAACTTTTTCTCAGTGTGATTTCTGTATCCAGCAATTCAAATCAAATTATAGACCACATTCATTTTAATCCACACTGATGTGTACTATATGTCTTTTAAAGACAACAAACGTATTACAAATACCTAATTGTTCTTCTGTAATTATTCTTTGTGACAGACACCTGTAATTTCTCTCTAAACACGCCACACACCGCACTGTTCTTTTGCAAGATAAAAAGTCACCATTTCATCATGATTTGTTAATGTAAATGGTGTGGAAGCTGCATATGTGGAATGCAGCTTAAAGATGTGGAAGCAATATTTACCATCTCATCCTCCAGGCCCTGGTTTATAATCTTCACTTCTCTCATCTTCATTCTGTCAGTCCAACAACTACAAAAGGAAAAAGAGGGGAGATCACCTTGTTTATTGTATTTCCAACAGGCGCTTTAGTTGCTGAAGCTTTCTCATGGTAGAAGTTTTCGATTCTGTCTGATCAGTAAACACGTTGCAACTTCAGTCTCAGTTAAGGGAATGAAGGCAGCCAGTTTTATGACTCCTGAAGCAATAACAGCCCAAAGAGGGAAAGGAAGTCAGTCATTCATTTATGAGAAGATTCCTCACTGAGGTCGAACAGCAGAATTGGAATGTGTTTGCATGGTATTAAACTCTGAAACACATTTAGGATAAATTTAACAAATAATATGCTATATTTACCTACTTTATATAGCATATAGTTTCTAAAGGAGAGAAAGGTCTCTCTTGCAAGTCACAACCTGACAGTCCTGCCTCATGGCAGTCACATCAACAGACACTGTTCAAAGCCTTCTCTGATGTTTTGTCTTATCATTCTTGATATTGTTGACTCACCACCTTATTTTACTAATTTTGCTTGACTGCAGATGGTTTCTTTTTTTTCCATCAGCTGGTATCAAATCTGTCATTGCATTCAGTGCTTCAACCTTGCACTCCACTGTGGTGTCGTTAAACATATCAAAACATGTATTAACGTGTCTGATCTGTACGATGTTCACTGACTCTATGGTTATGGAGGTGTGCAGTGTTTTACAATGAATGTGGGGATTAGAGACATAGTTGTTGTAGTGTGAAGCAATGATCCAGCACAGACTTCTGCAGACCTTTGCGCCGTGCACGCAATAACTGTCACACCTACAGACTCACAGTCTGGGTGACCTGACCTCCCAAGAAGCACCATCATGTCCGAGGTCAGGGATGAAAATAAAAAAAATGATTCTACTTTTGTTTTAGCAAAGACTTCATGTATTTGTTTTACAATTTTAAATCACATTTATTTTTTATACTTCATCCACATAAAAAATGTTACTTCAACATGCTTTAAAAGGGAAAATAAATTAATCCAGATAATCACTGATAATGGATTGCGTAACTTCTCACCACTTCTACCAAGAAACATCTAAATGCGTGTAAGGAGCTTCTATGGCCTGATAAGACCAAAGCTGAACGTTTCCCCCCCCTCATATCAGCATGAGCGCCGTTCCCTCTGCAGCAGGTCCTGCGAGGTTTGAGGGGGTCAAGACAGTCAAATAAACGCAGCAATAACGAAGAGAAATCCTGTCTGAAACCCTGCTGCAGTCTGGAAAAGTGAACCAGGACTTGGAACAAGATTCATTTCACTGCAGGACAAAGACCCCACACATAAAACCAAAGCTGCACGGGGCTGGCCTCTAAATAAGCATGTTAAAAGTCCAGGAGCAGCCAGAGGAGAGTCCACGTTTTTATCTAGTCTGGGAATTTGTGGCAGCACTTCCAAGTTTTCTAGTCAGTGCAACTTTACAGAACTTCGTGCAGAGGTTTTTGGGACATATTCCAGATGTGCACACTCAGATCACGACTGCGACTGACGCACAAGGTGGCTCCACCAAAGTATGACATGAAGGAGCGAGCGCCTATAAAAAGTTTACAAGTATACAAAGTTTACTGCACTTTACACATTAAACATTAAGGTTAAACGGTTGTCAAATCCTGATTAAGAGATTTCAAAGTTGTAAAGCAATAAAACATAGAAGGTGTCCACACTTTGAACGCGTCCTGTGGGTGGAAAACACACACGTCCACCGCTGCAGCTGTGGATCTTGTTGGCTGTGATATAATCAACAGGAGCCGTGATGGAGCGTGAATCTCAACGCAGTGTAAACACGCACGAATCCACGCGGGAAAAAAAAATAACACCGACTTACCGACGCCCCTTCTCGTCTTCAGTCCGCCACACGGTGCATACTCAGGTGTGTGAAGAGCAGAGGAAATGTGTGGCAGTAAAACGTGTGCGCGGCTCCGACATGTGTGTGAGGAGGAGGAGGAGGTCCACGCTGCGCCGCGGCCGGACCGTCCCAAACCGGTCCATTCAGAAGGAAGTGGGAGGGGGGGGACAGGATGTGAGGTCATTAGAGGACATAGAGTTTGGGCTGAAATGCTGAAAAGTTGTTGCAACACACCGTAGAGGGAGATGAAAGAAAAGGGCTGCAGAGAGACGCGTGCGTGGAGCTGCAGCGGCGCGTCTGCTCCGCCTGCGTAAAACTGCAACTGTGCAGCAATGAGCGGCCCGTGGTGGAGAACAGGGTCTGTGCTATTTCAGGTCAGTGCCAGAGAAGAAGTGGTCTGTGACTTGGCTGAGGTCTCAGAGAGTCCTGAGTTAACCTTGTTTCGGGGTCTCTGTCACAGATGTTCCAACACAACTCAAAAACACAGCTGGTCTGGTATCACTTTATCTTCACAGGAGGAAATGATCCTTTTTCACACGACAAAACCACACACTGGAGTTTTTTTTTTATATGTTTTCATCAGTTATGAAAGTCATTGTTTACAAAATATGAAAAAATTACAAGATGTCACATGGCCTACAAACAGGTAGGATTAATAATATTGTGATATTTTTCACACCTTTGCACAGTCTGTACAATCAAACAAAGTCTAGAGGAAAGTCCAGAGCTCATACATGCTTTCAGGTGGGAAAAAATACACACGTGGACAAAACTGTTGGTACCCTTTTGTTAAAGAAAGAAAAACCCAGAGAGGTCACTGAAATAACTCAAAACTGCCAAAAGTAATAAAAACAAATTTACTGAAAAAATCAACTAATGAAAATCAGACATTGCTTTTGAATTGTGGTTCAACAAAATCATTTTAAAAAACAAACTGGCCAGGACAAAAATGATGGTGAGTTTTTCTTTCTTTAATGGAGGGGTACCAACAGTTTCATCCACGTGCGTATCTATGTGATTAACTTTTTCCACAAAAGCTAGCCTTTATTCTCCACTTCTTTCACAGCATTGCCAGCTCCACGTCCTCTACCTGAAAGAAGAATCGGAGAAGGTTTTATTTTTTACTAAGAAAATAATTAAAACTCAAACCAAACCAGTCAGAAATCAAAGACAGTAAAAACGAGGTGTAAAGCAACAGCCTCATGCAGTTTCAAGAACCTACTAAAAGACAAATTAAATGTAGAAAATTTGATGACAGTCTGATTTGTCCTTATTTCAGGAATTTACAGCCAAATATCACAAAACATCTTTGGCAAGGATGCTTAAGGCTGTTTCCTAAAACAAGCGTCCAAAAAAAGGTGTAACCTGTTTAACTGATTAACTGATTTTTTTAAGGTTACGAGAGGGAGTCACAGGTTATAGAGTTCCTATAGAACTTATAGAATTGGCAGGAAGTGAAGTGTGTTCATCAGAGAAGCTGTATGTTGCAGAACAGCTGAGATGAGATTCAGAGCGGAAAGATTAAACCACAGCAGTGAGGTTATGGGCACAAAAACAATGTAAGGTCAGAGATGTTCATCAATAACAACACATGCTTTCACATCAGTAATACTCATTTAATACTTTAATATAAAAAAAATAATCCATTTGTGCAACTTCAACTTTAAACTGAAATTAAACATTACTCTTCATCGATCTCTTCTGAAAAATGACCACAGTGAGACTTTAGCTGAACTCAAGTGTTACCTTTTCTGCTGCCTCTTCCACCCTTGCCAGCCCCCCGACCTGCAGGCTGTCCACCAGGCTGCCCCGTCAAGCCTTTTTTGCCATCTGAGGGGCCTTTTTCGCCAACCGAGGGGCCTTTTTTGCCAACCGAGGGGCCTTTTTTGCCCTTGGGTTTTGCATAAGCCACTGTCACTTTTCTGCCGTTGATCTCACAGTCCTCCATGGCTTCTTTGACAGCTTTGCAGATTTCTTCGTTTTCAAAGTCCACAAAACCAAACCTGAGAAATATGTAATGTAAAACAAGTAGGTTTAAAGCACACCTCCCGAATAACTCAAAAAACAGGACACATTTGTAGGCAATCATGACAATAAAAAGACAGTTTTATGCAACCCACCTTTTTGAAGTTCCTGTCTTTTTATCCACAGTGACTCTTGCACTCAGGGCCCCTTCAAAAGCACTCTTAAGAGTCTCTGCAGTCGTCTTCTCAGTGAGGCCCATCACAATGAGAGTTTTTGATAGCACTAAAGAGGAAAACAGTTTTCATCACTAATCATCAGTCAAACTGACCTTACAAGTAGTTGAAATTAATGTTTCAAATATAATACACCTTCATGAGTAATATGACATGAATACCTTTTGCCTTCTCTGGCTTTGCTTCCCAATATTGTACTGTGATCTCCTTTTTGCAGATCTTAATGTTCTTTGATGACTGCAAGGCCTTTTCAGCATCCGCCACAGTCTCAAACTTAACAAATGCAAATCTGCAGAGAAGGACAGTACAGAAGTTTCTTGAGAAAACATAAAAACTTTCCTCATTGCGGAAAAAAAATTGCTAGGCCTGTGTTCATGTACCTACCCTCTGGATTTTCCTTTGCTTTGAGGTATGCTGATACTAACAGCTTTTTGAAAGACTTTATTGAGATCTTTCTCTTTCACTTTGTAAGACAAATTGCTCACAAACAAGGTGTTATTTGGAGGAGCTGCAGCTATGAAAAAGAAGAAGTTTTCTTAATACAGGTCAAGTCCACATTTAATCAACTGATGTTCAGCTCAAAAGGAGAAAAAACATCATTTAACAGCCACAGTATGATGTCAGCTACAGGCACTACATTTCTAAATGATGATTTACCTTTTGCTTTGTTGTTGTTGTCCTCTTTAGCTTTGACGACCTTAGGTACATTTGTTTCTCCTACACTGTCCACGATCAAAACCCGGCCTTGGATCTTGAGTACTCGTTTTTTCTGTCGTATTTTCTGCGCAATTGTTTTATTTTTAAATTCCACAAAGGCAATACTGTTGAAAAATAAGGCAAATGCATTCAGTCCGCACAACAAATATCCATTAAATGTATATTTTTCTTTTTAAATAAACATAGCCAGTGCATTACTAAATGCAATCGATAATGCATGTTCTGCACATCTGACACCACCATCATGCAGCTTTTTAAGACTCACCCTTTGTTTGGGCCTTTGGCTCCATCAGGAAACCTGACGGTGACAGCCTTGCGGAAGATTTTCATAATGTCTTGTTTTGTTGCGTTGTACGGGACATTTTTCAGAAACAAACATTTGGCATCTTTGGCTGCCAAAAACAGGACAGTACTCAAGCCAGGCCATCAATCTACAGCAATCTCCTTTGACTTTGTCATGTTGTACATTACAAGATAACATAATTATTTCTGCAGTTAAAGAAGAAAAAAAAAACCAACCAAACAGCAACACAGCATCTAAAATGGAAAAGTAATTGATTACAGTTGAATTACCTTTTTTGTCCTCCAGTGGAGTTTTCACTTTCACCTTGTCCTGACTTTTGATCTTTGCCTTAGAGATCTTCATTGGTTTATCATGTATCATCTCTCCATTTAACGTCAAGGCTTTGGTCAAGTCCATCTCTGAGGCCAAGTCTACATATGCATGTTTTCTACAACAGCAAAACATAATTTGAGTTAACTGGAGGGTTTCTTGTCCAAAGGGGACCAGGGAATAAAAGGTTTACTCACTTAGACCGGTCTAATCTGATGTCTTGGACCAGGAGACTCTGTGTCATGAAGTAATTTGCTAATGAATCTTTGACCTCCTCAAATGTTTTAGACTTGTTCAGGTTGCCAACGAAAAGACAGAAACCTGAAACAAAATAAGACAGTGACATGTGTGAGTACTGAGCTTGTTACAGAACAAAGCATTGAACAATCTGTCTCATTGATGAGCTTCATACCATCATTGATGAGCTTCGTTTTCTTTGATGAGGGGGTCTCAACAGCAGACTGTGCCTTCCGTTTTCCCTTTACTGCAACATGGATATTAGTGTTAGTTATTTGGTACAATGTCATACCTAAATACAGTTAGTACAAGTGGCCAACAGTGTGTAGGGTTTCTGGTTTCTCCGCAATTTATAGACAGATTCATCTACCACATTGATATTTTTAAGTTAATTTAGCAAGAAATGGGTAAATACTGTCTTAGATATTACAGAACATGTGTATAGCATTTACAGTGAGCCATTTTTGTGCTTCAAATTTTGATAAACTTTTAATTGAAACTGATCAAAATGATCTTGTCTAGGTCTAAAGATTATATACAAGGAGTTCAGGGTTCAACACATTAAAACACATTATAGGAGTTGAGAGTTTTTTATTAGTTTTGGAGTTTTTTGGTTGAAACTATGATGAACCTATTCTTTAAAACTATTCTTTCAAAGGGTTACAGTGTATTAAAGATCAATTTACAAGCACGTTTCAGTAAAACACTGAAAGCCACATACCGCTGATGTTTAAAAAATGAGAGAGTTAATTCAGATTTACAGTGTTGAAAAATGTGAGTTTTCTGAGTGAGTGAAAGGAGAGAAGAAAAAAAGACAGAACTATTGTTTTATCATTGACTATTCATGATCAAGTCTTAGAAACACCCTTACCTGCTGTCTCTTTAGCAATCATCTGTCCTCCACTGGTTTCCTTTTCGATATCACCACCCTCTCCTTCGTCACTTGTCGTTACGGTTACTGTGGGTGTACTTTCACTGTCTTCAGTGACAATGTCCATCTGAGAATCTAAAGAAGCTCAATTAGTGACACCACTCAGAATTTCACTCATTTGTGCAACATTGTTGTATTTGAGGTACCTCCAGATTCCTGCATCTCTTGTGCATTCTTGTTCATCTCTGTGCTCTCACTGGGAGCATCCTCTGTGGAACCGACCACACCTGCTGAAGAGACGATCCCAGTCAGTCATGATGTGATTGTAATGACAAACTTTTTTGCAGCAGTCATTCAAGCCCAAAGAGGGTGAGTGTTTCACACTTATGATAGACTTTTAAGTGGCCCAGCTGATGGGCACTTTTTTTTGTGACAAACTTTTTATTGAACAATTTGAACACTAAATTACAAACATAGTGCCATTGCCTTGCCATTAAAGACTTTTTAAAGAAAAAGAAAGAGAAAAAAATTATATATATATATACACATGACATACGTGAGGAGAGTCTTGCAGTCAGACAACTAATTCATAATTCACAGTAACACCTTATATTCGAGCAAGCAAAGTTATGTCAGAAAGAGAACTGATAAGAGCATCCTAGGCCTGCACAGTAGATGCCCGCGCTTTATGTATGACAGCCAATGACCTTTCTAAAAGAGCAATGTCTCTAAAATGGTTTAGCCACTCTTTTGCCGATGGAATGTCTGCACGAATTGCAGATCTCAGCTGGAAATACAAGAACCAAGGAAACCGAGGGAGAGAATAACGTTCTTTGAGCTCCTGGAGTGAAATCAAACCATTTCTGTCATACAGATCTTGGAGAATGCGAATTCCTCCAGAAGCCCAACTGTCATTAAAATAGGGACCAGAATGATGTAATAAATTGTAGTTACACCAAACAGCAGAGCGGTCACAGAGCTTTACGATGCCTCCCATATGTTTCTGGACAGCAAACCAAATTTTCAAGGAGTTGCCTATGATTGGCCCAAACCTTCTACACACAGATCTAGGTTTCAACCCACAAAATAGTATGTCTGTCATCCTATGTGGTTTTACCATCTTTTACTCTGACGCCAGGGTGTGACAACATTCTCATTGAACCAAATTGTCAATTGCTTTACTTGAAATGACCTGTAGTACAATTTAAAGTCAGGTACTGTCAAGCTTCCAGAGTGTTTTGGTCATTGTAACGTGCATAGGCGAATACAAGCTCTTTTATCATTCCATATGAATTTAGTAGTCAGGGACTGTAGTTCATCAAAGTCCCTAGGTGGTAGAGGCATAGGGATCATAGAGAACAGGGAATCGATGGGCACTTTTAACACCTACGTTTACACAAAGCAGTGTTTCCCCTTGGGGGAAGGTTGTTTTTATTACAGTCTAGGTTAGCACACCCACAGGCTACTGCACTTATGTGTTACCAGCCGAGCCTTCCCCGAAGGTGGCCTTGTAGGTAACCTGCATATGTGATGTTGTCTTGGGAGTTTTTTGTGGGAGGTGAGGCTCTCCAGGGCTGAACAAGTAACTGAAATATTATTGAAATCACAATATGGCTAAGTGCAATATCCAAATCACAAGAGCTGAAATCTTTGATGGGGTGAAATGTGTCACAACCTACCATTATAAATAAAGCACTGATCCATTACAAAGAGAAATCCTATTGATGTAGTTACATCTATTACAGATGTAAAGGAAAATGCTTGTTTTGGTACAGACCCCAGCAAAATCACATCATCATCATTGTTATATGCATATCGTTCAGGCCTACTCCAAGTGTATGACAGAAGCCACAGAAAAGTGATTTATTATATTAGTGGAAGTTAAGTTACTTCAGTCAGCCATAAAGTGTGTGGATGAGCACAGGCTACAGCATCACAGTGTCTGAAAGACTATGTGTTGTGATGCTGCCACAGAGAAATAAAAAGTCTGTTCATGCAATATTATTACAGCATAGTTGTATAAAAAGCTAGTTACCAGCTATGAGACAGGTTAAAGAAAATTAAAACAGACAAAAAACAGAGTTCTCTTAATACAGTTTTTGAGTAACAAACATTAATCACAAGGTCAAGCTTCATGGTTACAGTTACAAATGAACAACAACATCATTTGTATTGAGGAAGTGGCTCAAATGACTGATCACAGAGTGTTTTGTTTTCTTGTTTTTTTTGTTTGTTTTATTTTGGTGTGATGAAAAACTTCACTGCAGCTACCGACTACAACAAAATGGTGGAAACACTGATGCAACATCAGCAACTAAAATAACGAAAAGCACATGTTGTGCATCAGCCTGAGCAGCTCTGTTTGTAGTTTGCGTGTTTAGAATAACAATTATAGTGAAGATATGGCCAGCCAACAATGCTATATCTCTACGTCAAGCTTTAAGTTTCAAAATATGAGGACAAACTTTATATCTGCACGACGAGGACATGTCTTTCTTTTCTGGAAAAAAATGTGATGCAATAGTAAGTCATTTTTTCATCCTTACCGCTATCCATCATCTGATCACTTCCATTAGTTCCCTTTTCAGTATCATCAACTTCCTCTTCCTCAGACTTCTTGTCCCAGGATACAGTTACAGTGGATGTAATTCCTTTTACTTCAATGACTGTGTCCATCTGAGAATCTGAAGATGCAGTTTTGTTACTGACACAGCTCAGAATTATAACACTAGAATAAGACTAAGGAAAAACAGAAACTATACAAGATCAACTAAAGACAAAGTTATGAGGTCAGCTGACAGTGATGTGATGATTAGTGGCAGTATGTCAGCAAGTTTCTTATACATAAACACTGTACAACAGAATTAAGTAATGGTACTAAACATTTGTCTGTATTACTATAGTCTAATATTTGAAACTATGATATATGATGTATTGTAGATTTTCAATCAGACATCATGTGAGATGTACTGCAAGTACCTTGTTCATCTGGGTTCTCCTCTTCTGTTCTGACTACTTGATCACTTGAAGTCTCATTCTGTCCTTCTGAAACAATCATTGATCAAACGATTTAATGTTATTTAGTTCAATGTGAATTCTAATTTTACAATTGTTTAAAGGAAACAACTAACCAGAGTTGACACTATCCTCTTCTTCTGCAACTTCACCTGTTACAGCTTTGCTTTGTCTTGTTCTGCGTCTTGTAACCTGAAAAAGACACATTTGAAACCTTATGACAAGTCAACTGATGTGAATATTGATCATGAACAATATACATCTGCATAGGGTGATAGTATATGCTCAGGCTAAACAAACCAAAACATTTTAACATTACTTCAAATAAAAGCAGCAAAGCGTCACGTTTGGAGAGGCCATCACCAGTGAGAGTCTGGTGTTATCCCTTGTTAAATAGCTGCAAACATTTGATCATCGAGCAGCTAATCGATTGGTTGACCGATGACTGAGCTCTTCTAGAAAGTCAAATGTAATAACGTTACTATTATTACCACTTCAAAACAAAGTGACAGGCTGTCTAGTTGTAAGTTAGACACTTAAAACGGTGCTTGTAGGGAGACTATCAGCAGCTAATCAACTGCTAGCCCGTCAGTTAGCAGCTCATAAAACCAACCAGCGGATACATTACAATTAAAACACACAAAAATCTGCTCAGTAAACATGCAATGTCACTCTTACGCTTGTCTTTGCCATGTTTGTTTTGTTACACCGGCACACAGTCACAGGCTGGATACAGGGAGTCGTACCGATGAACACACGCGTGTACAGCCACAAACATCCACATGCGAATGTGCGAGCTACTGCGCATGCGTGACTGGACTACGGAAGCCCGCAGGGAGAGCTTCACAATTTTCACGACTGGCCAGTTTTCCAGACTCTCCCTTCCACATACTCCTCCAGTGGGGACTGCCATGAGCGCATACTGGGTAAATATTGATCCACACTGACGACTGGTTAGAGAGGAAAGTTCAGTAAGAGAGTGTTTTTTAGCAGCTTTTAGCCGCCCAAGTTTGAACTTTCTGAGCGTTAACCAAGTTAAGCGTTAACCCCTCCTTCAGCGCGGACTCTTCCGTATATAAACACGTTTAGCTCAGCTGGCCACCACTTTCACACCCGCAGCACTCGGGCCTGCTTGTGTTTCAAATATAGTGTGTTTGGGTGTGAACTGAAGTGGAGTAATATTGTTTACCGGAGCAGGTTGAGCTGGACCTGGACACAGAGGGACCCGCGGTGCAAAGGTCGACCTACAGCCGCCACACGACAGCTCAGCCGGGTCTGATAAGTCTTGACCGGGTCACACCATCCACCCAGGCTCTAAACACGACCCACATGAGCTGACCATGGAGGACCAGGGCTGGATCTGAGCAGCACCAGGGACCAGGGGCTAGGCACAATGGGGAGTCAGAGGAACGGGTTCAAGAAGGAGACTTTTATTTTGTCGGTGGATGTCGGTACAACATCAATCAGATGTCACGTTTATGACAAGGAGGCAAAGATCCGTGGATCATGCACCACCGAGGTACCCCTCTCCTTATCACTGACTTTATACTCTCAGCTACACCACACACTCACATCCCTCCCTGTATTCAACACACACATTTACTAGATTATTTGGAGGCTGATTTACTCGACTAATATTTGTTCAAGTACTTTATTTGAGTACAAGTTAGAGGTACTTGTACTTTACCTGAGTTTATCCATTTTTTTTTGCAACTTTATACAACGCCATTACACCACAGAGGCAGATATTGTGCTTTTACTTCCCCATATTTACTTTAGAGCTTTACTTACTCCTTAGATTACAGTTTTTCATAGCCGTCCTGTCCAGTGGAAACCATCTCTCTCCAGCTTTGGTGATTTTTACATGATTTTTCTTTCTGGAAAACTGAAGAATTAAAGGTTGCATTAATTCTCCTGCTTTATAGAAATGATCAGTTTATACCCTCCTTGTTTTAGCTGGGAAATGCAGAAATGTGTTGTTCAAATTCTAAACATGTAAGCATCTTATAGCTACAGTTCTGTCCCCCAAGGTACAGTCCACACTAATGTAATCCGTTCAGGCTACTGGACCTCAGGGTAACTTGAGGTCCATCTACATGTAAGCTATAGGTTTTAGGGCAAAAATATACATGTGTGTTCTCAAGCAGTAACAGGTATCTATATGTACCATTTCTTCTAAATGATGAGGTGCAGTGTGAGAAGACAGTGTGTGTTAAGCTTGATACCCCCCCAAAATTAGGTTTATTATGTTTTCTTACTTTTAGTTAAGAAGGTTTTCTGTTTCCTTAGATTTTAACGTGTACGTGTAGGCTGGTTAAGTAGCCTTGAAATAAAGGAATAAAAAAAGTGGAGGTGCTGAATCTTAAATACAGATATATGACTGATAAACACTGAATAAAATAATGGACCTGTTTTTCATGAGCAACATAGTGGCAATGAAATTGTTTGTTTGTTTTTTTTTTTCAAGCAAGCTGGTATTTTGTTTACAGAAACTAATCAGGTGAAACAAAGTTTGTTCAAGTCAAGTACAAATAAGTACCAAATGTCAAGGATACAACAGCTGTACCAGAGGGAGGTATTACCCCAATAACAAGCCATTGTAACGATAAAGGTAGAAACTGACTACATTATTTCTGACAATGAACACAACAGTATATAGAGAAGTCAGTCTTGAACATCTACAGATGTAAAATGCAACATACACATTAATACAGTAGTGATTTTAATACAGAAACATCAGATGTAACAATGAAACTCTGATAGGAACATTTTTCTTCAGAATGAGCATTTTTACTTTTTATTCTTAAAATAAATTCTGCTGATAATACTAATACTCTTACTTAAGCAAAGTTTGAATGCAGGACTTTTACCTGTAGTGGAGTATTTTCAGGGTTTGGTATTGATACTTTTACCTCTGTAAGGAATCTGAATACTTCCACCACTGGTTGCAACAGTTTCAGCCCCTTAACAAAATACTTTTCAACCAATAATGTCTAGATATGCATTTACAGATATGTCTACAGATTTACAGATAAATCTGTACACATCTCATTACAATTGCAAATCTACACATTTGGAGATTCCTTTACACATTTATGAATCTGTTTACTCACACAGATTCAGATAACATGTTTGCAGATTCCTGTACACATTCACAAATCTTAGTGTACATTTAAGGATTTGTTTATACATTGACAAATCTGATTACGCACATGAAATGAAGTACAGTTACAAATACATAAAATAGTCCTGGTACAATAATGGCCCCATACTGATCTCTATGTTTCTTATTGTGGCTATACTTTATCTAGGTTGTTTGCTTGTATCCAGAGGTTGGATATGTGGAGATGGACCCAGATGCAATATGGAAAGGGTTTATCAGTGTGGTCAAGGGAGCTGTGCAAGGTACAGTTGCACTCAGTTCTTATTATTGTATCTATCCACAACCATCCCAAGGAGTTAGACATGATGTGATTCATTTTACATGTTAAGAGCCACACCCTTTAACAAATGCCTCTGATGAAACACTGTTAATTCCACATGTAAAAAAAAAGTCCATGTGGCAATACTATTACATTAACATTACCTTACATTTAAATTTGAACAGAAGACTGAAGTGACTATATTGCCATTTAAAATCTGTTTGCTTTGTAAAGAAATGCATTAAGGCCACACCAGGACATTGACTTACAATAGTATCTGTTCTTAAGGAGCATACAATAATGTCCATGCGTAAGTCCCAAAAATCTCCTCTTGTTTCTCTCCATAACTACTTTAATGTGTGTGTATGTGCTGCTGTACTCATGATGTAGATGCAGGAGCACAAATGCGTCAGATGGAGGCCCTTGGCATCTCCACTCAACGAGGCACCTTCACAACATGGGACAGGTAAAATGAATACACTCAGTCAAATTACTTTTCTTAGATCCCAAACAGTCCACATGACTTGTCACACCTGTTTAACCTGCCTTTATACAGTAAATTTCCTTCTTGGTGTCACCTCCTGTTAATTTCACCGTCACTTTGGCAGGAAAACTGGGGATCCATTCCATAACTTCATCAGCTGGCAGGATCAGAGGGCGGCAGACCTGGTGAAGTCCTGGAACACATCCTGCACAATGAAAGTGAGTCCCTGGCTGCTTTGCATTCGTACCTTTCACTTAATTTCAGTGAACTGGTTTATAAGTTAGGTCAGGAGAGATGAAATACCACAATGTGGATGTAGCCTTGGTAAACAAAATTAGTTTGACAGGAAGCAGCCTCAGGAGCAATGGTGGATATTAAGCTTCCTCATACAGAATGGCTTTGATTGTTTTGACAACCGCAGGCAATGCGGGGCGTGATGAAGGTGCTCTACTTCCTGACCAGGCAGAAACGGTCGCTGGCAGCAAGTCTTATCGTCTTCTCCTCTCAACATGTCACCTTTCGCCTCATCTCGGCCCTAACGCAATACAAGGAGGTGTGTTTGTGTGTTTGTTTGTTTGTTTGTGAGAGGGGAGGGTGACATATAACCCAGTTAACCTTTAGGACCTCAGTCCTACAGTAGTTGCTATGCACATTGACCTGCTTGGTAAACACTGGAATGTTTGCTGAAGCACAGTTTAAATGGAGCTGCAGTACTTTCTAATGTCAAAGCAGTATTTCAGTTTTAAGACTTCACCATTAACATTTTTCTACCACTGCAGCTATTAACAATTATTGTCATTACACATTAATCTACTTATTGTTTTATCTTGCTTTATTACTTTATCTAGCTTGAGTTGGTCGCTTGTCTTCCCAAACCAACAGTCCAAATCTCAAAGTCAAAGTCTGCAGTGAACAGCAAATCCTCACATTTGAGAAAGTGGAACCAGAGAATGAGAACACATTTTTGCTTGAAAAATGACTTAAACACAATTCATTGATTATCAGAAGTTGCTGAAACCTTTCTATCAATTAACTAACAGATTTATCAACTAAGTGTTTCAGCTCTCTTCGTTTAACCAGCCACTTTCATCTGAAGGAGAGTGGCACTATCCTTGTAAATAATAATAACAACAACAACAACAATAATAATAAGTATAGTGATTAAAGTGTCTGCTGCTGGACTACAACTTGAATTGTGTTATACAACATTCTGTTATATCTAACTTTGATTATCTCAACAACCGTTCGTCCGATCGACCGTACACTCGGCCGGTGTATTGCCAAGGCCTCAAGGAAGTTCAGGGTCAAGTGTGAAGTTGTTTGGAAGAGCTGTTATCCAAGAAGTTGTCAAGCAGTGTTTCGAACAGGCAGGTCTGAACAAAGCTGCATTCATACTGATCAAATAAATGAATGCTTGAACCCTTAATCCTGGAACAGTACATGACATGTCATATAACAGTTACCCTCCCAGGCTGTAGGTGTTAAAGGGTTAATTATAAAAAGGGAAAACAAAAGCAAAGTGAAAGAACAGCCTGCACTCGTTCACTTCTTTTTTGAGCCCCATCGTGTTTCGTCTTTCAGGTTCATCGAGCAATAGCTGAGGGAAATTGCTGCTTTGGAACAGTCGACACCTGGCTCCTGTTCAAACTCACAAAAGGTGTGTTTGGTATTTTGTTATGCGAAGCTCAGGTGAATGCCTTCCTCCTGTGATTTCTTTTCCTATAATATGTCATTTGTCCAGGAGATTACATTTCATAGATTGTCTAAGAGGGTTTTAAGTTTTAGACAGAGTGTCCTTTGTGTTTCCAATCCTCTTGCATCACTGATTGGGTGAAATTCCTCAGAAACTCCTGTGGTGGAGGTGGGAGGTGGAGGGGGGTGGGGGGGCTGGGGGGGGCTCAGGAGAATGACCAGGATATGACCTTTTTGAAAAATGATTTTATAATAGACTGATTTGTTCCACTGAACCTGTTTTAGGACGCATCCATGCCACAGACTACTCTAATGCCAGTGCAACAGGATTGTTCGACTCCTATCAGGTCTGGTGTATGTCATTTTTTATAGCCTCTCTCTGTTTTTGGTGTGAGGTTTTGTTTGTTTGTGTTTGTGTCAATGCTATGTGATTTTTTTTTTCACAGATGTGTTGGAGTGAGTTTCTCTGCTGTCTGGTTTCTGTGCCTGTCTCTATTTTACCGCAAGTAGTAGATACAGGGTGAGTCAACCATTTTGTTTAAAATTCCCATCAACACTTGAATCATGTCTTAGTCACTTAAGGCCTCTTAATGTGAAAGCCTAGAGTATTCTTTTATTGGTCAGCCATATATAAGAAGAAATATTACACTTTTTAGTCAGTGGTTACCAATAGGGGGTTCTGGATCCATACAGGTGGTTGTGAGATTAATCTAAGGGGTTGCAAGATGATTATCAGGGTTGAAAAATGAATTTCCTACAGAACCGTAATCTCTGTGTTCTGGATCGTTCTCTGTGCTTTCCTTTTTATTTTTGTATTTCTCTGAAACACTATATACTTTTACTCAAAACTGAATCATTATGCAGTTGAACTGCCCACACCTCTACATTCACCCTGTAACAAGGGGTCCCAAACACATATTGCTTTGTATTAAAGGACCAGTGTGTAGGATTTAGTGCTATCTAACAGCGGGTCAACCCTCCGTTTCCAAGCACGATGGAGAGCCTAAGATGGCAGCCACTTCAGTGTAAAAACACGAAAGGCCGTCTCTAGAGTTAATTTTTTCATTTCTGTAATGAAAGAAATGTAAGAAAAATGGTGGCCTCCATGAAAGATTATATTCCATTTCTGCCAATAGAGTCCCCTTAATTCTAATCCAAAAAAAAAGGGTTAAGTGAATATAAAACTCGACAAGTCCAAAGTATTGTCATTAGATTGAACAGTTAACAGACTGAAGATCAGGAGTGGCATATATATATTGTAACCATTACATTTCTATAAATGGAAAAGTTTCATTTAAACTTTAATTTAAAAGTTTGAATTAAACTGTTTTAATATCAACACATTATCCTAATATCACTTTAAAGAGCAGCATAGTTTTTATGGCCTTAAGAGAACTGATGAAGAGTGTGAGATGATGCTTTGTCTCTGGTTTCTCCCTCGTCACGCACCAGCCAGGATTTTGGTTCCACAGACCCGTCCATCTTCGGAGTGCCCATTCCCATCATGTCAGTGGTGAGTGGTAAAGGCCTGTGGCGTCACTCACTCTGTTATCTGTGTGACTAAGATTACACACATTCATTGCAACCAGCTGATTCTGTTCGTGCCAGTGTGTTGAAGTCAATGTCATCGCCTTCATGTCGTAAAAAGAGATTAAGCCAGGTTATTTATTTAAGCAGCAGCGTTGGACGTGTGGCTCGTGCTCCAGTCAGTCAGAACAGAATATTTACAGAATTAATAAGATAAAAATAAATACATATCTCAGTATTTATTTACAGTGTTGCTTGGGTGACACTAAATGAATGACCTTTGCCACAGATTGCGGACCAGCAGGCGGCCATGTTTGGAGAGTGCTGCTTTGATGTTGGCGATGTCAAGATCACCATGGGAACAGGCACCTTCATGGACATCAACACCGGGAGCAAACCTCATACATCCGTTGCAGGTAAAGCTAGACTCGTACATTGAGATTACTAGACCCAGATTTGTCCATACAAGAACATCACAAGACAGTTATGCTCCTCTGCAGGTCTGTATCCTCTGGTCGGGTGGAAGATTGGTTCAGAGGTGGTGTACCTGGCGGAAGGCAACTCAGCAGACACAGGCACTGCCATCAAATGGGCGCAGGAGCTGGGTGAGTAGTACACAGCAGTAGCTCTGGCAGTGTCTTCTTTATCGTTTTATTTGCAAGAAATGGCCAGTGGTAGTTGGAAGCTTTTATAACAACTTGAATTGTCAGAAACACGATGCTGGAACCATTGAAAGTTGACTAAGAGAAAATCTTCCTGACACTGGATACGTTAGCAATGGACGGATTCAGGGGGCATGTGAGTGCATGTGTGTGAAACCTGTGTGTGTCGTTACAGAGCTGTTCTCTGACGTCCAGGACACCAGTGCCATGGCTTACAGCATCAGTGACTCAGACGGAGTGTGTTTCGTTCCTTCCTTCAGCGGCCTGCAGGTACATGTGTATGAGTGCAGTGTGCATGTATCTGTGCTAAAGGAGAATCTGTTTACTTAGGTTTACTTATATACATTTGTTATATATTTAACTTTTTTTGTCTTTTCATTTAGTCTCATTGTAACTTCTGTCTCTTTTTTTTCTCTGCCCTCCATTGTGAACTGGCCTTTGTAAGTGTGTGTCCTGAATGTTTATAATTCATATGCAAAGCCCATAAACCCCTTGAACCTTTCTAAAGGCTGTATGATAAAGCGCTATATGCAGTAAAACAGCATGGCTGCATTCTGAGCAGAGGCTGCTGACTTTCACTTCAGTGCAAGGCATGAGGACCATTTCATACATGTTTAAACCTTGTTTTGTTTGATGAGGTCTGTTTTTCACTTACAGCCATTTAATACATACTCTTTATTTTTCCAAAGGCTCCTCTTAATGATCCCAAAGCTTGTGCTTCCTTCATGGGCCTCAAACCCTCCACCACCAAAAGTCACCTGGTCCGTGCCATCCTGGAGTCTGTCGCCTTCAGGTGAGTCTATTTGATGAGGGCGTCTCTGTTTAAACCTCTTTGCCATTCATTCTTGTTCATGCTAACTGATGTCGTTTCCTCATACCTTTCTTATTGTTTGCAGAAACAAGCAGATGTATGAGATAATGCTGAGAGAAACTCACATTCCCATCACAAAGATCAGGTGCAGTTTTTCTTGCCCATTATGTGAATGAAAGAGAATCTAATTGTAGTAATGTAAGCTTGCTGTACAAACAGGCTCAATGTAAGTGTTTAACTCTGGTAGCCGTCCCACAACCCTTTGATATCCCAGCTTACACTGCAATATCTGATTGTAGGATTTGGATTATAGCCAGCAAACTGGGTGTAACAGAGTGGACTCTTGTGTCCCATGCCTCTACTAATGCAGTTCAGTTTTTATTGGCAATGCATTATGGGTGTATGTTTCTCTGATACTGTTATAGCAAAGTGAGCCACAGAGTAATTGAGTGCTCTTTCCCTCTCAGGGTGGATGGCGGCGTTTCGTCCAACGATTTCATCATGCAGCTGACTGCAGACCTGTTTGGCAGAAAGGTAGCCAGACGCCAGCACTGTGAAATGTCATGCTTAGGGGCTGCTTTTGTCGCTGGACTTGGAGTGGGTATGCAAACACACCTTCACAGCCAACACATGGATTACGCTTTATTTATTTAATTAGGAACATTTGTTTTTGCATTGGAACCTCAGCTTATATCCGTACTGTGCCTCCATAAAATGCGTTTGAGCAGGAGGGATTTGCAGTTCCTTTGTGAAGCTTTGTGAAGCTGTGTGTCTTAAAGAGGCTGCTTACTCTTTACTTTCACTCTTCTTTAAAAATATTACAATACTCAGTCATGGGATTGATTTTTGTATTTGAAAAGATGTGATCAAAAGATCTATTTTTATTTCTGGCACTGGCCGGAAGAAGAAATCTGAAATTCTGCTCTTTGTTATGTAACCTGTGTTTTCATTTAATTATTCACATTATATTAATTAGATTGTTATACATTAGTCAGCCCTTATTCAAATCAAATACAGGGGAGGAATTTTTTCTTCTTGTTTTATAACAGACCAAAAGACAGTGGTGCTGTAGACTGAATAATAATGTGAATCGTGTTTTAGAAACATTAGTTCTCAGTATTCACCATCAGTGCTTGGTGATATGTGAAAAAACATCTGTACCACTTCCAGCCATTAATCAAGAGTGTATTTGCAGGCACAGACTCCTTCGTGTCACTCACAGTGCTAAGTTCTGTATTTAAAGGACTTCCTCTGTTATACATTGGTCAGATTTGTGTTCATGTTGTTTACTTGAGTCCCCTGTCTTTGGCTGTCACTGCAGGCTTCTGGAGGAGCAGAGAAGAGCTGAAGAAGCTGCAGAGCACCGACAAGGTGTTCCTGCCCCGAGGAACGTCCAGCAAGCATGCCGACAGCCCAAATCGGGAATACATCCCAATCCTCCAGAGCTGGGAGAAAGCTCTCCGGCGCTCCATGAATTGGTACAAGCCTTGACACATGGACGCACGCACGGGGAGATCCAGGGTTTGACCCAGTGGGACGATGGACAGACGGAGTGCAATGTGAAATCAGACGATCCTTTTTTTAATCTACAAAAACTAGAAAAAACAACCGTCAACTGTGCCTCTTGGAAAGGCCCAGTACAGGTCTGATCCAGGCTGCAGTGCCTTCAACCACCTTCACCTCCTGTACAGCCTTGAACTGTTATCCACATAACAGCCATTGCTATATATTAACTTGATTTCTTTCAACTGTTTTAGCCTCATCAGATCATTTATTAATTCCAGAACCTCAAGCCACTTGTGCTTAATTAACGTAACAGTTGCATATTTTCCCACATGGGGGCGCTAATGACCACCTTTATGGCATTTTAATTTATGAGCTTGCCATGGCAACCACATACCACCTGTCAATAAGGAGCTGCATTTTCAAACTGTTTATCGCTCATATCAGTCATGACTCAGTGAGGAAATAAAAAAACTGACAGCATCAACTTTTAAAAAATAGAAACTTATTACATATATTTTGCTCAGGTGTAAGGGATTCCTACTGGATTTTAGTATTTCAGGTATTTGCGGTCAGAAATGCTTCTTGCTCCTTTGATGCAACACACACCTTCATTGGCAACAACTTAGAGAGAGGGTTTTTATATGTGTATGTAGATTGGGGATTAGAGCATTTAGCTATGCTGTAATAATTGTCATACATTTTATGTCATGAGCTCACACCTAAACCTCAAATTTAGTTCAGATCTAAGTTGCTTATTTGTTTAGGAACTATTTGATCAGGGACATAAATATGGAGTAAACTAAAACTTTAAATGTGTGAAACCATTATTTCAGTCATTAATCTGTTGAATTATCGTTGATGTCATATGATAATGTTTTGACTCAAGTCTTTTATCTGACCTGATGAACTGATGACAGCTACAAATACTGTGTTATGATAAAATGCTCACAAATTACTAAGAAAACGTAAACTGTGAATCTCTGTAAATGCATTTTTTAAAAGATTTTTTAATGCTTTGCCTCTCCTAACCCTTTATATGGTTTATACATACGCTTAACAGTTTTATGTTATGCAAAGTGACACTTTGTGTAATGTAAAAACGAGATCAAAATAGATCAAAATACATTTTGCATTTTGGAATACTTGTACAACATTCAGTTTCTGAATGGCAAATAACATACCAAGCTGCTGTGAAATAACATAATACATTTGTGTTATTGTACATTTGGCAATAAATTGCATGAAAACATCTAAGAAAGTACTGCGTATGATGTAAAAAGGGCTGTCATTAAAAAAAGAAAATCTTATCAGTTGTTTGTGGCGATTGGAGAGTCTCGTGCATACAGTGTGTGTGTCACCAACATGGCGAGCAAACAGATGCTGCTTGAAGGGTTTTACCTCTGTATGGACTCTGGGGAAATGCCGTTGTCTTGCGCCAGGGGAATTATCAGAAGCACAGGCTGTCAGATGAGTGTAGGGGTTGCTTCCCATTGATGTGACCAAACCTCAGTGTCAGGGTTGCTATGGTAGCTTGCAGATGGAGTGACTGAGAACAAATAGGGTGTGTTTTCCTGCTCATGGTGCTGGTATGGTGAAGGGGGCGCTAATTGAGTGCAATGAAAGGGGCTTTTCCCAAACAATGGGGGGATTGTTTGCCTGTCCCCTCAGAGGAAGAGCAGAAATGAGTTTTGTGTACATCGCACAGCAGATCCATACAGTATTGCCTTTCTGCACTGCCCCCACTCCTTCTACACCTCTCCTCCTCCTCCTGCACCAACACTTCCTCCATTCTATCTGTCAGTCTCAGCTTCTCATCCTTCTCACTCAAACATGGCCAGTTTTTTTGCCAGTAGGCTCGGCTTGCGGTGGAATGCCTTCACGGAGAAAAATGTGCCGGAGTGAGTGAGAAAGACAGGACCAGCCCATGAATCAGTGCTGCCTGCTCTCACACTAATCAGGAAAATTAGTGTGTGTGTGTGTGTGTGTGTGTGTATGTGCGTGTGCAAATGCATGCTAGTATTGTGCCCTTGTATGAGTTGTGGTGGACGCTGCCTTGCAACAAATTCAATCTGACAGCAGGAACTAGATGCAATGCGACCACTACTCCAGTCCCCCTCCCCCATTTGAGCTGAACCCTGCTTCAAGGGTCATTATGTAACTCCCTCCTCTCTCTCCTCTCTCTTTGTGACACACTGGGATTGTTCACTGGAGTGTCAGGGGGTTGGAAGTTAAGCTTTTGTATTTTTTTTTCTCAGTCAGCGTCTCAGCCCCTTCACCTGCTGCCTAAGCACCTGATTCTCTCAGTTCACTTCATTTCAGTCATTTGCAGACATACATGTGTGCAAACGGGCACACATGTATCAATCCAGTGCAATGTGTTTGTTCTGCAGGTGTCATTTATTCATATGAATATGAATAAATACTGCAATAGGAAGACATCCTCCCCTTACTCCACAGAAAAGTGTTGGTCTGTTAACTTTGACACATCTGTTTGCAGCCATGCTCTCTGTGCACTCTCTCTCTCTCTCTCTCTCTCTCTCTCTCACTCACACACACATTACACACACACACACAAACACACACTAGTAGTGCTCAATTGCCATAGCAACAAGGACTGGTAAATGCTCCAAATATCTGTGCTCAACCAGTCCTATATGCTGATCACTGGCACTTATGTACTTATATATAAATATATACAAGTGTGTGTGTGTGTGTGTGTGTGTGTGTGTGCACTGAACCAGAGGTCTCTGAGTGATCAGCAGCATCCTGTCGAAATACAATGTGGCCTGTGGGATTGATTATTGTTTGGTGACTCAACACATACGACATGTAGGACAGAGGAGCCGTGGAGAGCATTTAATAAATTAGGATAATGTAAGATGGTACTGTGATCACACAGAAGACAAAAAATACCCTCAGCAGACCTTCATGATCGCTTCTGATCCCTAAAATCGTTTGGTTTTGCGCGGAAAATTGCACTTTTTTGCGTGTTTCCCCTCTGTTTGCGGAGGATTCCCACAGCCTGCGCACACTTTCTGCAAAAAATGGAGACCCCGGCCTGCTTTCCAAACGCATGTACCCATCGTAATGTAACTGATGATGAGGAAGATAGCGTGCGCTCTATTTATAATTTGTGCGCGTAACGGTGCGTCCCCGTGCGTCTCTCCGTCATTAACCAATGTACATCCATCTGCTCGCGCCGCATCAGCTGCCACGGCGGGGCTCGGGTGGACGTCACTGATTTTTTTCTCTCTCTTTCCTCCCTTCCTCACCTTCCCCTTCTCGTTTTTTTTTGTTCCACCAAAGCATCTCTCTCTCTCTCTCTCTCTCTCTACACCGCCCACTCCGCTCACCGCCGCCTCGCCGGCTTCTTCGCCTTACCACATCGCCCGCTGCCCTTTTCTGCCTTTTTTTTAAGGGAGAAGACACCGTACATTTTTTGGACCAACAGCAAGCTTCCCCCTTAAATAAAAAGGAAAAAAAAAAGATCTCACCATGGCGAGCACCGAGGATAAAGCGGCCAGCAAGGAGAGCACGTCCAGCTGGAAGGACTCCATCTACAACCCGCGGACCGGGGAGCTGATGGGTCGCACGGCCAGCAGCTGGGGTAAGGATCCCCGTCAGTCCATCAGTCCATCAGGCTTTGACATTCACAGGGTGCTTAATCCTAATCTGCGCCTCTTCCCATTTTCAAAGCATCAAGAGAGCCGTTGCCTCTTGAATATTTAGCCCACCATGTATTTGTGTGCATGGATGGATTAAAATGAGTGCCATGTAGATGCTGGATGAGCGGAGGAGAATCACAGGCCTACATGAAGGTGTAAAGGAGAAGCCTGTACCATGATGAATGATGCTATCAAAGGTGTGCACTGGCCTCTCTTTTTGCTGCAGAGCAGGACCCAGGTGGTGATCAATCAATATATATATATATATATATATATATATATATATATATATATATATATATATATATATATATATATAGCATTAATAGGACTATCAAGCTGTATTATCACAGAGAAGACCCCAGCTAATAATCCCCCTCATTACCTAATCATATCCGAGGAGGGTGCTACAGTGTTCTTGAGTTGAATCCATGGCTGATCAGGCCATACATTTTTATGTAATGATTCCCCAGTTATTTCCAGAGTGAGGTAGTAACACACCACCCTCCCTCCAGCAGCCGGCTCCTATAGGCTAGCACGGGCTGTCAGGCTGCCTGGGCCCCTGTGCTGCTGTGCAGTGGGATGCTCCATTGCAGTTGCATGGCCGCCCACATTAGCATGCCTGTCAAGGTCAAATGGGATTCCCTCTCTCCTCTTTCTCTCTCTTTTACACACTAGGCAGGTGCATTGTGGGATACTGTTGGAGAGGAGTGAGAGGAAGGGGGGGATGTACAGCAGGAAGCTGAGGGGTCCATCCCTTTTTTTTTCTCCCTCTCCCTCTCTCTCTCAACTTAGAGGGCATCCGTGCTGTGCAAGCTGGATGGTGGTGAACCATTTTGAGTCAGATGTTTCCATAACTGTGGCTCTGTCTATTTTTTCTCCCCCACCCCTCTGCTTTGGGTAAATGAGGCTTCAGATGCTTTCAGCACTGCAGTGCCGTCCCTAAATCTTGCGTGATTTGCAACTGAGGGGGTCTCCAATGAGAGATGACCTCAGATTTGTTGCATACAGTGAGTAGTATCTCACCTCTTGATCCAAAATAGTTTCTCTCAGAGGGATTGTACAGTCAAATTTCCCTCAGCCCACCGATGAGGAAAGATGTGGAAAATCAGAGGGCACGTCCGAGCATGCATGTGGTTAAAGCTTGTAGTTAATTATACATGACTCCTCATTACTCTTCCACTCATTATGTCTCTTTTCTCTTTTCCATTCTATTTCCACCCAACTCCCTCCAGCCCTCATCCTGTTGTTCTACCTGGTATTCTACTGTTTCCTGGCTGGCATGTTTGCCCTGACCATGTGGGTGCTGCTGCTCACCCTGGATGACTACGTGCCAAAGTACAGAGACCGTGTCCCCAATCCAGGTTGGTGTCTCTCCACACACAGCTCAGAGCCTGTAACTGGCAGCATTTCTCTTTGAGGCATCCATTATTCATACTCACACCAATGAGATGCTGTCACAATAATGCGCTACATTACATCTGCTTTTTGTATCGATCTATTTTGAAGTCTCTTCCCGATTTCAGCAGCGTCTGCTGGATCGAGAATGGTTTCTGTCCGGCTGTAATTGGAGACCAATGATGGCTGTGCATTAGCTTCTCCTGTGAGGATCACTTATTACTTCACTCTGTGTTTACTTTGCTTTATGTCTTTGCTTCAGGGTTGGTGATACGCCCAAATTCAATGGATATCAGTTTCAACAAATCAGACCCGCTCAAGTATGTGCAGTACGTGCAACACCTGGAGTCCTTCCTGCAAAGTAAGTGAAGCTTCTCCGCGAGAGAAAGAGAAAGGAATTTCAAAATAGATTCTATCTCCTCCCAGATCTTCTTCCAGTGATTCAGTCCATTTATCTGAATGCATGTCTGTTCTTCTCCCCCAGGATATAACGACACGGAGCAGGAGAAGAATGAGGAGTGTACTCAGGGAGAGTATTTCATGCAGGACAACACCGAGGACATGACGAAGAAAGCTTGCCGCTTCAAGAGGGGCTTCCTGAGTCTCTGCTCCGGCCTCTCTGACACCAACTTTGGATACTCTGAGGGGAAACCGTGTGTGCTACTGAAAATGAACAGGGTAAGATCCACTTTCACCGACAGATTAGGGCTTGACTGGATGCGGAATTTAGAAAATCATTATGTTCCTCTAGTCTTTTCGTCCCTGTATTTCATCCATCACCTCTTTCCCAGACGGCTTCCAGTCACATTCGTTTAGACGCTTGCTGTCTATATAAATGATTCATTTGATTAATTTTCCATTTGCACACATGCAGCAGCCTTTCTTTATTTCTTTCTCAACCTCTCTCCCGTTATCTTCCCCTCACAGATCATCGGCCTGAAGCCTCGTGGGGATCCCTACATCAACTGCACAGTAAAAGTAAACACATTCTTCCTAAACATAATCGCTACATGTGTTACTTGCTTGTACGTGTATTTTTTCTTTTTATTTCTGTCATAAAAGTGATGACCATAACAGTCTCAATATTTTCTTTCTGTTGATCTTGCCTTCGTTTCTGCCTCCTTTTTTTGTTTGTTTTCTGTCTGGTTTCTTTCTGCATGCTGTCACTGATGGCTTTAGGGTAAGATAATATGCAAATTATCAGGATAAGGCCAGTAGGGGTGTTAACACATTTTTATTATGTAACAAGTCATTACACAGGTGCCTCTAAACGCATCTTTGTGTCATCCTCTAGTCATTTTAATCTATTGGGAGTTATTTTTAGACACAAATGTCCTTTTCCAGATTAAAGCAGAACATGTCATGTTTTCTACTTCTCATCTAAATCTCTTCACTTAAAACAAAGTGTCATTGATTTTCCTTTTTTTTCCATGTCCTGTCTCATGTGGTCTTCATTTACTCCTAATTAAAACCAATAGAATGCATTTGATTGATTTGTAAAAAGCACTAACGTGTTCTTCTGTGCAGCGAGACAGCCCAGTCCAAATGCAGTATTTCCCGACTGAGGGGCGTATTGATAAGATGTATTTCCCCTACTACGGCAAGAAAGCCCATGTAAGTGCTTATCCCCCCGGTCAGATCACGTTGGCTAACCCCCTCACAGGGCTGTGTTATTGACGGGCAGCTGTCTCCTTCCCGATGCAGGAGAATTACGTGCAGCCCCTGGTGGCTGTGAAGCTGCTGCTCACCAAGGAGGACTACAACAAGGAGCTGCCGGTGGAGTGCAGGGTAGAGGGCTCCGACCTCCGCAACAACGACGAGAGGGACAAGTTCCTGGGCCGCGTCACCTTCAAGGTCAAGGTGGTCGAGTAAAGGGAGGAGATGGCCGGTAGAAGGAAAACCCAATGCAGAGGCTGCCAACGTTTGCAAAGGATTTATGTTTAAAGATTAAAAAAAAAAAAAGAGGAAAAAAAAAAACAGGAAGGAAGTGTCAAATACGTCACAAAGGCGGCAATTTTGGGATCTGGCCAGACAGGTTGATGCAGATTGGTTTGGCCTCCGCTAAGAGAGCCAGGTAGATACAGATATTGAATGTTGCTTTGATGACATTTCTGACCCTTCTTTCCTTCATGATTCCTTGCTGACCTCCTTCAAAGACCCCCAGAACAAAACACAGGCTCTGCTTCTGACCCCATCCATCCATCCATTCACATGTTGCACTGTTCATTCTTCAGTCAGTTTCTTTTTATTTTCTTTTGTTTTTTTTCTTTAGCATTGATGTGACTAGATAACTTATAGCCATTGCAACCAAGCCGTTTGGAGCTGTTGTGTTATTGCTGATACAACTTTTTAAAATGTCTTTTAGATCTTCCTGCTGCCAGGAAGCGAGTGTTCTTTTCATCTCTCCGAGCTGTATGAACGACTGTATTATCGCCGGTGTCGAGAGGATTTTTATCTTGCTGTATAGTATTATTGAGAAAGTAGAACATTCCGACACATCTCCAGAGTATTCACATTACCACATCACTTCAGACTTCATAGGAACGTACGTTGATAATCAAGTATAGCCACTGTATCCCTGTATATGAAATGCCAATTACAAAGTCCCTTTCTACATATAAATACATTGTGATCCTTACCATATTTAGGGAATTATAGATAGATCTTTGTGTTGTGGCCTGCGTGGCCGCAACCTAGTCTTGTGCCGTCCGTCTGTCTGTCTGCATGTCCCTCTGTCTGTCTGCCCGTCTTCCTGTTTACTCACCTCTCCACTGCAATAGCCAACGTGTGGGTGAGCCCTCCAGGACTAGATCAGTTGTCTCGCTCCACCTCGCGGGGTGCTGCGCAGTGATGGTGGCTGAGGCCACACACACACACACACACACACAAAAGGTACACTGTAGAAATTGCTTTTAAAGCGGAGAGGCGCTGGGAAAGCGTTGCAAAAATAAGAAGTTCACTGTATACTATGTACTGTATATCTCTACGTGATCTGTATATCTATCTGGGTCTCAAAGATTGTTTGTTAGTTTTCTCTCTTCTTCAGCCTGTTGATCTGATTGTCTGCCAATCTATTACTCTTCAATGTATATATACACTATCTACCATATTTACTTAATTCACACTGTATTTTTGTCACAACACACAATGTCTGTGCATTGTAAAGAAATAATTTAAGCAAAGATTTACAGGAAATTATCTTATTCAAAGCTATGTTTACACAGTCTTAAAAAGGACCCCGCATTTGAAAGAACAACTTGTAACATCTCTTCAGGGTGCCTTAAGACCTGATGAAATAAATTGTGGAATAAAAGTGATTTTGAAGAAAAAAAAGAGAAGCTCTGTGGTCTATTTTCAAATTATTTACAAAGTTGGGCACTTTCGGTCAGTGGTCGAAGAATTATTCAGATCCTTTCAGTAAAAATACCATTGTTAATGACAGGGAGAAGTCCTATGATCAGAATCTTCACTTCAATACACGTGTAGAAATCTTAACAGCATTTACTTTAAGTGTCAAAACTGAAAGTATTGGATCTGTGACTGGCATCTTAAATAGGTTTTAAATATTTACAATATTTATACTGTAAAACTGTATTTACCTATATTATTGAGTATTTGTACTTAGTTACTGTCTGAAATTATATTAAACAACAGAATTGTTAAATGATAATTTGGTGATATAGTGAAATTATATAAAATACCAAAATTTGAATTCAAAGGTGTTTGTGTGCTTCATAACTTGACAGTAAGGAGAAGCTGCTTGATAACCATCACTGCAGCACAAATCTGCAGCCACACGAGGGAGCCAGAAACAGGAGAGGCAGAGCTGCTGGTGAAAGTGTGGCTCGAATGTGGTGCTGCTGGAGGGACTGGACAGAGGAACAGGGGAGGTTAGTGACGCACTTCCCATTTCTGCATCTTGTGGCTTTCCCGACCACACAAAACCATGTCGACAAAATCCACTTAAGCAGACATGCCGCTAACTTCCACAATATCAGGTGCCAATGAGTTTAGTGGGTAGATATTTTTCTCCCTGAGGTCAAAGCCAATAAACTCATATCATACTGAAAAATGCTAAAATGCGTCCACAAAAAAAAGAGTATAATGATCATGTTACGGTGTGATTGGTTGTACACACAGAGACTGCATTTGGCTGTAGTCAGAATACATTGCGTCAAGAAGAGCTAAGACCTAAAAGAGGTCTGATCGCACCTGTCTGCTCTGATTTCACAGCACCGCCACCCGTCCAGCTCCCACAGTGCTCCGAGGCAGCAACAGCTCTGTCTTTCACTGTCAACAGCAGTCTGTACCCAAGTCCTGCTGTATGGGAGATAATCTCTCAGGGTTTAGCTCCACCTTAGTGCCTACTGTGCCTACACTTACCGTCCTTGAGTTAGAAAGCTGTAAACAAGTGGGGCTGGAGACAAATGGATCTACCAAACAGATTTTCATTTGTGTATTTTTTGGTCTTGTGGCCAAGGACAAACTGGGAGATGTTGCAACTATGAAAAACAGACAGTCTGAGCTGAAGAAATCTCTCATGAGTCAGTGTACCTGTGTTTTATGTGTCAGTATTTAAATGCTTTTCCCTGTCATTTTGCCAAAAAAAAAAAAAAAAATCAGTAGTTGGCTGCTTTCTACTTTTGTCCTTTAATTTAATTTATACAACTTTCTTTCTCTCAAAACAAAAACAAATGGCAAAATGCATTGAAAAAACAGTTTACAGCTCAGCACTGTAGCTGCTGATTTCTGCTCGCTCGGCGGTAACATCGGGATGCCTCAGAACCTGAGAGGATTTGAAGCTGATTTAAGCAAAGAAGGCGCAAGGATAACACTGGTTATCGCCTTATCAGCTAAGGGCTGAACTTGCCAATTTGTGGCAGCCTGGAGCCCAGTCTGGCTGTAGTCAGCATCCTGAAAGGGATTAATGCAGCTGATATTTTTAGGTTTTACTCCAGAGTCCTCAGCGGCACTTTCTCTGTGGTTATATATAGCCCAGAGAACATGCGCAACATTGCTAAGTTCTCTGATGCCAGAGGTGGATGTGCTCTTTAAATGCTGTTAAGCCTCGAGACTATAACAAATCCATGAAGCCCAAACACATGAATATTCATAGTCACAGAAACGATACACATTTTAAAAGACATATATTTTAATTTTTTCAAATGGTTTGAAATTCAAGGAAGTTTCTGCTTTACATCTGAGATTTCTAGTAGCAATTCCTTTCATGTTATATGTACAAGTACAAGAATTACATATATTTATATCATATTAACATTAACTGTAAAAACTCAACTGGGATCTGGGAATTTAAAAACTTAAGCAAATAATTACCCTGAGACAAGTAAACAAGAATAACAAAGATTTTCTTTTGAACTAACCCAAGTCTCTACACTCATCTTAACAACCACAACTGTGGAATCTTTTTTCAGGATCCGGCTAGTTTGAGTTATTCACACTCATCTCAAACTAAGAAAAGAGCCCCGTAGTATCACAGTGTTTCAGGGCCAGGCAGGGCAACCTGCACATTCCTGGTACAGGAAGGTATTGCCCAACTCCTCTAAAAATTTCCTCCTTCATATGCAGCAATTCACTGCTGTTTCTGCACTGATCTCTCTCCCAGCATCCCAGGGCAAAAGAGTCTCCATATCTCACTACGGCGAGCCTCGTAGCACCAACAGTAAAGGGACTCAGTGAAAAGGGGTTCAGGATTCCTAATTTCCTTTCAGATAAATCATTCATTTTAAATTACATCCATGTTAGTCTTCATCTCTGTGCATAGATACAGATAGATTTATTTATATACAATACATACAATTATAGTTTTTATAAAACTAAAATGTTGGGCGGAGGGAAAACCACCTGAATGCAGTGATCAGCCTTTATTATGAGACTGAAGATCACAGCATGTAATATTAAATGCTAAAACTATCTCTGCCACATGCACTTGAAAAGCACAGAAACAGTTTGACCTTATGATGGCATCAATAAAGGGCATCATATGGTGGGGAGAGTGCTATGTGATGCTGCAACGTTTACACAATCCACAAAAAGATATTCAAACAAAGTTCCAATTTCTACAATTTTGTTTGTTCCAATTTGTTGAAAGCTAATTTTGAATGCAGTAGCATTGCTTCAGCAGGTAATTCTACTGCAAACACTGTTTTCTCCATAAAGTAATATAGTATTTCTGGCACAAAGGCCTTTAACTTGCTATTCTAACACTATAATCTTTCATATCAAATATTGTAAAAATGAGTCCTAGCAGTTATTTATGGTCAAAGTGCATGCAACTCTACATTATAGGATACCTAGATCTGCAAGAGAAGCTGTGAACCAGAGAGATGATGCTTAAAAATACCTCGTCACATCCTTCATATTTTACTGGACCATGCCTGGAAAGCAGTGGATCTCTAAGCATGGGCATCCTCATGAGAGAGGGATGATACATCCTTCCCAATCTAGATGCTCGTGCTCACCTTTCAAAAAACACGACCCATCTTTTACATCAGTGTTAGTGTGCTTCTGACTGAGAAAACAAACAAATTATTGTTATGACTGGTATATGATTATAAAACATATGGCATTTCACAGCAATATGCACGTGCCGGACTTCTTTTCGTCATCAGAACCTCCTCCACCTTCTTTCCTGTTAGGGTCATTGAGCTCATCAAACAGTCCAGTGTCAACCATCTCTTGCTGCCACTGAATGGGCACAGCGCCTGTGCTAAACTCCTTGAAGAATTTGTCGTCCTTGGCGTCAAACTCGATGCCCTTGATCTCAGAGAACTCAGCAATGTCGCCGGTGTCCTTGGCGTAGACGACGTTCGGCTTGGGCACCCAAGGAGGATCCACCAGCCCGGCCTCCAGACGGGGGAAGTTGATTCCCTTGAACCATTCGTGCTTCCTAGGATCCTCCATGTTGTTCCTAATGAGAGAGCAAGAATAGACTTCTTCATCTGTGTTTCAAAGTCATGTGTCACGATAGACCTAATGAAATGAGAACAAAGTGTTGGGGTGCAGGTAAGAAAGGTTTTCTCAGCTTGGTATTGCCTTTACACAACCAGGTCATTCTTAACAAGCTTGTTAATCCAATCTCAGTTTAACAATATTCATAAATATCTACCAAATAAACATTTTCTAATCTCAAATTATATGCGGAACTGATTGGGATGTGATTTTGAAAAACTACTAATACAAAAATTCCAGTAAAATTAATTTAAAATCACAAAGTCACTATGTGCAGCCACGTGGCTCGTGCATATCTTTAAAGAGTAGAGGAGCTTCTTACTTCATGCCCAGGCGCTCATCAATTTTCTTCTTGAGGAACTGCTGGATGATGTCCTTGGTGGGAGCATCAAAGCACTTGTGCTCCCACTTGGGCTCCTCGTTGAGAATACGTCGCTGCACCTCCTCCTTCTCCACCTTCTCCTTCTTGCTCTCGGGGCCTTTGAAAGGTGTGTAGCCGGCCACCATCTCATAGATACTGCAGCCCAGGGCCCACCAGTCCACCGATGTTCTGTATGGAGTTTTGCTCAGGATTTCAGGGGCCATGTATGCTCCAGTACCAGCCTGAAGGAGAGGTAGGGGTGAGATGGGAGTGAGAGTGAATATGAGATGAATCTAAAAATCCTTTTATTCTGCTTTTTTACTCATTAGAAAGCAACGTGTGTTTTACATGTTTATGAACCTTGAGATGCCTTCCTTTTTTAATTGAATTCTGTGGATGGAAGCAATACAGTGACAGTCTAAGGAAATGTGTAGTCTTATGTCATTATTTGACATGAACAATGCAAACCTTTTTCCTAAGAAGACACAGAGAACAGAGAGAAGGAAAATCTGTCCCTGTGGAAGGGCAGACTGGCAGAACTGAGAGATATAACCTTCAAACACCCCCACTAACAACTCAGGCCAGTTGCCTGGGTTACTAAAATCTTCCCTCTTGTCCTGACCATCTTCTCTTTCTGTCTCCAACTGTGTAACTTTCACCTTTCCCCCTCTTACTCTTCCTCTCCCCACTCCTCTTCTCCCCTCCCTCTATGACCTCACCTGCAGCCTCAGACCAGGAGCTTAATCCTAATGCTAAGCCTACTACCTGTCAAGAGTCATGTGTGTCTACACACTGACAGAGTTCTCCAGCCTCTTATATAAAGGCTGGCCATTTCTGGATGCTAGAGCCACCAGCAGAAATACGTAACTTCCAGACAACATGTAGCTGTGCCTCTAATGTATAATTAACGCACACACACAGCAAACTGGCTGAGAGCCCAGAGCACAGGTAAATCATTGTTACGTATTATGAGCACTGTAAAATGCACTTTAGGAGAATAACACATTTAGCAGGACCTCAAACAGCTCCTATTGATGATTAAGGCATCAGCTACTACAGAAGTTTACAAGTTCTCCTTCTGTAAATGTTTTTTTTCTTTGTGTATTAAATATTGTAATCAAATCAAACACATCTGGTCCCTCTAGATTGGTTGGCCACAGATGTGCCTGGATAGACTTTTCTGTCCAATTAGTGAAGGCAGGATACTTCAACTCCAGTGAATAAACTTAAGTAGGTGTGCATGATATTTAAACTCTTTTTTGTCTTAAGGCTTGTCCCTTGTCCCTTGTCCTTACTGAACATAAAAATCCATTAAATTCATGCATTATTTTCAACTTATTTTCAACTTATTCCAGTTTGTAACTGTGTTTGGTTCTTCTGAAATATGTGCATCAGTTCAACTTAACAAATAAAGAACCTGCCCACTGTGATCAGTCAGTCTGTATCATTATACAGGTTACAAAACCATCTCTAAGGTAACTCTTCAATAAACCGACCTCATAGATATTTTTCAGTCTGATTAAAGTCACCTTGTTTGCAAACTTACATGTCTGAACATATTCAGCATAGGTTTTTACCTGGATCTGTCAATCTAATCAGGGACAGACTTGTGTAATGCCCAGTAAGAGGATTAGGGGACCAAAGCCAGCCTTGCCTGTAGGAGGTTAACCCAGTCATTTTGGCTGGCTGAGGAGCATCAGAGTACTGGATAATGAGCTTACTGGACTTTCACAGAGCCAAGAGCTTACGCTTTGCTACTGCAAGTAAGTCCAGAAAAAAACCCTTGCAAAACTCTTCATCTTTTTATGTTTAGTGCAGGTGAAGTGTAATGCACAGATATGGAGGAAACAGTATTTGAAAATGTTAGATCCTTCTATCAGTCATCTTATGAGGTTGCGATCATGATATATCTGTATGATATATTTTTGTCAGCACTTGACAAATGTTTAAAGACCTGTGATTGATCTGACCAGACATCGCCATGTTGTGTCACTGAAAACCTTTGCTTTTGCACAGTGATGAGGGATCTTGAGTAAAACACAAGAACTGTACAATCATTGTGGAGCAACATCAAGCTGTAGTCATTGATATCATGGTATCTGTGTCACTATTTTTAAGAACAAATTGCAGCACAGCTGAGTCAACTCTCTCAAGGTAATGCCTCTACAGAAATAACCTAGTCACTTAAAGTCACATTCATCGACTGCTACTTGAGAGGGCAACTGGACCTCCAAGGTCTCTGACATAGCCCCTACACAAAATGGTTACCTATAAATGGGTAGGCTATAAGCTGACTGCTAAAGGATCAAATCAGTTATATAATGGATCCAGAGACTCACATTGCACAGATCTTTAAGCAATCAGTAATCCCTGTCCGGATTTAAAGTAAAAACCCCCACCAAGATTGACAGGTTGTCTGAGAGCTCCAACCTCGTCTCCAGATAGGTGAACACAGACAAGGTGGTGATGTGGATGCACTGAGCAATCAGTGCTCTCTGTTTCTGTGTATGTATTTGTGTATTTATATCAGTTTGTTTGTATGTATCCTAAACCCCCAAACATACAGATGATGACCTGACTCAGACCTTTTTGATCAGCTAGCTATCAGTGAGGATCCTTAATTGACCCTGACATTCAGCTTCAAAAACTTTGAATAATAGATGAAATGACACTTGAGGGTAGACATCTTCTAACATGCTGTAAAGTCTTATTATGATCCCCATTAGCACTGCCAACATCCTCCAGCTAGGTTCTCTCATGTTAACAGCACCCTAATGGCTTTGAGAGTGCAACTTGTTGTACTCAGTGTGCTCATGTGCATCTACTCACCATCTGGGTGACAGTCTTCTCTGGAGCAATCTCTATGGCCAAACCCAAATCTGAAAGTCGGCACTGGCCCTGGCTATCCAGCAACACGTTCTCTGGCTTCATGTCACGGTATATGATATCCATGGCATGCAGATGCAGAATGCCGGTGGTGATCTGCGCTGTATAGTGGACGATGCGCTTCATCTCAATGCCCTTGTCCACGCCCTTGCCATCATAGCCTATGTTGTAAATGTGGTACTTGAGGTCTCCTCCATTCATCAGGGTCATGACAAGGCACAGGTGGGTCTTGGTGTCATAAGCATAGGCCAAGTTGACCAAAAACAGGCTGTTAACCTTCTCCAAGATCTTCTTCTCTAGCAGTGCCATCTTCTCACCACCCTTTTTCTTCAGTCGCTTTTTACACAACTTCTTGCAGGCGTACATCTGGCCTGTGTTCTTCACCTGAACAGCACATACCTGGAGGATAGACAAAGCATAGTCTACTGGTAGCAGACATCTAAGCAGCACAGAAACCATCAGAAGACTAAAATCTGATTATTACTCGTCTGAGTGGGAATGAAACTTAGCTTTAGGAAGACTGCATCAAACAAGATATGATGGATAATTTAAATAATAAATACAGGCCATTACATATTTCATTGATATACTCATATGTAATCCCTCTTTTGCACCAGCAGGGTGAGATTTGCTTCTCTTAAACCTGACACTGATGTAAAATCACTGGTAGGATTGAAGACAAGATGAGAAAACTGGTACAAGAAGTCAACCGATCTTGACCCCCACCAGTTGTGTCTTGGATCCAATTTGTCACATCTTTAACTAAACATTTCCTCCTCTATAGATGGAGGATCAGGTTTGTCCACTGCATTACAATGCTAAGAAAGTTGCACTAGCACTTTAAAACAGCTGCAAGTGTTAAAGATCTTTGTGAGCTTGACTCAATAAAAGAGGTTCCTCAAGGGTCCACTGTGGGTCCTCTGCATTTGATGTTATCAGCCTAAGATATGACAAGATAACAACATGCCTTTGATTTCCTCCAGAGATCTCTTAGCAATGCCAAATCTTCAAACAATTATCACAACAATGTATTTCACTCACAGTTTACACAGTGGCCTGCTCGTTCATTACGTTTACAGAGCACCTTCAAAAAGACAGCTGAAATGAAATGATTTTATATTCTTAGTTGCTGACTTATTTGGTTTTTTCATATGCTCTACTGTATGTTGGGTCTGTATTAGAAAAGGGAAAGTAGTCAATAAGACAATCATATTTTCTATTAATGAGCATTTAAATGATCAGAGCACTTTTCTAGTTCTATCAAAGCAGGATCACTTCTTTCTGCATTACTGCTTTGCATTTGGTTCTTTGTGAAACTTAAGTTGTGATTTTCGAAAATTCAAGAAGTATGCCTGTGTGTCATATGACTTCATGGTCACTTTAAGACAAGGTAAATCCTCATGATTATGTAAGGTATGATCTCTTGTCCTGGAATATCCTTTCATATGCTTCAGAGCAAATACACCTTTGTAGCTTGCAGTTTTCCAAAGAATAGAACAACATCGACATTTTGCTATTATACTAGTGCCACGATTACAAGTCCAAAACGTGGTGAATGCACATTATCTTGCAGTTTGTCATGCATTGTACAACATTTAATGTCAATACATATTTCTGAAGTTGATAACACCATCATACCAAGGGTGCTTGGGAAGAATTCCTAAACTAAAAACAGTATTAAAAGATTAATTATTTTTTATGCTTACCTCTCCGAAGCCTCCTTTTCCCAGAGTTCTGAACTCATAGAAGTATTTGTCGTTGATGGGCTGTTTCTCATACTCTTTCCACTGGAGGAATTTATCGAAGTATGGACTGGCCTGGTAATCTGTGAAAGGTTTCGCTTTTAGAAATTCTCGTACACCTTCCTGGACTTTGCCCTTCATCACCTCTTCGAAGTTGGCATCTGTCACAGCCTTGCATTTCTCAGCAGGCTCCCCAGAAAGGAAAGACAAGAAGCTCTTGGAGTCAGCCTTGCAATACTTGTTGATTATGTTTTGGCGTGACTTGTCTTTTGTCGCACCTTCAGCCAGATCCCAGTCATACAGCTCATCCAGGAAATCAGCGGCAAGCTTGTACTCTGGATTATTTGCCAGGAATTCACGAAAAAACTTTTTGCCAATAGGCTGCCTTTCACAAATTGATGTAAAGTCCTTATCCATAGTAGCTCGAGCTGAAGCACATTGCTCAGCCTTGGGGAGAGACAAGCTGCGGCGGCGCTTTTTCATCTCCTTGTCATCACCACCCTGGGCTTTTAGGTAGGCCGTGTTGGCCACCAGGTTATCCAGTCCCCCCATGTCACACATCTTGGCGGCTGTATGTGGTCTGTCCCCCTAAGCGACTGGGTTCTTCAGTGGCTCCCCAGGGATACCCTCTTCCAACCGGTGCAGCGTCTCTCAGAATGTGTGCGTCTATGTGAGAGTGCAATTCGCTCCGAAGCCAGCGTGCAAATGAGCTCCTTCACCCAGCCTACCTGCAAACCTAACACACACTGACACACCCAGTAATTACTCATTTAGAATTAAATACCAGGGAGGGATTTTGGCTTAAGGATCTTTGTGTGCGCTATTCAAGGATGCTGTGCACGGAAAGGGAATCGTAAGCGGGCTCTGTCCTAAGAGGCTTTGTATCCCTCTATATTTGTTCATGATGTTCAGTAGTCTCTACCAGTGGTCCAGAGGGTTCTGTTGACTACGCATTTAATGGTGAGACACAGCAAAAGACACAAAAAGATGCAGAGAATGTTCAGGAAAAAGCAAATAATATTTGGCAGGTTCTCTTATGAATACTGTGAGAAAGTAAAGTAATACAGTTATGTCTAGTTGGGTATTTACATGTGATATTATCACCTATATAGAAAATAACATTGTATTTGGATGCGTAAGCGAAGTATTAAAAACATATTTTCACTGAGACGGCCAGTATAGCAAACCATGGCTCTGCAATATGGTAGAATATCTCCCACGCATGCTCCTCTTCTACTCCTTCATCCTACTGTTGATAAGTCCAGATACTTCAGAGAGCTTACACCTAATCTGTCTGCTTCTTTTTCAACCCTAATGATCTTTTACTCTCATTTACTCCATTCATCACTAACCAACACCTCAAAAACACCCTTCAACATTAAAAAAACAGTACTACTATTATCACTATCTTCAGTATAATATGGATTGAGAGAAAATAACAATGTTAAGGCAGATGCCAAAGATTTGGTTTACTTAAAGTTATAATCTTAAAGATTTTCATTTTGTTTTCTTTCATGGTACCTATGGCAATAAACAGTAATTGTCATTAATCTTGCCTTTGTTTGGCCACCGTAACCATTTACTCACAACTCTTGCAAGCCTCATTGTGAGTGATTTAATTGTGATTTAAAAATTCCGCACAGGTCGTAATACTGCAAATGTTGCAGGCTTTCATTAGTGGGCCTTAGGCACAATCACCATTCTGTTACCGCATTTGGTGATAGTGACTCAACAGACATTTATTTAACTATTTAACTGAAATCCTCGAGATTATATCTTTAAAGTTTTAACACATTTTCTTAGGTATTTACAAAATGTTTTAATTATTTAGGTCATATTTACAACATAATCCAAAATACTGTATATCACTGAAATTAGTTATTGTTTAACAGACATGTGGACTCAGATTATCTAAACCAATATGTGCATATGGAGATATTGGCTGAATGTTCTTGATATTAAAAAGCCATGCATTTATGTCCAGAAGTATTTTCAAAATGATTATTTGATTTGGCCCTGTCATTCACTGGCATCCAGTCCAGACTGTACCCCGCCTCTCACGAATGACAGCTGGGATATCCTCCAGCACAGATAATGGATGGATGACTTGCTACATGAGAACCAAAGCGCAGGCATGTGTATGGATTTATTTACAAACTCAGTAGTATTGCATTAAAGCAGATCTATATTTTCAGTGATAATATTTTACATGTTGTTCAATTGTTATACAATCATAGAAAATATAAGCAGACCAAATAACTGAATGTTATGAGCTTGATAAATAATACTTGTATAGTTAAAACATTAGCTAACTATGTGTTAGACCATTTATGCTATTTGTTTAGGGAAGGGGGCAGATATGTCTTGCGTTTCACTGCTCCTTCTCCATTATGGAATGAGTATTATGTTGTCTCAGACTGTCGCTCATATCTTGTGTAAGGTGGGATGCAACAAATGACAGTCTCAAAGGATCAAATAACTGATCCAATGCTCAGAGAGTACACGACCACAATAGCAGTTTAAAAAAAAACAAAAGTTTGAACTTAGATTAACCAAAAAACTACAAGTCTATCCCTTTCTCTATTCCCACGTACACATCTTTCAAACAGCAGGTAACAGTCTAACACGCCAGAGCTTCTTTCTACTGGTTTATAAAAAGCAGGGGTAGGTGAGCAGAGTATGACCTCAATCATGTGGCAGAACTGAGGCTAAACCCAGGACCTGTGATACACCTGATACCTAACAGTGATACAACACACACAGGAGGAAAGCCAAAACATCACACAAAAAGATATTTCCCTGAGTAAGCTAAATAATGCATTAGCTCTCTGTGTAAATCTGTAATCCCATTTTATAACAATTCTTCAATTTGACTTAATATTTATATATAGCCTATACATAAATACTGTATTACACTGTATATACTATTTGTGTCAAGTCAATATTTGCATGTCACAGTTGCAGCACTTTCTTCAAACCAGGCGGGTGGTGTTCATTTTTACACATTTACTGTGATAAACTGGCATTTTCCTTCCTCTGTTGCTTTTAGCAGTGACCATACACTATAGCTACAGTGATGTAGGCTAATTCAGTAAGATAAACCTCAGATAATATTAGCTAATCCTTTCTCAAATGGTCTCAAGCTGTCACTGCCCTGCACAAGATCAAGAGCTTTGCTTGCCATCAGAGAGCTCCAGACTGCAGGCCTTTGACTTAGAAAAAGTCAGCAAGACACCCACACAAAGAAACTGGTGCTGAACTGGGTAAACTGTTTTTAGAAGAAAAATCAATCAATGAAATTAGATCAAAATTTAGCCAGTGTATGTTCATTTTATATACTGTAAGTATATAACAATTAAAAAAAAATCAAACTTTCATAGAGAGAGAAGCCCTTTGCAGTCAAACGTCAGTCATGTTGTAAATGGATCCTAGTGTCAGTAAAGCACTTAAGCCTCCTGAGTGGATGAAAAGAGGCCATAGGTTTCATCCTTAACCGGGTCAGGGGAGGCAGGGAGAGGTAAGCTGAGAGCTAACACGTCACTCTGTGGGCTTCCCATTCACTCAAAAGGGCCAAGCTGTCTGACTGTCATAGAGGGCCCATCACAAATTAATGTAGTTATTCAAAAATGTGTTTGGCACTATCCTTAAACAAACTGTTGTAAAAAGACATACGGGGTTAGGTGATACAGTTTGAGACAGAAGAGTAATTGAGAAACTGAGCAGAGGTACATACAGAAATTTCTTTTCTTCCCTACTCTTGTTTTAGATATTTGATCTTTTCTGCTTTAGATGTCTGATCTTTGAGCAGCCTGCTCCTTTAACCTTGGGAGGATTAGCCTGTCCTGAAGAGGGAGTGAAGGTTAAGATGAGCAGAGCTTTCTCATATCCATCTCCCACATGGTCAGCCAAGTGGTCTTTACGTGGACTGTCTCCATCCTCTGATGGTCTCTCTAAAGCTTTCCATAGTAAGTGGCAGTGGATAGGAAGTATTCTCAGGACATCGGTGGGAATGAATAGACAACAGTGGGGAATAGAATAAACAGGGTTTTTACAGGTGAAGTGTTTCATAATCGAGTACATAGAACCAATGAAAACAAAGTCAGACTCTGGTGTACTACCTACACAACTGCAACATCTGAAGGTACAAAGGTTCAAAAGTGACTTTAAATGAGGTAGGAAAAAAGTGCATGTAAATACAAAACAACTGCATGAAAGGAGACAGTAAATAGCTGGATTTAAAACATGACTGAGCACTTAAATCTATATATAATTTCATATAGATATACATGTAATAATGACAAAAAGGTTAGTATACAAAGCCAAAAACATAATGTGGGACCTGTACCTTGTTGTCTCACCTCATGTCAAAGGTCGTGGCTAGATGCCAAGCTCCAGGCCTGGATCGGAATTAATGGCTGAAGCTGAATTTGTAGGGTGCCTTTCCTGTTTTCCAGAGTTGTACAGGGGGATATGCAGTGGTTTGGTGTGGAGTTACATTACAGATGAAAAGGTCTCCTTTTTGTTCTCACAGAGGGGGAGACTGACTGTTGTTCGACCATTAAAGCAAAGCAGGTCCGCTCCTAAAGAACAGACAGGCACGATTAGAGGGGTGTCCTGAGTGGGCCATTGTTCAGTGATTGACTTTGGAGATGTTTTATGAGATCTGAGGTCATATGGCCTGCACCCTCAGCTTAAGAGAGGAGTAGTTTATCATCTAGGTTGGATAGATAGCAAGCAATGATTTCAGCCATCATGTCCCAGAGATCAGGCTCAGGGTTGTGGACTTGGAGTCAGGTGGGATGTTGTGCAAAGTCTGTGGTCAGAAATGCTTCTTGTCTGCAAACCCGACAAGTTGCTGAGGAGAACTGCCCAGCTGAATAAGGCTGTTCTCCACATGTGGTCGCCTTCAGATACTCAGCACAGACTCCATACAAACTGGATGGACATTTCACTGGAGAGATACAGTGCGGGCCAGTAGCACAGGTGGCTGCTGCACTTCTGGCTAATCCCTGCTCAAACCCTGCTCACAGTGTTCTGTCTAAAACCATCCACCATCTATGTTTCAGCTCCAGGAAATATCAGATTACAGTTTTGTTTGCATCTTTAATAAATGTTTTTCTAGCATTCTAGAAGAAAAAAACATCCAACTTCACCTTCACAGAAAACTGAAATACATTAAGCAAAGCAAGTAAAGCAGGAAGGCAGGGAGAAAGACACTGATGATGTCAGTGTGAGCTGAGCACAGATGGGACCATTAACACTGGTAGCTTGTGCCCCCTAGGGGACAGGATTTTCTGTGTGCACTGCACTTATAATCCTATCATAACTCACAGATATTATCTGTGACTTCTAGAAATACAGATCATGATGTAACTCACTGACATAAATACACAGAAAAGCCTGTCTGTTTATATATTCACAAAGCACATTATTAATAAATCAACATTATAAATACTTTTCATCTTTTCTGTAACTTTAAACCTATAATTGTACCATTCATCTATAATGCCACAAATGTAAAGGCTAACCTAAACCCACATTTATTTGTATTTGGCCAGCAGTTCATAGCTATGATTAATAATATTAGAAGAATTTATACAATAGTCTTGGTAACAAAAAAAAGGCCTGTAGACACAAACAACAGCAAGACACCAATCCCCGACCCGAAGGCGCAGGGAAGCAACCCTCTTCGTTCACCAGGGTGAACTCACACATGGCACACATGGCAGCTGAGCTGGGGAGATATAAGCAAGCCCACACCATAATAAGTATATTATTATATGTTTTATTTATGGTAAGTGTACAACTTAAATAACTATGCATTTTAAAATGTACAAATTTTCTAAACTACAGTCTATCCTGTTACATGTTTTTGTTGGTTGTATTAATGTACAGTAGGTCAGAAGGATCATGGCACAACAGACAAATATCCTGTATGAGCCTACATCTCAAGAATCATGTCAAACAAATGTGAAGAAAATAATTTTACTTTTTACAAATAAAAGTTCATATTATCAAGATAATCAATACACAACTCATTTTGGGTTGATGAATGTGTATAAGTGGCAAGACAATATAACAATAAGCCTGAAACATTTAAGTCAGTGTGTTGTCGGGCACTGCACTGCTGCTTCCTCTACCATTGCTCAGTGCCATGTTCGGCACCATTGTTTCCAACACACAGTCCTTTATGTCCTCCAACAATTGGCCAGGCACAGGCACGCAAGAATCAGAACCAGTCTCTGGTTCAGGGTCAGCATCAGGGTCAATATCACAGCAAGTGCTGGTGTCAGAGCCAAGGCTTGGATCAGGACTTATGCCAGAGTAAGATTTCTCCACAGAACTGTATGATTGGTAAGTCTCGGAGCTTTCATCAGGAGATTCCTCTTCCTCTGTGTCCGCGTCAGAGACATATCCTTCCTGTTGTTCCTCTGTCATCAGCCTCCTGCGGCTAATCAGCTTCTGCAGCTGTAGTTTGCTGGTGAAGAAGATGCTGCGCCAGCCTACCTCAAGTGCCAGAGATGCCACCTCTGACGAAACTGAGTTGCAGCATCGCCGCACTGCCTGCTCCCAAAACTCCTCTGACTCACAGAGCTAAAGAGCAGAAGTGAATAGTATAAGGAATGTTTCAATAAACATAAAAATTGGGAGTTTTTTTTGCTTTGCAAATTTCTTAAAAAAAATATAGAAATATAATATATAAAAAACTAAGATTAGAATGCTACTTTAGATTTAACAAGTGATGATTTATGACTTACTGAGAGAGATGGACAAAATGTGTGATAGTAAAACCTTACATAATAGAATTTATGTTTCTTATGCCAGGATACAGTTTATCTGTGGCAGTACCTCTCTTTGTCTCTCTGTAACTCACCTGCCTGAACCTGCGTGACGTTCGTCTCAGCTGACCCACATCCTCTAGCTCCAGATGATTTATTATCCGCAGAAGTAAGGAGTCAGGCAGGTGCTCCAGATAATTGCAATGGCCTTGGCACAAACGCTTGGTCCACTGCAAGATTTCATGACCAAAAACCATACTGACCTCACCTAGGAAGAAGCCCATTATTTTTGTTGTCATTTGTATTTGTGACATTGCAAGACAACATAATAAAGTACCATCTAATGTGCCATTCCAGTGGATAAATGTGACAAAGTGCACTCTAAGGCTTCCTTTTAGTGTATAAAAAGCAATACTGTGCCATATAACTCACCACTAAGTCCACCACTGATGCTACACATACTCTTGTAGCCGAGGCTAATTAAAGGCCTTGATGACACGTACCTATCCCAAGTATCCTTTTAAATCACTCTGCCAAGCTTTTCCCAGCAGACATTTTATCATTGTAGGAAAAGCACAGGTGTTATTAATAACAGTGAGCCAGCATGAACAATACCAGGACCCCGAAACTGAAGCAGGTTAATGGAATTAGAAAGTCAGTTCATTTCATTATTTATACCTGTGATTTATCATGCTATGATATGTGAAGACGTTGTCCATGGAAAGGGCCTATTAACCTCTGAAGTTACATACGGTAAATCAAACAGCTGAGATTTGTGTGCTGTGCTCAGCTCCGAGGTACACAGAGGTAAATATGAAATCCTTACTCTGTAGCCAAGTGTCATCCAAGAAGTCCTGGTGGGACTCCTTCAGTTCCCCTGGCCTGGACTGCCTGTCCACAGCTCTCGGAGATATCTTCCACCATCTCCAGATCACCTGGACATCACCAGTCACAGTTATATAGTTTAACAACAGGCCTTGAAATCACACAGCTTCCTTAGTGTATTTGTTTAATCCTCCCCATCACTGTAGTTATTTAAATACAATAAAGGCAAGTGAACTGTCGTGACAGTCTAATGCAAGTATGCTGTAGCAGAATTAAAATATTGAGTCCTGATTAACAGCAAAACAATAAAACTACAATTAACACAACACTGATTTAACTGGGTCAGGACATTTCAGTTTACAGCTGTCCAGCCATTATTAATGTATTTTGGATTTTCTGTCGCTTTTCATTGCTTGTTTGTTGACTTTTATTACAATTATTATATTCAAAGCGCGGTTGGACACATTTTCTTAAATATATGAGCAAAAACTAACTAACTAGAAGAAAATATACATATCGTTTCATCGTTGGACAGTTGTTGTTGTGTTGTTGTGACGGCCGTTAACTAGCTAATGTTGACGTTACCGCTAATTAGGAGCAGCCTGCTTATTAGTGTGTAGTTTTTAACCCAGATTTATGACAGTCACGCTAAAATAAATGAACCGCACTCACCTCTGACTTGGTGACAGAGAAGTAATAAAAGTTCTTGTTTGGCGGGGGGCCCCGTCCAGAGGTTTCAAACAGCGGCTCTTTTAAGAGGGACGCCATGTCGAAGTTTCTGCGTTGTCATGGCGACCAAGGCTTCCTCAGCTCGAGAAGACGTTGAGCTCCAGTTTAACAGCAAGAAAATTAATTTGGTATTTTTGTACTTTAAAAACAAATGTAAATTATATAAAAGAGACCTGTATGTAAATGCGACAGCGAGCAGGACAAGGTCGACGAGTTTGGTCCTGCTTTCTTGACGTCATATTTATTATAAACAGATACAGAGGTTAATCTTTGGATATACACTAGTCATCTACATTTTCCTGGTTAGATAAAGGTAATGATAAACTGTTTTTACAGTTTATACAGTACAGAGGGCTTCCTTTGATTTTCATGATCGTTTTGGAGGCCTAGGTAGTAATTCTAATGTTGATCTTACTCTCAGTGATAGAAAATGACTATTATAATCTTGACAAAGGTACAATTAATTATAGAGCTGTTGTGTTAGTATCAATTCATTTGACTGACAACTAGATAGTGTCACCTCTGTACTGGAATAAACAATAAGAGTATCATGAGATAGTTACACAAACCCGAAACCGTAGTTAAAAATCTTTTAATTTATTTATACATATATTTATATATGTACACATTTACTTACCTATTCTTGTAAAGACAAGAAACATATTGTCAAATTCATTGTTAGTCATTGGTGGCACAATTGAGATCCCAGTTCTCGAGGGTCCTAGGCTGATCCCGTAATAATGTAAGTCCCTAAATGATCTGTTGTCTTTCCATGCCTGGTCTGAAAGCACTGACGGGAAATCAGTATTTCTCCTCATCCCGGTATTCACTCCAAAAGCTTTACAATCAGAAGGCAAAGAAGAAGACAGATGTCAACGGAGTGTGGTAAGTACAACATAACTAACATTTCATAAAAACTGTTTTTTTGCCTAGGCAGGGTCTGGTCAAGTCACCCAAGTCAAGTCATGTGAATGACAACTTCACTTGTTTTGAGGAAACCCAATTTGGGTCACACACAGAACCCTGAAGCTTTCTTAACAGTCTTTATATATAGTGACTATAGTGAATATCTGTAATTTTCTCCTCTGACATCTTTGACCATCAGGAGAAAGGTTACTGAGAGTAGAGTTAATGATTTTACCAATGTTTACATCTTAGGTAGGGTAACAGAATAAAGAAATAATCCTTAATTTCTTGCCTCTCTCCTCCATTTGTGCTCTAGTAGACATGTCTGTCCCTTTAACTGGTGGGCTAAAACATCTGAAGTCTCTGCTGGCCTCATTGTCAACAAGCTGTCCTTGGTTTCGAAGCAAAACGGCTGTTTTTTTTCACAACTTCACAGATATTGGCAATATTTAAAAGGATGATTTATAGTCCACAATGCTGTGTCACATCCACTTGCTCAGGATGTTACTCTGATTTAAAAAGACATGGGTGTGGTTGCTTTGGGTTATAGGCAACTCAGATCCACATGTGAAAGTTAATAAAAGACATTTTGCACCTTAGTGCCAGTATAGTAGCAATTATGCTAAAATAACAAAAAAGACATCCCTTTTTTGAAAATGAAATACCTGCATCATAATGGTTGCTTCAAACCACAGATCATGGATGTGCATGGAACCCTGTTAATAATCTTATAGTGTACACCCTTACCTATGTCAATAGTTGCCCCCCCCCGCAAGGTGTGTATATACTCACCCTTGTTAACTCAGGCCTTGTTATACATAACATGTACTTAACTGTGATTACAAATGATGATATGCACAGAGCTTACAGTCATAAACAAAAAAATAAAAAGCATATAATGTATTGTATATATAGTCCAAACAGTACATTATCCCCCATAACAGTCCCTTAGTCTTTAATATAGTCCTTTGTACTCCTTCATAGTGTTGTAAACTTTTTTATGAAAAAAAAAAATTAAGTCTTTTTCTTAAAAAATGTACTGCTTCTAATTGCATGACGGAACGGTGCGTTGAATATGTGCTGCATGCTGCCCTCTGGTGGACTGGAAGCTGTGCTACAGGAAAGGGTTGGTGGACGAACCCCCTGAAGGAAATGACCCGGCTGGGGCTCCCGCCTAAAAAAGGAATGATACCAAGACAAAATATCATCCCTTTCATATTAGATTATATAAACTGTAATCTTGTTTTCTTAAGTTGACAAAGCCCCTTCCACAGTACGTCTGACATTTCATTCTTCACTAATCATTAAAAAAGCTGTGAAAAAACAAACAAAATGCATGCTCACCATGAATGGGTTATTGGACATGCCAGGGCCAGCCATGGGCTGCCCAAAGGGCGTCATGGAGGGCTTGTTCTGACTGTAGACTGGGAATGCAGGGCCTGGGGGTGATACGGGAAAAGGTTTTACAGGTGTGCTCTCTCCAACAGTTCAGCAATGTGTATTAATGTATAAGACTATATGTCACTGCAACTTTTGCATGAACAGGCCATAAAGAACAGGGGTCAAAGGGGGGGGGGGGGACCCAAGAGGAAAGCCAAGCCCCAGCGTGTCAGATTGCATTCAGATGAGAACAGAGCCTTATGAGTGTTGTCAGACATGTTCATTGTGTTTCTGAGCTGTTTCTATAGTTTTGTACTGAGCAGACCCCTAAAGCTATGCACCCTAAATGCAACCGTTAATCACTGTGCAGTAGCTGTCACTGACAACTCACACCGCAGCAACACTTAAAACACCAATGCAGAGGGCCATCATGTAAATAAAAATTACATACAATTCATGCCAAAAGAAAATGGAAATGCTGCACATTAGGACCTAAATCCCTGACAGGTACTGCACAGGTGGAACAGGTTAAGAGGACAGAGGGGTGTGGGAGGACACTAACCATTAGACTGAGGGTGGTATGCCCCTGGTTGAGAGTAAGGGATGGGGGCCTGGCCAGGGAATTGCTGCTGGAAGTTTCCGCTGAAACTGGTCGGAAGGCAGTAGGAAGACGCATTCCCAAAGCCGGCAGGCATGCTCATAGAGCCAGTACCAAACGAGGCTACAGGACACACACAGCATGTGTGTGCATGAATGCACACACACTGCACACGCACACACACACAAAACACACAAACACACACACACACACACAAGGAGGAGTAAATTATAGACATTCTGGAACTGGAAGTCACAAGGCTACTTGGCAATGTAACAGGGTTACATCAAAGAAACACAAATGTCTCATTAAAAAATGTGTGGTATTAAATACACTGAACTTCAAATGCACACACACACCTGCAGGTGGAGCTCTGCCATTGGTCTGGAACGGGTTGGTGGCCATCTCCGGGGCAACGGCTGCAGCAACGAAGGGATTTGTGGATGGGACGGCTGGATGAGATACAGGAGTAAGTTGAAAGATGAGTCTACATGTGAAAAATGTACCACTCAGAAAACATTTTCATTCTCTAAGCATCACTGCAGTAGTGATCAGTTTTACCACCTCCAAATCCAGGCTGCATGCTGGGTAACACAGGCGGGTTCTGGGCTGGCGATGAACCAAGTACTGGTCCGAATAAGTTCCTGTAAGGAAAAGCCTAAACTAAATGGGTTTTCTTATTCATTTAACATGTTCAGTATACATGCATTCATTAAACTTTAGAACTTTAGAATTAAACTTTAGACAGTATCATTCACTGATACTGTCAACATGTTGCCACATTTTTTAAACAAGCTGTGAAAGGAGTTTTTAAAGACTTCTGGGTTGAAAAACCTGACTGCATTTGAAGGTTTTAGTTGGAATATAAATGTATGCATGTTTATAGTGTTTGAGTATGAACAACTACACCATTTTACCATTTAAGGGACATTATTTAACAACACACAGCACACTAATTTAATCAAACTCATGGAGTATTTTTCCAGGTGTGTAGAGGAACCATGAGTCAGAACTGTTTCCGGTGTTTTTACAGTATCACCGAATGTGTGTTTTCTGCCGGTCTCTTACCCTTGCACGCTGCTGCCTGTGGACACACTGGAGCTGAGCTCGTTGTCCAACTCAGCCAGAGCAGCATAGCGGTCCTCTCTGCAGCTCCCTGTCTGGGACTGGGCTGGGACGGCACTAGACATTGATGGAATTGGCACGCCTCCCCCTTTTGACAAATTAAAAAAGGGGATTCAAAATCCAAGTGCCAGGTGCACACACGCAAACGCTCAAGTAATGAAAAGACAAGGAAATAACTAAATGATTGAGGGTCTGGTATTATGTAACATGTGTAATGTGAGGTTTAAGACTAAATGTCCACAGGGTATCTCCTTTCAAAGAGCTTCTAGATGTCTTTCTCAGATTCATTCAAATTGAAAGGATGTCTTGGTGTGTTCTTTACAACTCTCAAGTGCTCACTTCACTGAGCATTACTTAAAAAAACTTTAAAATATTATCCAAATGTGCTTCTGTCAAGTTTTTGTCAGTTAGCAAGGTATTGCTGGATACAGAAGGGCTAGGCCCAGTGGACACAGTGGGTAAAAAATGAAAAATACTGAGGTGAGGGTGAGTGTGTGTGGATTAGGTGGAGGAAGGACAATGGTGGGGAGGGGGTACCTGATGAAAAGGACTTTGAGGGGGGTGACGTGCTCAGATGGGATGGAATTGCAGTGTTTCCAAATGCCTCAAAGTTGGCAAAGTTGGTATCTAAATTACCCTGAGGTACTGCAGCCATACAAAAAGAAAAACACAAATGGTGAATGTGGAAATAAAAACAATGGCGGGGTAATGCGTGGGATGAAGACAAACCAAAGGCTACACACTGATGAATATCCTTATTAATTCGTATTAGTCTCAGTGAAATGCTGGACCTTTCAGGACTTTAGAGGAAAGGCTATCTTACCTGACTGGCTTGGAAAATGTGCAAAGTTGGCAAAGTTGGTAGAGCTGGAAGTTTGAGTGGGTGGAGCAGCAAAGATGTCTCCTCCCAGGTCAGAGAGCAAGTCAAACTTCTTCTCCTGAGCAGCACTGTGAGCCTGGGAACGACCCAGCCCTGGAGACTGAATTAATATAATAAAAAAAAAAAACCTTTCAAACATTTCTCCAGGCAAATTCCAAAAGACATCATAGATGCTGTCTGTCGATGCAGCGCCAGATTCTACAAGGTCAAAAGGTCGAATGGAGGCTCAGTGAACATTTCTGTTACCTGGCGCAGTGGGGTCTTGTGAGCTGAGCTGCAGGGTCTTGAGGGGTTGGACTTCTGGGGTACTTCCAGTGCTGCTGGCCGAGGAGCCGGACACACAGAGGCCTGCACACTTGCTGCTGCCCTTGCTTGGTCTGGGGGAACATACCTGGGCAAGAACAAAAATGTGGAGACATTAAAAAAATAAATAAATAAATTTTAAAAAAAAATTTAAAAAATGGAAAAACAGAGAAAGCTTTTATACTCCTATCTGGGCACTGTGTGATCGTAGCACAACAAAATGGATAATTATTAACTTGATCGATCTGATCAGGATAAAGGAAGTATTTCAATCTTATAAAATGGGACCTTCCTTCACTAAGCACAGCGTTTAAAGGTTGTGCTTTCTTTCCACCTACGCTACAGTGAATGAGAAAATGACACGTCAACAAAGGATGTCCTCGACAATGAAGAGCATGCTATCAAACTAAAACATATGGTTAACCGAATCCATAACTGTAAAATGTTTTTTGGCAGCAGAAGCATTTAACTCTCAGCATTCACAGCTGATAGTATTTTCTTTAGAACTCTGAAGTATTTACTACCGTTCCAACTGGATTATTTAAAGCAGTGTGCACCCAATTATAAAACAATGCTTGATTCAACCATTTAATCAGAGGACTGAAATAAGTCATGAATGTTGGATTGATCCCCATGTGAACTGTTACCTACAGGTTTCACTCTCACTAAAACGTATCAAATAAACAAAAACAAACAACAACTTTATGTTACCATCTTTTCTTTTCGTATTTTTCCTGAAGGAACTCTTTTACTTTCTGTGGTTCTCGGAAATCTGGAACAACTGATGTCCTGTCGTCATAGAGGCCCAACCAGATGTGTTTACAGACCTACAGGGGGGGCAGAGGAATGAGGAGAGTGGGAGGTAAGGAGGGGGTCGGGGTGGGGGTGGTGGCAAAGCCGGGAGAGAGGTGAGAGAAGGCAAAGGGAAAGGGGGAGGGGATGACGAGAAATGGGAGGAAAAGAGTAGTGAGAGAGGAATGCCAATAAAGTTGACTAAGCAGGATTCAGAAAAATGCCAAAGATGCCACTTCTCAATCAAAACCAGAGAACCATGACTATAAACAGTTTAACAATGTGAAATACGGTGCTGAGCCCTTTGCTGCAAAGCATGCATGGTACCTCATTGCTGTGTTTCTGTAGGAACTCAATTTCCTGATGTGTGAACGTGGTCATAGAGATGGACTTCACTCTGTGTGGGGGATTCAGTCCTCGCCTGTGGGTGGAGGAGGTATACATGTTAGCTTAAGAACAAGAGAAGCAGGATGCAGCCCAACGCTGCTCACAGCACATGAAACAAGCAAACAAAAACTCCAATCACTGATGCACTGATACATTTTCTTTTCAAACTCAAAGTGTATGAATATTAGACAGATATTTGTAAGCAGTTACTGCTAGTTAAAAAGTCACACATTGATTGTATTTGATTTATATCTTAAGGAGTGTAATTAACTGGGGAAAAAAAAGCACAAGTTAATTGAGAAATAACTTGGTTAGAAATGACCTAAACCTGATTAGAAAAGTCCAAGATTGTGCTCACTGTTATTTGAGAAGCAATCATAACTTTATATATCTAAAGCGTTAAATAAAAAAAATTTTAAAAAACCTCTGTTATCCCATGGCTTTATGTTTCATTGTTTCAAAACATTAAATCACAGCAAATATAATTAAGATTGTTTGACACTGTCAAAACACAAAAAAGTTCTGGAGTGGTCAAGTTAAAACAAATATATACAAACTGATCAAGTGGAGTGGAAATATAAAACACAAAATCACTAATTGCAGTTTGTGACATACAAAACCCAGGTACAGCTAACTGTTTTAAAGAGTGGAAAAATGCGACGCATTGGTCACATGTGGGTCGTCAAAGGGTGACAAGCTAAAAGCTCAGCTAAAGCTAAACAATGAAGACAAAGATAGTCTTTTATTGATCCCACAGTGGGGAAATTTCACTGTTACAGCAGCTCAAAACCAACAATTAAAGATGGAGATAAAATAATAGAGACAATATAAACACAAAAACAATATCTACAATAAACAGTAATGATAATAAGTAGAGAAGAAACAGTATTTACATACACAGCCTCACCCAGTTAGATGTGCAGTGGTGAGGTGTTACTGCACAGGTGAATATGGATATAAACATTGCTGCACAGATGTTGATATTGTTATTGTTGATTTTATATATCTTTATATCCTCAGACCATCAGCACTGATAAGGAAGAAATTATAATTATATAGTGTAATTATGGCTGTAAGACTGCCTAAAGTTTGAAATATCTGAGGGTCTGTGCGAGGGGGACAACTGCGAGGAGATACACCAAGAGTAGGGCCTAATGATTTCTACAATGCAGAAAACTCAGAGAATCACAGAATTTGATGATAAAAACAGAATCAACTGCAAAATGAGTGAGTTCTGTAAAGCTGAAAGTTAGAGCTGGACAAATAACACTGGTCTTCATGCACAGCTGGCTGTGTGACGAGCAAACAGGGACCGTCTTAAAAGTACAACACTGAATAGAAATGCTATAAAAATATTCAGTAACTTCACTTTCATACAGTTTGGTGTCACCAAAATCACTTCACATATCAGTGCTCTCCAGCTGGTTATACTACAACACCAAGTTTTGGGGGATTCTTTTTTTTCTTTTTTTTTTTTTAAATATTCAATAACTTATACAGTGTAGTGTATGATTAGACACTTTAATTCACAGAATTCTGAAAAATTAAAAACTGAAAATTAAGAATTTTTGAAAGAATAAAATAGAACCTGAAGAGAATTACAACACAGGGTGACTCCACAGGAGCAGTCAGTTGCTTCACCAGTTGCAGTTTTATGGCAGACTGGCAAAGACAAAACCTTATGACTAGTGCCGGACATAAGATGATGCGGAAGACTGAAACAAAGTGGAAGAAGGTTCTTACGATCTGATGAGATCCAAAACACACCATTACCACCATGACAGCTTACAAAGCATAAAAATCAAGTGAGGCACTCCTAACGCACACTGGAGGGAAAACCTGATGCAACCTCCAACAGGGATGGCTAGACACCAGCAATGTTAAATGTCCTAGTGTGGCCAAGGCCCAGCCCACATCTCCATCCGCATCAGAATTTATGATGCGAAAATTGCTATTCACTGCAGTTCACAGTAGGTTTAGCAGTTTGGCAAAGAAGAATGAGGAACAACCACAGTGTCCAGATGTGCACAGCTGATACAAACAGATCCACATACACCCGAGACTGTCGCTGCTGCCAAAGGTGCCACCTGATGATGACTGAGCGAATACCTGTGTAATCAGTGACGTTTGCTTGCACTGAATTTGGATGATGTTGTGAAGTGTCACTTTTGTTGATTTGTTGAATCCACCAAGATTAAACTAAGGCGAACAATTACAAAGAAAGTCCAATGAGGTAAATGCTTCTTAATAATCATTGCACTTCACAAATGTCCATGAATTCAAGTCAGTTTTAATTTCACTTTTGCAGATCTGTTATGTGACTTTCCTGTGCAGTTTAGTAACAGATACGAGCACAACCTCAAGCAAGAGTAACTCACAGTATTTGATCTTATCGAGTCATTTTAGACAACATATTGATTAGGTTACATGCATACTAATACAGAAGACAACGTCAAGATCCACACACACACACACACAGGCAGGGTGTAGGCCTGCACCACCTTCCCTGGCTAGAATAAACACTTTAAAAGACTTGCTGACAGCAGGACAAGCAGACGTGTTTGCCTCTGAGTGGGTGTGGGCTAGGATATTGCACAAATCTGGTCCGTTGCCTAAATCCTGGTTGTGATTTCATAACTAATTTCCGAGTTTCTGAGGAAGAAGAAGTGGTTTCATCAGACGGGCAGCCTGAGACGACCCACTGCCCCACTTCGTCTTTCAACTACTCCCCACGTTTACAGACCCTGTCTCTGTGTGACGTGCTGTTTTTAAACTAGTTAGTTAGTCAAATATTTGTCTGTGAGGTATGTGGACCTCACTTTAATGTGCTAGCCGTGGTCATGCAGGCGACCTGCCCCCGGAGACACATGTATCTACATGTATCCTCAACCCCCCCGTCCCCTCACACCGGAGCACCACCGGGAGCAGGCCGACGGCACCTCCTGGCCCAACCCGGTTACCTGTCCCGGCTTTCAAAGCTAGCCGGCGGGCTAACGGTACCGCCGAGTCAGCGGCGCCTCGTCCCCGCCCGGGCGGACACTTTAGAGACCGCAAAGAGGACCCCGCGGCTGGGAAAGGAAACTCACAAGATGCCGGAGCAGGTGGTGCAGACGAAGGATCCCACTGTCATGTTGACATAGGTCGGGCCGCGCTGGTCGCAGTCGAAGCATTTCCTATTCGCGGGCAGGCTAGTCATTTCCCGGAGCATCTTCAGATGAGTCTCCTCCTGCTTTCGCTTCGCGCTCGTCGCCATGGCGGAGGACAGTGGGCTGGTATCACCGGAGGGGGCAGGAGGAGGCTCGGTCGAGGGGACCCGGGGCAGGGCGGGTGTCTTCGGGGCGGACTTGTGTGGCGGTGCGGCGGCCGGGCAGACACCTTGCTGAGGTCTGGCGAGAAGACCGTGCGACTGACAAACTACTTCTTCTGCGCGGAGGGAGTGAGAGACAGGCCGGCCTCACACCAACAGGCGCCATCTGTAGGCTTGGAATAATGCCTGCTGTTTTAATGGGAACTTAGTCTTCACTGGAGATACTGCAGGACAAAATAAAGCTATGAAAACATCTTGTACAGTGTGCAGTGTTTGACCCTGTCACACTAGAAGAGCATCACACAGACAAATAAACTTGAACATTTTTTATTTAAAAAGGCCAACAGCACTACATATAAACCCACAATATAAAACATAAAGTGTGGTCTGTGTGGACCATATGGTTACAAGTATTTTCAAAATAACATAAAAGCTTTTTTTCACATGGATTTAAACATCTCAATATCACTTTTATACATGATCCCACTTTAGTGTATGTTTTTAAAATTCAAGTCTTTGGTCTCTGCCTTGGCACGCTTTACACAACAGGTGCTCATTGAATATCTAGCGATGAGACATCCCCTGTCTCCAGTTTTGGCTTGGGGGGGAAGGCCTCCCCGAAACAGTGATCTCACTGTTCCCTTTCATAGTCGTCCACCGCCTGCTCTGCTTTTCTTGGTGGCTTTGCAGGAAACCGCTGGACACACTGAGGAGCCGCTCAGTGAGTTGCACTGTTGTGAATGCCGCTGTTGAAGGCAACATCGGATTATTGTATTGTCAGCGGGGGTGGTGCTCCCATGCTAAGACAAAGATACAAAGTCAGTGTCTTGCAAGATGCCTTATTCTGGCGGAGACTAGAAGGCACTTGGAAAAGCACAGACATCTGCGAATGCAAAACCATGATTCAAACTGTGAAGCTGCTGCTTCTGGAACTGTTTAAATTCTGAAACATTAAACGTTTTGCAAACAATAAAACTTAAATAAATGTTAAACCATTTGGTCACTGACTTTGATGTAGATGCTAGACTCTCTCATCACCATAATAATTTGTCATCAGAAATTCAAAATCAAGATTGCAGACTTGGCTGTTAATAGACAAAACAAAACAACTTCTTTCCAATTTTGATGGCAGAGGCAGCAAGTGGCAGATGGTGGTGGCTTTATTTTGACTTTGGTTTCTCTCTTTTGCTGCTTAAAGGGTCTATCGCTTCCACAGGCTGGGGGAGGAAAGAGAACAACTGTTTTCAGACAGATCAAAACGCCACATTTGGAACCACTGAAAATGAGCACTGATTGTGATTTTAGATTCATTAATTGTGATTTTCTTTCAGGTCATAACTACTGCTTTTAAATAGTGTTAATATAGTCATTATAGCTTCTCATTTAATTTGCTTTAATATTTTTGTATATACCATGTTACGCTCACCTCTTTCCTCTTTCTTGTAACTTTAAAGAAGTCCTTCATGCAGGTCTGCCTGCTATGTCCAGCTGCCCTCTCCTTTTCTCTCTCCTCCCGCCTGCTTTCTCTCGTCTGATGGAATTTCTCCATTCGGCGACGGACCCTGTCCTCCCTGATAAACACCAGCATGATACAATCATGACTGTCTTTGAAAGACACAGAGCAGCGTGTGAGGAGAAAGCTGGGCTGGAACAAAAATAAAGCCACAAGTACGTACTTGATATGTTTGGCGTGGCAGAGGAACCCAACCAAAGCTTCTTCGTCTGGCTCAGTCCACGTGAGCTCAGGAGCTGCAGTTTGTGGTGCATCCAAGAATATCTTCCGTGCCTCTTTGTACTTCCATGAATGTGGCACAGGATGGGTCTGAAGGGCAGCAGATAATAGGGTCTTATTATAGCTTATGCTTTCTTGTAAAGCAGCATACAGTAAGAAAAAAAAGACTGTTGTCCATCTACTGTCTTACCCGTCTGTTAATATGCAAAATCAAAGTCTCAATGGTGCGGTGGTTCTGGATCAGGGTCAGAGCTCTTTTAGGGCCAAAACCGGGTATCTTGTCACAGTAGTCACAGCCCAGCAAAATACACAGGTCAACAAACTGGTGGAGAACAATTACAAAAATTTTTGATTCCTTTGAATTTTGAGTCCTTATTTGGATAAATATTACAAGTTATGATAATCTATGCATTAAAAGACATCTTTAAAGTTTCTCACCTCCTCATGACTAATTTGGAGTTTCTCTAACAACTTGGGTAAAGAATATTCAATAACGTCACTGTGGAGAAGAAAAAAAGCACACATCAACACTAGATCAGCTTAGAAAGCTCCCAGTCCCTCCTTCCATTAAAGTGACAGACTGAATGTTTGAAGCGACTCAAGAAAATCACTTGTGTTTGCATCGACATATGGATCTGTCAGCCAGCCAGTGGCTTATCAGACTGCTGTTAGCAGCAGCGATCAGACAGAAACATTTTAAGCCACAGCTGAATGTGGAAAAAAGATGCAACTATCTAATCACTACTAAAGGCTCCAATAGTTTGACATCATCATTTACACATGAACACACTTATAAGGGGATACATGCTTTTGGGTTTCATTTTCCAACGACACAGGTCATGAATCCAGTGCTGTTCTTGAAAGGTTGTGAAGAGTACTTAAATGGAGCAGCACCTTAAAACTTTCAACTGTACTGCAATGCAAGAAGAGTATAACTTTACCAAAAATACATCTGAGCGTGCTGTTCACTTTAACAGGTAACTTATTTCAAGCATGCCTCAACACTCTGCTAGTAGATTTTCATTGTATGCTTACTTGAGGGCAATCCACAGTAAGGCGAATGCATTGATCAACATAAATAAACCATAGAATACTTGCTCACAGCAGGGGTGGGAAATACAGTGAATAAAGTGATTAAAACTGAGAAAAACTCAAGTAAAACCCTTAAAGCAACAAATTAATCATACAGCTCTTACCTGTCCCTCTTGGCGTTCAGCTGGCGAATGAGAACACTGGCTCCAAACGGCAGCGAGTCCATGTCCTCTGATGCCACAGCATCCACAGTCCTCTCTCTCACCAGCCAGGCGCACAGTGCCTCAGCGTCCCCTGGAGCCTGGAGCACAAAGAGAGGGAGGTAAGAATGAAAATGCATTAAGTGGGGGAAGACAGGAAAGTGACGGCGAGAGAAATATTCTAGGTTTAGCAGGTCATACTTGGATGATGGGTACGCCCAGAAGCTTCAGGAGCTGGACTTGGTCTTTGGTCTGGGAAGATGCTGCACAAAAGAGTCACTTAGGAAGACTTGAAATATAAAATAAAATATAATACACTACATTTCCACATACAGTGGAAATATAACATTTCACTGGGAGACTGTAATGAGTTCTATAACTAATGAAAATTGACAGCCTGTGTGTATAGATGTACCTGTGCCTGTGCGGTTGGGGGACGTCCAACCAGCTGCCTCCGCTCGCTTCTTAAGCTGCAGGAGAAAGACAGGAGCTCCGATCAGCATGAGTAAAAGTCATCTGTATCTAACTGCAGGTGTGTGATGTCTCTATCTTATCGCACTGGCCCATCAAATTCACTTTTACTTCCTTGTTCAAGATGTTTTCTTCGATCAACAGAATGTAAGGAAACCAGTTCTACTGCCATTGTGCAGCACATAGGGGAATGAGTCTTTCTTTAGAAGTTTAGTCTCTCTCTGACCTGAAACCATCCTACAGACATGAGGAGGATGTGTTCGGTGTCAAGTTGAGCCAAAAGATACACTCTCAAAGGTGTCACTTACAACAGCTGTCTTTTCCACGGGAGGCTTTCCGTCAAACACAAAGACCGGCTTTATGTCATGCTCCAGGAGGGTGAGTGTGCGGAAGAAGAGGCCTGCCAGGGGGCTACACAGAAAACAAATTAGGGATATCTCACACAGATACAGTTACTGTGCCAGAGAGATCTTTATGGCTTTATGGCCGTAGGTTGTGGCGATGTTGTGTTGATTTACATTATTTCATCAGGTGTTTCTAACAGTTTTGCTCAAAAGTGATGAAGCAGATATTATTAGAATGTAGTCCAGTACACCACCACAAAATTCAGCCCCATAAAGTACAAATTAAGTCAACACACAAACAACTAAAGCAGACATTTTTATTTTTAGAAAGATTTTAAAAATCAAGTGTATTCAGCAAATTTATTACAGGACTATTACAATGAACTGCCTCGCATATTACAAGTATTTCTATCTTTCTGGGCAGTCAACGCACTGGGACGAAGACGGGAAACTATTTATATCGTTTGCTACTCTGAGAAAAGAGAGACGCTCATGTAAAAATAAATCTGCTGTGGCTCCACTTTAGCTTTAGACAGAATTGGTGATCATCGGTCATCAAGAGGCTCACCTGAGTAAAGGGGTCACTGCTCGGAACTGGTTCACAACAATAGACGTATCCAGAGCGATTACTTTTCCTGCAGAGTGTAACAAGGCAGCAGAATCAGCACCAAACGACATGATTTCTACGTTATTCTATTCCACAATATTTTATAGGAAAATATTAATGTAAGCAATTTGTTGTAAGTAATGTTATCAGTCAATTACATAAATATTAAAATTAATATGACATTACTATTCTTATTTACTTGGCAGCAGACAGTCAGTTCAACAAACTCATTGATTTGATTTCAAACGACTTTAGTGTCTTTACAAAATGTTTTTAATTGCAGTGTTATAGATATATTATATTTATAGATATTAATGATATTGATAATATTATCACTGATTTGGAAATTTTAATGTTGTGACTGATCAAGATAGAGCTGATGTGCTGTTGTCATCTAAAGCTAATCTATTTTTTTTGTGTAAAATCTTTCAAAACTATATTTGCACATCAAGAAATATCAAGAAACACTCAGGTCACGTTACAAATACTTCAAACTGTATGTGAACAGAGTAAATGTTAGTTTCCATCACTTCAGTAGTTACATTATACTGGTAATATTGTCATACTCCCCACAGTACAGTAAAGTTAGTGATAGTTTTTAAAGAGGTTTTGTTTGGTTTGTGTGGTGATCTTTTAACAACACCCTTAAGTTTAGCTAACGTTAGCACTTAGCTTAGCACTCGCAGGTTTAACGTGATAAAACAGCTGACTGTGTTGATAAAACAGAGACATTAGTACACGATCGGAGCTGTTACCTGTATAATCACTGATGTCTTTGTGAAAAACAGCTTCTGGGGCAGCTGAGCGGATCAAATCAGCCAGTTTGATGATCCCCATTGTGCTGAAAACAACAGTGTGCAGGGCAGAGATACTTCCGGTAAAAAGACAAGGAAACACAGCTAAGGTCTCATTTTAACTAAATTAATTCTGTTTGTGGAGGGTGTTTATTTGATCACTACAGCCGGACACGAGTTGAATTAAAAGGCAGCCCCTGTGCACCCATGTCCAGTTTAAATCCCCTGATCATGCTCCTGCAGCTGCACATGAGCTGATGGAGCAGCAGGGGTCAGCACTACACACAAACACAGACAAACACACAGGGGGAGGTCAACATCCATCATTTATTACAGCAAAAATATTAACAAACTATGAATGTGTTCATATATTACAAACAAAGTAAAATCTTCAACTTAAAACTCCAGCTTTGAGTCGACGGCTCGACAGAGAAGAAATGGTCACTGCAACATTTTGATGCTTCTTCATTATTGTTGAAAAATAATGACATCGATATTTCATATGCACACGGCCATCTATTACACACGGTTAGACGGACAGCAGATTTATATCACACTGTATGATGAATAGAAACACAGACTCCATGCTTTTAGTCTTGTAGATAACTTAGAGGAAAAACATGAGTGGTCAGATGTTCTGCAGAGACAAACTGTATGAAGAGCATGATCACTTCACCGAAAAATACCCTTAGCATGGTACGCTGAGGTTTTTTGATGACACTTCATCAACCTCATGGCAGACTCCCGAGGCATGTGACTGCCAAAGAGGTAAAAAAAAAAAAAAAATAACATTGAGGACAATCTACAAACATTTCAACAAGAAGCTATTCAAGTACTGTACACACGTTTTGGGTAACTCAAAAGGACATTCAGGGTAAATCTTATGGCATCTCTAGATTTAGTCATTTTGATTTGACACTTTGAGAATGGTAGGGGTTTTTTTGTTTTGTGTTTTTACAAAACTGATGAATCTCAATTTCAAACAGGACAGGTCAGGTGTGAGGTTTGGTCCTGTAACTTTAGTTCGAGCTCTGGGCTATGTCCCCAAAACATTTGTCGCTGAAGTAAATCCTTGTTCCCCCCCCTCGGATCATTGTTCCCCTGAAGCTAAAAAGGTTTCACCAACAAATGTTAGTTCACTCTCCTAAGCATGAATGATGAGCCACTGTAACATCTGTCATTACTGTGCGAAGGATTTATCAAGCTTAAAGGGTGCAATCAGTAGTATTTTCCTTTGTACAAAATAAACAATATATCAGTAAAGGTTTGCTATTCTTGCTGATTAAGGCCAGGCGACCCTTTGCTACGTTAAACTAAACCTGTATTCTATAGTATCTGTGCCACGTTTACTTTCTCCTGGACTCCTGTGAAGATCAGTGCAGTATTTGAGGGGCTGACACATTTGTTAGAGCTTTAAACCAATAAGTTAACTACTCCACTGGAGTATTGTTGTGCTTTGTCTCGCGAGTCATTTGAAGTTTTTACAGGTATGAAAAACATTAATCTTTGAATGTTAGATAGGCTAACTTGAGCTTTACCATTAGCTGTAGTAGTGTTGCAGCCCTCCAGAGTTTGTAGGTGAGCAGGTGTGAAAACTAACCAATGTGAAATTTAGCAACGCTGGGTACACACAAACTGGTACATCATTGCCTCAGGTCTTATCTTGACAGCAAGAAGCTTGAAAAATTGAAATCCCCAATAAAGAACTGCCTATAGAAACATGGTAGTAGAGGACATTTGCCAGTGTTGTTTTAGTTTTACATGGTTGCCTTGAGATGTAGTTAAGGCTTAGTAAAGACTGTATATTAATGGCTGCACCTCTAACAAGGAATTGCTTTGGCTTCCAGTGTTTTGGGAAACTTGGTCTTGTCCCATCTTAGCGACGGAACCATATCCAGGTGTTTATGAGCCAGAACGCCACAGTAGCGGAGTACAGGATCACCTCTCGCTTGGAGCGCTCTTTATTTTCTTCCTCCAGCAGCTGCAGACGCCGGTTCAGCTTCACAATCTGAATGAATACACAAAAAAAAAGTCTCCACTGTAAAAAAACAAAAAACAAAAAAACAACAACAAAACAACCACCAGATAACCACTAACCACTATCTGCTTTTCAATGTAAGTAGTAGCAAAGTGTGTGTGTGTGTGTGTGTGTGTATATATATATATATATATATATATATATATATATATATATATATATATATATATATATATATATATATATATATATATATACATATACACACACACACACACACTGCTCACTGCTCAAAAAATAAAGAGAACACTTAAACAACACAATGTAACTCCAAGTCAATCACACTTCTGTGAAATCAACACTGTCCACTTAGGAAGCAACACTGATTGACAATCAATTTCACATGCTGTTGTGCAAATGGAATAGACAACAGGTGGAAATTATAGGCAATTAGCAAGACACCCCCAATAAAGGAGTGGTTCTGCAGGTGGTGACCACAGACCACTTCTCAGTTCCTGTGCTTTCTGGCTGATGTTTTGGTCACCTTTTGAATGCTGGCGGTGCTTTCACTCTAGTGGTAGCATGAGACGGAGTCTACAACCCAACCCAAACAAGTGGCTCAGGTAGTGCAGCTCATCCAGGATGGCACATCAATGCGAGCTGTGGCAAGAAGGTTTGCTGTGTCTGTCAGCGTAGTGTCCAGAGCATGGAGGCGCTACCAGGAGACAGGCCAGTACATCAGGAGACGTGGAGGAGGCCGTAGGAGGGCAACAACCCAGCAGCAGGACCGCTACCTCCGCCTTTGTGCAAGGAGGAACAGGAGGAGCACTGCCAGAGCCCTGCAAAATGACCTCCAGCAGGCCACAAATGTGCATGTGTCTGCTCAAACGGTCAGAAACAGACTCCATGAGGGTGGTATGAGGGCCCGACATCCACAGGTGGGGGTTGTGCTTATACAGCCCAACACCGTGCAGGACGTTTGGCATTTGCCAGAGAACACCAAGATTGGCAAATTCGCCACTGGCGCCCTGTGCTCTTCACAGGTGAAAGCAGGTTCACGCTGAGCACATGTGACACAGACGTGACAGAGTCTGGAGACGCCGTGGAGAACGTTCTGCTGCCTGCAACATCCTCCAGCATGACCGGTTTGGCAGTGGGATCAGTAATGGTGTGGGGTGGCATTTCTTTGGGGGGCCGCACACAGCCCTCCTCCATGTGCTCGCCAGAGGTAGCCTGACTGCCATTAGGTACCGAGATGAGATCCTCAGACCCCTTGTGAGACCATATGCTGGTGCGGTTGGCCCTGGGTTCCTTCCTAATGCAAGACAATGCTAGACCTCATGTGGCTGGAGTGTGTCAGCAGTTCCTGCAAGACAAAGGCATTGATGCTATGGACTGGCCCGCCCGTTCCCCAGACCTGAATCCAATTGAGCACATCTGGGACATCATGTCTCGCTCCATCCACCAACGCCACGTTGCACCACAGACTGTCCAGGAGTTGGTGGATGCTTTAGTCCAGGTCTGGGAGGAGATCCCTACAGGAGACCATCCGCCACCTCATCAGGAGCATGCCCAGGTGTTGTAGGGAGGTCATACAGGCACGTGGAGGCCACACACACTACTGAGCCTCATTTTGACTTGTTTTAAGGACATTACATCAAAGTTGGATCAGCCTGTAGTGTGTTTTTCCACTTTAATTTTGAGTGTGACTCCAAATCCAGACCTCCATGGGGTAATAAATTTGATTTCCATTGATAATTTTTGTGTGATTTTGTTGTCAGCACATTCAACTATGTAAAGAACAGAAAGTATTTAATAAGAATATTTCATTCATTCAGATCTAGGAGGTGTTATTGTAGTGTTCCCTTTATTTTTTTATTTTTGTGAGCTCTGTGTGTGTGTGTGTGTGTGTGTGTGTGTGTGTGTGTGTGTGTGTGTGTGTGTGTGTGTGTGTGTGTGTGTGTGTGTGTGTTTTTAAACTCTGCATAGAACAATAACACTGTTAGTTTCAGAGAAAAACTTTGAGTGTTTTCTCACTGGTCCAGAATGTGATTTGTGCTTGTTTGTTCACAGCTGAGTATCTAAAGATGCCAGCTGTGTGCTGCTCTGTCAGCATCCTTTGTAAACAGCCTGATATGTGATACATAAGCTTGTTGTGTCAGCAGCTCTTCACTGTATCCAAACTGTTGTAAAGTGTCAACCTAAAAATAGGAGAAAAAAAACTCACAACAGATTCAATGTGCACACCAAAGCAGTGGAGAAGCAAATTAATCACCTATCTACACAGGAAGTCATTTAGGTGTGCAGGACATATTACCTGTCGCCGTAGTGACGAGGCGTCCACTAAGCCAGACTCATCGGGGTTCATATCCAGGGCCAGGTCCAGGTGTGTCCTGTGGAGATCAACAGATCTCTAGTTAGAATAATATTAGTAACATCTATAAGAAAACTAGCCCAGTTCAGAGACTGTTTGCACAGCTACAGAAATGATCTTGAAAGGGACTTTAAAGATCTTTTTCTAATGCATGTTTCCACTGAAGACATAACATCATTAAGCAACACTTATCAGTGTAATTTCTCCCTGCACTGGCACACCTATGAATAAGGTTGAGGGACAAGAGCAACATTAATGAAATGCCAACACATCTAAAATTAGATAAACAAACATCATCCCAGCACAATTTTACAACCTCGTGAACTTTTTCTCCTGTTTTGACTTGATGCTTTCTCCCTTCAGAAGCTCCTACACTACATGACTGCCTCCATTACACTTTTTTGCCTGTAGAGCTCTCATACAAGGGTACAATGCTGTGTGAACACTTTATTTCTTTATAAAAGTCTTTATAAGTCCCAATTTCATGAATTTCAGAAATTCACCACCAGGAGCAGCTGTTTGTTCTGAGAAACGTTGTGAACACAGTGACTTCTGAGAAACATCAGGACAAAGAAGAGAAATCACCTGCGGTGGCTGTCGTCCAGCACCTCGAGGACCTGCTGGTATGCCCGGCGTGTTGTCGACTGGATATAAGACAGGAACCCCGCAGCTGTGAACAGGTTGATGTTTGCATCCTCAGGGGAACAGAGGGGGGGACACAAGCGGACTGGGGGGGCAGAAGGTGAAGGGGTTACACTGGTAGAGAGGTACATGGGGAGAAATGGTAAAGAAATAAGATATTTTTTAAACAAACCAAAAGAACAAATAACAGATTCACAATGGAAAGACAGAAGCAGTTTAGCAGTGTTGTAACAGGCTGACTATAAAATATTCGTATTTATATACACTGTCCTATTTTTCTCCAACCTAATACATAATATTTCTATGCTTGTTTTTGCCTCTCTTTGTTCAGCTTTGTTGTCTTCATACCATGTTCGTGTAAGAACACTGAGAGCAATGAACAAAAAAACTGAGTCAAAGCCAAAGTGACTCAAAGTGTACACATACTTGGCCAATATTTGACTCAGATTCTGACGGTGGATGGGAGATTACCTCATATCTCCTCTGCCAGTCTGAATGCTGTGGCGACCTGAGATGTTCTCACTCGCGCTGCGTTCCCGTCGAGACCGTCCATGGAAGTGGGCCTACAAATGACACAAAGATTTGAAATTGTGTCACGCTAATATTCAAAGTTATAGGTTATTTTTCACTCCCTCTGAAAGCAAACCACTGTAATTTACAATGCTGAAAACCAGCAATTATTAGATTTATTACAGCCACTGCCAGGCTGCCCTACTACAACCAACAATAAAACTACCACAGACATATGATGGTTTTGGTTTATTCTGCACCACTGCAGGCCATGTATCGCTGAATGTCCCTGTGGTCTTTCTTCTTTGTTTCAAGCTTCAGCAGCTTCATGCTTGTAGGTGCAGATAAGCATGTGTTTAAAACTATCACCTCCTGTAGTTATACCCCCAGGCTTTGCTGGAGGTAATTGTGTCCTTAGCTGATGTATCACAAAGACAAGAGGCCAAGAGCTGAAGAGCAACCACACTTTTTCTTAGTATTAAGGGGGAGAGGAGGCACACACCACTAAATGGCTGCATCATGTTGCTTGCTGAATGTTTTGATAGAAATTTGATTAAAAACTTCCATATTGGTTTTTGTTTCCCCAACCAATCACCTTCAAATAATAAGATTTCTACTCCAACGTCACCGCTTTACACCTGTCTCGACCTAATCTGATTTATACAGTGATACAGAGATACTGTAAAAGTATTATTGTGGATCTACATGCAGACAAGTGCCATTTTTTGTCACTGTCAGGTTTAATAGTGCACCGTAATAGTACTGTGGTCAGTGTCAAGTCCAGTAAATTAAGGAACTTTAATGAATGATAACGAGATATAAAAAGAGGATGAAGTTGAAACCTTGATTTGAGCCTTACCACCTGGCTGGGGTTGCTCTGTGAGGAGGCAGTTTGTTCAGTTTCAAGGGAGTCCAATGGCTGCTCTGTGAGGGTGAGGACACGCGGTGGGGCCTTCATGTTCAGGAGGTCCACAGGAGGGATGGACTGTATAAGGTCCAAGTCTCGGGGGCGAGAAAACAGAGGGTCCCCATCATCGCCTGTGGGGGACGTGAGGATGAGGAGGAGAAGCAGTTAAATAAAAATGGTGGTGCATGGAAAAAGCTAAGTAGCATGTTAACCTTACTGCACCTCCCTCAGTTTCATGTCTAATGCATGTGCGGGGTATTTCCTGCCCTCACCTGCCACCACGATCCTTTCTGGCACCTGCATCATGGTCGTGTGAACGGGCAGGGGTTGCTGGCGCGTCAGAGGCCCCGTCTGCTTCTCTGGGGCCACTTTGAGGGTCTCTGGGATCCGCATGCGCTGGCTGATGCCCTCTGTGTACTCCAGCTCATAGTGGATGCGGTTCATCTCGGCCGCCTCTGCAGAGGGGGAGGTGAAAGTTGGCCCACTCATCCAGCCTGTGGACACATCAGGTGGAAGAAAATGGGAATTAAAAAAAAAAAAACACTCAAGAGATCAAAAGCACTGCAATGTAGCTACACTTCAGAGGTGTCAGATGCAATATATGAGTCCTGGATGTTGTGCATCTCCCTCATGCCATCCTGATATTGTGTTTCCAGCTGAATCATTTAATTTAAAATGACAAATATTATTAATGTAGTCCCTCCTAATAGTCTCAGTGGTTTGGAGTACAGTCCCAAACATGCAGTCTAACCAGCGTAACAGGGTATGTCCTGTGAGAGGAACCAAACAGTGCAGGGAGAGAGCCAAAGCTAATCAATAAAATATAAGAAACAACACGCTGTGTGGCAAGAAATTACGTAACGCTGACATGAGGTGTAGCTGTGGACACATGGCTTCAATGTCACTGAATGAAAACCGTCACAGACGCCATGTCCCGCACGTACCGTGGCTAATAGCGAGCTAAAGTCAGCGGTATGTCATGTCTGACAAGCATTAGCTCGAGTTATCTTCACCTCAACACGTCGGCTGGCTGCAGCACAACACTCGTTTCTATCGCGACACTTCAGCTCCCTTCAACACTCACCGTCTTTAGTCTGGTTGGGTTTTAGCGGCCGAGTTTAAAATGTCATGTGTGGAAATGTTGTCCGCTCCGTATATTTAGCAGCATCAACCGGGACGGACGACGAGACAGACCGAGACCGACCGACCGAGGACCGACCGACCGACCGACCGAACACACACACACACACACACACACACACACACACACACACACACACACACACACACACACACACACACACACACACACGTCACACACTGCATGCCACACACACACACACACACACGCTGCACAGCAACTGTGTGCTACCGTGTGTTTGTGTAATGTGAAAGGTGTGGTAACTTTATAATGGTCCGTGTGTCCGCTGGGTGGGGCGGATCGTCAGTTCCAGCCGAGCCGCACCAGCAGGCCGCTGCAGGGAAACAAAACGAGCGCACACGATTAATCACGCTTAAATTACTTTGTTCAAACAGCACGTTTATATAATTGTTCTAATTAATACAAAACAAGGAGATCTTACTTTTTATCTGTTTGTCAGAGACACAGCGTTTAACCATTGTATATAATACAATGTATGTAATACAATGTACAACTGTACTGTATTACATACAGTAGTAGTGTACAACTGCAGAGAATAAGATGCACTTTTATTTAGAGATTTCTTCATTTTTTCATTCGTTCTTTCACAGCTTAGACAATGCACAGTGTTTGCAAATGGAGAGTTCAGTGTGCACTTTGTGTTTTTTGGGGTTTGTCAAAACATCGAGATGTACAGTGTTTTGTGCAACCTATAGGACGGTGTCTCCGTAATGTAAAACAGAGAGAGATTCTGATGTACAAATCCACTGTAGTGAGCAGTTACTAGGCAAATGCAAGTGTTTTCAGTAAAAATATGCACACATCCTAATAGGTCGGGTAGATATAATATATAACTAATGAATGTGGGTTGCCAGCAATTAACATTATCCACTGTACATTGTACATATGCTGACATCAATGTTGTTATAGCTTGTTTGCGGGGTATTTGGAGTGTATTTTGGGATGAGACTTATATAAAGTTACATGTTACTTCAAGTTCAAAATCCTTTAGCCGTTCACTGAAATACAACTTGGCTTCAGAGGTTTACTCTGCTTTATATCGATTAATCATCAGAGACACCATACAGATCACCATACACACAAAGTTTCCACTCCTCATGTGGGCACAGTTATTATGGGTTCATTTAAATTCAGATTTGTTCAGAAATATGAGACACGGTGTTAACTCAAATCAAAACTATACTATTTAATGAGCTCCAGTGTATATGTATGTTAATATTGCATATTTTGGTCATAAACATCTGTGGCAGCATCTACATGGAGGAAGGTTGTCAGAACTCAAGAATACAACGCCCACAATTCCGCTTTCTCCGAAGTCAATGCGCATGCGTCGTCCGTCTGGGCCATTATTTTGTCCTCCTCAAGCTTCAAATGAACAACAGGCGAAACGCTCCTTGAAATGAATTAAATATTAATACGCGGAAGGAGCTCTTTTTTTATTTCTCGTCCTCCTCCGCCGACACAAATGGAGTCGCTCGGTCAGTAGCTCGTCGTCTCGCCGGGCTCTTCAAGTCCTCCGGTGGAGTCGGAGGCCGAAAACAGAGCGCGGAGTGACAGCCCCGTTAAAGACAGCAGACTGGGTGTTTATCTGGTTGGCTAGCGACCTAGCTAGCTTCACTAGACAGCCGAGAGGGGAAGACAGCAGCAGCAACAAAAAAAGGAAAAACCCGTGAGGATACGTTCGCTAACTTTGGAAAAGGGAGAGCTGTGGCTGTCTCCGTCCCGTCCAGCCTGCAGAGGGGATGGCACACCTTCGAGACATGCAAAACCAGGTACACAAACCGTATTTTCAACAACTGTCACCTCCCTTCTCCTCCTCCACCGAGGCGAGGCGACCCCCCCCAGCCCACCATGACTGTCAGGTGTCCATGAGTAGGTGGGTGGGGGTCTGAGCCATCAATGCAGCTCATGAAACCACACACACACACATATATATATCATTTGTTTCTCACCTCCTTTGCCATAGTCAGAAACGTGTGATTGGAAAATCAGTTATACTTTAATTTTAACTTTAATTTATTTCAGTTATACAGCCACGTTTTTTTAAGTGTGACATACTAGAGATACTAAAGTGTTTTATGTGTGATGACTTGTGTATGTGCCTCCTACTCAGTCAGATCATCTCATTTCCTGCTGTTATGGAGAGAGAGAAAACCACTGAGCTTTCAAGTGTTATGCCTCTTGAATTACATCCTGGCACAAAGTTCGGTGTCGAGTCTAGGTAATTATAAGGGCTGTGACTGAATAGATGGTGCACTGACACAGATAAGGAAGGTTAATTGCCCGTCATCTTTTTCTTTATATAGAACTGAGCAGTGCATGAGAACAATATTATGCAGGCCAACAGGTAGATGCAACTCCTGCTGTCAACGTTTGACTGATCTTTATAAAAGGACATTCAGGTGTGAAACAAGTGGTTTGGTATTAGCATCACAGCATACTCTTGGTGATTCAATGCTTTCTTTGCTGTCGCCGGACCAGAATACCCGGTTGGACCCGGAGGAGTATTTCACCAAGCAGGAGCGGATCGGGAAAGGTTCCTTCGGCGAGGTCTACAAAGGCATCAACAACCGCACAAAGGAGGTGGTGGCGATAAAGATTATAGATCTGGAGGAGGCCGAGGATGAGATCGAAGACATTCAACAGGAGATCACAGTGCTGAGCCAGTGTGACAGCCCTTTTGTTACCAAGTATTATGGATCGTACCTGAAGGTGAGACGAGAACACAAACAACGAAAGCTATGCATGTGTAGATTATATTCGGTGGTCATAGTGAAGAGACACAGATGTGCAGTGTTGTGTGCAGGCAGAGGTAAAGCAGCATTTTTAAGATCTTAAACTTTTAAACGTCTTTCATCGAGTGTGTTTTTTTTTTACTCTCAGGGGACCAAGCTGTGGATTATCATGGAGTATTTAGGTGGAGGATCTGCTCTGGATCTGGTAAGAAGCTTTATTTGTTATAAAGCTTACAGAGTTTTACACAAATCAAGCAAAGTGGCACTTTCTGTACTTGAGAGGCAAAACTCAATTTTCAACTGAAACTTTTTTATGATTTCTTTGCCGTACCTTCATCACCTCCCTTCCTCTGCGTAGCTCCGTCCGGGGCCTCTTGAAGAAACTTACATTGCCACTATACTGAGGGAAATACTGAAGGGGCTGGAGTATCTACACTCAGAAAGGAAGATCCACAGAGATATCAAAGGTAAGAGACACTCTCTCCATGCACTGAAGGAACAAATTCATCATTTTAGAGTGTTGTCCTGGTACTAAGCCAGATATGATGCTGATAATTCAGAGCTAATTTGAGTAGATAGGGGAGTGCCAATGATCGTTTAAATGTTTGATTCAGTGATGAGGGACCTGCAGAGTATCAGCACGTACATCCAGTCGTAACCAGATGCTGGACTGAACGAGTCCACATATTGAAAAATGCCACCAATCCACAGACATTCATTCACACCATCTGTGGGCAGGAAAGCTCACAACATACTGTAGGTGTTAAATGTATATCTATGTGAGGAGCTAATTATTTTCTCTCCTCAGTAGCTCCTCTTAAAATACCACTCAGAAAGTCATCAAAGACTGATAATACGCACAACAACATCCCAAATAATAATTTTTCTGGCATTTCAAAAGTTATACTCGATTGGCCTAAATAAGCTGCTGCAGCACTTGATGAGACTGCATGTTCTTGTTCTTGTATTCTGACTGTCTTCCTTTCTTCCGTCTCTCTCCCCCAGCTGCCAATGTGCTCTTGTCGGAGCAGGGCGACGTGAAGCTGGCAGATTTCGGAGTGGCGGGACAGCTGACAGATACCCAGATTAAGAGAAACACGTTTGTCGGCACGCCTTTCTGGATGGCTCCAGAGGTCATCAAGCAATCAGCATATGACTTTAAGGTGAGGGCAGAGTCTGTGTTTGTGTCTGTAGGTTTCTTTGCTTGTTTTTGTATCTCTCACTTTTGGGTGGCTTGATACTTTGAGCCCACACAGAGATAATTTTATGTTATCATTGCATTGATAAGTGGATCCTTCACAATTTTTTCAATATAGAAATATTTATTTGGTCCATATCTCCTAAGTTAGGGAAATCTATTTAAATTCCTTAAACAGTTTCCGGTGTCTGTGTTTGACATTATTAAACCTTACTTACACATCTCCCTCTCCCTCTCAGGCTGATATTTGGTCCCTGGGAATCACCGCCATTGAGTTGGCTAAAGGGGAACCTCCCAACTCCGACCTACACCCCATGAGGGTCCTTTTCCTCATCCCAAAAAACACTCCACCCACACTTGAGGGACCTTACAGCAAGCCCTTCAAAGAGTTTGTGGAGGCTTGTCTAAATAAAGACCCTCGTTTTGTAAGTAACGCACCTGCATCTGTGTGCGAGGTTGGTCAGACATGCTTGGTAGAGCTAAATAAGCTCTGAAAATTGGAAAATAATTCCAGACTGGCACTGCTGCCCTGGCTATTTATCCTACCAAATATTTTGTTATTGGATTAGCATGCCTTACTCTTAATAGGAATTATCACTTGTGCCATACTTGTGCCATACTTGTGTCATACTATCCCAAATATTTAAACCCAACACAAATCACATTCTTGTTTACTGTGATGGTGGACTTTTACTGAAGCTTCCTTTACCATGTTACAACTAATCCCAGCCGTGTGGTCCAGCCTTCACTGAATCCTTTTGCTGCTTCTGTCTTTCTCCACACGTGCACAGAGGCCGACAGCCAAAGAGCTCCTGAAGCACAAGTTCATCACGCGTTACACCAAGAAGACAGCCTATCTGACAGAGCTGATTGACCGCTACCGCCGCTGGAAGTCAGAGGGGCACGGGGAGGAATCCAGCTCAGACGACTCGGATATGTGAGTCTCAAGAGCTTTCATACACTCTAGTTACACACTTTCCAAAGGATCTATTCAAAGCCACTTTGTTAAATTATGGCCCTTTTCCACTAGTACCTACTCGGCTCGACTGACTGACTTCTACTTCTACTGCGTTTCCATTACGTTTTAGTACCTGGTACCAGGTACTTTTGTAGTACCTACTCGGCCGGGGTTCCAAGCGAGGCTGAGTCGAGCCGAAAATGTGACGTCGGCAGACAGCAGGCCACTGATTGGCCAGGGCGTGACATCACTAGATGAGTCGGGGAGGCGACTCGTTCGTAAGAAGTCAACCGCGCCATTTTTAAAACGCAATAACAACAACGAACACGATCAGAGATTGCTGCACAGAAATCAACCCCGCGGAAGCAACGATGAGGTGCAGACATTTCTTTGTCTGGTGGCCTCCATAGTTGTTTTATGTGTTTGTGTCGCATAACAAATGACGTTGCTGGAGTTTCGGCCGCGTTGCCACAACGACCCCACCCACGCTGAGGTGGTACTCTATTGTAATGGAAAACAACCGAAACTGAGTCGAGCCGAGTAGGTACTAGTGGAAAAGGGCCATTAGTTACACTAAAATGACCTTTAAGGATGGGTCACTAAAAGAGTTGGTTGCCGACTGAGTACTATCCGTATTAAACTTTTTTTTGTCAACTGTTTTAAAATAAAAGTGAAAGAAAGAGGATAGATGATACACAATTACACAAACAAACACACATATATTCACATATTTTCACATGTCGTTCTCAATAAAAAACATTCTCTCACATTTTTTCTTTCCCTCCATCCCTCAGGGACGCTGATGGTGATGTGGATACATGTCCCATGTGGACCTTCCCACCCACCGTCAGACCCAACTCCATGAACAAGTTACAGAAGGGCTACACACACACAGATTCAGAGGTAAGAGACACACACACAGTACTCATGCATGTAGACGTAGAGTGAAATATTTTGCTTTTTTTTCCCCCTAACACTCTTTTTCCTCCTCTCAGTCAGGAGATTCGGTGAAAAGGCAACCCAAGTCACAATGCTTGTCTGCTTTGGTAACACCCATCTTTAGAGAGGTAAGCCAAACTGTTGTTGATTATATAACACTGAATAATACTATTCTTTGTGCTAATGGTTTTAGATAGAGGGCAAATGCCAAAACAACATCCATAGGCTTTCCTGCATTTGATTAGTGTAGAAGGAAATATTCTGTTCAATAAGATAAAAGAAGAATGCACATTTAATGTGTTTTATAAATTTGTACAAGAGGGGACAATTTCCCAAACATAATAATTTAATGAAGAGTAGATCTTAATCTAAGAAAGTAAATCTTGCCTAAAGCAGTTGATTTTTGAAACAGTTACTTAATTGTTGAGGCCTTGACAAAGTTAAACAAAGGTTCAATTTAAACACTTATGGAAATCTTACAATGCGCTGGCCTGAGGTCAGTCATAATAACTACACTGGATCACCAGAAGCCCAGATTCATTTTGTGGATTTGGAAGAGGAGAAAACCAAAGCAAAGTAGAGCTTTGCAAACACAACAACAAAAACCTTAAGCACTTAGATGGAAGGTTTCCTCCTCACACATTAACTGCACAATGCAGAGGTGATGTGATCACCTCACATTTTCCTTGTACATGTCAAATCGGTCGTGGAAACTGATTCAGATCTTTTGACAGGGTCGCTTTTTTCAGTCTGAGTAGTGGGGCTTGTCACTAATTTAGCCTTCATTTAATGCCAGAGTAACTCCAACCTGGAAATTTGTTGGGTGTATGCAACACTGTTTAGGAGCATGTCTTTATAATAAAAATGGACCATGCCTCAGCTCTTGCCCATAATAAGGTATAACAGTGAATCATGACATCTATACAGCTATTATACAAGGTGTATAAAGGTGTATATATTGGTAAGAATAAAACAGAGAAAGGAAGTATGTGGCTGTGTAGATAAATAAAAAAAAACAGACATAGGCCTGTTTGTTATGGTGTTATAAACTACAAATAGCACAGCTGGAATTTGACTTTGATCAGTTATATTGTTTGGCTGAAGCTTAAGATTCCTCAACATACAAAATTCTCTTTGTTTGATGTTTCAGTTGAAGGAGAAGCGGCGGGCTAGCGGCGGTGGCGTGGGAGCCATTGAGGAGCTGGAAAACGCCTTCAACCTGGCCGAGGAGTCGTGTCCGGGCATCTCCGACCGCCTCGTCACACACATGATGGAGAGAGTGTGCAGGTGATGCACAAACCACCATCACAACTGTCAGCCAAACAGAATCATTCATTTATCTGAATGAATAATTTTCATGTCCTGTTTTTTCAGGTTTTCTTTAAACGGTAACACCACCCCGTCTTCGCGGTGAAACCCCCAGCTGGATGTAACTTAACTCTGCCCCCCTTTTCTGTCTCCCAGACCTCCCCAACACCTCAGATAAGGACCACAGAAGACCCCCCAACCCCCTCACCCCTCGTATCTTTGTACCCTTCCCAGTCCTGTCCACCAAGAGATCTTTTAATTAGTTATAATTAAATATTTTTACAGTTTTTCTTTAAGAGCGGAGAGTATTTAAGACAAAAAAAGCCATGACATTTAGAGCGTTGTGTATACCTGTTAGATTGAGAAGAAAACTATAATAAAGTCTATGGAAAATGTCACGCTGTCTTTAGTATTTTCTCATAGGAATGTAGCATTGCAAGAGAAAGGAACTAAGTTATCTGCAACAACAACAATGCAAACGGCTTACACTCGAACATTTTATCTGTTCACAGTAGTCACACATCAGTCTGAAGCTGCACATTTTACTGTAAAATGTGCTGGTCAGTTTAGGAGCAATCATCCATATACGTAGAGACACAATTCATGTTAATATTTATGCAAGTTGAACATGTCTAATTATGTGTTTGTCCTCTTCTAAAGTATCATTGGACTATTTTAATTTTGTCTTCTATAAAAAAATGTAAGCTTGGGACTGTGGGCAATTAACCTCTCCACACACTGTACTGCAATTACTGATGCCCTGTTAGTCGGGGCAGGTTCAGAGTGGTTTTGCCTGTCAGAGGCAATTAATCTCAGTGAAACACACAGAGGGAGCAGGAAGCAGGAAGCATCAGCTGATGTGAAGCTTCAAGCTCTTCTGATCCAGAGCAGGTCTGACAAAAGAAGAATTTATTACAGGACACAGATCAGCTCATGAGCGGTTACATGAAAAAGTAGGCTCAAACGCACACAAGAGATTAATAAAGTTTAATAAAACTTTTATTACAATATATGCATCAAAAACAATATTTGGTACTTTAATATTGGATAAAAACAGCACAAAGAGGAATGTCAAGAACTCACATCTCGGCTGGTGAGGGAAACGTTGGCTACACTGACCTGAATGGGTCACCTTTAACCTCTGTGGCCATGGAAACCACAAAGTACTCAGCAGTTGGGACAGGTAAAAGTTTATACCTCTTTAATCTCACTGCATCAATAAAAACACGAAACAGCTGATGCTCCCTGGCACATGATTTCACTTTACAGTTTTTAGGAGACATGGAGGAATTACATCTATGTGAAAAGCACCAAACAATCAGAGGCGCTGCGCCTCGTTTGTCCGTCCTTCATTTGTTGAGTCTATAGGAAGACTGTAAGAGGTCAAGGGTCACAGTTTATTTAATTCATATCAAACTCAAAAAGAGCTTAACAATGCTTGATTGCTGTTGTACTTAAAAGACAGGAAAGGGAGGTCCCAACAGAGTATTAGAGGGAAACATCTCCTGAAATTTTTACCAGACTGGGTGGAGAGCTGCATGCTGACAAAGGAGAATATGATTAACACTGAGCAGGGTGGAGCCTAGTTAATGGGGAAGCGTGTGGTCAATTCTAAACTAGAGAATATGAAATAATTATTTCTCTTGACAAAAAGAATACTGACACATGGCATGAGAGGCTATTTCTGCTACTAGTTTTCACCAGTTGACTCTCCCAATGAAGCCCTTTCACAGAGAAAAGGTTAGCATGTGCTTAGAGATGTTTTAGGACTAAAAGCACTGAATACAAACAGCAACACTTTGGCTCTCTAAATAGCAAAAACAAAAAATATATAATGGAAAAAGTAACAGAACATGGTTTTGTATTAATGATATATGCCACCATTTTAAAATATGGGTCATGTGACTTAATTTCAGTAACAAAAGTTTAACAAAATGAAACAAAAAAAAGAAACAGAACTGTGTGTAAATATAGAAACATAACACTGTCTGAATATACTTAAATGTATGTATAAAAAAAAAAAAAAAAACAGACTCCAAATCCCATGTGGAATTGGAATAAAAATAGTGGCAAGCAACACGAGTCAATAACCAGATGGCCTTTACACCTTCTCCATTGCCATCATCCATCTCGCTCTAGTCAAACTGGAGCAGCGGCTCAAATACCTGCAGCAGAAAAGAAAAAGTTACAGCTGCAATCAAGCCTCATTTAGTTATTTAAGTTACAAACACAGGAGAATGTGGTCTTCCTAAGGTGTGTCTGCATTAGACAGGGTGTATCCATGTGTCCAGGTGTTGTTCCTACCACAGACTTCTCATGCATGGGGACCTCCTTCCTCTCCGTCTCCCTGCTTCTGCATCTGGGCCTGCATCTTGGCAATCATCTCCTGCATTCGTCTCAACTGTACAACACAGAAACGACAACTGTGCTTAAAGCATGAAAAAAAAAAAAAAAGCACACTGACTGAGACAGCTTAGATTTTGTGTAATGTCACTAATTATTAATACCTGCCTGTTATAAATCATTGATTTCCCCACTTATTGGTAGAAGCCAACTGTGAGCGAATCCTTTATGAGTTCAGATGTATTACGAGTTCATAAAAACTTTAGGGATTCTCATAAATATTTAATTGCAACTTTTAGGACAGTGAATGATCTTTAATGTTCTCAATTCTTTTTTAGCTGAGGACCCCTTTACAAGTTTGTCGCCTGAAATAGTTTTACCTAACCTATTTTTTAAACTTCTAGTTATGTGAAAGAACACCACAAGAGAAAGGTATCTGACAGTTATTGGACATGAAACTGGTGACATGTGCTTGAAGCTGAGTGAAGACTAAAACATACAGATGTTCTAGATTAGGACATTATATACAAACTATACTGGATCTAAAAATTGAAATATAATTAATTGAACTACGAAGCCTACGAAGTATTGCAGTGTCTGAAATATCCCACCTCAGCCTCCTTCTCCTGCAGGATCATGTCCTTGTCCATTTCCTCCGGCTCCGGCCCTTTTCTGCATCGATGACACAACTACAGTTACTTTTGACATCATTACGATGAACAGAATCGATCTCTAATATTTCAATTAACAAAATGCAAATTAACAAAATAGAATCATTAAGTTAAATCCACAGTCAGAGAGGTTATATGGAAAAATGGAAAAATCACTCCGTGATGATTTATAAAGCATTATAATGAGTGAGTGGAGAGGTCAGTGTATGCGTGCGTGCCAGAAAGTGCATGTTGTATCATCTTAAGCAGCATTAGGCAAACATGACGAAAGCCACATTGAGAAAGTGAAGAAAGGGGTCAGTGGATTAGTGGAGTTTCCTTTGCAGGAAGAGAAAAGGGGGCATCTACAACAAATAACTACACAGAGATGAAAGCAGTAAGATTCAGGTGAGAAGCAGTCAGCGTAAGAGTCAGGGGGAACAGCGTTACCTCCCCCAAGTTAAAAAAAAAAAAAAAAGTAACGGTACCTCGAACAGTCCACTCATGGGATTGGACAAATCAAGACCAGGCAGCCATCATTGGACAGATGGCGAGGTAATGTGAAGACAGTAAAACCACTCCCTTATTCCGGGTTGGCTTTAGAGGGAAAGTCTAAAAAGATTCTTTTCGGTCTACATTGAGGGTTAAATGGTGATGTATCCACACTATGTTAAATGACACACACAGTAATCCTGATTACAACCTCTACAGACATTCAGACTACGTACGCCATTTAGCTACCAACTAACCATGAAAAACCACAACCCACTACAGCCCGGAGCAGTAAATTCAGCTCTGCCTCACTACCACGGCCTAACTGATGTAGTTAACATGCAGAATGATGAATTAGAGCAACTTCACTACAGAATGATGCTAATTCAACAACACTGCACTGTGTGAATTACTAGAAGAAGAACTGGACGCTTGTGATGTACAGAAATCAATCTACTAACTGAGCCTCCATGTACACAGATCTGGATGTTTTATCAGTGTAACATCTTTGGTTGTGTTTTGTGAACGAGCGCCCACTATGACGTGTCTGTGCTGGGTTTGATTTTAATTTAACACTACTGTATTCATTACATGATTAAATTTGAATGAGAAGTCTGCTGTCTGAGGTGGGGGAGGTGCAGAAAAGCAAGCGGACAGACAAGTACGTACGCAGGAGACAGAGGCAGAACGTAACCATGGGAGGACAACCTGCCGCCCCGTTTGAGGCGATCCGAGCGGAAGTTCTCGTAGTGGAGGTCCTGGGTCACTTCCTGTAGATCCTGCATGTGGGTTCTGTGGGGTGGCAGAAAAGTCCCTGACCAATGAGTACTCTTGCACGGGCATTTTTTGAAAACTAGAGATGCTGGCTCTGCTGTGTCTTTCGTGGGCAGATGTTGTCCAATTATAGAGAGCACAAGAACACAAGCCTTTATCTGCCACTGCTCCTAGTACTTTGTAGAAATCTAGGACACAGCTAATGTTTTTCTCCTTTCCTGCCTTGGCTATGTCCCTTTTCTAATTAGCTACACCTTAACAAAAAAAAAAGCTACTGGCATGGGTAGACTTGCTCTCTTTGTGTTTGACGGCATCCTGGCAAACTAACAATTCCTCCAAGCCAGCGAGCTTCCTTTCCACAGCATTTGTAGGAAAACAGAGACAGTATGCACAGTTTGTCACCAAAATAACAACGAAATAAACACATAGGAAAGCTGTGTTTTTCAGCCTCCTTTACCACGCACATCAGCATGATCCGCAGCTTGAGGAAATCGTTGTGCTCCGGATTCTCCACCTCCACCACTCCCCACGGGTAAAGGCGGCCCCTCACCTTCTTCCCCTTGGCCTCAATCTGCTGGTTGGATCCCACCACTGCGAACGGGATGCTAGCCTGGAAAAGATTCATGCATCTGTGCTCATGGTTCAACCACCCACATAAATAATTACATCACTTCCTACAGTAATGGGATGACTTTAATGGAATGAAGAGGATACAAAGCAGACTCTTTTTATCTTTGACAAATTCCTGTTCTTGTAGTAAAAAACATCCACTTGTCTTTGGCAGGAGGAAATTCATTCAGGAATGAAAAGCATTGCAGAAAATGGAAAGTTTACCTTGAGGATCCTGGTCTGCTCTTTGAAGTCCTCATCCTCATCTGACTCAGCATCAGGAAGGTGGTAAATCTTGATACCATGTTCATCGATCTCGTCCAGAATCTTATAGAGAAGACAGTGACAAACCACAGGCTATTATCACCTGTAATAATGCAAACCTTCAGTCAGGACTTTATATGTATTAGAAAAGAGAACATTTCTGTCACTTTTGACTTATTATATCCACCTTGACACTTAACGCTTTGCTGTGGTTTATCTACCTTTAGGTTTTACAGATTGAATCTGAAGTCCTGTTTCAATACAGTACTTTAGGTGTAAACAGTATTTACATACTCTGGGTAAAGCAGTGACCATGAGCACATGATAGCTACTGTTTATTTCAGGAACTGGAAAAGATGGTGAACAATGGGTGACTGTTGTTCTCACCCTGCGCTTGAGCCTCTCCCTCTCTTTGAGGGTGAGCGTGTCTGCCTTGGCAATGACGGGAACCACGTTGACCTTATTGTGAATAGCCTTCATAAACTGAACATCCAGGGGTTTCATGCTGGTTGGACAGGAAACAGACAGGCACGGGGCCAAAGGGAGACAGAAGAATTCAGAGAAACATTTATGAAAGCAAAGACAGGCTGGACAAATACAGTAACTAAAAAAAAAAAAAAAAAAGAGAGAAACCTTTTTTGCTGACTGAGTATGCCAGCAGGACTCACCCATGGCCAAGCGGGGAGATGAAATAGAAGCAGCAGTGAACTCTGTTGTCCACAATGTGTCTACGATTTAGGCCGCTCTCGTCATGGAGGTAGCGCTCAAACTGGTCATCAATGTAGCTAATGATGGTGCTGAAACTGGATGACAAAAACATAAATGTCATATTAAACGAACAGCATCTATCATAGTATACAGCACACCCACTTTTAAAAACCACAATTAAAAGCCCAGATTAAAAATAAATCCTCCTCCTGCTGCTGTCCTGATTTTAAACATTTGAATTTATTTTTAACTCTTCATGGTTAGCGGCTCATCACTGTCGTACAACATTACAGGACTGACGCAGAGTAATTTACATTTAAAAATATCTCATCTTCTAATCAGTGTACGCCCTACAAGACACCATACCAGTCTTGGCTGTTGATGGCGTCGCCGTATCCCGGCGTGTCGACCACAGTCAGACGGAGCTTCACTCCTCGCTCCTCAATTTCTACTGTCGACGCCTCGATCTGAACCGTCCTCTCTATCTTTTCTGTTAGGAGAAAAGAAAGTGTGAAGATGAGTAACATGTAGGGACACTCCACAGTCCACAACTTTCAATAACCGCCTCTACTAATTTGGATTAGTTGATTATGCAAAGAAAATAAATACCAGGCATTAAGTGCATGACGTGTTTTACCTGCTGCTCCAGGGATGACTCTCTCAGGGTAAAGGTCAGTGAGGAACAGGCTGTTGATCAAAGTGGATTTTCCAAGTCCAGATTCACCTTGTGACAACAGAGGAAACAATCATGCAGTCACCGTAAGTATACACATAATACACAGCTGTTTAAAGTTGCACAGTCTTCAGATTCTGGATGGTGCAGAACCTGATACCGAGTTTCAATGAAATTAACAAAAGGAGGACCTCACTGTGCGGTAGGAAACAAGACATCTGCCTGTGACACTGTGCTGCACACCACACGGAAAAACATACTAAATATGAGTCGAGCATTAATCTTTCCCAAGAACTACGTCAGGTGGCCGATTAAACAACCTTAGTGCCTGAGGAAGGAGTGCAAGTGTTCACAAACAGTCAGTAGCACTCAGGTGTTACGAGTCAAGAGGAAGACCACTGGATAGTTTCACTCTGACAAAGCAGCAGCAACAACTGAGAACCTGGATATCCTGTTCGAACTTGACTGGATGTGTATAAGAGAATGAATGATTGCTTTTTAAAGAAAAACTAATGGCCTGATTTCAAGGGATCTTGTACCAGACTAACTTTCCTAATTTTCTGTCTGGGAAATCCATAAAACTACAGCAGCGGTTTAACTTTGGCAACAGAAGTGAACAGAATTTAAGAAAATGTAAGAAACTCTGTCCATCAATTTATTTAAGAATCCGGGTCACACACGGGGTTAAATAAGCACTCAATGAGTATTCTTGCAGTAGAGGGTCCGGCAGGCCCTTGTCCACTTTGTGAATCAATCCCTCGAGGCCCATTGGCTGCATTCCTCTCTGGTTTATTTTAAAGCAAAAGGATGAGCAGTGTTGGGGGGGCTTCTACCATCCCCCCTCACCAACAAGCAGGGAGGTTCACACAGTCACAGTGCTCACATCAAGAGTTTACACTGCTGCTGACGCCAGCTGAGCAACTACAGATGTGACAGCTGCCATTTTCTACTGTCAAAACCACCTAAACATTACTTAAGACAAGTTTAGAGACAAAGCAACTTGCTTATTCTCATCATATAAACAAAAGCAACAGAGGTGTAGGAGTTGTAAAACTGTTATGTAGAAGGCCATTATGAAAAGAAAGCATATGAGAGCAACAGCTGTATACTGTGCAGGCCAAACAGCCAAGATCCCACCATAAATTTATCGCAAAACAAACTCACATGAGCCAAAAAACTAAAACACATTCCTCCTTCGTGTTTATTCTAGCTGTTTTGCATGAACCTTGTTATCACTGAGATACACCGTGATTTTCCAGACTAAATAAACCCGGTGTCGTGTAATGACAACAAGAACAGGACAAAACGAGATGATATACTCACCTACTACCATCAGTGTAAACTCAAATCCTTTTTTTACCGACTTGCGATGAACCTGATTTGGCAGGTTGGCAAATCCAACGTACCCTGGGGTCTCAGGGTTGTTGAACTGCCCCTGCTGTAGAGTAAAAAAAAAAACAAAAAGCAAAGTGCAAAGTCAGGAGAGACAACATTTTCAAGAAAAAACATGTTTGGTGAAGTAAAAAACCTGAGATGAAAGAACCTAGTGTTGCACATAATTATTACCTTGACTATTTTTGACAGATATCTAAATCAGGTTGAAGTTACTCATGGTTTGGCTGTCATTATAGCACTAACATGACAGCCAATTATTAGTGCAGAGGAGACATCTGTTCAAGGTATTTAGGGGGGCAACTTCTCTGCAGTCTATTTGCAAAGTGTTTGTGGCCCTTTTCTACACAGAGCACGACAGACAGAGGCCATTTCAAATAAAGCACAAAAGGTGCACGTTCCTTATTTAACTTGCTCATTTTGGCCACACAGTCTTGTCAGATTTATGAACCCTCCCCTCTGCATAGTTTCAGCAAAGTTTGTGACTGATATCGGCCTGATAAGCAGAGTGTTCTCGCTCTGCCTCTGGGCCTTTCAAACAGCGAAACATCACAGCAATGAGTCATGAGGATGGCGAGCAGCACACCAAGCACAGGCCGGATGGACCCGCCATTCAACGGCCGATATCTGTTTTCAACAACAACATGAGTCCGAAAATAATGTGACAAAGAAGCGGGGAATTAAAAGAAGGGGCGGATTAAAGGATGACAGCAGGTTTTCTGTTTGTATGTGTAGTAAAACCAGGCCACCAAAAGTTTTACCTCAGAGAATAAGGGCACAGCACACACACACAGCTGACTTTCTGCTTTGGCGTCAGTCTAGATGGACTTTCAGTGAAGCAGAAGCAGGAATCTGGTCTTCCTGCATACTGTATTGGTTCAGATGTGAGATCTGGTTTCTGTTTTACAACACTCACCTTCATTTTGTCAGCCTGAGACATTATTTTCTCCTGATTCAACCTGAGAGAAAAGACAAAACTGAATCACCCACTGACAAAATTAGAAAAATAACAGAAAGTTCCTAATTTTTTGGCAAAAATTCAGGCCTGGAAGGAGCTTTTCTAAAAAGGAGGGTGGGTAACTCACACAGGCGCTCACACAGTTACTAACTTACTTACAGGCCAGACTGTGTGAGAGACAGGAAGTGTGCTTTGTGCTCCAAAAGGTTTGTGAGAGCTGTGTGTCACCACAAAAAGAAAAAAAAAAAAAGTCCTTTTCCTGCTCAGATAGCTGCATTAAGTTACAGCTGCCTCCCACTGCAGCGCCATGATTTGAGGATAAAGAGATTAAGCTATTAATCCCAGCGTCCCTACAATTAGCATCATATGTTTTACTGTCTGCTTGTTGTGTTGTAAGTCGGTGTCAATCAAACTCTCAGAAACACACCGACAGTCTCTCTCTCTCTGTTGTCTCTCCATACATGCGTATACATATTGCTATATAGAAAAAGATTCAATATGGCTGTATACAACTGTGTCCAGGCTAGTTTAAAAGCTAGTTTAAGACCATTTAAAATACCAGACTTAACTAGTTTTACCATATAAACATGTAACTAGACAAACACCACGGGCCAATTTTCTTACATTTGTGAGCATCTGAATGAAAATTAGCTGATTAATTAGCAGCGGCTATTTTCAGGGCGGTAACAAGCCGGTGGATGTAAAATGGAGCCGACGCGGACATCCGCTATGAAAGACTTTTACTTACAGCTAATTATTGTTCGCGAAAAGATGTTCAAACGAGCCCAAATGAAAGTTATGAAGCATTAACCCCGGCTAGCTGCTCAGTGAAGTGCTACAAGACGAGTTAGCACCGCGTCAACTAGCCGAGCAGCTTCTCCTCCTGCTGCTTGATGTTAAATAAAAAAAAGATCATCTGTTCACACTTACAGCTAAATGAGAGGTGAATTAAGAGGAGTGGGTTACCTTACAGTCCGAGTAGGGTGCAGACAGAGGGACAGAGACCAGCAGACGAGCAGCAGCAGCAGTAAACTTGGCGGACACCTCAAATACTTCAGATTCCTCTGCAGCAGCTTCCTTTAGCACACAGACCACAATGCACCGGGCGAGAGGCTGCAGCTGCTCAGAGGACAGACTGTGGCTGACTGAGGGTGTCTGCTCTGATGTTTTCTACTGAGGACAGACTGTAGTTAACTCTGGTGTTTTCTACTCTAAAGGTCTCTACTCTAATGGCTTCTGCTCTGATGGCTTCTGCTCTGATGGTTTCTATTCTGATGGTCTCTACTGTGGACAGACTGTAGTTAACTCTGGTGTTTTCTACTGGAATGGTTTCTACTCTGATGGTTTCTACTTTGACCAGACTCTAGATAACTCTGATTGTTTCTACTGTGTCTGATATTACGAGATCATTAAGGGCATAAACATTGTAAGGGGTGAGGGTGTAGCGGAAACACGCAGGGAGTCCTGAGCCCCCAGAAAGATTACTTTGGATACCCTGAATTATTCATATACCCCAGTTTATGATACCCTACTGTCACCCCCAGTGCTGTCATCCCCTGCAATACTATCTGTAATAAACAATACTGAGTCTTAAGAGGCAAAGTTGTATAACTGATTAACAACTATAATTTGCTTTAGTTTTAGTCCAGTACACGTCTGGCAGGATAACAGAGACATTTTGAGTTGTCACAGTAGGAAAAACACAGGGGTATGTAATGAAATCAATGATGGCTGGATCAGAATCAGCTTTATTGGCCATGTATACAGTATATAATTAGAGGCTAATTGTTCATTCATTCCTCCCAATGTACTGACAAAGAAAGAAATATAAAGCCAAAAATGAGAACAACAACGCTTCACATGGCTTATATACATAAAGTAGGCCGATATGACAGTACATGCATGTATACAATATACTGTACTGTGCTTACATGTATAACAGTGCTGAATTTCATTTTGTTGCTTCAGCTTCAGGCGTCTGGTGTGGTTCAGACAGGCTCACTGTAACACCTCTATTTTACAAGTCAAAATGACTGCTGTGAAAAAAGCCTATTAACATTAATTGCCTGCTTTAATGTGCCAGACCAAGGGGCCCTCTTGGTACCTAATTACCATGAAATTACTCCACTTATAAAACATCATACTCATCTTTGAAGCAGAATTATACAATAATTGTACTTAGATTTAATTATTCCAGTTACTGCTATTAATACTGTAGTAATAAAAACAAAGCCTGTATTTCAGTTATAACATGGAGACCTTCACCCACCTCACGAGTCCACAGCTCACCATAGTGATTCACACAGTCCTGCTCTTATTAACATGTTAATATGGTGCTGTCCTACAATACCTCATAAATGTTGTAGTTCCTTAAAATGTTAAAGTTCTGTAACTTTACACAGAAACTCTTTCCCCATGAATTCATCACAGTATTTGAGCTTGCACTAGAGGCAGTCAAAGGCCCCCTTGATACTGAGGAGAGTAATAGTTTTTAAATGAACATTTCAGGGCTAAATAGAGATAAAAATGCATTGGATACTGGGCTAAAGAGTGTAAGTGTAACTTATTTGTGTTTTGTCTTTCAGCTATAAATCAGACGTAACAAGCTACAGCTCTTCAGTGATGCTAACAACTCAGCACAGTTTGTTAGCTGCTAATGTGAACAGGCTGTTATTAAAATGTATAATCGAGCAGGTTGCTGCTGTACGTGGATAACGTAGGCCTGTTTACTTCACCTGAACACCTCATACTGTGTGTAGAAATCTGTGAATGCTGTATGTCATACTTCTTAAAGGGTACCTCAGGCCGTCGTATGTATGGCTCGTTGGTCTAGGGGTATGATTCTCGCTTTGGGTGCGAGAGGTCCCGGGTTCAAATCCCGGACGAGCCCTTACTTTTTGCCGAAGTCTGTTTTATTTTGCTACAGTGAGCAGTCATATCTTCGACTCCTGTCTTCCTGTTTTACGTTTATATTGATTTATTGGAAAACTAAGACTTAAAAAGAGACCGCTCAACTGTGCAGGTTCTATCAGTCTGAATCAGGGTCTATGAAGCATTGTTATACTGATCTCTTGTGGACTGTGGCAGTACTACACCCAGCAGTCTGTTTCTTTTGTCCTTATACATATGAATCAGAGTCAGATCAATCATAATAAAAATTTTTTAGTAAGATTTTGTAAAAAAAAAAAAAACCCAACAAAAACTAATGCAGATTTGAAAGTGCCTCCATGACAAATTAAGAGAGAAACCAAACTGAACAAAGACTAAACTAACTAAACTGAACTAAACTAACAGTAAAGAATACAGATAGATAAGGGAAAGAAAAACTAAATAAAGCCAAAAAAGGGTAAAGGAACGGAGCAACTGAAACAGGCTGCATGCACATTTATTTATATATTAGTTGAATGGGTTATTTTCTGCTCGTAGTTCTTTTCCATCTACACCAAACAGATCATTTACACTCATATATTCAAATGGTACTTGCTTGCCGATACAGGCCATAATACTCTATATAGGAATTCTACATAAAGGATAATACAGTAGATTAGTCATTCAGAACAACAAGGACACATATTGAAAAAAGTTAAAACATAAAATCATTGTCTGCAACATGAATGCACAATTGTCTTATGCTCATGACTTTAAATAAACAACAATATTGTGTATTGGTAGAAAAATACTTTTGAAGACAATGTCAGCCTCTTCCGTAGTAGGTTCCCATTACAGCAAGTGTTTTACATCTGTGGTGTGAGTTAAGTGTAGTTTCCACCTAAGACTGTATACTGTCTGTGGTTTACACCAACACAAGTTAACAGTTTAGATATAGGGTTGAGAAAAGAAAGTAGCTATGTGGGTTTTTTCAGTTACTCTCTCTCATCACCCGTGTAAGGGGAAACTTACCCTCTGATTGCCAACAGCTGAAAAACACGCTTACAAATGAACTTAATTGTAGGATCTGTGTTTAATTCACCTGCCTATTCTTTTATTTTGTGCACAGTCTCACTACAGTGGTGCAGGCGGAGCATCTGAGGACTTTAAGATGTGCTCACTTAATGCCTTTCTGTCTTCACCCAGTAGGGGCTTATCTGGGCTTGCTGTTGTGACAGCATCTCAGCCCCCCTCCTCCCTCCAGACTGGCTCAGGACAGCTGCTGCTCTGCTGAACACCAGTCCAGGAGATATCTCAGTAAATACCGGTCTCTTTCCCTTTCAGTTACAGCAAGCATATCATCACCACAGGAGCTACACTATTTCCATTATTTCCATAAGCCTCTTAGTGGCAGCATGCTCTGTCATTTGTAGAGTGGCTTCATACTATGAAGTGTGTGATTTTCTTTTTTTGTGTGCGTGTATATTTTAAGTGCCTCTTTCCTGTTCCCGCCATGTTAATATGGTTTCTGTTCTGCTTTTTAAATGAATGCTGTAATCCCATTCCACTGAGAGAAGAAGCAACAGACATAAATATAAAGGCTCATACCAGTGTTTCTGTACATCTTTTCACATCCTTTCCAATTTCTTGGCAGTCACATGTTTCCTTTCATCGCATAAGCTATGTTAGAAAATCAACTGGAAGATGTTTGTATGAATGTGAATAGATAGATTTTGCTTTTATTTTATTTTTGTCAGATTTACATGATCATTATACACTAATAACAACAATAACACACGCTGATGAAGGCCCAGCCTTAACAAAAAAAGGTGTAAGAGGAAAAATTCCCACTGTGTCTTTTATGTAAAGGCACAGATAGTACCCAGCCCTGTCCCTTTGTTTGTTTACAAAAATATGCCTTTCAGGAAATATCATAAACATACAGAAACATCACAGCAGGAGAGGAAAAAGACAAGAGGGGAAAAAAGGAAAAGATACAGAGATGAAGAAGAGAAAACTAAATCAATAAATACTTTATTACTGGTTAATAAAACATTAATATGTTGTAGATCAGTAATAATGTGCTATAATGCGTAGATGAAAATACATTTGAATTTTTAAGTTGTCGGTCTGGGTTTCAATCAAATCTTTTTTAGGGTTACCAATTGGTTTTTGGTCACCAATACAGTAACTTCATATTTTGAATAGTAACATAGTTAAAAAAGCAAAATAAGCAGAGAATATACACTGAACAAATTGATTCCTCACTTTAATTACTCTAATCTTAAGTCATCTTCTTTATTCCTTAAGGTGCTATCGAATTCTTGTCAGCGTCTCACTCAGTCACAGCAAATCACTTCCTCCTCAGTGATCAGACCATGAGCTGAGTTTCTGTGCTGCCTAATTATTGGACGGTTATGAACCTCAGGTAGCCTCTTTTAACTAAATAATTAATCCAACAACCTCCTCTGGGCTTGACTTGGGTCCCTAAGAAACATCACACAGTCTGAGTCTTAGTTTATTGCACAGTAAAAGACAGATGTGTAGGAAAAATAAAACTGGCAGCAACATGATCAAGTAGTTAGATCATGTTCAATCAAAATGTCAGCATCATGAATTCACAGATGAAATACAGTTTCCAATGTGTGAAATGCATCAGAGCCATGATCAGGGGAGGAAAAAAGACTTCTAGTTTCCTCCCCCCTCCATCACCAAACCATCATCATCCTTTAACCTGTCTGTCATTTAAAGTAAGCAGCCGCCTGCTTAGCCGGCACCTTTCACTTCTCAAGCAGCACTTAATTTACTGCAGGACATTTTAAATCTCCTGCCGCTGTAGCACTGAGTCGCTGACAAATGCCTGGTTGCAAATGTATCTCATTGACTGCTGACTCGGTTGTATTACAAGCCGGCTGACAGGGGCCCTGCTGCAGTAATGTGGCCCTCAGGTTTATCCTCAGATGTTAGAGGAAGTGTATTAATTTTGTTTAGATGGGGCCTTATGAAAGTGTGGTGGCAGGCAGAGACGAGCAGATCTCCCTCTCAAACTTTCTCTCTCAACCTTTGGGGATTGGAGCTATCTGCCACAGAGCCAAAGCATATTCCACCATCAATGTGTCAGGGGGAAAGCTATTAAAACCGCTTTACTTTTCCTAAGTATTATGAGAATAAGCACAAGATTTAGTGAAATCCCCCCCAGAGCACTGGAAATCTTGGGGATTTTCCCCCTGAAATGTTTCCTAATGGACTGCTCAGAAGTGTCAGAAACTCTTGTTAGGCTGGAATGTAGTTTTTGGATTTCAGTGTATTTATTTGGAGCTGAAATGACAAAATTCGAAGTCTGAGTGCATCTGAACTTTCCACATAATCAGATGGAAACCAGCTCACCAGTTTGCTAGCATACAATAGCAGAATGCCAAGGTAGGAATTCACCCTGAGATATTTCAAAAATCTTGCTGTGGTTTTAGCAAAGCACAATGCCGATCTGTTGAACCAACCAGGATTTGGACCTGAGCTGTGGGCCACATTTCCACTGGAGGACATCGGCACTTCACCTTATCAGGTCTGTCTCTTCAGGCTCGCACCAAGATATCTTACCTGTCCGTCAGGAGAGTGTGGAAACTTACATTTGTGCGTCAATAATTCATTAAACGTTCCCTCTCCACTGCTCTCTGTTTGACTGTGAATAATACAGGATGAGTGGTGGTTCTGGTCACGAGTATAAATCATCAAAATATAGACAGTCTGATGTATGCACCAACATTTAGATTTATTCTATTACATTTTTCCTAATGTAACTTTTTTTAAAGACATGTAAGGAACTAATATTTATTTTTTTTTATGTCAGTCAATCTGTTGATTTAATTGCAAAATTTCCTAAAGCCCGAGGTGGCATCTTCATATTTCTTGTTTAACTCATTCAAATCCTAAATATATCCACTTTACTATCATATAAAAATAAAATTCAGCCTATTCCTGTAACTGTGAAGCTGGAACGAGGTTAGTGTTTGGCATCTCTGCCAAACACTAACCTCTAAAAACATTCAACGATTATAAAAATAGGTTAATTTTCTCTTGATGGACAAATCATTTCAGCTGGATGCTGTCCAGGCAGTGTCCTGGAGAAGCCAATGTGAAATAGAGCCTTTTGTTCAGCTCAGTGATGGAGTTGATATGCACACTTAATCTATCCAGAATGTAATCTGCTCTAAGTGAGTTTTAATGTTGGACACTCCTGAGGCACTGTCATTAAACCCAGTAAAACCAAAGTTGGATAAAGCGGCAGCATGAGTGAACAATAAAAGCTATTTCACAAGATACAAGATACCTAATCAGCTCTGCCAATAACTATTCAGTTAATCAATACGGTAAATTAGTCGTAAACATCAGCATTTTTCTCCTCCAGCAGGGAGTTGACTTGATAGATTCTTTCCTTGGCAGACGTTGGCACACTCCCCCGGCCCGAGCGCCCCGGCCGGCCTCTCTGTGTCGTCTTTCATTTCCTTTTCACCCCCAGGTCTTTCTGTACCTGTCAATTTCTTTCTACAGTGTGACTCCTTAATCCACCTGAGTGCATGGAGGACAGTTTTGACATAAGAAGAAAAGATAGACTCCTAAGGAGAGGACCAGTATCTTTAGAGCCCAGGGGATAACCGGATTACGACAGCCATTTTGTGCTGCTGGCAGTTTTTCTTATTACCCCCCCACCTCCCCACCCCCATCTCTCTGGAGTTGAAATGCTGCCCTTTCTTAGAAGTCACACCAAACACAGACTAGTCCACAAAAACACACATTCCCGACTGAAACAGCTGAAAGCTTGGAGCAGAATAAAAATAAAACCGGACAAATGAAAGTAACAGTTTGGAAGAAACAGATTTCTCCGTACTGCCCTTCAGGTGCTCTGATGTTGTTGTTCTCGGACAGTTTTTCTTCTCCTCCTCACTGTCGAAGACTCTCTAAAACATGGTCCCTCTGTGGAAGTAATCATTGTCTCTGTGTGGCGGTGGGGGCCTCCTGTGTGCGAGGCCTGAACCTACAGCACAGTAGATAACAGCACAGCCATGAGGAGACAGATCAACTGTCTGACCCCTGCTGCCAATCACTTTATCCCTCCAGTCCGTCTGCTCTGAGGAAACCCGGAGAAAAACACTCCCTGAAAACGTCTTATCATCTGCACCCCTGAAACAGTGTGCGCCACTGGATCTTTTATGTCCATTTATTTTGCCTTTGAAGAGGCCCGCGGTGCCTTTGATTGTGGGAGGTAAATGAAATAAAGGCCTCCTCCTTGCCGGCACCCTGATATCTAAGTTTATCGCCGCGACCAAAAACCTGAAACCCCAAGCCTCGACTAACCGCCACAGGTCTGTCAACAGAAAACGCATCGTGCCTCTGTCATGGTAATAATCCTTTTTGCAGAGGCCATTTTTGGGTGCCTTCAAGGCGGCCTGAAAGCTTCCACCCAGACATCCCTCCTTGTAAAATGAGCTTCCTGAGTCTATACACTGTTGTCTATAAGCACCTGTGCACATACAGCACACTGTACATAATTCTTGGCCGAGTTATCGCCCAGACATTTCTCCATCAATGTCATTTCGATAACAGACGAGACGGCTAAAGTGTATATTTGATCAGATAAGGTGTGGTAATTACGAAAACGGTAACAACCGGAGTCACCCAGGGCCAGTCAGTTATGGCTGTGATTAATATTGATTTTGTAAAGCCGCTTGCACACATATTGATATATAAGAAACCCACATGGCATCGTGGGAAAGAATTTAAATGAGTGATTGGGTCCATTTTGAGGACAAGTAAGAGTAAAGAATAAGAATTAGGGAGTGACTTTGCAAGTTTGGAGTAAAGTTTTGCAGGGTCATATGTGAGGTCATTTCCTCTGAATTTTGTGGGGAATTTGGATGTTTTAGCATTTCAGAGGGATTCATATTTTGCTATTGAAATCTTGAACATTTTTTAGCCAGATTCCACTACTTTTCCCACCAGGATTCATTATTTCTTCCTCACAATTTTATTCCTGGTAACACAGAGTGGGCTTTGAATTAACATTTAGATTTTCATGTTTGGAAATAATCTCCCTCTATGCCACGAGAAAGAACGATGTAACCTGATGCTAGTTGTAATGTGTCTTTTTAGTTTTGTGTTGTGGAAGATTTTACTTTAAGTAATTGCTCCAATCCAATAAAACAAGTAATAACAAAATCTAGAGACTTTTTTTTTTGTTTGGTGGCTGCTGACTCCTGACTTCATGTCTAAAATTCTGGCTGCACTCCTGGTTTAAAGGTCACCGTAGAGCAATGAGGAGCTGCAGTGCAAAATGACTTCCATGTCTGACTTTTGTTACCCGCACAAAAGCTTTTCACTTCCAGTTTCTGCCTGCCTGTGCTTGGAGACGTTTGGAGAGAATGTGTGTTGGGGAGGGATAAGCAGGGAGTCCCTCAGAAATGTACAGTCACTTTTTTGTGAAAGGATTACAGTGTTCTCTCTCGTTCCCATTGGCTTGGCCCGCCGTGACAGTGGTGTGGTGATGAGTGGTTGACATGCCCAGCATCATCCATAACAAGCTTCCAACTTGGTCCTGCGTGACTCCCATTCATGCGCCCACGCTTTGCGCTTTATGTACTTTTCCCTCCACTTTGTGCAGACGCTTCAGTCAATTTGGATTTACGGCGTCAGGTGTACTAAAGAGACAGAGAGGACTTTTCTTAACTGAGTCCATTTCTTCACCACTTTTCCCTTTTACGCACGACAGGAGCATGAACATCTTGGAGAGGTGACTTCGCTTAAAGTAGGACCGGCGTGACTTTTATTAATTGATGTGTCACTTTCTGATATGGCAAAACCTTTAGATCACATCAAAAGACCCATGAACGCCTTCATGGTGTGGTCCCGGGGCCAGAGGAGGAAAATGGCCCAGGAAAACCCAAAGATGCACAACTCTGAAATCAGCAAGAGGCTCGGCGCGGAGTGGAAACTGCTCTCCGACTCCGAGAAACGTCCGTACATCGACGAGGCCAAGAGACTGCGGACTCAGCACATGAAGGAGCACCCGGACTACAAGTACCGACCCCGGCGCAAACCCAAGAGCCTCCTGAAGAGGGACCGCTTCGTTTTCCCGCTGCCGGCTCTGCTCGGGGACGCGGCGGAGCACTTGAAGGGATTTTCCATGGACTCCTTTCTCGTCCCCGGGAATAAAGCCAGAGCTCCCGCCTCCTCCTCATCTTCCTCCTCCTCCTCCTCGTCCTTCTCGCTGTTGGAGCCGGTGGCGCACTTCAGCACCGGAGCTGTCCAGCGGATGGCGGAGATTCCGCACAGCCTGGCCGCCGGCGCTCTGCCCTTCGGCGCGCACACGTTTGGGTACCAGACCGGGGGGATCGGGGGTCTGGCGTGCCCCGGACAGCACACCCACACCCACCCGTCCCCCTCCGGCCCGGGATACGTGGTCCCGTGTAACTGTAGCGCCTGGTCCGCCGCCAGCTTACAGCCTCAGGTCGCGTACATCCTCTTCCCAGGCGGGGTGAGCAGGAGCGCCGCGGACTCGTACACAGGCGGCTCCGGCGTGTGACCGGCGGGGCAAAGTTTGCGCGCAGGACCTCCCCCATCAGCCGTGACAAGAGGAGAAGATCTGGGCTACAGTACCTGTTTTCATCCCGCAGTTATCACGGGAAAAAGTGGATATTTTTCTGAGGCCAGGGTTTTCGCAGATGTTAAATATATTTCAAAATGACGCCACTGTTGAATACCAAAAACACACCGCAAGTCCCTCTGTGGCCTCTTATCACATCTTCATGCAGAGTAAAGGTTTGGGGCACAGTGTAAAGATGCCTTTTTTCTTGCTCTTAAACATAAATTCAAACTATTTATAATAAAATGGTCGAGGCCCACTCATAACCTTTCTGAATAATTTATCTAAATCAACAGGCATTTAAACAGAGAGCTCTGATCATGTGAGAGTGAAGAGGGATCCTGGTGTTTTTCATGATTTACCAGAATAAAAAAGGCATCACATCTAATTCTGCACTTTTGATTAATACATTCTTAAATTTGGACCATAACACCTGTTTGTCCCTCAGTATCTCTGTCTCAGTATGTGGGTCTTTTTCTTATATTGAAGTGGAAATAATAAACGTTTCTATAAAATATTGTCTGTTTTTCATTTTCAAAATAATGATATGAAGAATGTCTAAACATGTTTTATGAGCATATAATAAGTCAGTTGCTGCTCAGTGTTGGTGTGAAGTTGAATCATTTTATTTATATCATAATTTGAATGATGCACATTACCACATATTTTCTTTAATTTCTTTGATACCCGTGGTTATCAGTGAGTTATGAGTAATGTGTAATGTCCCTCACACATCAGTTGTAATACTAACAGAGGGAAGTTGGCAGCAGTAAGTTTTCATGTTCCTGACTGCCTGAGCGCTCTTATTTAAACAAACTTTATCCCCCGTGATAAGGAACACAACAAAGACTTACGCAAAACACAAACATTTATTGATATAATGCAAAAAAAAGCATAAGTCTGTTGAAGTGACAAACAAAATGACAGTTTCTCATTTAGTGAGCACTGTATGAGTTTTGTTGTGTGTCAGTATGTGTGTGTTTGTGAGAGCGAACCAGGCTCACGATAAGAGAAGAATAGAAACTTCTCTCCTCCCCAGTTGTTGACAAAGTGATAAGGTGAAATATTGAATCATGAGAATCGTATGAGGCACTGTTTGTTTCAAAGTTAATAAGCGGGAATGAGTCCTCTCACTAGGACTGCTGAGTTTCAGTCTCAGTGTATGACACTATCAAACTCACAACAGGAATTACCGCACATCAGTGTAGTTAGGTCATGGCTAAAGGGCATTTTAGGGGTGTTTTTTTTGTTTGTTTGTTATTTTTACCTTTATAGCACACAGTAGAAATGCAACAAATATAATTACACGGTCTTGGCCACCAGAACGCCAGGCAGAAGGTTTTTACTCAACAGCCCAGGAGAAGAGAAAGTACTTAGGATGAAATCCCAAGTTTAAAGTCTCCATGCTGAGATTTGAGCTTTTACTTCGCACAAATGTCCTGCAGCAAAACAACAAATCTCTATGAATGAAAAGGTCCAGGTCTTGACCTCTGGCCTCCCTGCTGATGTGAAAAAGGTTTTACAGATCGGGTTTGACTTTTAAAGTTAAACCATATGAACTTCTCCTCCTCCACTTATCAAGCGTGTTATTTAGTCTGTGTGTCTCTTGCTTCCTTTCTGGTGGTCCATTCACCTGACTGAGACACACACTCACTCTGTCTCACCTCTGTGTGTTGCTATAACATGTCTCTGCATAATTTACCAACTGTGGGCTGTTTACCGAAAGCCCCGTGGAGTCAGTGATTCAGTTTCACCTATTTACATTTACACAGTTAGACTTCATTTTGGTGCCAGGTGCGCCTATCGCCACTGGTCCACACCTCTCAGCACGAGATAGCCCAACCCATGCTGCTGTGTCACCCACTGACCGAAACCCAACCACCTCCGCCCAACGCTGCCATCATTATACAGCGCCACTTTTCCCGTTTTCATTCTCTGCCCAGCGCACCCCACACAAGCTGACCTCTGACGCCTTCACTTAAACGCATTCACATATGCAGCAACTCTTCAATTTTTAGGCTCTTCATCCATTTAAACTGAGCACACACCATCCTCTGTGCACAAACACTGCATCTTACGTGTATATTTCCAAACTTCTGAAGGAAGGAGTAAACGACGATGGCGCCTCCGGTTCTGCAGAACGGCGGATTCATTTTGGGCTTGATTGGCGCAGCAACCCTCATCGCAGCTACCGCCATGAACAAATGGAGTGTCAAGGACCGGCAGGGGGATGTGGTGACATCTGTTTACACCTACAAGGGTCTGTGGCAGGACTGTGAGACGACGTCCTCAGGATTCACCGAATGTCGCCCGCTGTATGGCCTCCTGGGCTTCTCAGGTAGGACAAGGCTCTGCTGTGTTTTAATGTGCAGAGCTTCTCTGGGGAAACTCGAATTAGTCTTAGTCCACTGCTGTTCTCATGATGAAACATGGCCTTCACTGTCAAAGCCGCAGCCTCATGAGCTTTCCATCTGAGGAGATGTACAAAGTCCGGGCTCTTTATGTCTACATCTACACGTTGTTAGATGTTTGCTGAGCCTTCTCTATCACAGGAACAATGAAGTAAGTTAAATGAAGCTCTAATTAACAGTTTTAAAACATAATTGTCCAGCACCTGGGTTAGGTCAACGCCCTCTCACTATTTGTCACGATCCAAGAGGTCCTCAGTAGTTCTTCTCAAACGACGAGTCACAAGGTCTTTATGGCCCACAGACGAGTCTCACTCTGTTGCAACACAGAGCGTCGACTCTTCTCTCTCTCTATGTCTTTCATGTATTTGCTGGTTTTACCTCTTGAACCAACCAGAATCCTCTTAATTCTAAAAGTGTATAATACAAGGTATAAAAACCACGACGGGCTCTTTGTTTTAAAAGTATCAAATAGCTCCAATTAAGTTCATATTGAAAATGGATCTGTTCCATTTCTCGCTTTCCTTCACAATTTCCCCTTAAATTGGCTTAAAAAGAACATAATTCTACATTATGTGACATTATGTTGGTTTATGTGGAGGTTAAAGGAGATTAAAACTGTGAAAAAAAACTCAGCGATGACTTTTTCTCGTTAAGGTGTTAAAGCTTCTTTTGTCCTCATACAACCTGCTGTTCTGGTGTTCAGCCCTCTCCTATCAGTATTTGCATTAGCACCAGTGCATTCTGGTCACTGCGATGGACAGCCAGGCCGACACTTGGTCAACACAGTTATCAGAAACAGAACAAACAACCAGCAACGGTCAAGTTCCTACAGCGCACCCACTTTAGGAGTCATAACAAGATTAAATATATGTGTTCACATTGTCCGAATAGAATATTTAAATCTTCCAGTACCAAGTCAAATGGCAAAACATAGGTCTTATTGTCAGATTCCTAGAGTAAGTAATGGACTGATTAGTAACTTTAGAGAGATCAGATTTGATATTAAATGTGCATGAGCCTGTGTTTTCTGCCCACCAGGTTCCTTCCAGGCTGTGCGAGCCCTGATGATCGTGGGCGTGGTGCTGAGCGTCCTTGGGGCGCTGATATCGGTTTTCTCCCTGACCTGCCTCACGATGAACAGCATGTCAGAATCCAGCAAGGCCAAGATGAGCCTCACCGCTGGCATCATGTTCATCATCGCCGGTACGGTCAGAAACATACAACACATGGTTGCACCGAACAGGACGTTCATTTGTGAGATGATGGAACAAAGAGAAATCACCACTGTGAATCTTCTATCCATCAACTGATTATTTTTATTATTATCACTTGTCCATCTAGTAAGGAAATCACTGTGTGTGTCTCTATGTGTTTCTCTCAGGTGTGTGTGGCATTGCAGGAGCTTCCATCTACGCCAGTCAGATTGTGGCCACTTTCAGGATGTCCACCTACAACAACTATGGAGGAAACATGGAGATGGGAGGAATGGGGGGAATGGGAGAAATGGGAGGAATGCCCACGTAGGATATAACATTTATTATTTTGCTTGCATTTTTATATCCCCCATATTATTTGCACACTGTCCCAGTTTGGCTGAATTATGTGGTTTGTTCTCGGCAGGTACACATTTGGCCCTGCACTGTTTGTAGCCTGGATAGGAGGAGGCATCCTGCTTATTGGTGGCATCCTGAAGTCCCTGGCCTTCAAGGAAATGGTGAAGGATGAAAAGCCACGGTGAGATCCCTCACAGATTAGTACTACAGCAAATGACGAGAAAGGACCAAAACTTCTCAAAGTTACACTTTTTACCCGATAAATCTCCCACAACTGTTTTGACATAAGATACACAATCACAAGAGATTCTTCATTACTCAACGTGTTGCCTCTTGCATTTCAGTTACCCAGGTGTTGCCTACAAACAGCACCACAGCAAAACCGATCCAGGTGATCACCAATCCGAGGGGAACAAGAAAACCCAGAACTACGTGTGACTTCGGCACTGACTCTTGGTGTTTGTTAAGGCGTGTGCTTGTAGCTTTTTACATGCAGCATGCTTTTTTTGTTTGTTTTTCAGTTGTCTGATATGCGCAGTCAATGCTACGTCTTTACTATCTGATAATAGGAGTCAATAATGTCACACATCCTAATGGAAGTCCAACTGGTATATTAATTAAGTTGTAGTGGTAAAACATTTAGTTTTCACATCTTAGTAGTTCCTAGATATTTATAAATGCTTCAATGTTGTATGTAATTAAAGCTTTTTTACTTGAGTTTTTTTTTGAAAAATCATTTTATTTTTATGTTAATAAACATTGATTTGTGAAATGTGTGCGCGCCAAGTGGTTCTGTGGATTCCTGTATGAATCTAAATGGTAGGGCTTTACCTGATTATTAACCGCACTGCCCTCTGCTAGAAAATGACAGTCAGATTGTTTTTGATTCCTTTTCCCTTTCAGAGAACACCTGATAAGGAAATACACCCCAGAGATAGCTAATTACATACCTAATTACGGTTAAGGAAATATTAAAGGGGCAAGCATAAATTTTAAAACTTGAAAGGGTTTAAGAAAAAGCAACTAAGGCAACACTACAAGTTTGAACAAATGAACGATTGAGTGCGTTTGGTAATTCCCTTTTGTCTGCATGAAGGCAAGGTGCCCACCTGTCAGAGCACTGAGCTGCAATGTTGCTTCACACCACTAGATGACAGCAAACTCACATGTTTGATTTTAAATCAGTCTCAAGTGGCACACTCTCAGTGCAAAGGGTTGTCTGAGCTATTATAAGAAAGACATCTTTCTTCTTTCCATTAGACCAAAGTTACACAAAAAAATCTACAAAATGGACAGAAAAACCATCAGAGACTTTGTTTATTGTTGCATATTTAAACAATAACCTCACTCGCTCAGAAACAAGCATCCAAAGAGAACCGAGTTCGTCTTCAAAGCAGAAGATGCCGATAAACGCAAACATACATCAGACGTCACAACCCAGTGCTGGTTTAAAGTGAGGTCTTCACTAACGTGCGCTTCAGCAAAGACATCTGGATCTGGAGAGCAACTAGGACTCATTCTTATTACAAATCCCATCAATCACAAGTTTGAGCAATATAAAAAAAAAATTATACAAGGACATCAGACAGACAGAAGGGGGAACAAAATCTCCCACAGGTGGACAACAAAACAGGTCATGATGTGCAGTTTTGTTTCTCATTAATAGACCCACTTTGAGCAATGATTAATGTGTGAGGTCAATCATTGTTTCGGATGTGCTGCCCATCTGGGCTGTGTGATCATGTCTTTTCACACTCACTTTAGTTATTTGGTAAAGAAATTTCATGACTTTCAGATACAAAAACAGTCATATAGAGCAGTTAACAACCACCTATCAAGGCCGAGCTGTGTACAAATTGGTTAAATAACTAAAGGGTCAGTTCATCCAAATCACACACACAAAAAAAAAAAAAGTTCTCACTTGCCCCTAATAGCCTCTGGCCATGCAGATAGTTTTGGTTTAATTTGCCCAAGTTTTAGGAGATCTGTTTCTTGAGATTTCTGCTGCAACATAAACACAATGGCAGGGAGTGGATTTTTGTTCGTGTTGCTCAAAGCATTGGAGAAATAAAATCATTTATAGCCACAAATCTTTCCAGGAATAGTGTCTGGGTTACGCAGTTTTTATTGGGACCATTTCCTCAGTACAATGTAGTTTCAATGAAAAGAGAAAATGTAATGTTTCAGTGCTGTGAGCATCACAAACAAAACCCCATTTACCTGAGGGTAGCCATACCGAAAGTATCTGTATGGCTAGATACTACTGGAGGGATTGTAATTTGGGTGAACTGACCCTTTAATAGAGAGAGAAAAAAAACAAGTTGGACTCTCGTGTCTATATCCGGTCTAATTTCTCACTCAGGAACTCCTCCACACTGTCTGTGTTCCACTTGAGGATGCTGAGTTCTTCAGCGATGTTCCCGCTGTCGTCCAAAAGCTTTAGTACAGGATCTGAGCCTCTCACGTACTGCAGTGTGGGAGGGGGCGAGTGGGAAAGAGAGAAAAAGAGGTTTGCCCTCAATTCAAATGAAAAATATTCAGAGAAATGTTTGTGAGTCATCTGATTGACATAACCTGATTTAGTTTTGAGATTGCTTTTTTATTTAGAGACAAATCAAAATTAAGAGATTATCAGTGATCCTGCTGGTTTATTGTCAGCAGAACTCATGGCCCCTTACCTTGATCTGAAGACCCTTGAACATCTTCGGCTTGTCACTCCTGACAAAAGCTGTTGAGATAAAAACACTGGTGTGACAAATGTCCGGCAATGAATCAGTCAATTAGCCTTTCTATTTTAGTACTGAGGATTGTAATTACTAACAACTGCAAAACCTCCTGAGAATGCAGCGTTAACAGCAGCGGAGACAGTTGAGAAGACAGGATGGCTACAGCTGAAGTAAACAAAATTGACAGCCATATGGCAGCCCCCGACCCCCCCACTGAGGCGAGCCACAGCAACTCCATCAACGTAACCCGACACTGAATTAACCAAATATTGCACAGAGCAGAGATGGGAGGTCTACTCCCGAGGCACAGAGGAGAAAAAACTTCAAAAGCTTGTTTGAAAAATCAGCCCTCAGGCATTTTAGACCACCTACTGCACAAAGTAATTTCAAAAGGATACATTTCACACACATCCCCATTGATCAGGACACAGAATCCCCCCCAAAGCTCAGGAAAAGATACTGCTGTATTTCAAAACAAGTTAATGAACATCACAGTATAATCTTGGCCAAATAAAAAAAAAAAAACTCACCTTGGACTTGAGGGAACCTCCCCAATTTTCATCCACAGACCTCGAGGATGGCCCCAGCATAGAGCTGAGTGCAGAGAAACACAATGTCAGGTAGTCCGTGAGGGGTCTCTTTGCCACCCCCCACCCCCCACCCTACCCCGCCCACCCCCCGCCCAACACATCAATGGCCGCACACTAAGACAGAAGAGCTGTTGGTAGGACGCCTGGCCTGGAGGAGTAATTTGATTCAGGCAGACTGATAAACGTGTCCAGGCGACTCCTTGGGGGTCATTAAACTGTGAGCCTGTGCATATGGAGCAGGGCTGATGGATGGCGGTTTGTGCGGGGCTCACTTGTAATCAAACCTCCAGCACCAATATACAATAAGTTAGAGGAAATTGGAGTGTCACAGCAGTATTTCAAGAGCACGCTTTCACTTGCCGTTTCAGGGAGGAGAGTGGTAAATGGCCTGGTTGGCTGGTTCACACAGCAAATTAAATTACGCATGCAAAGCCAAGATCCTCTGCTCTTCCTCTCTCCCCCTGTCTCTGTGTAAACAATCCAGCACTGCCGAAATTACATTTTTCGTGCTTTTCATTTTACCACTCAGATCAGAGACAAGTCACGACTTTGTTGAGAACAGGAAACAAATGACAGACGGCCATAACTAGACTCATTGGAGCATTTTAAAATGATGAAAATGCTCCAAATGAGCATCGTCTATCAGTGATTTCAAAACCAAAAGAGGGTATGAATTGATTACTTCATCAGAAGTAAGAACTACTTTTAGTTTTAAGTCAAAAACCTTGCAGACAGAGAGCACAGATGCTGACTACAGCCTAAAAAAATGAAGAGACACATTGTGATATTTATAAATTATGTAGCAGTGACTATAAAAGAATTAGCTCATACACATAATGCATAGCACAAAAGGTTAACATGAAACAAAAGGTCCAGATGAATTATAATCAACAGGTTTTTCTTCGTTGAACTACGATATGTGATATTTAAGACTCTAATGAAGACTTTAAATGCCAAAAGATTAAAGGATTTCCTCTCCCTGAAATTGGGATTACTCTGGATTATTCAACCCTAGCTCTTCAAAAAGTCCCAATAATTATTCTGTAAACCTTCAAATGTGTAAAACTACATTTTTGGTGTGAGTCAAGATTACACGATAAGGCTTTGGATAAGGATATTATATTTTTTTAACTGTCAGAAAGAAAAAAACTAAACTAAAAAAAACCCATGTCTGTCTCAATGCTTGACTTCCCAGCCTGTGTGTAAAGATTTTGTTCGGGACTACTTTCAGCAACGGAGTTGTTTTGGCAGTAGAATGGCATTTATGGGTTTTGATCAAAATAAACTACATAATTAAGTGTCACCCAGTGCAACAGTGTGGCTCACTGACGTGTTTCTGTGCAGTAGTTGAGCTCTATGAACGAGACGAAGAAGATCTATCAGGCAAAAATCGGTTCATTGTTAGTTTCGGTCTTTTCATGACATTTGTTAACAATAATAAATATATAGAACATTACCAAATATTAATCTTCTGAGGCTCACAAGCTCTGAAATGGAGGCTTCTCGTGTTTTTGTCATCAACTGCACACTGCTCCGGCTTGAGAGGCTCTCGGAAAGGTTTTCTTGCTCTACAGAGACACATTGTGTAGTGGCACCCAGGGGAGCTGAGGTGCTGTTATGTGCGTTGCGCTCTGCAGAGAGGCACACATTTAAAAATGAGTAACCGAAATGCCCTCCATGCTCAGTGAATCTTACTAATCGACCAGGCTGCGCAATAAGCCATTTCTCAGAGGGTTTAATGACACGGCACTGATGTCAATTGCGAGAGTGAAAGAATTCTTAAGGCTGATAATTGTTGCCGTCTGAGGAGAAAATGTGCTTAGTGACACTGTCGCTCCTACTGGTACCCTCAGAGTGCAGATGGAGACAGCCAATTGCTCTTCTAAGTGACATTTTCACTCAAATCATGAGGTAGGAAGAGGAGTAATCTTTCTGCTAAGTGTCTGTCTGAAAGAGAGTTATCATCAAGAGGTGTAATGAGGTGTGCGCTACCCTTTTTCCAAGGTGCTGTTGCTAGGATACCACACACGCTCTGGGGGCTTTGCTTAATCAAAGAAAAATTACATTGTTTTTTTTTCCACCATAACTTGACTGGGTGTTTATCTGTCAGTGCCCAGCAGGGAATCCTTTTGAATTTGCCGTAATCACCAGAGCAATGAGCACACAGTAATACTGCCTCACTGGTTACAGAGGGGTTATTACAGGAAAACCTGACACTTTCGACCTCATGGGGAGTGTCAAGCAGGGGTTAAGGAGCCCTGACTCTGAGCGTCAGAGAGAAAGATTGAGACAGACAGCGAGTGACAGAGTTTGGTGTGTGGCAGCTCAGATGTGACGCACAGCTGCAAACAGTGTCAACAGACCCCCTGACAGGAAGGCTAAAACTAGGTCGTTTTAAGTAGCAGCTCAAATGCTGGGAGAGGCGACCCTGTCAGTAAACGTGACACATCCTGACAGGGCGATCCTCTGAGTGCTGCTACTATCCGCCAAGGAGGAGTCAATAAATGACTAGAGACAGCACACGGTCAGCTCAAAACACCACAGCTGATGAAAAATAATCTGTTGTGAATCATCAAATATGTCCATCATGCAGCGCAAAATAACACTAAGTGCTTTAATTGTTTGTCCTTTTACAGCCTGCATTTTTGTTTCCATGACACTTCGTCTATTCTCGCTGAATCCCCTTTAATAAGCTCTTTTTAAACAGGCTCCTTGCCGTGACTCAATCTCAACAGGCAATCACTTCCTGTTTTTCCATGAGCTCTGCTGTTCTCTTTACCTTACGCGCTTCCATCTGGGCCTCCTGCTGGCAGCACTGCCGGCATTCGGGCTGGAGCTTGGTGAGGCTGAACTCCCCGAGCAGGTCACAGGAGCTGCACAGCAGGTTGCTGGAGAAGCCTAGCTCCCTGCAGGCCTCAGACGACACCTCAGCACCATATGCCGACAGCTGAAGGGAGAGAGGAGGAAAGAAGAGAGAAGAAAAAAATAAAAAGGGTGCTTACTTTTTAGTAAGAAAAAAGTCTGAGGATGAAAAACTTTGATTTTAGGATTTTTTAAATATTAATAATAATAATAAAAAGTGCAATAAAATCCTGAAACAAACATGCATGAGAACTATGATGTGACCTGTATGGAGTGCCGTGAATTAGGGCTGCAATTAACGATTATTTTAACTATTGATTAATCATATTGATGAATCAGTCCATCATTTCTTTGATTAATCATTTATTTGTTTGGTCCATAAAATGCCATAAAATTGTGAAAAATGTTGATCACTGTCTCCCAAAGCCTAAGTTGACATCTTCAAATGTCTTGTTTTGTCCATAACATTAAGATATTCAGTTTACTGTCACTCAGCTCTCAAAAGTGTCAAATCACTTTTGAGAAGCGGAAATCAGAGAATTTGGACACTTTTCCTTAAAAAAAATAACACAAAACAAATAAATTATCACAATACTTGCCGATTAATTTAATAGTTAACCGAAGAAATCACTTAATGAACTAACCATTGCAGATCTACTCTGAATAACTCTAAATAACATATTTAGTGTATTGTAGATCCATCATATCAATAACCCTTCATCAACCTATAGGTCAATGGTGCTAAATCTACAGTATCATTATATAAATGTACAAATGCTCTATTCATGATTACACGACTGTCACAATTTTCTAAAGCCCTCAGTGACAAGAGTGTTTAAGAAGAAGCATGACCACGAGTTAATAATAATTTGACGACTATTGCAACTGGTAAGATATATGCAAACGATTGCTCAAATTCAATAAACATTTCACTCGATTAACTTTTACCTCGTGACTTAATAATCAAATAAAGCACAACTATCGAGTACAAGAGATTTCAGCAGTGTGGTAGGAGTGTGGGTGCACTCTCAGAGTTTAACTACTTTGTTTGGTCAACTTTTCCTCAACAGACACGCTAATATAAACTGCACACGGCAGGTTTGATATGGTTTCCGCTTTCAGTTTTCAGCGTCCCCTCACCTTTTATTACCACATTAAAAAGTCCCACACTTATCTCTACACCCTGTACTGTGCACTCTCTTGTGACTTTAGCTGGAAATACAAAGTTCTGACAAACGACAGGCAATTTAATGATCAATTTAATGAGCAGGGAAATTATTTTAACGGGGAAAAATTAATCTAGAACACCGGAAGTCTCGTTTTATCGTTGCCCTTGTCTTAAAAACCACACATTTGAAGCTAAAAATGCGTTTATACGTCAATAAAGGGGAGTTATGTGATAGATGAACCGGGAGAAGTCTTCGCTTCTTCATCCGCGCTGACAGAGCCACGTCACTTTGAAAATCCGGATACTGCAGCTCCCTAATATCAACACGACAGCGGCCGGCTGACACACATGACCGATGTTAATGCTCCTTAAGCTTCTCTGAGAGAAGACACACTTTCTGATGTAGAGTGTGAATAAACTCACCGTCTTTAGGAGCGAGAGGAGCCACAGGAGATATACCTCCCCCGACATCTTAGAGTCTGCTTTGTTAGCGAAAGCTACCCTGAGGACCCTCTTTAGTGACAGCAGGGCTGCCTCGTTGCGCCTGAGCGTTTACTTTCACAACTCATCATTTCTCTTTTCAAAAATGTCGAACGTTCGCTAACATCAATTGGTTCATATGAGTTATAGCAAGATTACCACAAAGATGTGAGGTGTTAAGACAAGTTTAATTAAATCTTGTGTTTCTTGTGTTTCGGCGCACTCCACGGTCGACTAGTAATCTCTTCCTCGCCTTTGCCGTTGCCATGGTTCAAAAAGAACTGCGACACCTGCCGTTCGACTCCAGGTCAGTCGGTGGGAGTTGCCCAATCAGGTGTGAGCGGGCGGCGACGGTCGACCAATAGGAAGGCTCGGTTGCGTGGTGGACTGCTGGTCCAACCAATGGCGGGGCAGGTAGTAACGATCGGTCGGCGGTGCGGTGGTGAACACAACTGGCCGGGACAGGACGGAGCTACACGGGGGAAGGCAGGCGACAGAGGCCGGTACCACCGCTCCTTCGACCCCAGGAGAGACAAATCCGCACTCCGGAGGACTCACTAGGGCTGTACGACGCTCTGATATCGGGAAGTGACTAGACGAAATAGCCCGACCGAGCATGAACACATCGCTTTTGAGGTAACCAGAGGATTTGAACACTCGGAGATATCCACAGAGAGAGAGAGAGAGAGAGAGAGGCCATGCACAGACACTCAGCCGCTTTGTAATCACCGTCGTCTGTGTGCGTGTGGTTGTGTTTCCAGTGCCCCCCCCTCCTCCTCCTCCTCCGAGCATGGACTGACCAAACCCCTCTCTGGATGATTTGATGGGGCTGCTCAGAGTCATGATGCCGCCCAAGTTGCAGCTTCTGGCGCTGCTGGCTTTCGCAGTGGCCATGTTCTTCCTGGAGAACCAGATCCAGAAGCTGGAGGAGTCCCGGGGAAAGCTCGGTAAGTTCAGCCCGGTCCCAAAGCCTGCAGGCTGTGTGAGGGTCTCTCCTCATCCTCATCCTCCTGGGTCAGTGTGAATCTGTGCGCCACCACTACTGTTGTGCATTTTGGTCAATAAGAGGCAGCGTGCTGATCCACAACACACTCTTTCTCACACACACACACCTACACACACACGCTTCATCAGACAATGGCACATCACACAGTTGTGAAATGTTTCTTGGATCTGTCCTGCTGAACTTTGCATGACCGTGAGACCATAATTTTGCACTGGTCCGAGTGTTTGTGGTTGTTCACTGGCTGCACAGAGTCTCAGCCTGATCTGTGCAGGGTGAGGAAGATGAGGAGGTTCAGCCGTCCCCAGCCTGTGTTTGTACACTTTTCTGGCTTCATTAATGACCAGTCTGACAATAACTTCTTTTGAATAAGTGATGCATCTGTCGGTCTATGCAAGCATTTCCCATCACTTACATACAAGAAGCAGTCTAAAACTCGTCAAAATAGTGGCCGCTAAGTTAAAAGACTTGTTCAGCCGTCTGAGGAGTTTAGTATACTTACTACAATTTAGATGAGAACCCAGCAGGTAATTTGTGATATTAGGGCTGCAGATGGGTGGTTCTGGACTCTGGACAGTGATGAATGCACAGTTTATTGCAGTGAAAGACATTTTTTGCTCAAGGTAAGCTTTAATAATATCCGTCATACACGTGGGACACCACCCTGCTGCAAATCCTCTGCTGCCCCTCCGCCACACTCTTCCCTCTGATTGAAACGTGGCCGGTGCTGCGTTCAAATCTCATTGCGAGCTCCCATCAGGGGCTCCGTCCCAATAAAGATCTGGGACATTGCAGGATTATCTCTCTGGTGCCTCGACTGTGGGGATTTTTTTTTTTTTTAAGGGACAGCACAGCGTTGCAGAGAACCTCAGGGTGCAGCCAGCGTACCTCAGGGGTCCCCCCACACACACACACCCACACCACTACCACCTACACCTCTCTTGTATCATTTGATGAAGGCAAGAGAGGAAGCCTGGCACTGAAGAGAAGCGACCAACAGACCTTTTTCACAGCCGACATCTTGACATATTGTAACAGGAAAAACCAACAGTGTAATTAACAGCATTAAAAATGGCTGCAGTAAATTCTGTTTAGGTGAGGCAGCGCAAGGATCCTGCCATTGTGCACGCAGCCTCACAGGGACGGAGACATCATTAATGTTATTAGTAACACCTGTGCTACAAATGTCTGCACCGCTGCATACTCGAAAGGCCCTGCACACCCACACAGGTGTCATTCTGGGTGATTAGACCTCCGCTCAGGGTGAAGTTGGGTGTGTCCATGCTGGGAAATGTGAGGTCACTGAAAAACTTTACGTGTTTGTGAGAATGACGAGGGTGCAACGAAACCAGCAGGAGAGTCAGCGAGCTGTCAAACACAGTCTGCACAGACCCACACAGTTATGAAAAGACGTCTCATTAGCCAAAATAAATGAAAACACCTCTGTGTGTGTGTGTGTCTGAATCATGACAGCATATGGGCTTTAAAGGTAGTCAAAACCTATTTGATGCTTCCAGCTTCTCAAATGTGAGGATGAGCTGTTCCTCCTTGTCTTTAAAGAATAGTTAACTGTTAAACAGCAGAAGGAAAATTGGTTGAAGAAGAAAATTCAGGGTCAGCAGATCAATCTTTAATCAATAATCATTAGTCACTGCCTTAAATTAATGAACAGTGACATAAAACAGATGAGTGGCAATGTTGATGATCAAAAATGTTGCAGATTATATTATATTATTATTATTATATTTTCTGTTAGATGACTAATCAATCAATCGACTAATATCTTAAGGGTTTTTTTTTCTTAATGAATGACTTAAGTGAGTAATTGAGGTTCGTCTGTGATCAATTTTGTCTGATCGATGAATTAGGCTACGTTGTTTCAGCACTTGTTTGGGCCTGAGACAGTTGACACCACTTTTACAGGGACTAGAGCTGAAACAACAAGTCGATCAATCATTCCAACAGAAAATCCATCTCTGCACGAATCTTGATAATTGTTTTTCTTGCAAATATTACAGCAGTTCACATGTTTGAGCATGTGAACATTTGCTGCTGTTCTTTGTTTTTCCATGTTAGCGAACTGATTATCTTCTGGGTTTTTGCATTGTTGGCCAAACGAAACAAGCAATTTAAATATGTCAACTTTCATTTTGGAAATTGTTGGGACATCAGTTTTTACATTATGCAGACCAACAGCGAGTTAATCAGTTATGAAAGTAATCATTTAAGATGTAAAACCACCAACCCTAGGGCTTCCAGGCAGACGAGTAATAGACAGACTTAGTGAGATGAGCCAAAGATGAGGCTGCGTTGGGAGGTTTCCAGAGCACAGTGTGAATAAAATAGTTAACAGTCATCTTAAGTATCCCAGCTGAGTTTTCTCATGTTGGAACAATCAGGAGTCCTGGAGGTATAGATAGCTATAGTGGCCTGTGACATGGTTTACTGCTGCTGTAAAGGGCTGCACTTCACACCCGGTGAAAAGCCAAACTCTCCTGGGCTACACACACACACACACACACACACTCCCGATGCTGAAACAGAACCTGAGAGGCCTTTCCCCTGTCTGCCCACCACCACAAGAATCTGTTGACTAGGCAAAAAGTGCTCTGATGGATGACTGGACCAAGCAGACGTCTGTATACTGGAGCTCTGAATTATGTGCTGCATAGCCAAATAGTTGTGACTGAGGCTTTCGCAGGCACGATGCTGACTGACAGCCGCGGGGGCCCGGTCACATTACCAGGTACCCCCCGCTGCAGGTCCATCTGTGCGACAATAAAAACCAGTGCAGCAGCCATAATGAGCGCAGGTGGCGTCCAAACACGAAACAGACCTCTGATGTGACAAATACAGGAAAGGGGAAAAAGAAAACAACGCTTTACATGTCACCTCCCTGTATCGTGTTTTCACATGTTCACAATTAACTTCGTGAGGGTTGAAGTGACCGCAGCCTTCTTCTCACAGCGTGGGACCCTATTGCCCGACAAACGTTTGAATCATTTCTCCCATTAGACGCCTCCCGCAGGGCAGACAAGCTGTGATTTGCTTCTGAGCTAATCGCCATCCCAAGGTTTAGCTGAGAAGTCTCCTGCATTACAATCATGCCGCGATGCAGCTGTGTGTCCTGCTGTGGGCCTAATCCATTATTCTGACAGTATTTTTCTCAAGCTGCTCACCGGCACTGCTGCCGCCGGCTGGGTCAACAGTAACGCAGGCTGGCTGTGCAGAGAAGGATGGACCGGTTGGATGGATGGATGGAAGAGCAGGAACAGAGTTTCGTTAATAAAGAGACACGAACGGAGGACTCAAGGCCACTCTCCCTGTCAGAGCTGCCATTAACTCCCTCTCAGTTCAGTCAATTTCAGACACTTACCTTGAAGAATTTCACACTATTACTCTGAAGTCTGAGACTGACGTTCCCAGTTTCATTGACATCAGACGTCTGTTGACGTCTTTTAAGCAGCAATTAAAAAGCTATAACCAGAAGGATTTTCATGTTAGGGCTAATTTGTTTAAGATTTAGGGCCTGATTGAATAATTTGTGCTTGCCAAAAGACAAATATCTTAATACTGGGGATCATGTGGACATCTGCATGACTTTTCTCTTGAAATTTATCCAAATAATAATCTTTTTATATTTGCAGATTAATTTGCCACTGAAAGCTGACAAACTCAACACTGTAGGATTAGACTTAACGTCCCTTCAGATTAAGCTTAATAAGGACGATAAAACAAAACACCAGTGTAGGAAGTATTTTTAATAAACTGATACCAGTGGCAATCACTGTCAGTAGTGGTTCTGAAACAGCCCTCCTTTTATGACTCCTGTCTATGCTTGCTGAAAGCATGTCCATTACACAGTCGAGCGCATCGTTATTTGTGTAACATCTGTCCTCGCTACCTGCTTTTTTAGATTTAGGCCGTGCTGAACTTATTTCCTCAGGGAGAATATTCATAAACCAAAGTTTTCATTCTAGAAATCAGGCAAGCAGCTTATCTTCCCTTATTTGATTATTTAAAAAAAACACTCAGCACCACTTGCAGAGGTTGAAGGTTAATTCTAGAGGGTATCTATGGTATACTCAGTGCTGCATAAATGGAAACGTTGCTTATAAAACTGTCACCTTGTGGCCCTTGTAACTGGAACAGATGTGCCTCTTCACCTCTGTGCCCTGCAGGCCATGTGAGGGCTGTGTGTCACCCAGCAGGACAGATATTCAGAGACTTTTCCCCCTCAGCATCATTGCCTTTTTATCTGCTGGCCGTTATTCAGCCTGATTAAAGGAATTCAATTTCCATCTGTTGCACGGTGGTGTATAGTTCCAGACACAAGCGGCTCTGTGATGAGCTCTGAGAGAGAAGAGGGATGCTGTTGAATGCAGAAGGAGGACAGGAATGCGTGCGCTCATTGTCAGAGTGTTTGCAGAGCTGACGTGAGACCTGTTCATTTGTCGCCCTCCAGCCTGTCTCTCTTGGGCCTGTGGGAGGTAGAGTGGGGGGGAATTGAATTTAGCTCTGATTGTAATGCCAAGCACCGGCAGCCTCGTGCCCAACCCGATGCTCCGCCGCAGAGGGACCTGCGGGATCTGATCGGGAATTTGCTCTTGAAAGGACGTCAGCCAGGCGCTGCTAGTCTGTCCTCACACTCGCACCTCCACGACATTGACATTGATTACTGCTCAGACCCCTGCCGCACATCGCTCACCCTGTCGCCGGTGAGACCTTGAGCTGCAGTTGTGTTTTGAAATTTAGACTTTATTGATGATCTGAGCACCTACCTGGTTCCTTTCACTCCCACTCATTTTTCAAGTGAGTGTCAGCTGGTCCCTGTGATTCACTCAAAGGGCTGCTACACCAAACGGTGGCTTCCCTTTGAAGCTAATTGGTGACACACTGGCAGCACTCAGACAGACTGAGCCCCTCGTCTTTTCCGTAGCTCCGGGGGCAAAAACCTCAGCCTCCTGACGGTGTAACAAGCATTTCTCTCCCTCGTTGTTCCTCTCCTTATTCGTCCTGTGGACACGGCACTCAGATTCCCTTTGAACTCTCCCTGACACCCCACATCTCTGTTTTTAACCTCCCAGAGGGGTATAAAGGTTGTATGAGTCATTTGCTTTCACTCTGCACGTTGGCATCTGCTACCATGAGCAGCCGTCAGCCAGCGTCTATCACCTGGACCTGCCATCTCAGTCGCTCTCTGAAACATTTGAGCCATTTCAGCAGCTAATGGACGCGAGCCCACAGCGGGGAGATGGGCGTAGGTGTCGGGGATGGATTTGTTGTGGGGAGGCGGGGAGGCAGAGTGCTAATGGTCGTACTGGGCTCTCACTGTATTGTTAGAAGCAGGCCTTTGATTAGGCCTGAGGATTTATGGCCCCGTGGCGCCGCACTTTGCCTGACGGGGAATGTGTTCCTGCAAAGTGGCGCAGTGTTTGCAGCTGCAGCGGGATGACAGACAGGCTAATCGGGGTGCCATGGACGGTTTCACACCCTGGATGTAATTGGAGGCCGCTCTAGGAGAACACTCCGCTCCAATACCGCCCATCACTCCCCTCAGTTGGCCTCTCCCCAGTGCTCCCTCTCCACCTCTTAGCACAGACGCCCTCTCTCCCCCCTTCAACCCCTCTCTGTTCATTTCTTCCCGTGCCGCTGTCGAGGCTGAGGTGTCAGCTCACTCAAGGCGAAGAAACGGGCCTCACAAGTCACGTGGCGCCGAAAGCCTGCAGGCCCAAGTCTATTCACTGGGCTCGTGAGGACAAGTGGAGCAGTGACTGATGGCTGACGAGATATTATTAAGTTGAAGTGATAAATTATACGTTGGTCAGCAAACTGTCCCACAGAGATGCACAGAGTGATGTGACATTTCCTTTGTTTTTTTCCTCCACACTCTATTTTCATGATGATAAAAGCTACGGGATCAAATCACGCCTCGCCACACCAAGTTAGGACCTGTGGGCTTTTTCACACATGATGGAGGCTGCTGCCCGTTTCCCTTCCTTTTTTTTTTCTCTCAGACACCACTCCGCTCCTCCTCTAATAGAGGAAGCTGCGAGCGACAGATAAACTTCTTGTCATGATAATAACTTCTAATGACAACACTCTCATCCGGCTCCTTCTGGATCAATAGTTGTAAACAACTTTATTTGCATGCGGAGCCTCATTTGTGATATTCACATTCCTCCTGTGCCTTACTAACCTCATTGGATGAGCGCCTGAAAGGAGAATAGCCTTTCGGAAATAGGGTGCCATCAAAGGCGGAGGAGGAGGGGAGGTGGAATGAAAAAGATGATTTAATTTTCATTGCGACACAGAAATATTTAAAGCCCCAGCGTGTGAAAACCATAAGCCCCTACAAAGAAAAAAAAGGAATGAAGAAAGCCTGCAGCATTTTTACATCCAGTTTCATCAGAGCACGGAGGGATAAAGGAGGAAGGAAGGAAGGTGGTCGAGCGGCACTGCCCCTCTTCTGCGACGTTGCTGTTGGTTTAAAGCTGCCTTTATCTTGTTTTCCCGTAATACGTGTAACACCGGGGGTACCTCCTCAGGGGCCGACTGTTAAGGTGGTGCTACTACACAGTTTCCACTCCTCTCCCTGTCTGCACCTCCTTTTCTTTCTTTCTTCCCGTCTCTTTGCATGCGCGCCTTTCCCTCTGCTCAGTGTGCTGGCTGACGGCGTGAGCAGCATTGTCAAATCACCTCAAATTCAGCTTGAAGTTCATTAGATGGAATACAAATAAGTACATGACAAACAGCTGTGGGTGTGCAGCACCTTTATTAATGAAGTATAGGGGTCGCTGAATATTCAGCTCCAGCACTCAGACTGCACCCCCCCACCCCCTCCTCCAATGAATGAGGAGCAGTAGGTGTTTGTGTGTCTGCATCTCTTTCTCTTTTTCCGTGCCGTTCATTTTTTCTTTCTCAAACACTTTGTATTGACTCCTGCTCAGCCAGCACTGCCACACACGAGGGTGATTGATTAGAGCGGTGTCTGTATCGTGCCCATCCTGCCTCTGACTGATATTAATAACGCACCACTCCAATACGCTGCATTAGTTGATTCTGACCTTATTAAGCAGATTGGATTTCGGCCAGACATGATTGATTGAACAATAAATACCGTCTCTTTGTCAGTGTTGTTTAAAAACATTGTAAATGCACTTTTATAGACCTTCTACAGCAACACAATTAAAATTTGTTCGAGCATCAAAATAATGTTTCTGTATGCGTGTACTTCTTGAGGCTGCAGCTAACAATTATTTTCAACATTTAACAGTCTACGGATTCCTTGTTAGATCAATCCATCAATCTTGTAGTCCAATACATGTCAGAAAATGCCTACCACAATTTGTAAGAGCCCATTATGATGTCCTTTGATTGCCTGATTGTTCAATTTAAATCAACTGACTGCGCTATATTTACATATATTTATATTTACCTAGCAAATGAAAACATTAATTTGAAATGTAGCCTAAATATGAATAAACCAAAAAAATTTATAATTTGAAATTTGAAGAAGAAGAAAGCTCCCTGCTATTGACCAAAACCTTGACTTCAGGTATCAGAATCACAATGTAGAGAGTAAAAGTGGGGCCTACTCATGCTATCACAGCAAACACACAGCACAGCATCCTTGCTAGATAAGATGGCCTGCAGATGCTAAATATAATGAGATGAATAAAGAGAAGCGGAGAAGTAAGAGATGAAAGGTGCACAGATGAAGCCTGCAGAGATGAAGCGATAATAAGTTGAACTGTTGATGTTGCAGCGATGTTCTGCTGAGCGTCACTGTCACTCTGTAGCACGTTTCTGTGTGGGACACATTCTCCATGGTGTTCACCTGTCCCTCCCACTCATCATTAAACCTATGAATAGCTGTCGTCTGCTCTGGCTAATAGAGTGTGGAGTTTTCCCTGGACTCCCATATATGCATTATTAATTATCTGTTACAGGGCTGCGAGACGGAGAAGGAAAGGGAACATCAGATATCTGGGTTGTAGCTTGCAACCAGATCTGCTCTGTTATGCAAACATTGTTTGTTGTTATATTAGGATTTCAGGGCTCTGAGCAGAGGGTTGTATTTCACTGCAAACCTGTGTGCAGTCAGCTGCTGTAGTTTGTGCAAATCAAGTTTCTCCACTCTCAGCTGTGGCTCAAACACTTCGCAGTGACAGACTTTCCTGCTGTGGTTTCTTTTCCTCTAACAAACACATTTAATGGGTCTTCTCTTGACAAGAGTTACCCAGATATTTCTCCTTCCTTTGAAGTGCAAATGCATCTGAAAATGTTGGCTAATTCCCAGCGCTTAGTCATTGACAATCTGTGCCAAGATGAGATCTGTTCCAATCAACCCCCTCCCCCCTCATCCTCCTCCTCCACAACCTGTCAGACCCGCCTTTACTTAACAAGACAGGGGAATGATGGGATCTGCCATCTGTGTAAATTGCTCTATAATCTCATCTGACTAGCTGCTTCTGACGAAGCAGACAGCACGTGGCCCGCTTCACTCTCTCAGTTTTGCCAGACGTTATTGGCTCACCTGTCAGCGCTACAGGCTTCGATCGCACAAAAGACATATTAGGGCAGAAAGTGGCAGGTTGAACCATGATGATTATCATCTCCATCTATCTGGGATTGTTATCTTTAGTGTAGAGACATGGCTTGCATTTAGACCAGGAATTATAAATGGGCCACATGTGGCTGGAGCTTATTTAGTGTACCCTTGAGTTTAGTCCAACAGCTTGTTTCTCATCCATAGTTCATGAACTCCACAGAGCCAAACATCCCTGATCCTCAGCTGAGGTCTGCGCTTTTTGAGGACTTTGCTTTGCAAAAAGTTCATTTTTGAAGTTTCTCATGTTAACATCTTCATTCTCGATGACACTCAATGGTGTAATTATGGTCTCGAGACCCGTACCCCAGACCACTTAACCACTTTAAACTGTCTGCACAGAGTTGTCTGTCAGAGCTGACAAGGGCGAGTTTTGTCTGCTCCATGTCTGAGGAATGCTTTGTCGGCATTCTCTGACAAACACACACTTGTTTTCAGCACGCTGCTTTGTCTGGGAGGAATGAAAAGTCATTTCCAGGATTTTCAGGATACGTGACCTTTACGTGGTTTGTTTGTGCTGAATTTAAACTCCGAGGGCCGGCAGCAGCATCTCTCTGGAGGATGGAGTGCTCCGCTCATGCACCTGGAGTTGTAGATGGAAATCCGCCTCCCGATCTTAACAGACCCCACACACACACACACACACACTCCCAAGTATTTTCCTCACCTTTCCTAAGCCCCTCTAGTAAAAGCAGAACTACCGTGAAAGTCATAACAATGAAAAACTCCTCAGCCTGTATTTATGGAGCCTTGCAAAGCAGCAGTGCCAAGTACAGGAAACATCACGTCACCAAGAAACTTCTTATTTACGAGAATCTGAAATGTAGCCAGACATTTTATTTTCACTACGTCACCTCACTGGGTGCATCTGTCGATTTGAATTTTAATAGTGGAGTCTCTCTGTTTCATTTCTTTATGATAAATCTGAGAGGTGGAACAAATTGACACTCCCCACACCTTCCTGTAGACATTTTTGTATGTTACTGTGCATCACTGCTGCTGTCAGTCAATTTCATATTCACTGCATCTCAGTAAGATTCAGTAATTTAATTAAGTGGGATTTTCACCCACCACAGTAAAGGTAAATCTTGATATAAGATTAGATAAAACTTTATTAATCCCACCACAGGGAAATTGACTTTGTTTTGTCTTGTAAAAGGAACTGCATTATTTTTCTTTATATTGTGCTTACATGGTGCATATTCCTAAATAAAATTTAGTTTACAGCAGTATTTATAGATTATTTGTGGGGACAACTGAACAAGCTGTAAACAGGTTTTAACAATTTGGAGGTGATAGGATACAAACGCACAGATGATCAGAGTGTGTGTGTGTGTGTGTGTGTGTGTGTATGTATGTGTGTATGTGTAAAAGGAGCCCAACAGCAAACCTTTACCCCAGGCCCCCACACACAAGTTAATCTGGCCCTGCCTTGGCCGTTTATAAACTGAGATCAGATTTGACCACAGGACCGTAACCACATTTCTGTCACTCTCCTTCTAACTCGGCCCTTTGTCCTTGTCTCTCTCGCCCCTTCTTCTCTCCCTCGACCTCCCCCTCCACCTCTCCTCTCTCCCCAGCTGTACTGTGGAGGACAGAGCAGTGAATGAGACCCTTTATTGAGCGTCAATGTCGCACTTGTGTGTCAAAGCCAGCGGGGGAAAATGCCTCGGCTTCAGCAAAAAGCCCACTAAAAACAATTGCACTTTAAGTCAAACTTGTTTCCGTCTCCTATTTCTCTAAAGCACGTGCTCCGCAGAAAAAAAAGAAAATGGCTTGTAGCCTGTGTCTAAGTTAAAGGATGATGTGTGTTTCTGTCTGCACAGTTGTGAACATCTCTGTTCCTGCTGTCTTAGCGAGCTTGTTTGGAAGCTCTGAAGGCATTTTGAATGTGCTGAACACCTTCACAATCACTTAATGAAAGCACTCCTGTTTATCCGTCTCCTTCTTCAGCTCCCTGCAGCGCCGAAAAAAGACGCACGATATTCATATCCCTTGTCATAAGTTAAATAACAATGACAATGCATGTTCTGCTCTGTTAAGTCAGGCCCGGATCTCCCCATCAGCCTGACGTCCTGCCTCCTCTCATAATCCACTCTCTGCTAAACGGATCTAAAGGCTGAATTAGAATAATTAGAAAATTCGGAAGAGCACACTTTATTCAAATGTTCCTGAGTGCTGCAGTGGTGACATAACTCTCCCCCCCTAAACCTGGCACTGCAAAACAGCAGCGTGCATCCAAGTCCACACAGGGGGAAGAGGGAGAAGCGAACACCAGCAGCAGCAGACTAACTCGATTTTTATACAGCAGCAACCCAGATCTCCTCCCTGTCATCCTTCATTGATTTTGCAATCCAGCGGCATCCAAGCAGAACCATACAAGCCGTACACCTCAGTCTGCCGCTGATAGCCAATCTCTATTACCCACCTAGCCCAAGGCTTCGGTTTGAGGGGTAACCCTCTCAGGGGAAGCAGACAGAGGGAGAGAGCGCTCCGAGTGGCAGATCGGAGCGATGATGGATTTATGAGCTGCTGGGAGAAAGGATCATCTTCACTCCCCCACTTTTATTATCCCATCAGATCTGATGTGATAGCAATAATACATGACGGCCTGTCACATTTTGCCGATCTGGCGGCGAATATGAATGATGATTTCAAATGGTCCCGTCTAATCAGCCGCGAAATTGCTTCAGTAAATATGTTCGACTACCGGCGCTCTGTCTTTCTCCTGTCTCTCACTTTGAATGAAACTCGGAGTAATAGGCTTGTAGTTGTCACAATGTTTAAGACCCGTGTTGGCTTCACGGTTCATAATTAGCTTTTAATGCACAGAGACAGCTTGAGGGGAGGAAACTGACGGAAATGTGGAATGAAAGGAGGCCTGCTGTGTGGCCATAGTAATTCAGGCTTTTGTTCTCTAATTAAATGACCTCAGAAGGGAGCGCTAAGCTTAAGTTTGTGTGTGTGTGGCGCCCTCTGATACGGAGGTTTGTGCCAAGTGTATTCAGACTCGCAATGAATAGGGCGTCTACTACAAAGCCTAAGAAGCCCTCTCCGTGCCCGCTTAGCCTCCTTGTTGCTTGTTGGAAGTTTGCCACGAAACACCATGTCTTTAACAAGTGGTTTCTGGGCCTCCTTTGCATAGTTCAGGACGTTGTCGTTAGGGACACTGTAGCCCCGGGTCTTTTCTCACTCTTCCCCCACCTCCTCAGAAAAAATACTGAGAGACTGGCAGTCTTTCCTTGTGAGTTTGAGCTACACAAAAGGTTAAATTAGTGTGTTTTTGCCATAGTAAAGCGAAGGAGAAAGCCTACATGGACGACGCTCCTGTTTGGCCCTGAACATGTCAGCAGGTCAAAATATGGGCAACAACACAGAAGTCTTTGGCAACACAGCTTACAAAGTGTCAAGTCACTCAATTAAAACACGTTTTCTCATTTACCTCTAATGGCATCCAGCCTGGTAACTAGCTGTCATCTTATTTGTCCTTCTTGTTTATGAGACATCTTTCCGTATCTTCTGCCAAAGCTATTTAGTTTGTGGTGCTCACAGCAACCATAAACCCAATACATTAATACTGAACAGCAAGATATCTTAAAAACAATGTCCCCATTACTCTGGATAATCCACAGACCTCGCTGTCAACACTTTTCACTGGAACTACTTTCCATTGAAAAAATACCCACAGTGAAAACTGTTGACAGCGAGGTCTGTGGATTATCCAGGGTAACAGGGATACTGTCTCTTAAAAAAAAAAAGGACAGAAAAACAACACATTGCTGTTTTTTATTTGTTGGTAACAGCAGGGGGAAATTCCATTTTACTATTTTGGAGGTCGGCCTTTCAGACAACAACAGATATCTCAAAATCTGAGAAAACCACTAGAGCTCACAGAGAGAAAGTACTTCATGTAAAGCTCCTGAAAACTGAGTTAAAAACACAATGTTTATAACTAAATAAGAATAAGTGACACTGAAAGTTAAACCTGCATAAAAAGATGTTTTTTGGGGGGCAACACAACACTCTCTACTTTGACATATCAACATGATACAGCTAAGGACACCTGTCTGATTACACATCCAGCTAATATGAAAGAAATGAACTTTTTTTGTTGTGTTTCTGGCCACCTGGACTCTCCTTTTAGCTCAAATGCCTGAGAAAAATATCTGACCCTTCAGCTGCCACTACCAGCGGGCCGCTCACTGTGTCGCTCTGCTGTTTGGTGCTGGGTACGTGGTGTACTCTTAGTAAGATAAGAGACAACACTGATAAGAGTGAAGGAAAACATTAAAGTTGCAGAACGTGAAATTGAAAGCAATGAGCTGAAATATGTTAAAAGGCCAGAAAGAGTCAAAGAGTCAGTTGATCATTCTGACTGAGAAGTCTTTTGGAGTGGGAAGCAGAGTCCTTCAGACACCTGCCACCACACATCAGACTAAAGGCACCTAATATTTATGACTTTGCATTGTCACGGGTTGAAACTTGGACTCTACCTTCCGAATGTCACGGCCTCTTCACTGTATACCATCGTAAAAACAATCCTAAAAGGACATTCGAGCCAGAGCCGTAAAGCTCCAACATAGCAACTGTTATTGCTGTTGTTGTTGGCTGATGCGTGCTTTGGATTGACGCGTGAATGAATGTCTCCATTACAGTTGTTGTGCACGCTGACAGCCCTCAGCCCTTGCAACCACCTGGCACGTTCTCCACGCCGTCCACCCTGGAGCAGCAGTTGCGAGTGTGCGGAAGCGGCATGGCTCCGTCCGTAACCAGATCCAGCTTTGATGAGTGGAACATTAACAGCTGCTCAGGAGGGTGTAAGAGAGGGGGCAGCGAGTAAATCTGTGTGTGTGTGTTGTGTACCCACGTGTGCGCACAGATGAAGGAGAGAGCGGCGGATTCACACATGACATCTTAATTGGCCTCCGGTGCCAGATGCCAGCCTCTGAGGCCCGCCTGGCCAGTCCAGGCCGTAACAGTGTCTCAGCAGCCAGGCAGGGCTTTAGGCAGGGCTTTAGGAGCCCGCTGGCTCCACTGAGTGCTCCCACGGGTATTAGGTGCTCCAGTGTTGTGCTGCCTCCCCTCCTCTCTCTCACACACACACACACACAAGCACCCTACTTCTTCTCACTCCATCCTTCCTGCAGAGCACTCTGAGGCATTGTCAACACCAGTCAATCTGAGGTGAATTCAGACGAAGAAAAGCCCGAGCTCAACAAAGGCCTGTGCTTCTTTGTGTTGGACCAATCACATCGAGGCAACAGGGTCTGGCTTTTCTCTGCAGCTTCATGCACCACCCCCACACACACACACACATCCTCTATCCTCTGCCCTCTTCATTTCTAGCGTATTAATGCCCTGTAAGCATCCAGTCACCTAAGAAATAACTGTAGCCTTACCATCTAACTGCCAACCTCTGCCAACCTCTGACCCTTAACCTGTCACCTCTTGCTTTTCACCTTCGTCACACCTGTCAGAAGAGGAGGAAACTGGGTTGGACATATCTCCTCACACTGTCCACAGTCTGTCCGGAGCGCACAGTGACGCACTCAACAGTATGACAGTGCATTTATTTGATCTAAAACACGGCAGCAGACAGACTCTGCAGTTTAATAAGGACTGTGAAAGTAAAGGTAGTGGACTGATATTAAAGTTGAATCTGATTAGCGAACAAGAGAGGCTGCACCGCAGCGTGAAATAGGCTGCGCACGAAATGATTAACTAATATTCCTGCTTGACATTATTCCTGATCCTCGGTGTGAAGAAGAAAAGCAGTTTTAGCTGTCTGCTCTCCAAAAGAGGCCGTGTTCAAATGAAATGGAAATCCATTTTTAATGAAGTTACAGTCGAGTCTCTCACACGGTGGCGTTACCTCTGACAAGGACGTCATGATCTTTTTAAGCAGTAGTTCATGTTCACTGGATCAGCTTTAAATTTAATTCTGAATTTCTGGCAGAGATGTTAACAAGCTATGTGACACATTAAACATTGACCAGAATGTAAATAAAGCTGGAGACTGGCAGTGTTTTCACTTAGAAAACCATTTGGACCCAAGAATTTAAGTCCTGGTCCTTTTTCTTTCTTGCTGCCTGTCTTCATGATACAGACTTTGAGTATGTAATACTTTCTGGCACTTTTTATAGAGAAGTTCTCCCTTCAATTATTCAGCTCCACAGAGAAGTCAGAGGTCAGGTTCAGCTCCAGAGCAGCACTCCTGGAGGTACTGGGGAGTTTGTATAATGAGCAGCTTGCTTAAGAACATTCTCGCTCACTCTCCTAAAAACACTAAGTCCTTACCTGTATGTCCTGAACTCTTAACCATGATCTAACTTCTTGTAACCCCCCTCCCCCAGAACGAGCCATCGCCAGACACGAGGTGCGAGAGATCGAGCAGCGGCACACGCAGGACGGCCTGCGGGAACGGGACTCGTTGGTCTCATCGCCGTTCCGAGGGCGAAGACGACATCGTCATTCATCTACAACCGTGTGCCCAAGACGGCCAGCACCTCCTTCACCAACATCGCCTACGACTTGTGCGGGAAGAACCACTACCATGTCCTGCACATCAACACCACCAAGAACAACCCAGTCATGTCCATACAGGACCAGGTCAGAGCGAGTTTTTAAATGAATGACCTCTTCTATCTGTAATGTAGAGGCCTGTTCTCTTGTCATTTACAGTTTGGAAAACTATGTGTAATAATGATCATGATTCATTTCAGGTGCGGTTTGTGAAGAACGTGACTGAGTGGAGGGAAATGAAGCCGGCTTTCTACCACGGACACGTCTCCTTCCTGGACTTCACCAAGTAAATACATTGTCTTTCAATTGTCTTAAAATGGCAACACGGTTTATTCACCCTGCTGTGGCTTTGTGCACGTGACTCCACCTAGTGGTCATTTAAAGCACTTCACTTAAAGCACAGCGTAGTGGATTGATGTGAGTATATCACACAGTACCGTTCCCAATCCTCAGTGTATTTCAACAAAAATAAAAAAAACATATTAATGAGCTCCTAAATCTGCTTTAGAATCCATCTTTAAAGATGGATTCAAATCCTGTTGAGTAATTCTGCTCAATGACTGTCATTCCTCTCAGGTTTGGGGTGAAGAGGAAGCCCATCTACATAAACGTGATCCGGGACCCCATTGAAAGGCTGGTGTCGTATTATTACTTTTTGCGATTTGGGGATGACTACCGGCCCGGCCTGAGGCGCAGGAAACAAGGAGACAAAAAGGTTAAAATCCACAAATGTTCTCATTTTTTTGTTTAAAGGATTCTGTCTTAAAACAATAGTCAGATGCACGTGTGAGCATTGAAACAGTTTTTTTTCTTGCTTTAATGATTTCTCTTATTAGTTTATTCTTACTATTAAAACATTCTTTTCAAATGTTTGTCACAGCAAATATATATTCAAAAGTTTATGTAGCAGCATTTTTGATACTAAATTCCCTGTTTACCTGGACAGTGTTTTTCAGTGAGTTGTGGAAGTGGAAGAATAGGAACACAAAGAAGGATTTTTTTTCTAAAAACTCTGTAGCTTTGAAAGATATCGACTTTATTTGAAGCCTCATATTAGCTCTTTGGAACAAATTCTGTATTTTGTCCCCCATGTCTCATATTAGAGGCACATGAAGATTAATGGCCAGGATGAACAGGAGAAACAATTGCAGCAATGTTCAGAGTTTATGTGGGCACCGCACTTAAATCAATGATTCTTTAACTGATTTGACAAGTAAAAGCATTTCTCCAAAATTGCTCATGCACTGCGTTTGTGTTTCAGACGTTTGATGAATGTGTTTCGGCTGGCGGCTCAGACTGTGCCCCAGAGAAGCTCTGGCTCCAGATTCCCTTTTTCTGTGGCCACTACTCCGAATGCTGGTAAGTATTCAAACACCTGAAGCAGAAAATACTGAGTGTGATACTTTTAGGCTCTCCTGTGTTCTTGATGATATTTGCTGTGTAGCCAAAGACTCCTGTATCTTATTCCTCGGACAGGTCAGCTGTCTTAAATATTTCCGCATTTCCTGAAACATTATTTTCATGACATTTTGTAAGGTAAACGTCTTCAGTGTGATTGATCAGACAAGGGCTTTAGCTGCACAGATAGGGCAGGAAAGTTGCAAAGCATTGAGAGACAGTCTAGCTTCTGGGATTTGTTGTAAATAACAAAAAGAGAAAAATAGAATATCTCCAGCCTTGTCCTCTCCTTTTCTAAGGTGGTGTGTTCAGGAGAGATGCCGTATCAGTTTTGTTTCATAATGCACCAGATTAAACCTCCGAGCCCTTTTCTATCACTTCTGCTGCACTCATCTTCTCAAGGTCTCTGATAGCTCTCTCAGCCTTGATCCGTCCTCTTTACACGAGTATCTGTATCAATCTCTCTCTTTCTGCCCACACTCATCCCTCTTACCCTCCTTAATCTCTCCTTGACTCTACCCTCCATCTTTTAACCATCTACCCTCCTGAAGCAGGTTACCGACTGAAGGTGTGAGTGTGTAAGATTCAGTTTGCTGTGGTGCACCAGCGGTATATTAAAAATAGTGGAAACATTCAATAAATACTGGAGACAAAAAGGTGAAGTTGCTGCCAGTCCTCTAATGCTGTTTAACGAGGCTTTGCCAAAAAGTTACTTTATAGGTTTAAACAATCTACTTCATCCTTTATTATCTCATTTCCTGACCGTGACAGCAACTGACACTTCATTTATGCTTTTCCATTTCTTTCCTGGCCTTTCTCCTCCATCCTCTGCTCCTCCTGTTGTCTTACCCTCTCTGGACTCTGTTCACATCACACTTAATCATTTCCTTCCCTATCACAATCTTGCTTTCAGCTCTCCTCTGCTGCTCCTCTCTCCCTCCCTCCCCACTGCTGCTCTTTGCGAAAAATGTTGCAATCATTTTAACGTCCAGCAAGACAGTCTGTCACCATTTCAGCAGAATACCGGGGAGGGAAACTAACCACGCACATGATCTCTGTGCAGGAACGTGGGCAGCCAGTGGGCTCTGGAGCAGGCCAAATACAACCTGGTGAATGAATACATGCTGGTCGGAGTAACGGAGGAGCTGGAGGACTTTGTCATGATGCTGGAGGCCGCGCACTGCCACGCTTTTTCAAAGGAGCCACTGAGCTGTACAAAACAGGTGCCGTGTCTGCTACATAGTTGAAAACCTTTTGTTGCCGCTTTTCTGTTTTTCCCACTTGCCAGTTTTGCAGTACACTGAAAGGCATGCCAGTGGCTTGCTCACATCGCAATGCTAAAGTGTGTGTCCATGCTGTGGTTGCATATTAGCCATCTAAATTGCTCCCCTGAGAATTAAATTGTGATCAATATGCACTCATGCCTTTCGCTGATGTAGTTACAGATTAGTTACAACGAGAGCAGCCAGAATGAGTTGGGGTGGGGGGGGGCACAGAAGAATTAAATCTGACAGTGATGTAGATGTACTATGACTCAAGTTTGATGTTCATCATTTTTAGCAGCAAAGAAACCAGAGTACTCAAGTTAATCAGGTTTTTATGTAATGAATTTGAAGACTGAGTCTGTTTCAGAAGTCCTGCAGGCTCGGTTATCATATTTTTGCTGACTGGCAATCTTACTAGGCGCTTTAAAAGATGCCTTTGCCTTTCATTTAGAGATGGGCAGACGACATCGAACAGGACCAAAAGCTGTGATATAGTTTCACAGTAATCATTTCAGACATTTTGGGAGATACACTTACTCACTTCCTTAGCAAGAGTTAGATAAAAGGATTCATGTCACTCTCCTGTCCATACACTAAATATGAAGCTACATCTAGCAGCCCATCTATCTTAATTTAGCATCGAAACAGCTAGCCTGGTTCTGTCCAAAAGTCAGAAGAATCCGCTCACCAGCACCGCTAAAGCTCACTAATTTACACATTGCATCTTGTTTGTTTATTTCGTTTTGGATGAGGTTATGCGGGGGACTATTTCTTGGCTGGGTGCAGCGGGATCCTGGTGTCTCCTGTGGTTGCCTGGTAACCTCACAAAAACTCAGAAGCTGCTGCAGCCGGCCAAGAAATAGTCTTGCAAATAACACCCGTGTTAAACCAGAACTTGATGTTTTTACATTTATTTTTTTATTTCCTGTCTTTATGCTAAGCTAAGCTAATTGACTCACTGCTGTAGCTTTATACCATACCAGTTTCTTTGCCATATACAGTAGGTATAAGATGGATATTGGTCTTCTCATCTAACTCTAAGTAGGAAAGCGAATAAGCAAATTTTCATTCATTCATTAAGGATGCCAGATTCTGTATCCTGTAATCCTGAAACACAAGCTATGTTCTTCATTCAGCAGTTGAAATGCCACAGCAAAAAGGAACTACTACAACCTTTAAAAAAACAAACAAAAAAAAACTACTACTACAAAATGAAATAGATGTGTGTGTATATGAATGCTGAATCACAGAGTTCATGTACCAGGACTCCTTTAATCCTCTTCTCCTTTCATCACAGGGAAGAAATCCCACCTGAGGAAGACCAGTGAGAAGAAACCGCCCACAAAGGAGTCCATCGCCAAGCTGCAGCAGTCGGCCATCTGGAAGATGGAGAACGAGTTCTATGAGTTTGCACTGGAGCAGTTCCAGTTCGTCAGGGCGCACGCCGTCAGAGAAAAGGACGGGGAACTCTACCTTCTGACACAAAACTTCTTCTATGAGAAAATCTACCCCAAAAACTAAAGAGACACATGAGCGTAGAAGAGTTTGGACGCCTGGGACTCAGATGTGCAGTTGGAAATGAAAAGGAGAAGGAAGGTGAGACTAATAGACTGCTGCTGACTGCGCGGCTTGTTTGTAAGTGTGATTGAGAACATCATGTGGAGCTGCAGAACAATCCGCCTCTGACAGCTCTGTTACTGGCGTCCGTGCCGGCCGACTGGACAAGGAGCTCGTATTTCGTCAGCAGTGACGGCGGGTTGTGTTCCCAGCAGGCACCTGGGCCTCCACACCCTTTCACTTCCATTTCAAAGGTCATCCGTGCGGAAGGGCTCAGCCGGCACAGGTCCGGAGACAGCCGGTCCAACAGCTGGTCAGACTCCTGGTTGTCCTCTGTTGTTCTCCGATCCAGACAAAACATTTTCATTGGCTCTGTACTGTTTGGTTGTGTTTCGTTGTATTTTAACTCTTTACTATGGTCGTCTTTTGTATGTGGTGAAACAACATCCCCATGCCTCACCACTACTACTAACTTAAAGATATTTTAAGTGTACGAAATTGACTACTGTGCTGTATTATTGGACTTGAATGAGAACTTTTGAGGTTTTATGAAATAAAAATCCTGTGACCATGGACTATTTACTGGGGCAAGCGCGTATGTTTTCTACTGTACTTGATGTGTTCTGTTGGACTACATGTGCAGCTTTGCCCAGAGGCTTTTCCTCTGTAGTGAAGGAAGCATTGACACATGATATTATTGAAGTGTGTAAAAACACAGCAAGATGCTGCTGCTGTAAATATTTCAAACTTTTTCAGTCCATTTCATTCACACAGATTTGCTACCGTATAAAATAAAATCAAACCATTTATACTGTCAACACTCTTCTTAAATTTACTGTCTGTGTATTTTATCAGTTTGTCATTTCACTTTTCAGACTTCTTCTCAGTTTTTATCCTGTTCTTTTCATCGTAGAACCAGTTAATATGTTCCTGCTGTTTTAAAGAAATATGCCAACATTTTACAAAATTTTGGACAGAACAGGGCTTGGCGATCAATCTTTTCATCTAACTCAGCAAGAAAGACAATCTGCCCAGTTGCAGTTGCATTATTCCTTCAACTTTCTGCTGTTTTCTTTGCAGTTGTCCACATAAAAGATGGTGAGGTTGGTGATAGCTGTGCTGATTTACTTGTGTAGTTTTCATCTCTGCTTGTCTTGAAGGTTGGCTTTATTGCGGTTTCTAACTGCCTTTTATTGGCTGATTAAAGTCCCTGTCTATCCCTCATAAACTGCAAACAATGGGAAAAGTTTAAATTGACATAAGGTTGCCCCCTCAACCTAGTCACCTCTGCATAATCAAGATGCTAATGTGAAGGCAAAAATAAAATCTACCAGGCTGCTTTTATTTCTTCTATTGGATGTAGTGACACTATATCTAAATATACAGATGAATAGGTTCTGCTTTTCATGTGAGGACATACGATTGCTTCCTGCTCAATTTTTGTGGGCCTTCTCTACACGCAGCTCTCCTCCTCTTGCAGTTTTGTCAGATGAAGCATAAAAACAACATGGCTGTTGTCATCTTTGCCTAAAAAAAACTACCAGAGATGCACGTGTGTTCCTTAATTTAATACAAATGTTTGTGCATCATCATCATCATCATACAACAGGTGCAACAGAGCAGGGAGTGGTGAAGACTGACAAAGCTGCAGCTGTGAAAATGAAAGCTGGATTATTTCTGGGTCGGCGTCCTGCAGAGGGAGATAAAGAGCTGCCAGCTCTGCCGCTGCCTCCAACTCACATCCTTTCCATATCCTCCCACTGTGTTTTGTCATTGTTTGATATGGTGATTGCAGTCAGTCAAATGTGTTGGTGCCATACAACTCAGTTACATTTTTACAGGTTACTATAAAAGCGCAAAAGGTTGGCAGTTGTCATGATGTTTATATTCCACATCTCCTCTGGTTGTGGTGGTCGCTATCCTGCCGCTGAATAAAAAAATAATAAATTGAGTGCACAAAAATAAGAATAAGATTAAAAGTGAGAGGAGTCACCAGAGGCCAAAGAAAGTTTATATGACCCGGTGCTGCCACTCAGAGCTACTCATCCCTGCTCTAACATAATCCCTGGACAGTCATCAGCTGCTGGACTAATCCACATTAATCTCAGATCATTCTCCAGTTACAGCTTCCTGGTTTTGGCCCTCTGACCCAGATAAACATGGGGGATGCCCCCTGTCCGCTCCCTCCCTGCTTTAGAGCCTCAGTTACAGGCTGCTTTTTAAAGTTTGTGTAGGAGCACATGGCAGCAGGTTCAGGACTCAGTGTTAACTACGCTGAGGCCTTTTAAAAGGTTATAACAAGAAGCTGCTGCAGAAGATGCATGCAAACACCCCAAACTGTACATCTAAAGACTACTTGTTGCAAGAGATATTTGTTAGCAACATTATGTGGCTACTGTTGTTTAATTTGTGATCAAGTCTCAAATTTGATGCAGGCGATGGTGCTGTTAATCACCTCTGATCCCTGAGGGTTGGATGTCTTGAATCAACAAAGCTGTTGCCCAGCACATCTGACATCCACCTTCTCTTCATTTAAAAAGTCTGGACAGGACTTTCGACTGGTTATTTGATTTTTTAAAATAAATACCAGTGAAAGACTCAGATTCAATTAATCCTCACATTTTCAAAGTGACGCACCACTCAAAAACATGTTTTGCTTCTTGTTTCTTCACTTGGGTGTTTGAAAGTGGAGGGCTGTTTTCACGTTCATCAGCTGAAGGAGGAAAGTTTAACATGTGTATTTAGGAGCATGATTCTGTGACAGTACTTGTTTGGAGCCAGTTGTGGTCCAAAAGGCAACTTTTGGTGATGTGTGATGTGCACATATGCTGCGAGAGAGGACTTTTCAGTGAAGAAGGAAATATCCTGAGTCCAGCAGTTTAAGTTTTAAAATGAAAATATGAACTTATTCATAGAGTCTGACTTTTTCAGTGAGGCTGAAGGAGTATGCGATTTAAGATACTGAATTAGGAAAAAAAATCTAACATACGCAAATTATTATTATTAAATACAGAGCATTTTTATGTCTTTAAAAAGATATTTTTATCATTTTGTATGACATTTTAGATTTTATGAGATACCACAACAAGAAAGAGCTTACAAGAAAGAAGAGGGAGAAAGAAGGAGGCTCTGGTTCACTCATAGCTCTCAATTTGTTTTTTGAATGTGACAAAGGACAAAACATTATGCTTTAGGATTACTCCCATTTTTACAGTCTTGTGAGGCAGTACCTAATATCTGCCTGCCTGTTAGTAATCATCCCTTTAATGAGAGCATTAATCATCATATTTATAATGGGTAAAAACACACCCACAGACCAGTATAGTGTATTCATTCAACTGTCAAAACAGAGCTGCAATAACAGCCAGAGAAAGGTGGAATAACAGACATGTATGTTACTGATACAAGCAGATAATAAAAGATATACATTACACCATATCATCTTCACTCTTTCCTCCCACACCATCACGCTGCACTCATTAAGAGTAGGGTGAGGATATTTCTGAATCTGTATTGATCCACATGTAAAAGACAATACTGTCACGTCCTGTCTGGAGCACCTGTCCTCAGTCAGCCTCTGAAGAGCGTCACTGTGGATACAGAAACAAAGACTAGACCTTTCCAGGGATCTTAACAGCAACACATAATTCACAGGCCTGCCCAACAAGGCCTCTGCCATTTTTATGATGTGGACAATGCTGCGCTTATGAATGAGGACCTGGCGTTGTTGTCCTCACCAATGAATATTTGTGATGCTGCGCCATAAGCACAGAGAGTGCCCGGGCCTGTGAGACATATAGCTTGTGATGACTGTGTCCCTGCGGGTTATGTAATGCAGCAGTAAGTCTTCCCACTGAGGTGTGACATGTCATGCACTGGCCCCTGCAGAGAGAAGCTCACTGTTCGTCCTGTGGCTTCTTCTCAGCAGCTCCTCCTGATCTATCTGGCTTGGCAACTCTAAAGTAAACTCTTACTCTTAGTAAAGCAGCTTTTGTTTGCATTGCACCTCTGCTTGGCGGTAGGTTTGTACAGCATCTGCATGATCCTTTTGATTTGAATTATAGTTTCACGATGATGACGTTTTAAATTGTTTACCGTCTTTCTAAGGTGCAGTCTTTACTCAAGTATAATTTTGAAGCATTTACCTGAGTTCAGTGGCTCTATTTTATACTATATATTTCTACTCGTTCTCTACGTTTCACTGGAAAATATTGTACCTTTTACGCCATTATAGTGGCAGTTGTCATTACATATTACTATGTTCGTTTAGATTTTATATACAATATATACAAAACAAAAGGTCAACTCATAACTGTAGTCATGACTGTACAATAAACAAAATGCCTGGTAGTCTGCAGACAAATAAACAAATAATAACTGACTAATAACTGGACTCTCACAATACACTCCACTTCACTCACTGTTCATTTCACTGTTTCGCTGTTGGTTTCACTTTTTTCTACTTGAGATTATTATATATTTCTTATATGTATATTCTCAGGCACATCCTCTCTCTGTACTATGTACAGGTATAATTATAATTATAGTTATACTTATTTATTTTTAGATTTTTATGATAAATATCTTATTTTATTTTTTATCTTCTTCTATGTCTTGCATTTCCTACTATTTATTTTCCACTGTGTGTCTTGCTGCTGTTACACTGTGAATTTCCCCGCTGTGGGACTAATAAAAGAAATCTGAATCTGAATCTGATCAAATATGATGCACTGTTATAGAATAAACTCCTCAACACTGGGAAGTTTAAGTTTGATCCACCATGACCAGCTATAATTACGCTACCTATCTATACCTTTTATTCCAATTCTGATAAAATGGCACATATCTTTAAGAAGCTATGATTCTCTATCTGTAATAAAGGGTTTTTTTGTTTGCACATATATTTCACTATATTTTAGTCTTATTTTAAAGTGTACATTTTTAAGTACTATACTCAAGTACAAATCTAAGGTTCTTGTACTTTACTTAAGCATTGAGTACTTCTACTCCACTACATTTCAGATGGAAATATGTATTATTGTTATTATATTATTTTATTAATTGACAGCTATGTGTTACTTTACAAGTTAGTTTGTACTCACAAAACATATGAAAATACACAAGAAGTGCTGAAACCATTAATCAACTGAAAACAACAATTTTGTTTGTTTTAATTTTTCATGCAAAATAAATAAATCCAGTCCAGCTTGACAAATATGAATATTTACTGCTTTTCCTTACAATTTTTTCAACAATTTTTATTTTATTCTGTTTATCTTTCTTTATTTTACAAACCAAACAAGCAATCAATTCACGCAAAAAATAACCAAAAGTTGAATGCATAATAATGAAAATAATCATTTGTTGCAGTCCTGTATAAAATTTAAATAGCTCCACCTCAACTAACTATACCAAAAAAATGCTGCTTTTACATGAATGCATGAGTAATAATAATCTAGTGATATAATGTACAATAGTTTAACCGTATGAGGAGGCATTTTTCTTTTACTTTTCATACTTGTAGTGCATTCTCCATACTTACTAAACATACTTTTACTAAAGCCACTCTCTCAGTGCAGCAGTCTCACTTGTTGCAGCAGAGTTTCATTTCAGTGTGATATTTGTGCTTTCACTGCAGAAAGTCTCTGAGTCCTCCTGGAGGACTTCAGGCTGTGACCATGAGGTGAAGGCCGGGCTGTGTGAAGTTTTGGATCGTGTGTGTGTGTGTGTGTGTGTGTGTTGGCTGTCCGGGCTCAGGGCTGCAGTGAGGGCAGCAGTGCGGCTCCTCTGGGCGGACTCCTGCTCTCTAACCACCGCCTCTTTCTCTCCAGCTGCACCGGGACAGATTTATGCTTCGGCTTTCTTATTTACGAGCGGCAGTCCGCCCTCCGGGACCCCTCTAGGACGGTGTGACCGCGCAAATGAAGTTTGAAGACGGCACGGGAAGGCCCGTGTGCCCGAGATGACCGACGATTTGGTCCGAATAATCGCTTCTTTTCGTCGCCAGAGAGGGAAACTTGAAAACAGGGCTTGTTTTTGGAGTCCCACCTCCCCTCCTCTCTCCCCGTAGGATTTGATTCAAAGGCGAAAACCAAGATGGCCGCCGACTCCGTGCAGGTAGGAAAAGTTGACAACTGTTGAGAAAAGTGCGCAAACTTTCTGCGGAGGTTTCGATAAAAGTTAGCGGGCAGTTTTATTTGATTAAAGTCGAGTCTCTGGGAGTCCAGGAGGGAGTTTGTGTTAAAGTGAAGGGCCTCTGCCTGATCCCAAAGGCTAGTCTGGGAATCATCCATGGATTGAGGCCTGGGAAACAATTATCCAAAGTTACTTATCCTGAAATATCTTTTTTGTTGTCTGTATGTTTTATCCGCCAACCTCCGAGTGAATAAACGACACTTTTTCGTTGCTGTTAAAAATTTTACCGACAAAGTGTCTGTAGTTTAAGTTTAATAAAGTCCGTTTAACGTTAACTTACAGGTCTTTATAGCCTAACGTGAAGTTAACCTGCCTTACTGTAGGAAAATAAACACTGTCCTCCGTGTATTCACAAATAAGAACCGCTTTATTTTTAATATACATGGATGTAATGTGAATTAACTGCCTCCATGTAAAGAGCGTTTTCACCGGTTTGTTTTCACGTAATGTTTTTTTTTCCTCAAACACGTTACAGACCGGATGAACTTTAAACATGTCAGCAGCAGAGTTGAGAAAAAGTGAGAAAAAATATCTGTTTTTAACACGGCAACATGTTTTTGTGTTTTTAAAAAGGAGTAAGTGAACGCATCACAGTTCTGTCATGACTCACTGATTAATGTGGTTTCACTTGAGTGACGTCAGAGCTGACAAAATATAATATAATGTAATAAAAAAAAATCACTAAAATATTGTCCGAAATGAGCACCCAGAACTTTATTTAACCATGTTTTAAGTTCAGTCAGGCATTGTTTTAAATCTGTATTTATGTTAAAGCTGAGATCAGCCTGGTTACAGTCACACTATGAATTTTCTTTACTGTGAGCACAGGGGAGAGATATTAGTTCAGATTATTATTCATTGATTTCCCAGGCTGGTGGCAGGCTGAGGCTGATCACTGCTGCCTGCAGGTGGTGTTCACCTGTTTCCAGTGATGTGTTTGTTCAACCAGTTTGATCACAAAAATTACTTGTTATACTTTTAAGGTTGGCATTAATTAGACTCCCTCATCGCGGGTGTTAGCTCAAATTCTTGGGTGGATGACCCAGCCTGATGTATGATATTCTCCGCAGTGGCTTTATGAAATTAAATTGTTGCCACGGAGTGAAAACAGTCAGCTTAAGTTGAAACAGGTGTGCTGAGTGTGAGCACATAAATGCATAAAGATGTACTTTATCTGGCACCACTTTGCAATACCGGTACATTTTATAATCAATAAACGAGTCTAGTTGATGTAAAATTAAATGATTTAACCATCGCGGCAGCCTGATAATGGTTGATACCACGGTTATAAAAAATACTCTACTGGTCAGCATGTATTTTACGATGAGGAAAATGGATACAAAATCACGTTTATAATTATTAAGTTGATGTTCCATACAGAACTCTTAACATGTAAAATAAAAGCTTAAGTAACTTAATTTTGTTGCAGTTTCTGTGGGATCATTTATTCAGACGAAATCATTTTGTTAAACAATTCACACAGTTTGATCAATCACATCATATAATTTAGGGTTGATAAATGATGATGCAGAGTTATTGTTCAGTCCTAAATACAATAACTAAAGAGACCTTTCAACAGAAGTATACTGTCTGTTAGTGCTGAACAATTAATCAAAATGTTATCACAATATGGCCATGTTCAACATCCAAATTGCATGAGCTACAATTGCTAAAATGTGTCACAGCATACTATTATAAAACAAGTATTGTGGTGTTAAAGAGATACCCCATCCTGCAAATACATCAGGAGAATGTCCTGATGTAAGGGGACATACTTATTTGGTTCAGACCACAGGAAAAAAGTCATAATCATTTTTATATTTTTTTCTGTGAAAATAAAATAAAGAGGGGGGAAAACCCACTAAAATCGTGATGCATACTACAGTATCTGTCACAGTATGTTTAGGTGATGAAAGGGAGAATTTTTACTTACATTTCTTACATTAAAGGACTGATGCAAAAAAAAAAAAAAGACTGACAGACTGATACTACATTCAGCATTTGCAGTATGAACTAATCTGCAGCGCTTGTCCCCAGATGGGTTTTGTTTAAAGTTTAAAGTTGTATGGCTAACACCCATCCATTTGGAATGGATGTAAGTGGCAAATGTTAAACTGACCCGTCTCCTTCAGCTGGCACGCTCGACACCTAAAATAATTAGTAGAAAAATCCAGGTCTGTTTTTGGACTGTTAGGATCATTGACACATGATAAATAACAACAACACAAGCCCAGCCCAATGTTGTATTTCAAATGAGATCATATTTCTACTAGGATTTATAAAATGTCACCTCAAAGTCATGCATTCACTATTAAAAGATGTATCTGTGTTTAACTTTGATTGACCAAGGCAGCTAAAGATATATCACCATGCTGATTTCTGTGGAGCAACAGGTGCTTCACTGCAGTTTTTATTGCAACGTTTCCTTTGTGACTTTACTTCTCAGTTTTCTGGATGCACAATAAATCCCTCTGTCCGGCTCAGAAATGACCGTTAACATTGACCCAAAGTGCAAGACATTACCTTCAGTTTGACTTGGCATGGGGTATGTCTGAGGCTCGTGTGAAGCTGCATTTTCAGGACCCGCGTTTATTAGCCTGCGTTGCTATTTCTGGTCGCAGCAGAGCGTCAGACGGTGGCCAGAGCTCTGTAGCCAGCTGCAAGGCAAGATGGGCCATGTGTTGGGTTGTATGCTGAGATAGGCGTCATGCAGGAATGGCAAGGGCTTGGCTTTTTAAGCAAGAGCCTGGACGATGCCCTCAACCTTTCCATTGTCCTATTGTCTGAATGGAGCTCTTGTTGTTGGACTTGGGAGCTTTCAGGCTTAAAGAGCAAGTTAACCTGCTTACACTTGAGGCTCAGACCTAATGTTTGCTTTTACCTCACAGTTTCCTTTCATGTCTGAGGCGCTAGAAGAGCTCTGTAACAAGTTCAGCATGTGTAGGTACCAGTTGCTTTACCTTTTTGTAAGAATATTATTAACAGCTTTATCAAAGTCTGGTCCCAGATGGCCATCTGCAGGTCTGTTATAGCTATAAATTTTAATGTTTTTATTTTGTAACGGTGAACAGACCCGCTTTGACCATGTAGTTAATAAAGTAGCTCTTTCATGTTTTGCAGTATTGCACAAAACATATTGCTGAAATGTTTTAACACAGTCATTTGTTGTGAGCCGTGAACACTTCACAGAGCAGCTAGCGGAGCCACACTGAAAAGAACAAGGCCCCTCCATCCATCAGAAACTGTATGCATTGTGGTACAAGTGGAAACATTTGCTTACAATTCCTGCCCCGCTTGTCTTTGAGCCTAATAAGTCTTGAGTCCCAATGTGACGTCATTCCCCTGACAAGGCAATGCACTCAGGCAGCAAGAAATGATAAGGGCCTTGCAGGTAAAAGAGCAACTCGAGGAAGTATTGCAGTTACAGAGAAACCAGAGGTGAAACCAATCCAGCAAACGAGCACTTGCTCTCTTTCTTTGAATATAGTTCCTTTGTTTGATCTCAAATTAAAGCACAGAGCTTGTGGGTCTACTAGCTGATTTATTTCCACCTTATCTGATCGGCCTTTCATGGATTTCCTTGCATTGTTGCGCTGTAAAATAGGCCCGTTTTGGGTGTCCTCATGCTGTCCTCATAGCACACTGGACAAACACAGCTAAAGTGCAAACAAGTTTTGCAAGGCAGTGAGCTGAAGAAGAGAGTTGTGCGCCCCCCCCCCAACCCACACACACACACACACACACACACACACACACACACACACACACACAGTATTCTTCTACTTCCAGGAGTTGTGACCTCCATTTTACCTATGAGTCATCAAGGAGCCTCTGCACCAGGATATGTGCAAACTATAGTTTCCTCTAAAGTGAGCACCTATAGAGGAAAGTGGGGGGAGCCCACGGAAAACCCTCATTCTTCCCAAACATTATATATTGTGCCAATATAAATCTGTCAGCCGGAATTGAGTTAATAGATTACGGCTCAAATAATAGCCACTAAATATGATGGCCTCTGCTGTGTGTAACACCGAGGTGGATATGCTCTTTGTTTGAGGCAAGGTGGTCGACCTCCAAAATAAAACATTATGGGAAACCCTCTGTTTTCCGTGAAAGTGCAGCATGGATAAAAGACGACATAGCTTACATGGTGCTTTACTGTCTGATGAGCTCTTGTGTTTTTACTTTCACTATCATGTACACCAAGATTTGACTGCCGCTACTTTTTTTTTTTTTTTTTTTTTTTATTTATTTAATTTTTTATTTTTTAGCGCTCTTACATACAGTTGTTAAGAGGTGCCATTCCACCACACAAGTTGTTTTCCAGTGGGGAGGGGACACAAGGGACAGGCAGTGTTATGTTTTTAACTTTGGGTTAATTTTAGATGCCGTCCTCTCCCTGGAGTGAGATTAGGTCCCATTCTGGGAGGCTCTGACCTCACAGAGTTAGCAGCTAAGAGGGATTTGGCTGTCGCTGCTCAGACGGTTTATCTTCCATGTTGATGTCAATGGTCCGTCTGAGGAAGAAAGCGCATAACGAGAGCTGTAGAAAATCGGATACCGGCGGAGTGCATGAGTTTGGCTTTGGATGCAGCCACTACCAGCTGCGGGGGAAGCCTTACCTTTAGCGGCAGAGGGTATCACCGCTCCTGCGAGACTGCAGTACTTCAGCAGAGTTCATGTACTAAGAGTTTAGCTGGGCAGCAGAACATGCGTGGACTGGTTGGTTCAACTGAGGTAGAGATGGAGCTGGCTGAAACCGATGAAGTTATGGTAAGGCAGAAAGATGAGGAAAGCCTAGAGATTGATCTATCTTTTCTTTTCTTCTTTCTTAACAGTTGCTGGGTGAATTGAGGCAAACTGCATTAACTGCTTAAACGTTACTGAGTGTTTGGTTTGACTGCTTTGGTTTTATAGGAAGTGCAACAAGATGCAGATCTCGTGGTAGTCACAGAGTGGTGATATGCTGTTTTTAATGTCTCATTATACCCTGGTTTTATGAATGGAAGAAGCCAATTTGCTAACACTTAAACTCTGGCACAGTTTCAGAGGCTTTCAGGGTGCAACAAGTCTCTTCTTACTTTTTTACATTTACAGTGACATTCAAAGTTTGATTTGATAACTAATTAAGCTATTATTAGTATAGTGAGGGCATGCTTTTTTTCTGTTCTCTGAGGTATGGTGACTTACTGGTTTAAATAAAATGCATTTGTTTGAGTTCTAACCCTATAACATAATTAAATGGTTATATTTTTTAACTTCAGAGTTAAAGCTAGGAGATATTTCCCCACCTTAGACTGATAAACTGTGTAATGAAGTGATTATTCATAATCCTGAGCTAATCACAGACATATTCTGTGATCAACTGGTGGAACGTCACCGGTGCACCACTGTATTCATGATTAACTTTAAAGCTGAGGCTATTCAGGAAGTGACCTGTAATCCCTCGTTACCTAAGATGACGGCTTTAAGGATGCAGGTAAATGGTGACTGTTGGCAGCAGTGAAAACACCTCGTACAGAGACTGAGCAAGTTCAAAACACACAGGGGGTTGACCTCTGCCTGCTCAGGTGGGGCAGCCAAAGTTAATTCTCTGAACCTTGTGTTTGCCAGAAGATGTTTCCAGTGCATTTAAGTCATTGTAACATCAGATGCATTGAATTATATTTGTTGTAGAACTTAAAGGTAAATAGGAAATTATTATTGATCAGCTGATGCTCAGAATCAGATTACACACGTTTAACTTTCTCACAGTTATTACGGGAAACTCTGTGGCTGTCTGTAGCTCTTCATGAACTGGCCCTCATGACTAATTGAAACTACATGCATTTAATAGACAATAGCTTCAGCTGTTTAAACACTGCAAGTCGGTGCAGTGTTTTTTGTTTGGTTCTTATTAGTTTATATTTATAAGTCCTGTTGGTTTAATGTCACTCAAAAAATGCCAGTTTGCACAGTCTTTGTGTTGACTCAGTCACTGACCTCTGGATGTCCTCTCCTCCTCTTTCTCTGCTATCCCATTTTCCTCCTCCTCCTCCTCCTCTCTTGCTGACTTCCTCTAAATGACATTCATCCTGTCCTCCTTAAGGGGGATGCCAGGGGCCAGCTGGTGGCGGAGCGACTGGGTCTGGGGCACAACCTGGACCTGTCCGACACCATGGTCCAACAGAAGCTGGACGAGATCAAGGAGCAGATCCGCCGCGAGATCCGCAAGGAGCTGAAAATCAAGGAAGGTGCAGAGAACCTGCGAAAGGTAAAATCACTGGATTTGTTTAAAAGCAGAGACTTTCTCTCACAGGGCTTCTTTTCAAATTTAGAGTTCACTTCCATAAAGTTGGATTACTGATGAGAGACAGTATTTATTTCAAATCGTTTAAAAGGCTAAGATATCGTGACTTTTACTCTCTAGTACAGGTCAATCAAAAGAACAGCGGTTCATACATTTCCCATAGTGCAATCAGTAATATTTTTTGTTTGACTTTCTTCCATGGCTTCCAAACTCTATGCTGCCAGTTTGTATTCTTCACAGCCAAGCTGACAACGCTCCTCTACAATCTCTAAGACATTATACAAGTGTTTTCACTGGCAGCGCAACACTCCCCATGAATAGCAAACTGACATTTATTACTAACACTGGTGGAGTTTCCTTTTAAATCTTTGTTATCAATTGTCGAACTTTCTCAAGTCTCCTCCACCGTCTTCTCCTCAGGTCACCACAGACAAGAAGAGCCTGGCAGATGTTGACAACCTGCTGAAAAAATCCAACAAGAAGGTTGAGGAGCTTCACCAGGAGCTGCAGGAGCTCAACGCCCACATTGTGGTCAAAGATCCTGAAGAACTGCTAGGTAACAACAGAAACACTACAACAAAGTTGCCCCCGGAGGGTTCAATAATAACTATTACTGTTTAGTTTTTTTCATTTTTTGCAACTTTATTTTTATTGCCATTTGAAAGATGAGTGGATTTAACACAGACAACAGTATTTGTACAAAAACAAGGTCTGCCAGTGACACTTGTATTGAATTACATCTTAAAGGCACAAGTGTCTGTAAAACGTGTGTGTGTCTATATATGTAAAATATATACATATATACACACATGCACACACTCTCACACTTAGTGCTACACACTACGTACACATGTACAGTCTAATGCAATTCAATATAACGCCTCTGCTCTAATTCTGTACAAAGTTTATGATGTTCAGTTTTTGTTGATTCTTGGTTTCTACTTTTTGTTGTCCCTGTGTAATTGAAGTCAGCAAAAACTGAACATTACAAACTTTGTAAAGGTAGAATTTATGAGATGCATTAAATTATACTGGTGTAGCTAATAAATTGGCAACTGATTGTAGGTATGTAGATAGATTTCTGTGTGATGTCTCTTTTGGAGCCATAGGTTTAGGAAAGGTATAATGTCACAAAACAGCAATGAACATCTCTTCCAAGCATTGTCATTATCTCTCCAGCATTCTCTCCGGAACACTGGTTTGTTGCAAGTGCAAAGTGTCGCCGAGTAAATAGTTTTGGCAGTGTTGTCAGAACAGCACCTATATGAACACACAGAGCACATTCAGTGTTTGGAGGTGACTCACTCTCCAGAGGCTGACATTGTTGCATTCCACATTCCTCCGACAGTTACAATGAGCTGTCGATTGTTCCCCTCCGAGGCCATTGAAAGCCTGCTCCTGTGCGTTTGCTCGACAACAATGGAATTTGGAGAGTTTTAACAACAGCGGTGATGCATTCGGCGTAGCAGTTCTTTTTTTTTTTTTTTTTTTTTTTTAAATATGTTTTTATCTGAGAAAATGAGCACTGATCACAGTTATTCAACATACATCATTTTCCTTATTTTCTTCCCCCCACCCCACCCTACCATGCTGCCTACACAAAAATAAGTTAAATAATGAAAATAAACATAGTGAGTGAGAAGTGCACCTCAAATGTTACACTAAAAAAAGGTTACAGGCATGAAAATATACAAGATTAAAATAATAAAAAATTAAAAACAACAATAATAATAATAATAATAAATAAAAAATAAAGAAAGAAATAGCGGATATTCAGGCCAGTACAAGTAGGCTATTTGCCTTCCTTGATTATCACTACACAGGTTTTCAGAGGTCTCTGAGTCTTCATTCCTGCTTAATTTTCAATCTTGTGGGAGGACATCAAGCTTCTCAAAATAACATGGAAGTGGGGCCCATGTTTCATGGAATTTTATGGGTCGACCCTCTAATACAATATTTTATCTTTTCTAACTTAAGGAATAGAATCAGGTCTTTGATCCAGGAGGAGGCTTTGGGTAGATGTCCACTCCAGCAGGATTCTTCTCCGGGCAAGGAGAGTTAAAAAAGCAAGCATATTTTTATTTATTTATATTTTATTTGTCATTGATATACCCTCCCCTGGGACTCCAAATATAGCCATTTCAACACTGGGTTGGATATCTCTGCTAAAAGCTTCAGATAAATTTTGAAATATCGTAGTCCAAAAATTATACAGTTTATTACAGGACCAAAACATTTGGGCCAAGTCGACCTTAGCTATACGACAACGTTCACATGTTTCACTGACATTAGAATAGATCTTAGAGAGTCTGACTCTACTATGATAAATACAATGGAGAACCTTTAACTGAATTAAGCCGAGGTGAGCACATAAGGTTGACCCATTTACTCTATATAATGCACCATCCTAGGTTGCATCTATTCCAAGTTCTTCTACCCATTCTGCTCTAACCTTATTGAGCGTCACTTTGTTGAGTGACATGATACTATTATAAATTTTTGAGATGAGACCTCTACGGTGCGTGGGAATTTGCAGAATAATATCTATTCTTTTTGGAGGTAAATTAGGAAAATATGGGCTGATGGTACGAACAAACTGGCGAATCTGAAGATAGCGGAAAAGGTTAGAGCACTGTAAATTAAATTTGATGGAGAGAGCATCAAATGTAGCAAAAGTTCCATCTATATAGAGATCACTAAATTTACTTGAGCCTACCCTCTGCCACTGAACAAAGACAGGATCTAATTTGGCTGGGAGAAAGACATTATTATTGCAGATGGGACTATAAAGAGAGAAGTCCGTCAGACTGAAATTTTGTCTAAATTGTGACCAAAATTTTAAGGTGGAAATTACAATAGGACATGAGGGGTATTGTTTAGGAGAGAGGGGGAGCTTCGAGGTAACTAATGCAGGGAGTGATGATGATATACAGGCATTAATTTCTGGTTGGCACCAGTCAGCATCTGGTCTTTGAATCCAATAAACTGTGTTTTGTAGGTTTGCTGCCCAATAATAATACATCAGATTGGGCAGAGCCATACCCCCCCTCTGTTTTATGCCTCTGAAGGAATACCTTACGAATTATCGGATGTTTGCTACCCCATAAAAATGACGACAGCAGTTTATCAACATGTCTAAAAAATGACTTCGGAAGGAAGACTGGAATACTCTGAAAGAGGTATACAAACCTCAGCAATATGTTCATTTTAATACATGCTAGGGATAGGTTAAGAACACTCCGTTTCTGAAGATCGCATTTAAGATTATTAATCAGGGGAGTAAATTTTTTGTCATACAGACCAGAGAATGAGCAGGTAACATTGATTCCCAAATATTTAAATCCTGATCTAGAGAGAGAGAAGGGCAAATCTATTTCTGCAATTTGGAGGGCTAGGTTATTGAATGGAAAATATTCACTCTTTAAAAAGTTTAATTTATATCCTGAAAACCTGCCGAATCGGTGTAACATATTGATAATGTCAGAGGCAGATGACACTGGGTCTGAGATGTAAAGCAATAGGTCGTCCGCATATAAGGACACACTATGTTCTAACTGTTTTCTGTATATTCCCTTAAAGCGTTGTGAGGTTTTCAACATAATAGAGAGCGGTTCGATAGCTAAAGCAAAGAGAAGTGGACTAAGAGGACAACCTTGCCGGGTACCCCTGGACAGTGAGAAGGACTTAGAACACAATTTATTAGTAATTACACTTACTTTAGGCGATGCATATAACAGCCATATCCAAAATATAAGTTTGGGCCCAAATCCAAATTTTCCCAGTAAATAAATAAATAGGACCACTCAACCCGATCGAATGCTTTTTCCGCATCCAGGGAGACCACCACCTTGGGAGTCTGATGCAGGAGAGTGAACAACACTTCGACACGAGGAGTCTGCGTATATTAGAAAAAGAATGGCGAGCCTAATAAAGCCTGTCTGATCTGACGAAATTATGTCCATCCTTACAGTATCCAGTCTAATAGCAAGAAGCTTGGCTAGTATCTTAACATCTCTGTTCAGAAGTGATATGGGCCTATAGGAGCCACAATCAGCTGCATTTTAGCCAGGTTTTAACAAAAGTGTAATATTAGCTTCTGTGAGGGTCTGTGGCAAGGCTCCCTAATTCAGTGAATGCATTTCAAGTAACAAAGGTGCTAATTTGAATGGAAATCTTTTGTAAAATTCAACTGGGTAGCCGTCTGGTCATGTGTGCTGGGGGAGGGAAGGGAGGTTGTCTTGTTGAATGGTTATCTTAAGTGGGAACAAATTTAGCCTGACTCGTTGACTCTATCTGATGAACGAGGACCTTCTTTCTAAGTGACGCGGCAGCAGGAATGTTGCCAGCTATTGCAAAGTGATGGAGGGGAACTGAGGACAGCTCAGGTCCACCGTCATAAGATTGCCTGTTGAAATACGGTTAGCTCTCGAATCCGCACTTGTTTCCTGAATTAGTAGGAAGGAGTTGCTCTGCCTCTGCGAGCAGCCAGCTTGTGTTTTTGTTCCAGAAGAAAGTTGAGGGGGATCTGGTTATTCTCCATCGCTCAGCTGAGGCCAGAAATGGACCGACTCGCTCTCAGGCACTGTCTGGGAGCAGCAGCAGCAGCAGCAGCTCTGACGCAGGGTCGCCAGTGACCTTTGTCGCATCTGAGCTCATTCATAAAGAGACTTGCCCCAGGATCAGCAGTTCACTCCCTAAATACAAGTCCAGTCTGTTTTCCTTCCAGTCATCGCATCACATCTCAAGTGACAAACCACCCACACCAGTTTTAGGTCCAGTTCTCCAAACCTTGACGTAACTGTGTTAAAGAGCCTTTGTTAGCATGTTTCTCTGTGCCTTCTCATCGGATACAGATGGAGTTAATCTGAGGGAGGGTTCCCCTTGTCAGCTGTCCAGCAGTGACATCAGCCCTGCAGCTATTCGGTAGCTCAGTATCTTGTCCTCCGGCCCAGCGTGGGCTGAACTGAGCTGAGAAGGAGGGGCGGGGGTCCTTGGATTCTTGGCTCAACATGACCTTGACCAAACCACTCACCCCACACCCCCTCCACCCCCCACTCAGAGAGGAAAGCCCCGAACACGACATGCGCAGCATTTTTTTTTTTTTTTTACACATGTGCTTATTTGTCATTCTTACAAACAAGTTTCTCATGACGCTGACTTAACGCGATTTTAATGTAATCCCTGCTACACTACAGACTCTTATTATGCAATGTGCATTTTATGAAGGCTGAAGTCAGTTTTGCCCCAGGCCCCTGTTAAAATCTCGCCTCGCTCCACAGGCTTTTCTGCAGGTATGTTTGGATAAGAGGTGCCCACTCTGTCTTTCCTGTCTAGCCCTGCCTCTCTTACTTTGTGTGTATGTCTCTGTATATGGGAGGGTTGCCCTGGGAAGGCTATCATCCTCCCCTGCTGCCTCTTAACAGAAACCTCAGCAGCTATCCTCTCTCAGCTTATTAAGGGTCATTAGATGAATCATTTAGACTTTCAGTTCAAAGAATCACGTGCTTCCTTTTTGTCCAAATCCCGCAGGTGTTCAGAGGGATCCTTAGACACTGTTTTGATGAAACATTCAGAGTGAATGAATCACGGACCCGCCTGCTGGTTATTGTTATCTGTGTTTGGCAGCCTCTTTCAGAATAACTGATTTTCCTCACCGCTGTTATTTTAGGTAATGCCAGTCAGGCTCACTTAGATGGACTCTTTTGTTTTATAGCTGTCATGTGACTAGTTTTTTGTCATGGGACTATAAACATCTAAAAGAGGAGAGTTGAGGTAAAACAAGTCCAGTTGTATACAAAATGGCCTACTATTTTGTAGGTGTTCCTGGTGATTAAATTGCATTATTTGTGTTTATGGATCTTTCTAAGTATACTCTGCAAGTTCTCTCTAAGAGGAGTTCCTCTAGGACACCATAGACTCATATAACTGAACTTGCAAGTCAAGTCACGAGAAGTCAGGCAGGTTTTTTTGCCCACCGCGTGTGTGTGTGTGTATTTGACTGTCTGAATGTGGGAGTTTTTTTGCTCTGTGCTGCACTGATCAGACTGGGGAGGGGTTTTCTGAGCACATTTCATGTCCAGGCATGACAGAAAAACACAACAAAACAGTGAGCTCATTCCCCAGAACTGTGGTCCAGTTTAGGAGATAGAAGACACTTTTTTTTTTTTTTTTTTTTTTAATTCTGTATGTGAGTGAATGCATGAGAATGTCTAAATGTAAATACGGACCCATTAGTGCTGTGTGGTCCCAGCTGCTTTTAGGGTTCAGACAGAAAGTAATATTAAGAAAAGGTAGAAGTTTTACATTATTGTGAACAGATCACTGTGATTGTAGTAGTGTAGCTGTTGTAGTTGTCTGCAAGTTCACACTTGTTTTGTTTTTGTTCAGTTGCGCAGAATAGACATGGCTGCAGGGTTTCCCTCTGCTGTTAAACTTTTGAATAGACTTCATGAGCGAGCCAATGAGATAACAGAAAATTCATTTGAATTAGGAGCGATTGCCTTTTGTAGTATTTGTACCATCCTGAATATCAAAGCGTTACACTAAATCAAGTCAAACTGAATATTTGTGTGTTCTGAGCTCACCTTTGATGTGTTGTAATCACATTTTTCTATTTTCTGTCTACATAATAGAGCAAAACTCTTCCAATCCAATTAAGTCTCACTCCGACACCATTTATTGATCTGAAATCTTACTTTATGTCAAGTCTTCATGTTGTTGTCTTGTGCAGTTACTTTTTCTGTCAAGAGCGAGTCAATTGGAGTCTTGTGCTAACAAACCTTGTGAAAATATAAACAGCAGACCTTTCTGGATACATTCTGTGACTCCTGAAGCTGCTATCTGACGTGTTTTTGTAAGCAGAGTTATAGGTCATTTTACTGTGCTGCAGCACTGTTTACTTGAAGATGGCTGGAAGTCAAAAATAGCACATGCATGCTTAGTTACTATTTACAGTCAGCGTATATTTGTGACAAAGTCCAGTTGTACATACAGAGTCATATATCTGAGGTTGAGGTTGTTTCCAAATGTTCATAAGGCATGGTAACTTTTCTTTCTTTCTTTTTTTTTTTTTTTCTTTTTTTTTTTTTTTTACTCAGAATGCCCCATGACCCCAGATACCCCCAACAGTGAGGCGAGGATGTGCACCAGCAGCAGCCGCCTGGCTGCCCTGAAAAGACAGAATGACATCGAGCTCAAGGTCAAACAGGGTGCTGAAAACATGATTCTGATGTACTCCAACGGGCCTTCCAAGGTAAGGGTCAGTGGGGGGGAAGTTTACTTGACATTCGAGTTTGAACAGGTTCAGGTGTGACTGCCAGGTGTATAGAGTCACATGCATCAGTTGTGTTGCATTTAAATGATCATGCCAAACTTTCACAGTTTACAAATCAACTTCCAGTTCAACTTTGAATTATCACACTTGCCACAGTTTGGAGACACATGGCTTTCCTGTGCAATGAGCGATTGTTGGCAACATGTTGTGACCCATTACCATTACATTTGTCATCTTGTAGTGACCAGTTCAACCAAACCCAGTTCATCTTGTTTAATTTGTGTAGTTTTAAAGGCCTAACAAGGGACATTACTGACACAATTAGTAACAGAAAGAAAAGATGAGAGGAAGGTCTTTTTAAAGAAATAGCTTCCCTGTACTTTTAGGTATCTCTTGGTAGGCTTTGTGGAGATCTGCAATACGTTTTGTCAATCTCACAAATGGTTTAAATGTCTGACTGCTTGTGTTTCTGGCCGTTATTGGACCGAAGTAGAGCAATATCACTTTGGTTAGTATGACCTGGGTGGTCATACACAGTAATTATCTTCTAAATGAGCATTTGAAGAGAACTCAAATTGTTTTTAGCCACCATTATCAGAATATATCCACCTTTGACCTTACAGATAAGTTGGAATTGCGTGACATGTGATCCAGTACTTTACCAGCTCAAAGGTGAACCTGCCATATATAAACTACAACTTTCTTCCATATAGCCCTCTCTTTAAATTGACTTAATTTGCCACTGTTGTTGGAGACCTTTCTTTGTTAACCATGTAAAGATTACCTCATGTATGCCTCTTGTGCCTCTTGGTTTTCTTTTAAGACTTGTTAATTCATCTTGTTGCAAGTGTTGCCCTTTTGCAAAACACCACTGAGAACAAATCCAGACACCACAGGACAGTGTTGTATCATGTACCACAGGCTGTGTAGGATCTCCACACTCACAGGCACCAGTGTTTATTTTTAAAACTGAAGGTCTTTTTTAGAAAAGGTACCGCGGTCATAATGGAAACTGGAGTGAGCAGGCTCAGTCCCAGTTTGAAAACCACTTTCCAGTCTGCAGATGGTGGAGTGATGCATGTTGGGTTTGCTTTTACAGCGCCACTGTAGGGGAGGAGGAAACATGAGAAGGCGCTGACACATGCTGTGTGTCATACCCGCCGCTGTTTGTTCACAAAGCTCTTACGGTCCTTGTGGCTCCTCTAATGCTCACAGTGAGGAAAAACTATAATTTAGTTGGGAGGTGTGTGTAAGTCACCAGGACTAATAACAGCTGGAGTGGCAAGAGCCGCTCATGCTCATCATGGCTCTTGTGTCTGTCAGTAGTAATTGAAGCCACTTTGTAGTAGACGGTCGAGTATAGTGTAGGGTTTCAGGAGTGTCATCTCTGCGTTGCCAGTGATACAGTTCTACTCTTCATCATGTGTTTCTTTCAGGTGTAATTTAATGTAGCGTGGATTAATTAAATGTCCTTTAACTTGAAAATCCTTTTAAGGGAATACTTTGACGTTCTGGGAAATATGCAGCTTACACCATCCGGCTAACTGATGGTGTAAGCTGCAGAAAGTCACTGCTCCAGGCCATGAAATCGGCCCACATGTAAGGCCCCGTAAAGATTGCTTTGACTTTATTGAGATGAAATGATTTGCTTTGATTTGAAAAGATTAACTAACAGACATGAGTCTTTAGAATTTTACGTAACAAAACAAACAAGACACAAGTTATCACAAGAGCTATTTGCAGGGCTTTAGTGTGTAACTCTAGTACAATGAAGAGGACCAAAATCTACCACATGACCTCCACTGTCTGTCCGACGGGGGGGGGCTTTTGTAAGCGACCTCCCCAGGTCAGACAGGCAGAGGCACCTTCCAGTTGGAAATAGTCCTGTCCTGATGTCAGAGAGGAAATGCCTGCTGGACAGAGGTCTTTCCTGCACGCGGCGCCATCAACAACTAGGATTTAAACTTCAGAGGAATTCTGGGTGGAGTTTGCTTACTCCACTGTGCATGTGTGTGTACATGAGAGAGGGTCAGCAATTACAACACACAATGGGATTCCACCTACTTTTTTGATGAATAAGATTTTCCATGTGGTCACTCGTTCTTTAGCACCAATTAAGGGCATGAACTGGCTGTTTGTGTTACACACTCACAACAACAAAACACAATCTGTGACGAAGGATGGTTTTCAATTATGGTCATGTGTAAAATCCCGACTGCCAGCTATTTTTTTTTTATAAAACATAACTGGAAAATTGAAGAAACATTAAAGAATATCAAAGTGTGTTTATGGTGGTATATCCTCACCAGCAGTCAGTCATAGTTTCATTTCTGATTTTGTCTATAGGATCGTAAGTTGCTAGCGACTGCCCAGCAGATGCTTCAGGACAGCAAGACGAAGATCGAGTTCATCAGGATGCAGATCCTCAAGGCCAGCCAGGCTAGCGAGCTGAGCTTTGAGAACAGTGATGTGATGGGTGAGTCTGGCATTCAGTGGCTGATTTATAATTAGCCAGCGTGACTTCTCATAGGAGAAATGCCTTGATCAGTGAACACAAGGTCTCCTAATCTATTACGTCTAAATAGAACGTAAATAAATAGAAAGAATCATGTCGTCCTCCAGACAAGCCCATCATCAGCCCGTTGGACCTACGGGTGGAGGAGCTGTGTCACCACGCCAAGATAGAGTCCGCTGTGGCCGAGGGAGCCAAGAACGTCATGAAACTCCTTGGTTCGGGAAAAGTCACAGAAAAAAGAGCGCATTCAGAGGTATATATTCACTTGTGTTTATATCTGTGTAAAATTGACATCTCTCTCACCTCTGTGTATACAAGGGAACAAGATTGTCATCACTTTAGCCCTGATACAGTTTCATTGGCTTTAAATGAAACTGATTTCTGCCATGCTGCTGCACTGCTCCACTGCTCCACTAAAGTAAAACAGACCATGTAATTGATGATTCTCTCCCCTTCCATCCCTCTCCGACTCATTTCCACAATGACTCTTTCCTCTCCTCCCACCCTCCTGTACTTCCTTCCCTCCTTCCTTCCTCTCTCTAGGCCCAGGCTCGTTTTAATGAGTCCAGTCAGAAGCTCGACCTCCTGCGATACTCCTTGGAGCAGCGCCTTAATGAGTTGCCCAAAAACCACCCTCGCGCTAACAGCATCGTGGAGGAGCTGTCCCTGCTGGCCTCACCGGCCCTCAGTCCCAGATCCAGCATTATCTCCACACAGAACCAGTACAGCACCGTGACTAAGCCCGCTGCGCTTACAGGTAACTGGACAAAAGATACACTGGTCGGGATTATTTGAGATGGTTTACTCTCTGATATCCAACATTATCCTTTTGTTCTTCACAACCAAAGAATAAAAAATAAACTTTTGCAGTGTAGGTATATATTAGTTTTGCTCTTAATATTTCCTGTTTCACACTTTTATATTGTTCCTTTATATTGGGACTTTTATATTGTTCCTTTAGTCACACAAATACCATTAACCAACTTGACGGATCTGTTAAAGCTGGTTGCACAAAGATTAATATGACCATGGCTCAGATGAACACTCAGTTAATATCACTAGTTTAGACAGATTTGCTATGAACTAACAAAGCATATTCTTGAAATACAAATATTAAAATACAGAGATGAGATGATTGAGTAACTTGGAACAGGGCACGTTGTGTGACATATGAATATCTCTCTTCCAGGCACATTAGACGTCAGGCTCATGGGCTGTCAGGACCTTTTAGAAAATGTCCCTGGTCGCTCCAAAGCTGCGACGGTCCCGCTGCCCGGCTGGAGCCCCAGCGAGACACGCTCATCCTTCATTAGCCGAGCAAACCGAAACCGCAGTGTGAGCTCACGGAATCTGACAAAGAGCGAGGAGCTCTCCAGTGAGTAGATCAGACCTCAAAATAAGTTTGTCATGTTTAGCTTCACCACAGTTACCTGTACATACAGCTGGACCACAGTGCACCTGTAAGATGGCCCAGTGAATTAATGCATTACAAATAACCTGTGTGTTTGTTTCCTCAGATGAGATCAGTGCAGTGTTGAAGCTGGACAACACAGTAGTCGGTCAAACAAGCTGGAGGTCGGTCAGCAACCAGGCCTGGGACCAGAAGTTTACATTGGAGCTGGACCGGGTAACACACGCCACACACACTCACATACACGCATTTTTGTCCTTGACCCACATCTGTGCTGTTGACTTGTTTCACATCTCGTTTCACATCTGTTTGTGCACGTGTGTCTCTCTGTCCTGTAGTCTCGTGAGCTGGAGATCTCGGTGTACTGGCGTGACTGGCGTTCACTCTGCGCTGTCAAGTTCCTGCGGCTGGAGGACTTCCTGGACAACCAGCGTCATGGGATGTGTCTGTACTTAGAGCCACAGGGGATGCTGTTTGCTGAGGTGCACACACACAGACTTGACCTTCATTGGTGATGAAGACAATGAAAGATTTCAAAACCAACAGAAATGTAGTAAAGAAATGTAGTAATTGGCACTGATATGTGTCGGACATTAGCAGTGAGATGGTCAGATTTGTACTTAGCAGCTTTATTTTTTACTTTAATGTAACTTTTGATTCAGCGAGACTTTATACTCCTTTTATGTCTTTTCTGTCTTTAACAAAACAAAAACACACATCATAATAACTTTTGAGTCCATCCTGTAAGCATTTCACTGTACTGTTAGTCATACTGTCTGTTTTGTTTGTTATCTAATCTTTTATTTCTCTTGTTTAGGTAACATTTTTCAATCCTGTCATTGAGAGACGACCTAAGCTGCAAAGACAAAAGAAGATTTTCTCAAAGCAGCAAGGTGAGTTAATATTACCTCGCCCTTTTTCATGGTGTACTTTTGTTATTGTCTGGGAATCATCTCAGATGTAGTATTTAATAATGTGGGTGGCTGTAACAAAGGAGCCAGTGATATTTTTAGATATTTACACTCTATGTTCTATGTTTTTCTCCTCCTCCTTCTTCCTCTCTTATTCCTCTGTCTCTTTTTCCTTTTCTTCATTATCAGGTAAAACCTTCCTGCGAGCCCCTCAGATGAACATCAACATCGCCACCTGGGGCCGCCTCGTGAGAAGAGCTATACCGACAGTTAGCACCAACTCCTTCAGCCCACAGGCGGCTGAGACTGTGCCCAGCAGCCTGCCTGGTTCACCCACACCCAGCAGGTACACAAACACACACACACACACTCAAACATACATGAACTAAGGGCACTGAAGTGTGATTATTAACCCATACTAAAACTGTGAAAGGTACAAGTTGATTTAAAAAAAAACTGTGATGTACCTCTGCACAGTGACCCGCTGGTGACCAAGCTGGACTTTGACAAAGAGCCCACCCCAGGACCAAAACACTATCCAGCACCCGATGACCTCCGAGAACCCCTGGTGCAGGATAAGTTGCCCGACAAGGAGGAAGTACAGGTATGGAATTGTAGGAATTACTGCTAATCTTGATAAGGCAGCAACAAACTTGCGTAATCACACATAAAGACAACAGAACTGCAGCTCAGCTGTTTGTTAGACCATTAAAATGGCCTCCATGCTCTCTCTCTGTTTGAAGCAAGAAAATCAATTCTGTTAAGGCTTAAAGAGTGCTGTCCGCGCATCAGATAGCACCCAGCCAGATGAGAAAATCCTGTGTAGAAAATTTGACAGAAAGATAAAAGATAGAAGGTCAAAAAAGTTCAATAAAAAGAAGCAATCATAGAGAGAGCAGGTGCAATCCTAAAATCCCAAAATCTATGTGATCCACAACCAGAAGGAGTGCTTAATCAAAAAATAGTCACATTCAGTTAAGCTACATTATATATACTTGATTTAACTGGAAAAATTAAGATTGGAAAATCAAATTCTCCGTTATTGTATTACATGCAGTCTAAAGTCTGAAGTTTGAGTATTAAGATATATCTATAATTTTCCAGTAAAAAGGGTTAACAGCTCATCGCTCATCATTTTTCACTGACCATACAATTTGACCCATTGATGATCTTCGCCGTTGTTTTACGCGTATTCACTCCTCTGTCCTCCTGTTTCGTGTTCGCTCTCTGCAGGACGCACTTGCCTCGTTTGACTTCTTGAACAAGAGAAACAGCATGGTGGTGAAGCCAGACCTGGACAGAGCGGTGGAGCAGGAGATCCAGCATCCAGACCTGGAGCTCATCGCCATCCAGAAAGATGCAGAGATAAGGTAGGAGAGCTGCATGGCTGACTCGTCTGTGTTACTTTAAAAGCTACATTTCTGAAGAAATTCAAACTCTAAGTAGAGTCTTTTATTGGGAAATGTAGCAGGAAGAATACAGTTATTTCTGCACAGAAAGATCGAAAAAACACAGTTTGCTGGCAACCTGCCACTGTTTTTGTTGTTACAGCTCTTGACACCTGTCACGGTCTGTTCAGCTGTGATGTTCTGACATGGAAGTTTTCAGTGGAGCTAAAATAGTATCATGGCTGTAAACACTGCCCCCTGGCTTTGAATCCTCATGTTCCTGAGGTTAATGGTCATGTAGTCTGCTGCAGGCTGGTTCTGTATTCAAAGCATCAGCATTATTTATTTTTTTATTGATGGATATCTTTTGTTTAGAAACTTGTAAAAAAAATATATATAAAAAAAAAAACAAAGACAAGATTAAAAACAAAAGATGAATAGCAATAGAAGAATAGGATAACAATGATCTCAATAAACAAATTCACATAAGCAACATACAGTAAATATTACATGTTCAAAAAGGAATAGGATAAAGTAGTAACTTATTTATTCCTACCCCTTCTCCACCACTCACCAATTAATCCATATATAAAATGTATAAATAGAAATAATACAACAACATGCACACCTCTCTTCATTTAGTTTATAATGGATACTAATTTAAATACGGGTCTTTTTCCAGGGAAGAAGAGCAGTTCCACTTCAGCCTAAAAGATTTCAAATGTGTGGCGGTCCTTGGACGTGGTCACTTTGGAAAGGTATATTTGATTTGATCATCCAGCACTAACAGTTATTTTTATTATTAATCAATCTGTCTATTATTTTGCTTGATTCATCAGTAATACCTGCAAGTAGTAAAAAAAAACAACAACAAAAAATGCAGTGTTACAATTTCCCTGAGCTGACGGTGAGGCCTTTGAATTGCTTGTTTCTGGCCAAACATCTAAATATATTTTATCATCATTAAATCCTCAAAATTTAGAAATTTGGAAAAAATAAAGGAAATGGCATTTTTCTTTGAAATATTACCTCAACAATTTGTCACTGAATTGTTGGTTCTAGTCCAACAGAACAAAGCGGGCAAGGAGCTGAAGTGTCTCTCTCCTCTGTTTCTCAGGTGTTGTTAGCAGAATATAAAAGCACAGGAGAGATGTTCGCCATCAAAGCTCTGAAGAAAGGAGACATTGTGGCTCGTGATGAGGTGGACAGGTAAACATTTGAAGCTTCTGCTCGGCCCAGTGACTCATCAGCGTGCCAAAGGCACCGCAGGGCTGTGAAGTTGATCTATTAATCTGAGACCAGAAGTTATGGAGCATCATTTATATTGTAAGTACAAACCTCAGTTACCGTGTTCCCATGACTCACACATTCTGCTCCTCTTTTTCTACAGTCTGATGTGCGAGAAGAGGATCTTCGAAACGGTCAACAGTGTCCGCCACCCGTTCCTGGTCAACCTGTTTGCGTGCTTCCAGACGCCAGAGCATGTGTGTTTTGTCATGGAGTATGCGGCAGGAGGCGACCTGATGATGCACATCCACGCTGACGTTTTCTCCGAGCCCAGGGCCATGTGAGTGACGAGAGGTTTAACTCCATCACCAGTGTCTAAACTGTTCGCTCTTACTGTCTATTGGTGAATTGTTCATGAGGGCCGTCTGGATTTCAGATTTCTCTTCACTCGTCGGCGTCGTGTGTCTTGTATCTATTTCTTTGGCAGCACAGAGATCATTTACACGTCAGTGGGAATACAGAAAGAACTTTGTTTTAACATATCCTAAAAAACTTTCCCCTCAGTGTGTAAAACTTTTATTCCTTTATATGAAGGTGTGTTCTGCTGAATTGAGCCTTTGTTTTCTTTATATTCCTTTTGTAACCTAATCTACTTTGTGTTTTGTACCTTTTGACAGATTCTATGCAGCCTGCGTGGTATTGGGATTACAGTTCTTACATGACCATAAGATTGTGTACAGGTGAGCAGTTTGAGGAAGTCATTTCGTTCATCATATCCTCCCTGTTGAATGTAATGTGAGAAGTATGAAGTGTTCAAAATATTCCTTTTTTCTTTGTTAATTCACAGAGATTTGAAGCTGGATAACCTGCTCCTGGATACAGAGGGATATGTAAAGATTGCTGACTTTGGGCTCTGCAAAGAAGGTAAAATGGAAATCCACATTTCTACTTAAGGCTTTATACATTGAGATTAAACAGGATCGTTTCAATAAGCTCTCTACATTCATATCGTGTAACTACAAAATGATTGAAAGTATCCTGATTGTTTTCGACATGTACGTTATTGATGTCCACACAGGGACTAAAAGACAGATGTTGATTTGTTTCAGAGAGGTGTTGGTTCTTTATCAAACAGCCTCTGTGTTGCTTTCAGGAATGGGTTTCAGGGACCGCACCAGCACATTTTGTGGCACTCCAGAGTTTTTAGCTCCAGAGGTTTTGACTGAAACGTCGTACACTCGTGCTGTGGACTGGTGGGGACTCGGCGTCCTAATCTTTGAGATGCTGGTCGGGGAGGTGAGTGCATATTTGCTCCAGATGTTCAGCAGAATGACTTTATCTAGAAAGACTGTATTTGATTTCACAAAAACCTCCACACACATTCAGTAACTGAACATCGTCAGTCATTCACATTCAGCAGCGGTTGTCACGTGTTCATCTCTTCCGTCTTGACACGTCTCTTTTCAGTCGCCCTTCCCCGGTGATGATGAGGAGGAGGTGTTTGACAGCATCGTCAACGATGAAGTCCGCTACCCACGGTTCCTCTCAACCGAGGCCATCTCCATCATGAGGAGGGTGTGTGAACACACAGATTAAAAAAACAGCTGAAGAATCACTGAAGTGCAAAATCATTCATTTCTCCTGACAAACCCTCACTGTGTACAGTATGAGAGGATACACCAACTAAATGATCAGTGTATGTGCAGGTAGTGTATCAGGGTTATATTTACTGTGTTGTAATCATCTTTTTGTGCTCAGCTTTTGAGGAGAAGTCCAGAGCGACGACTGGGAGCAGGAGAAAGGGACGCAGAGGAGGTTAAGAAACATCTATTCTTCAGGGTGAGGAAGGAAACACAATGTGCAATTTGCACTTTAGTTTTTTCCCTGCTTTTATTATTTTGTATTTCCATGAATAATTTGACATCGCTGAGTGTCAGAGGTGCTTTTTACCTTTTGGACAGAGCCAGGCTAGTTGTTCCCCCTTGTTTCCAGTCTTTACACTAAACTAAGCTAACTGGCTGCAGCAAGCAAATGAATCCATCTATGCCTTTTAAGAAAATGAACACTAACGTGACCCCCTTCCTGTTTCTTTCTCAACAGAGCATGGATTGGAACGGACTGTTGGCCAAGAAGGTGAAGCCGCCGTTTGTGCCGACTATTCAGGGCACCAACGACGTTAGCAACTTCGATGACGAATTTACCTCAGAGGCCCCGATCTTGACCCCGCCCAGGGAACCCCGAGCGCTGAACTCTGAGGAGCAAAACATGTTCTCTGACTTTGATTACATCGCTGACTGGTGTTAGCTTCACCTCACCCCCCGTCTACAGACACACACACACACACACACACATGCATGCACGCACACACACACTGTGAACCAACCAATGCAGCAATGACTGTAGCTCACATCATTTTAAAACTTTTCCTCTTCCTTGCCCAAAAATGTTGAGGAGGGGCAACAAGCCTTCGGGCAAAAACTCTGTGCCATTGAGAAGAAAGTCCAGAGGACCTCCACTTATTTTATAATTCACATGAAGAACTTTTTTTTTTTTTAAGGAAAAGGAAACAAATGAGACTTTGTAGTTAGAGAGTGAAGGAGGAGGATCGCTTCATCCTCCTGCACACGTCGTCGTCATGTCCGTTGTCTGACCACTGAGAATGTTTTTCAAATGAACTCTGAGAAAACGGCAACATCACAATCATGTTATTCAGTGTCACTGTTTTCAGTTGCTTTCTTTTTTTTTTTTTCTTTTGTACAGATTATATTCAGTCGTATTTTATTGTTTCTCTCCCCTCTTATTTGCCCTCGCATAGCTTTTGGACTTTTTTTTTTCCCCCTCACTGTAAAGTTTGACGTTTCTGCCACGATCATGTCTGAAACTGGTGTTCGGTGAATTTGAGGTGCTCAAAGCATCGTCACCGAACGGTCAACTACAGCAAACATCTTGACTACTACTGCTGCTGCTTCTTGACTTGAAATCCAAGTAAGAGTCTTCACACTACATTTCTTTTTTTTTTCGTCTGGGGGCAGAAATCTTTGCCCACACCTGTTTGTCAACCTCACCTGAAGCTTCCACGGCTACTGACAACAACCCACAGTTAATAACACTCATCCAGGGTTTCATGCTACTTCAGCTGGTGAATTAATTACACTTAGATATATTTGGAAATTAATGAGTTGGTGATTAAAATACCTTTTGGCTAGAAGAAATAATGCAGAATATTTAATTTTTTTTCTGTCTGACGCCCTCTAGTGTCTGTGCAGTTTCAGGCTGACATTCAGCTCTCTCTTTTCTTAAGATCTCACTGTCCCTTAGTGTTACAGTATCTCTTAGGAGCAGTAAAAACACACCGTAAAATTTAATTAATTATTCTGCCAGAGCTGAGTTCAGTTGGATTTCTAATTCAGTTTTCCATTCCTCAGTGAACAGCTGGTTGTTGCGGACCTGACAGCGTCTCTCGTTACCTCAGTCAAAGTGAAACACTAAAAAGCGAGTCGCACACTCACAGCTACCAAAACCAAATTCATCCTGTCCCCCTCGAAGCAGCAGGCAAACAACTCTCCATGGTTTAAAAAAAAAAAAAAAAACTAAATCTGACGGACTGACAGTGAAGCCAATGACAGATGATCCCGAAGACGAGTGCCAAGCTGGATGTTTGTTTTTTTGGGAACAGACTAAATGGAGTTATTCTTGTCTCTGTCAAAATGTCATGTAAATGCTTCCCATGCTGTTCTGTGATCAGTTACATGTTTCAGTGGAACCAGCTTATGACTGTCAATTTGCATGTTATATATAAACTGACTCAAATGTTGGAGACCTGTTGATATGAATCACTACAGGGGAGGGCAGGGTATATTATATATACATACTGTATGTAAACAATTAAGCTGAAAGCACTAATTTTATCAATAGTTTTAATTATCTACGTTTCTTAATGATGGAAATAGATTGTACAAAGTTTTTTTGTATTATTCTTTGCTTGTGCATGTTGTTGCCAGAACAGACAAAAACTTAATGGATGGTACACCAATACCCAAGTCACAACTGTTGCTGTCCGGTGTAAAAAAAGAAAAGGCATTTTTCGCAGTTGTCGTTTGTTGTTGCCCATCATGAATGCACAAATTAAACATTTGTAATAGTGGCTTTGCATTTATTTGTGATGTTGACCACATCCTCACAGTTAAATCTGGGTAGTTTGAATTTGACCTGTTTTGTTTTCTCAAACTTACTAAGGAATCAAATTTCAGATGCAATCATTCAAGTTCTCATGAGGAAGATGCAGAGGTTAAACAGAGTTTTTATGTAAACAAATGTCATTTCAAACCATGAGCTGATTACCCTGCTTTAATGAAAATCTTTTATTTTTTTTAAATTACCTGAAACAATTCAAACAAACTAACAAAATATAACCTGGTCATTTTTCTACAAAAACAAAAAGTTATGTATACAGTATGAAACCAGCCTAAAATTGCAAGCAATTACATTTTCCCACTTGGACATATATACATGATACAGTATATACACTCAAATGAAATACTGTAAGTACAGTCTGCAAGCTGTTTATTTGAGCACTGGAATGTGTCCGTTTTATTCCTGTGAGAGCGCCTTGAAAAAGGCTTGAAGTCTTAGGAGGGACAAGAGAAATCTTCCAAATCCAACACAAATATGATTTAATAATAATAATAAAAAAAAACAATCCTGTAAGTACAGCAGAAAATATCGGCACGGTGCATTGAGCATCTTCCTCACAGTTGGGGCAGCTTGTCGACGGGCGTGTCAAATTTGAAGTCTGGAGGGAAGAGTTCTGCAGCGCGCGGGTAGATGAGGCGGTATGACTGTCTGATCGTAACGTCTGCAACACCAGCAATATCCCCGATTTCTGTGGAAGCATCACAAAGTCACAGAATCTGAAACCTGCTGCATTTTCAAGATAGTAACTGGAGTTTTCAGAAGCTCTAAGATGCAACTTTCAGGAAAACTTTCAACCAAAAGGCATCACGTCTGTAGCTGGAGGGAAACAACTGTCCTGCTCACTTCAACAGGGCAGAGGACAAATAAGACATTCTGATCAAACCATTAAGATGTGACTCTCAGCTTTACCCATTTCCCTTTATTAGACGCAACCAAATATATAAAATAAACACATTTAACCTAGTGATGCATTTCAGTCAAGGATTCACTTTTGCTTCCCTCATTTTCAGCAGGCAATATTGTACTCTGCACTCCACTATATTTATCCATCTATTTAATGACTTGTCACTTTGCAGATGATGCATAAGATACATACCATAATCTGTAGTGTTGCACAGGTAGTGGTTTATGGGAATTCAAACCAACAGTAAAAAAAAAACTAAGAAATTAAAAATTCAACTATTTAACACTGATTTTACTGTCCAATATATATTTACTCAGGTGAACTTTGTAATCCAGGAGTTCTCTGTATTGTGGTGTTTCCTACTTGCATGTGATTACAGGCACAATTTGTGATTACAACCAAAGAAAAGAGAGTCCTAACATCAAGGAAATGGGCCTCCCTTTACATTTAAACTGAATGACAGGTCTTTAAAGCCAAACGGTAATTAAAGCTATTTTTTATGCTGCAGTTTGTTTACACAAGACTAAAATAGACCAACTGTATATTATGGCTGGCTGAGTACCAATTTTTCATCTACAAGACAAACAGTCCAGTTGAGGTTCCTGTATCTGAAACAGGTCTGGTCCAGATTACAGTCGGTCTGATTAGTGTCTGTGTGTGTTAGTATGTCTCACTGCAGACTCGCAATTAAGATCTGTGATGTTTCACAACCATCACAGGAGAAAATGTGTTTTTTGAGCCTGGACTGTGACGTGCCACGAAAACATGACACATCTGTGTTCAGCTGTCACTGATGATTATCTGAAGCACCCTGCTGCCTGTGCTGGTCTCCTCTCTCTAGTTGGGGGTTGATAAATTATTCTGGGTTTTATCTGGATCAGTTCTGACGTGTCCATGGGTCCCTTTCTAATCTGGTCTCTCTTAAAAAAGAGAACATATTTATGCGCGCAGGAATTTAAATGGTTTTCAGTCCACGTCAGACACCCAATCTTGTCTACCTCTAGTACCAGTACATGTGAAAAGTTTGGGGGAAAAAAAGAAAGCAAAAAAAAAACCCTTTATATTGATCGCTTAACTCAAATTGTTTTTCCACCTCTTCCACCTTCCACCTAAACTCAACATTTTGGAGTCTGAAGTATTGTTACAGTAAGATCGCTCACCTTTCTGGGTCTTTTTCTCTGCAGAGGCCTGGGAGGCCATGTAGATGGCTGCTGCAGCCACAGAGATGGGGCTCCTGCCGGGCACCAGGTCGAGCTCCACGGCCTTCCGGGCAATGAAGGTGGCTGCCATCTGCACCTGTTTGGGCAGGCCCAGGTTGGAGCAGAAGCGGGACATGAAGTCTCCAGTGGTGATGAGGTCCACGCTGGTCTCCAGCGCCTTCAGGATCAGCTTGAAACACCTGCCAATCTCCTTCTTAGAGATCCGGGACACGGCGCAGATCTCTGAGGAGCGAAGAACAAGGAACTCCTTTAGATAACAAGTGAAAGAAATGTGTCACTTTCTCATTACAGTTAATCTCTACTGCAACTTCTGCAACTTCTGCAATAAAATAAGAGAAGGGAAAGTGCATCGACCGTGAATCTTTTACTTCTAAAAATAAGATGTTTTCTTCTTCAGCTGACAGGAATCTAATTGCCTTTAGGTAACGGTGGCAAATGACACACCACAGACTACACTTAAGGGATTTAAGTCTGTGAACCTCTACCAGGAAAAGGTCAGAGCAATTTTCAAAGAATATGCATCAACATAAAACCATATTTCTTTCTGTCCTGTCTGACAATGAAGAAAAATACTGTGACGCTGTTTTGTCAGTCAGACAACACAGCACAAGTGAACTGAGAGGATTCCCATGAGTAATTCAGGCAAACCACAAGTTTGGAACATAATTTCCTCTTAATACCAATTCTTCTCATTTTCTTTCCACCAATGGTTAAATACATTTTGTAATTATTTCAAGTGTAAATTTGTATCGGTCTTTTTTTTTTTATAGCCAGTAAACATGAATGTAAATGAGGGACAATGTGCATTACTAGTAGGCATGGCTCATGATTTTCAAATGGTTATTTGATTACAAAAAGAAATAGAATAGTTTAAATAGTCTTACAACTATGTTGACCCTCATTTTTTAAATAAGAATCTTTTTTATTGAATTTTTTGCATTGCATAACAAAAGTGGCAGCACGGTATAAGGAAAATGAAAGACAAGTGTGGGTACAACAATGAAACCAGTTGTCAGTCATGGGAAATATCACCAACAGGATACTGAATTAGCACTGTATATAGTATACAGAAAACAAACAAACAAACCAGCAACAACAGTAACCATACTAACAATAAACAAAATAATCCCTCCCCATCCACTGCCAGTGAGCACAATATACAAACAGTTACCAAACACACCTGAGTGAGTGAAAGTTGAAAGCTGCAAGTGCTGAGCTGAGCTAAGCATAATGGTGACAGGACCTTCTACAGAGTCTGGAATGTGTTCAGAAAAGGCCCCACACTTCATCAAAGGTCTTGTTTGAATGTTTAAGAGCACATCTGATTTTCTCAACCTTTAAGCAGGACATCACATCTGACAACCACTGTGAGTGGGTGGGTGGGCCAGCGTCCCTCCACTTAAGCAGGATTGCTTGCCGAGCAAGTAGCAGGATGAAGGATAAAGATCGACGTTTATCTGCCATTAGATGGATGTTCTTACCAATAAACCCAAATAGAGCAGCCAGAGGATCTGCCTCCAGTTTGATCTTAAACACCTGAGAAAGAGTGTGAAAAACCTCCATCCGGTAATTGATGAGATGGGGGCAAGACCAGTACATATGAATAAGAGAGGCTTCGGTGTGTTGGCATTTATCACAGTGGGGGCTGATTTCTGGATATATGCAAGATAGTTTGGCTCTTGAAAGGTGAGCTCTGTGTACCACTTTAAACTGAATTAAGTAGTGGCAAGCGCCGCACAGACAGGTTGAATTAACCAGTTTGAGTATTGAAGTCCATGTATCCTTTGATAGAGAAAGGCTCAGATCATCCTCCCATGCTGCTTTGAGCCCATCAGTAGAGGCAAGCCTTAGGTCTGACATCATGTCATAAAAGACTGAAATGAGCCTCTTGATCCAAGCAATGCAAGAGTAGATATGTTTTTATCTGAGTGTAGTTCCATGGCCTACTGCGCAAATTCGCAGCCCAGTAGTAAAAGCAGAAATTGGAAAGAGCCAAGCCACCGTTAGCCTTGTTCTTTTGAAGGTGGGCTTTGTTGAGGCAAGGACACTTACCCCACCATATATGAGGTGATACGGGAATCAAGTTGGTCAAAGAATGATCTAGGAATAAAGAGGGGGGCCTGAGGTAGGGCCTGAAAAAGATAAGAATTTAGGCAAAATAATCATTTTAACTGAATTGATGCGCCCTACAAGAGACATGGACAGAGGTGACCACCATGTTAGCGTGTGTTTTACCTGGTCTAACAAAATCCCCAAATTTTCTTTAAATAGATCCTTGTATTTTCTTGTAACTGTGATGCCCAGATAGGAAAACTTGTAGCTTTCGATTTTAAAAGGAAGGCTGGTGAAATGTAATTTTTGTGCTTTGCTATTGATTGGAAAAGAGCACACTTTTGTTAAGATTTAATTTATACCCTGAGAGTTGTCCGGACTGACTGAGCAATGACATGGTGGGGGGCAAAGAGGTACTCGGGTTTGAGACAAGAAGCAAAAGGTCGTCTGCATAAAGAGAGACCCTATGCTCCACTCTGGCCCTAACGATACCGGAAATGTCTTTGCACTTACGCAAAGTAGTGGCAAGCGGCTCAATGGCCAGATCAAAAAGCATAGGACTGACGAGACACCGCTGGCGGGTTCCACGCGTAAACCAAATTGTTTTGACTGCTGTGAGTAGGTACGAACTGAGGCTAAAGGGTTAGAATATAATTTGATCCAAAGAACAAAATTTGGTCCAAAGCCGAACATGTCTAAAACTGCAAACAGGTACCTCCACTCGACACAATCAAATGCTTTTTCTGCATCAAGAGAAATCACACATTCAGGTACCTCCTCAGAGGCAGAATACACAGCGTCCAAGAGCCGGCGGATTGTAAAGTAGGCATGCCTGTTCTTAATAAATCCAGTTTGGTCTGCAGATATTATTGAAGGAAGGGCATTCTCTAGTCTACGTGCTAGGACCTTGGCTAATATTTTAGCATCAGTGCCTGTAAGAGGCACATTCAGTTAGGTCCTTCCCTTTTTTTGCAGTTAAAGTGATATAGGCTTCAGTAAAGTCTGCAAGAGTTAGATAAAACACCACATACATGTGGAGATAGGAGAGGAGAAAACTACTTAAAAAATTCTGTGGGGAAGCCGTCAGGTGCTGGGCATTTTCCGGACTGCATAGAAGAGATGACCAAAATTATTTCTGCCTGAGATATGGGCTCCTCTAAATTCCGCTTGAAGTCCAGTGAACGTTTTGGAATGCTAAGACTGCCTAAAAAGTCAAGAATTTCTTTGTCATCTGCTTAGGACTCCGATGTGTAGAGCTGAGAGAAGAAGTCCCTGAAAGCATCATTAATTTCTGAGGTCTGAGGTAATATGGCCGTTCGGCTTTTGGATACTGGAAATAGTCTGCTTGGCTCTAGAGCCTTTGAAAAGGTTTGCAAGCATTTTGGGTTTATCTCCATGAATATAAAACATAGTCTTTTGTTTTAAAAAGTGAGTATTCAATTCAACTGAATGCGTAGTAAGCAGGTCAAACCTGGTCTTGAGTTTGTTTTTTATACAAGTTTGGATCTTTGGTATGTGCATATTGTTTATCAATCTCTCCAATTTGGTGAGCAAGATCCTCCCACTCTCTTCTATTATCTGCCCCCTAATGTTCAAAGCACCCCAGACAGTTAGGCTTGACACTTCAGGGGTCATGTTGGTAGAGAAGAAAAAGACCATCTCCCTCTCCATGAATTTCACAAATGGCGCTTTTCCACTAGCACCTACTCAGCTCGACTCAACTCGGTTTTTAGGCTTTTCCATTATGTTTTAGTACCTGGCACCAGGTACTTTTCTAAAGTACCTACTCGGCCGTGGTTCCAAGCGAGCTGAGTCGAAGCCGAAAAATGTGACGTCGGCAGACGGCAGGCCATTAATTGGCCAGGGCGTGGACGTCACTAGATGAGTCAGGAGAGCGACTCGTTCATAAGAGTCAACCGCGCCATTTTTAAAACGCAATAACAGCAAACACGATACAATCAGAGATGGCTGCACAGAAATCAACCCCTGTGGAGCAACGACGAGGTGCAGACATTTCTTTGTCTGGTGGCCTCCATAGTTGTTTGTGTGGCATAACAAATGACGTCGCTGGAGTTTCGGCCGCGTTGCTATGACGACCCCACCCACACTGAGGTGGTACTCTATTGTAATGGAAAACGACCGAAACCGAGTCGAGTCGAGTTGAGTAGTGCTAGAACTGTGTAATGGAAAAGAGCCAAAAGTTATCATCTGAGAGTAAGGTTGGATTAAACCGCCACTGTCTATTCCTTTGTGGGATGTCAAGGAGGGACATTTCCAAAATAATAGGGGGATGGTCTGAAATCACTATGCTCTGGTTGACCCTTGTTTTATGTAAAAACAATGAAAGATATATTTCTAAACCAACTGGAAAAATTAGCAAGGTTATAATGGTGCCTGCCAATGTCTGTGCCATTAGAGAGGGTGTTTTCCACGGCAGGGTTAGACAGGTTAAATATCAGTACACTTCAGCTGAGGTAAACACAAATTCCTCTGGTGTGTGTCTTCAAAGAATGGTCAAAGAGTTCAAGGTGAATATCAAAGAGTATTTGTGCTAAAAATGCCCATCCCCATTTACAACGCATTAAGAAGTTGTTTAGAAGTTTGATTTCTTTCTCAGGAGCAGCTGTCACTTCAGTAATGCATCAGAGAGCAGAAGAGGCGTTCATCCTGACCTTTAAATGTTCTTGGTACACCTTCTTGTCTGCAGGCGATGTAGAGACAGGCTGAAGCAATGGCATCATTGGCTCTTCCCTTCAGGCTCTTCTGTTCGTAAACCTGCTTGAATAAGTTGTTTGTTCTGTCCTGCAGAGCAAAAACATGATTTACAGCAAGCCAATTATTTTCATCCTCATGATAAAATATATTGACAACAATCTTTCCAAAGTCAGCCACATTTTTAAAGTTTATTTTAAGATAAGATTAAATCATGTTTGTCTTCACAAATGCAAAATGAGTTTTAATGTAAGTGAATTATGAAAATCTAAGAAAAATAGTGCCTCTCAGAAACACTGTTTTAGCCTCATTTTGTTGAACCAAAAGAAGATGACACCAATAAAGTTATTGTGTTAGAGTGTAAGTGAGGCCAACATGTGGCTCTTTGCCAGAATATGTGACTCTTTATGTATTTCTGTTTGTCATGTTTCCTTTTTTAAACAAATTAATGTTTTATTTATATCATCATCTACATTCTTGTTTGAAAAGATGTCCCTAGTTAATGGAACAAAACCTCAGACCCCAAATACCTTGTGACACTGATATCAACGTGTGGTCAACCCACAGATAGCTGCCTCAAGTAAATCTGTAGTTCCAGTCAACTCCAGTCCGCAGAGACGTTTACACACACTTCAACGATAAACCACAGACTGACGCAATAATTGCCTCAAACTGTTGTATCCGTTTCATTTCTTTTGTTCACTGACTTACTATGTTTTGCCCTCACGTGACAGGCCTGATCACTACATGCTGATGGTGCCTGAAACAAACCGGGTGGAGATGAGGGCTGACGCACATCCGCACAAGAGTGTGTGAGCAAAAACTTACTATGATGTTCCTCGGCAGGTTGATGCGATCTGCCATGGTGCTGATTTCTTTGAAGGCGTTGAGCATGGCCCGGTCAGAGCTGCTCATGGTCCGCCGGTTCTGGTACTTGGAGTTACCGAATTCATCAAAACTAGCTGCGCCTGTTCCCTGTGGTGGAAAATTCACTTTAATTGTATTTCAAAGGAATAACACTGCGATCAATGAAAACAACAGGGCTTTTTTTTTTTTTTTTTTTTTTAAATAAATGGAGAGCAGAACTGTCTCTTACCTTGCTGATCATGGTGGTTAGGTCGCCTCCATTGAGCAGCGGGTTCTGGGCATCTCCCACTCTTGATGGATCTTTGAGGGCTTTCTCATTGGAAAACGTCCTCCACTCTGAGCCGACGTCGATTACACGGTCACCTGAGGAGATATGGTTTAAAATGAATAAGATATATAAGAAATTAGAGTTACACCTGGAAGGTGTTTTTGGAAGATTTATTAAATATTCATTTGTTTATTTGCTGCATGGCTAAAGGAGATAAGATTTAAATGCATAGTTCATAGTTTTTCTGATGCTGTGCCGCCTTTGTTTAATCTTTGAAGCTGATTTTAAGACTTTTAGCACCAACATGGGCAACCACAACGTTAGTTTAAATGTAAAATGCATCCACACTTCTCACTTGGGGACCAACAACATCTTCACTCTGGATTAAAACATGCAACCTATTATTAAATAAACAGACCTAAATATCCTTAAAACACAAATGATTTTTTGATGCATTATGGTTTTAGTTTTCAACATACATACGTCTGTATGTATGTTTTTGGATGTCATATTTATAATTTCTTGCATCGATAGCCAAACCTTTGGCTCTAAAACAGGCTTCTTTTACTTCCTTGATACAAAAGAAGTTTAACATAACAAACACTGACACTGAGTCCAATTCAGAAATAGATGATGGTAGTTGTAATAAATGTGACTGATTCTGTTAAACCTTATGAGTCACCTGCACATATAAATAGCAACCAAACACATTAAGAAAAAAAAAAAACCTATTGTGTCTTTCCGCTCGGCCGTGTTACTCCCCTCTGGAATGATTAACCAAAAGATGGTGCAATGTTCAGAATAATTCCCTCATGCTAACACCTCATTGGGTGTCTCAGTCTCACACACTGTAAACACTGTCTCTCTTCAGCTCGTCACAGAACTCTTTCAGTTTCGCTCCCACTCTCAGGACTTTGGCTCCGGCTCAATTATTTCACTCTTGTCCCTTCCCTCTCTTCTTCCTCATTTTCCTATCACTGTATGTCTGCAGATGTACAGAGGATAAAAGATGTGACACGGATGGAGCATACTGTCTGAACAGGGTCATTATTTTCTTCCAGTTTTCTCGACTGTCTGTTCTTGAACAGCGTAGCAGGTTTGAGGATTAGATTTGTGATATTTTAATCTTGTTAGGCTTTTTTTTTTCAAAACCATCCATCAGTCTTTCTAATATCTCAAGGCAAAGTGACATTCATCTCCTTAGAGGCCGGCCAAAGCTATGGGAGCAGGAACAGAGGGCACTTTAGCTTGCATCAGAGCGGCTGGCGTCTCTCGCCTCCCATCTGACCTGCTCTGTGCTCAGAAGGCTCATTAGAGGAGAACTCTGTGTTCCCTGCAGCTTTGTCTTACAGTTTGCATCACATGCTGACAGGATTTTTGCTTCATACACTTTGTATCTGCAACTTTTGTTCCTGTTTGTGCCTCAACTTCTCATAACCTACCTTTTAGTTGTTGTTTTTTTTTTTTTACAGTAAATCTAATGTTTGTCTAGTTTCCATCCCTTTTCTATCGCCTTTTTGTTACACAGGCTTCTCCTTTATCTGCCTTTAAGTTGTATTTGTGTTTTTATATGACTGACTCTTTCATCATTATTAATTCAGTGTGGATATCAATGTTCTGCTAGCCTATCACTGAATGTACACAGTTATTTCTTCATATTTTTAATAATATATATATATATATATATATATATATTTTTTTTTTTACTTCTATTTTTATCTGACTTGAGTAAAAAACTAAAAGGTCAGATCACTTAAATTGCAATCAACATTTACTTTCTTTATGTCCATAATAATGCAGACATCTCAAAGAAGACAAAGTTGAGTTTTTTTTAGATGTAGTTTTTATATAATGCTTACACCACAACAATTATATCTGCCTCTATCGTACAGCACTGATGAAACAAGTCTAAGGCTCTTATATCCTGCAGATTAATATCAGGAGGCCGGCTGAGTGGCATTACAGAGAAATAAATTCACTGAATCAGCTTCTAGCTTTGATCTTTGTTAACTGTGTCCTTGGTTGACCCGTCAACCCACCTGATGTTCACATGCTGAGTCATTTAACCCTCATGTTGTGTTCCGGTTCAAATTTGACCGATTTAAAAGTTTTATCTCTGAAACATACTTACTTTAATTTGATCGGACTGACCTTAGATTCCATGACTTTGTCCACAAAGAGGATTTCAACACACAAAATAAATTGTATTGATTTAAATACAATTTTGTGTGTTTTATTCAACATTTTGTACACTCTTGGTGTTCCCGGTCAAAAATGACCCGTCAAGAGAAATGAATGGAGGAGACGCCAATTAGAGTATAAAAGTGAGAGCTCAGGTACATCATTTGTCAAATGAACACACTTACACACACACACACACACACTTTTACACACACACACTTTGGGTTCCCTGGCAACCACCTAGTGAACCTTTGCCCAGTAGAGTTTCTCTCCCACGGGAGCAACACCTGTTGGCAGCTCTCACAGACGGCTGCAACGTAGTTTCAAATAATACTGAACTTTTCTCGTAGCTTTGGTATATAATGCTTTTATGAGGCCTTGCTCACGGTTCATTATGTGGCAGCACAATGGCAGGCCGATACACCGTAAGTGAGGCTTCTTGATTATATATTTGATCACCACACTGGTGAGGAGGAGAGAGGCCAGGAAACTGGCAGTGAGGATGGATTAGAGGAGGAAGTGTCAGAAGCTGAAGATGACAGAATATAATCCAGAGCAAGAAATAACTGATGTGAAAACAAGCGTAACGTGCCATAAATGGCAATGCATATATTTGCAAGGCACATGCAACAATCTGCACACATTGTCCAATATGTACATGAGAAAAAACACCATTGAAGTTTGAGTTAACCCACTCCACCAAGTTTAGAAGCCTGATTTTATATCACTTTTGAACATTGTGATGTCATGGTTGTTGGTAGTTGTTGTGGTAACATCGTCTTTGAAAAAGACCAATTGACAACTTGCTGTTGCTCATATGAGCTTTATCTATAACTTGCAAAAGGCATTCTCTTGTACACCGAGGCTTACACTGCTCAAAATGTGAAACACGGAGGCAAAACAACGTGAGGGGGAAAACCCTCAAGAAAAAGCACCTCTTACAAACAGCTACCCTCTAGCAGAGTATAAGTATTAAACCATTTAATAGTGCTCATATTACACTTAATGTATTAAGTATTACATTTAATGTATTAAGATATTGATCTTGGAATATTGTGAAATTGTTAAGTGTAGTGTTGGGAATAATTTCCTTTGTACACAAATAAAATCTTCCCGGTCACTTTTGACCAGGAACACAAAAGCTGTTACTTTATGTGACTGTCAAAACAAATGTCGTTGGTAACTTTGACCCAAAGTATTCTGTGATAAACAGTATTCTATGTTTTATCTGATTATTTCTTAAAGTCAAAATAATTCCAGAAATTATGTATTTTAGAACTCGAGTTCAAGATGTATAAGCTCAGATCAATAAGGCTCAATAAAAATTTAAGTTGATTAAAAAAAATCTAACATAACAAATAGTGATAATATATGTATTATTATAGTTTTTATGATGAGTCTTAATGGAACGGTCATTTTTGACCGGGAACACAAAATCGTTTAACATGAAATGAACACAACATGAGGGTTAAAACATGGTGGCGTTAAAAACCAAACTGACAGGCTCAAGAGAGACACGTACTGAGAAACCTCAATGTTTACTGAAGAAATTAATTATCTGACTGACAGAGTTCAAGTACAGGAAACCAAAAACCAAAACATAAAGGAAGGATGTGTTTCAACACTGAACGCCCTATGATAAGAAACACATTCACAGAGAACATACTGACCTACTACAAGGCCGCATTCGGGACAAATCATGTCCCCTGCTCTGTAGTCCTCCACCAGTATGGCATCAGGGTGGTTGGGGCACTGAACTCTGGGAAGGGCCAGAGCTTCACCGCTGCAGAAACAGAGCAACAGTTGAGTGACCAAACGGCTCAAAAGGCAAGAAAAAGACAGGAAAGGGGGGAAAATGAAGACAGATAAGACAAACATGGAGTGAGCCATGCTGAAATCAGACACAAAACACACACACACAAGAAGAGGAAATAGCAGTTGAAAAATAACACAAAAATAAAAGCTAAGCTAATTTAAATTCTTAACGTTACATCACCTAGATGTCTTTCACATTTTCACTTTACTTCCCTGTTTTTGCTGCTGAGCAGAAATTCCTGAGTGAATATTCATCTGCAACAAAGTGACTGCTTTATGTTATAACTGGTGTATTGCTCAATCTGATGGGCCAAACAGGCTAAAAGCACAACTGGAGCTCACTCTGACAGTGTTAACGTGTGAATCCAGACATAAAGGAAAACAATATCAAGACAGGTCATCGACGTATTAATCTAGGATTAATTGTGTCAACAGATCAAGTCTAAGCATCCTTTTAGACTGCAACCAACTCATTTTTGATTAACCTGTCAGTTAGTGTCAGTTTGTTTAAAGCAGAGGTGATCAAGGCGGGAGGCTCAGTGAATGGAAATAAAAATAAATAGCCTAAATGTGTGCGATTTGGTTAAAGACCGTTCAGAGACACAGCAGTTTTACCGCTTTTCACACTTACCCAGGGTCTGAAACTAATAATTGCGTCAGGACAAACTTTTTTAATGTATTTGATGTCATCTCATATTTGGCTATCCCAGCTAAATCATTGAATGTCTGTGTGATCAAATAACATAATCATGGTTATATAGGCATCCTGGAGTTGAGTCAAACTAAACAACTAAAACAAGGTTGAGGCCTTTTCCAAGCTTTGTCTGAGGGGAAGACGACAGTCTCAGACTTTAAAAACATTTGTCTTACACTTAAAATGTTCAAAAATAGTGTTTAAAGTGATATCCTCAAAATGATTATTTTGTTCTGCGTAACACCCAGAATATTAATCTGTAATTATACAGAACAAAATTCTCCAATTAAAGAAGCTGGATTCAAAGAATATCTGAGGTTTTTTGCTTAAAAATAACTCAACCAATGAGTAAGTATCATCATAATTGATGGTTGAATATTATTGGATAATCGGCTAGTTCGGTATAATCTCGACATAACACCACCAGTCATACACTGAATCCTGGACTGAATCCAGCAATAACCAAAGTCACAATGATGTAGCGAAAGGGAAAACACATTATGTCATTGTGAAAACAGGGAAAACCACATTATTCTGCTTTGACACTTTCCATTCTCCTCCATTTACATACTGAAAATAAAAAATGAACCCTTAGCTGACAGAGTTTGCAGCAAAACAACAAGTGACAGGAAAGACACTGATGTTAGCGGTGTTATCTGAGTGTATGAACTTCACAGTAGATTCATGTTGCAAACAGGCTGAATGTGGACTCATATAAACATCTCCAGGTGTTTTCACAGTTGACAGGCTGAATGTGGACACGTTAAAACATCTGCAGGTCTCAAGAGATGACCAGCTGATCGGTGACAATGAGACTGCGAGTTATTAACAGGTTAGCACAAGTTTCAGCTCGCTGCTACAGTCAGCTGTACCGAGTAGTTTTAAAGCAAGCAGATGTAAAGGCGACAAAACTAAACCCTGAGGCGACGTTAACGTGATAACGGGGCAGATACAGTAAACAGTGTGAGGATGAAACGGATACACCGAGAGACAGAGTGACTTCTGGCAACATCCACCGAGCTAACAAGCTAACTAGACAATACACAGCGCTGCTCCTGACGGTCCGGAGACAAGGAGTCAGGTTTTACCGCTCCGCCCAGCGTCCCTAAGTGTGTTTCACTCGATAGCTTCATCGGCATTACAGTCTGAGGGCCGAACCTGAAGACGGAAGAGATATTATGTATTTGTTTAAAGTTGCTACGCACCGGCTCGTGGACGCCATGTCGCTCCTTGCTCCGCCCGAGTGTCAAAGAAACAACTGAACACACCACCCCTATTTATAACTTTCTGTGGTCACGTGTCAGGCTGAAGTACGGGTAGCCCTTCGGCCCAAAACTGGTTCACTTGAGCGACTTTTATTTGTCGTGTACAATAATGACATGGAAATATAAAACTGGGGATGTATTGATACAATATGTCGTATCGGTATCTGTCTGTCTAAGTTTTTGTGTTCAATGTAAAATAAAAAGCAGTAATGGACAATAATGAAAAACTGTGTCATTTTAGGGGTTATGTGTTCCTTGCTTTAGGGGAGTAGATTATTTTTCACACATCTTGTGCACGACTCTTGGCTGTGGAATTGGTATCGGTATCAGACATGAAAGAGTGGCTGGGAGCTATCCCTAGTATGCACGGCAGTCATAAATAATGTAATTCTATGAACAGATATGTAAAATATATAAACATGGATGTAAACAATATAAACAGAGATTTGTAAACAGAGATGTAAATCTATAACTGAGATGTAAACAGGTAGTAACCTGCAGGTAATAGTAGTCAGATGAAGTAACAAGTATTAAACGGGTATTTTAGTGAAAAAACAACAAAGTCAAGTCACTTTTAGCACAACTGATTATAAGATTGTGCCACGTGTGGTAACTTTCAAATATATTAAAACGGATTTGTATTTAATATTTTTTTTTCCACAATGTGCCTACAAATCTTGGAGATCAGGAGATACCCAAGAAAAAAGAAACAGTACAATATTAATTTACACTCCAGTGCGATGACATACAGTTCCACACATACATACAATACAAGTTTAATAACAGGAAGAGAAAGATAATTTACTAACACTTTATTGAGTGGGCCTGTGATTTCTAAGCAATTTCCTAGGAAGGTTCCTGGAAAGAACTCTGTAATATAATGCTGATTATAGAGAATGTGAGAATTTCCAAATAAAGCAAATATTTACACCCAACTGATTGTCATTCATTATTCACCTATTTTAAACTTAACTCTAAATAGGTTTTGAATTATATGTTAATTTAACATTTTTTTCATGTTAAGCTGACCTTCTGTGTTACTCACTGAACCTCTCCGGGTTACTAGAGCAGTTAACTGCAATTAACTCAAGGTGAACTAACTGAATACTGTTTCTATCCTTATAATCCGTCACGGTGAATCAAAATGTTGAATATATACAACTGCAGAACCGACAAAGTACAAAAATCATGTTACACCAGACTGTATCACAATCTATCTAATAAAAAACAAGATAAATACTTTCCATTTCTATGGCACGTTTGTATTAAATGGTCTTTTAACGTAATCCTTGCAACAACAAATCTCTGAACTGCAATGATTCATCCTAAGAATGTGCCAGCCTGTGTCTCTGACTCTGTACCAACCTGTGACTGCTCGGCTCCTCTGCATCATACTTCACTGGCCATGAAGGAAACCACACAGTGCCACAAAGACTCATTGATTTGGGTTTGTGGTAACAGAGTAACAAATCTGCAAATGAGGTATCTATCATGAAAGCATAAAACACCCACTAATAAGGGCATGTGTGGCAGCATAAATGTATCACGATAACCTGTACAAAACTTCTGTTCAGCCTGTCAGTGTGCATCAAGACAACAGCAGGTGGAGCTAAATAAAAAGAGTGTGGCTCAGCAGTGAGACTCATTGTTCCAGGATGATGATTACAGGGATTTGTTTTCACGGACGGATCATTCGACACTGATCTCTTACTCTGTGTTTAGACATAATTGGAGTTCTTACCTTTGAGATCATAAAATGATACTCATCCTAACGCAGTGACATTTTGCTGAGTGTGCATGCAGTAGTCGAGCAGTCTGATCCGACATGTGTGCTGGCAGCTCATGTGGGTGTCTCATTCTGACTTGGTGGAAAACAGGGCTGGTGTGGCAAACAATAGGCAACACCCAAATGCATTTGTTAACTACTGCTCATTAGGAAGCAGTGATGAGAAAACATGTGCACCATGAAGCCACTCACATTTTTTTATTGTGCTGCTGAAGCTGATTTCTGTCTATTAGTGTCCCTGAGAAGCATTTTTGCAAATCTATTATGTCTATTTTATAATAGCTTACCAGTGATGGTGCAAAACCTCTACTGGTTTTTAAAAAAAGTTATAAGATGATATCGCAAGCACATGAAACAAAATGACAGCAAGCAGAGAGCAGTATGAAAACTTGTCCTCAGTGTGTTTCTTTGGCCTTGTCCCAAACACCCATGCAAACACACAACCACCTCAGTGCCTCAGGGACTGTGTCTACTCATTATTTCCCAATGGCAACATCATATCACATCCTTCTTCATTACTCTCATTGTGTGTTTAGTAATAATAAAGGATCAACAGACAGGCAAACAGCCTGTGTGCAGACACCTGAATTGGTGTGTGTAATTTGACACACACACACACACACACACACACACACACACACACACACACACACACACACACACACATATACACTCAGTTTGACCTGAGAAATCCTTATTGACTCCATTCACTCCAAAACCCTTAACCTACCACATGTCCAACACTGAACTAATCTTGAATTTCCTACCCCACTGTGTGTGTGTGTGTGTGTGTGTGTGTGTGTGTAGTGGTGAGGGAACTCAGTGCTTACCATGCTTACAGGAAATGAATTACCAAAGAAACAGATTTGTTTGGGCTTGTTGTTGGTTTGTGGCTTCAGTCAAAATTACAATGACTGTTTATTTTTTGCTACTTCCTCACATGTGTATATAATGTCATGTGTGTGATACTATCCAGTGTGATACTATCCAGATTCACACACTGTATCCTTTGTATCCTTTTACAAATCAGAGAGGGAGGTCCATGCTGAATAATTTATACCTCACTGAGCCAATTCTCAACGCACTTAACTGGTTGCCAGGGGTATCTGAGGTCCCCAGCTGTTGGCCACATCAACCCCACAGACAGGAAACTCCATACACCCAAACAACTGATCCCACCACCCAGTGTGAGAACAAACCACACCACTACAACATTTATTTATACCGTTTTCCTCATGCCACTGTCAGATAAACATCTATAGGTCTGGAATATGGACAGTGTCATTCGCAGTATGACTCAAATAATGTCTTGGCAATAAGTCATGGAGGGAACTGCTTGAAAAGAATTCAAGTGACCCGAATCAGAATGTAAAGAGATGCACTAATCCTCCACTTTTCTCGATCACTTTGTTCTCTCTGTGTTTGTTTGAGATTCTTTAGAGGTCCACTATAAACTCAGATATCATAAGACCACCTCACTCAGCTGTGAGCAAACATTTGGCCCTATTGTTATAAGGCAAATCTAATACACTGAAAGAATTTCACCTGTAGATCCTGTAAAGCAGAGTTAGCCCGCATGTGTTAATATTTGGCCACGCACCAACTCCACATCTGATCTCGTAACGTGGCACACTATCACGCTACATGCTGCATTGGTGCTTTGCTGTCTTACTTTCTTTTTTTCTCCCTCTCTCTCGCTTTTCTTCTTCTTCTTTTTTTTTCTTCCTCTCAAAGTACAAGGGTAGCGTGAGTGAACACTGAGTGCCAGCAGCCAACAGCCCAGGACCGGTTCAAACCTGTATGGGTTGCAACTGAGGAGACACTTCCTCCACTGGGTGCATCATCAACCAAATCCAGAAAGAGCTGGAAATGATGCACAAGCTCAGCACTCAGGGTCCTATTGACTGTTGAGTTTGCCAATACCAATAATACAGACAGGGAGATAGACAGATTAATAGACTGACAGACACATAGATACACAGGTAGATAAACAGATAGACAGATAGTATAAACAATGTTACCTTATGTGCGTTTATGATAGTTAAGTTTGAATGTGACAGCACAATGCAGCATGTCAAACACGTGTCAAGTGCACAAAAGGCACATGTGAGAAGTCTTAATTAGTCACCTAAGTTATTTCAGCCAAAAGTATGAAGCACTTTGTTCAGTCTCAAACAAAGAAGGGGAAGCTGCTGCGTTCAAGAAGCACTGGGAACACGGTAGACAACAGAGCTCAGTTTGCAGTTGGTAGGCCAAACAATGCAATTCACTTCAAGTCTTTGCCATGCAAAATGTAAATACGTACTGTATTTATTATAAACCAGTAATTATAACAGTCAAACACACTGTTTGCTGTACAACAGTACCGCATTTTCTGACCCCTGTACATTCCTGCTGTTTCGGTCATAGATTTCCCTTCGTAAATCTTTGTGGAAAGTTCGTCACAGATACTTCACAGATGTCACTGCTGCCTAATTTCTGCAGGCAATGATATTTTATCCAAACGTGTCGAAAAACAACATTTAAATGACACATATTACACAAATTGTCCCCTTCTCCCGCTGTGGTGCTCTTATATGCCTGTACGGGTATGAGTTAAATCTACTGAAGTCATGGAGTCTTGGTGAAATACTGGATGTAAACACCCCCCTGCGACGGGACAAACTGCAGGTAAAGTAAACTTTTTCCTCTAAGGTTTTGGTGTGGTTACATACAGAGTCCTGGACTGTTAAGATGAATGTAAAATGAATGTAAACTTTGGGTTATTCCCACTGCTGACCGTGTCTCTCCGTCGGCCCCGCTTTGTCCCACACGCCCTCAACGCAGCATTAGATAAGCAGGCGGGCGGCGTCTTCGGGAAGTTGCCGTCCCGCTCTCGTCCAATCAGCGGAGCCCATCACTCCCACCGCGGCGCTCAGTGCGGCTCCATGTTGGATCTGCCTCTTCACACTGCGCCGGAGCTCTACCTGAACATGTTGTCTACAGCCGGCTCCGCTCCCCCACCCTCCCCCCCCTCAGCCGGAGCTCAGGTATGAGGGATGTCTCCGACGCACCGCGCTGTCACGAACAAATGTTCCTCGGAGCTCCGCGTTACAGAGCGGCGTCACTCCCGCGGCTTTTAACGGGGCTGAGAAATTAGGTTAAAGGCGCACCTGAGGAGCCGAGCGAGAAGTGGCATGCAGGCGGAGGAAGAAATAATTGGATTGCGATAACGCCACACGGGGCACTAAGTAAGTATATATACCCCCCTTTTTTTTTTTTTTTTTTACTGTTTTAAATATTCACTTTAGCCTCAGAGTATACTAATAATCAATAAGTTGATTGATACTGATGTCCTCCCGCGTGATGGCCGAGAAGAGTATGGTTTTGTGAGTGTTACATGCTGATTTCTCAGTTTCACATGTCTCAACAAGTCACCTGACCAGCAGATCACTGACTGCGCAAGAACTCCTCAGGATAAAAGTCAAACGTCTCACCATACAAACCATAGAAAAGGTCCTGTTTCCTCATGTGGCCGACATACAAACATGTTTTCAGTCTGTTTTCCAACATGGCCCAGCCTGCGACCTAGTTCCTGTCTGTCTGGATGTCTCTCACCTTTCAGACTGCCTTTTTAACTTAGTTCACACCCTATTTCTTGGGAGACATCTAGGAGCTTGTAATTTATCTTGATTACACTTGACATGCTGCAAAGTGGCTACTATGGCATGATGAGATGACTTTTGTCTTTGTTTAACCCAGAGTCAGTGTCAGAGGGGTGTCCTCCACCTTGTTCCTGCTGCCAGGGCCCCGCCTGTGGCACAGGGCGGGCCGCCCTGCCCTGATGGGGGCCCCCCAAGCACAAAGCTTTGCTATTTTTTTTTTCCTTCTATCGCTTCTTCCATCATGTGTGAAGAGACTGGGGGAGGGTGAAAGTCATAAACGAACCACTATCAACTTTGTCACTGCAGCGGAACATAAACATCATGGGCGCTGCAGCAAGATACAGTCATAGCTGTAAACCAGTCACTACTTTACCGTTGTAGTGTGATATGACGTCCTTATTAGCACCGTAAAAAAAAAAAAAAAAAAAAAACATCATGAAAGAAAAATCAGTAAACTTAAGATGTGACTGGGTGATTTGGGTCCCCTCAAAACAAAAAGCCACTATGTGAGAGCACCAGCAAGGTGGAGCAACACATTTGGCACTGCCATCCAATCCACACTAAATCAAGTTTAGCTGCAGGCTATTTGAATATAAGTACTTTTTTTTTCCACATGGGACATTTTGATATGTCGTAGGAAAATCACAGGTGTTACTAATAACATTAAAGACAGCTCTGTTCTAGCTCAGTGTCCCGTTGAGCCACAACACTAGGACCCTGAAACTGGAGCATCGTGCATTTAATTATTTACACCTTTGACATGTCAAAATGTCCTCTGTGTAAAAAGCCCCTAATTTACTATTATAGCACCATGAGAAAAGGCCAAAATAACACCAGCTGTCAAGCGTGCTACTGTATAGGTGTGACCATGGTGGATTGCTTTTAAGTCACAGAGAGAGAAGATGTGACTTTAAAGTTTAATCAAGAGGGTAACTTGGTATAACCTGTCAGTAGTACTTTATCAGGGTAGATAGTGTTTTTGAAGCTTATGCAGATATTTGAGAATTTCAAAATGTAATCTTTTACATATATTTATACCTTAAAATAATTACTGTTATAACGCTAATAATTTCATGCTATAATTTCAGACCCACTGAAATAGAATACAATCGTGCACCACCACTACTTTGGTCACATATTTGCACTGTCAACTAACAGCAAAGCTGCTTTGACTTTGCTGAGTCTTATCCTGAAGTCCGCAATGGGGGGAAAACGTCTTCAATTGCATGCTAAAAATTGCTTTGCAAGACCTTTGACGTGGTCGTTCATGCTTGAGACATTACTCATTATTATGCAGGGCACACGTGTTTACTTGTTTGGAGTCTGGTGGATCTCAGTGGTCAACTCAAATTCTACTGAATTCTTTGTGGTTGTGAGAAATGGTCGAAATGTCAACATATTATGGCTGATACACAGACAACCCAGAAGCCATGGCTTTTTCGAATCTCTTACTGCTCGCTGTTGAAGAAACCGCAGCTGCGTGTCAACAACTGTTATCTCTTTCCAGAATATGTCAGGCTGTCACCCTCGAGCAAGAGGCCAGTTTCTGCATATTAGACTGTGACAAACAGTTGGAATAAAACAGACAATGTATAATTGGAAGTCTCTGTTGTAAAATAAAGTATCGTAGTGGAAAGACATGCAGGTTAGGTTAATTGGCGACTCTAAATTGCCCCTATGTGTGAATGTGAGTGTGAGTGGTTTGTCTGTCTTTCTATGTCAGCCCTGTGACTGACTGGTATCCAGTCCAGGGTAGGTTCAAATGAGGTTTCATTTTTTCAAAATGTGTCACAGAAGTACTGCTTTTCAGTGCAGCTCTTGGGGCTTAAAGACACAGCACATTATGAAGATGGACAGATAATCATTTACTCACAGGAACACATTAATCTCTTTTGAGATATGTGTGTTGTGAAGCAGGAAGAGAATGAAAGATGAAACGAGCAGAAAGTGCTACATCCTCTAAACAGGAAAACATAGTGCTTTGCTAAATGAATCGCATGTGTGCCAAACATCTTAGTGAGTCAGAATGGTTGGTGGACTTACGCCTACATCAAAGGACCCTGCACTGTTCCAGTAACAACATGTTGTAACAAGTCTGGATTTAGCTCAACCCTGGCTCTGTGCTTAAACATGGTGAAGACATCACTGAATGAAATTACAATGAAAAGTGAGGAAATGCGAGGTGAGTTTATTAGACCAGGGTAAAGTGCTGGAGTACACTCTGCAGCTGGAGGTTAAATGTTGTTTACCAAAGCAGTTTTAGCAGGGAGTTCAACGTGGCTCTCCACAGACCTGCTATGGACTTGACCCAGAAAGCTTTTACTTCTTGGTGTAGGTTTGTGCTCCAGAAACTTGTGTTGAATGTTATTTCTGATTTTTCCTGTTAATGTCTCAGGATAGAAGGGCACAAATCACCCAAAGCTCAGAACAGTATAAAGTAGCACTGAGACACTATTACATATTAATCAGGAGGATTGTTTGCTCGATTTTTGAAAGTGATGTCTTCGGATGTCATGTTTTATTTGACCAACAGTTCAAAACACGAATCAAATCTCTTAAAACAATATAAACTGAGAAAAGCATTGGTGAAAAAGGGACAAACAGCTGCTCAGAACTTTCTCTTAATTAATGACTTAATTGGGTATCTGCAGGTAAACAGATAATATATGTAACTGTATGTAACTGTTTTTCACACATACAAAAAGTTAATGGTCAAACAACATTAGTAGATTAATTGAATCTTCTCCATCTGTTGCAGTGATGTTCACACTTACTGAGGTTGCGTCCTTGAACGATATCCAGCCGACCTACCGCATCCTAAAGCCATGGTGGGATGTCTTCATGGACTACCTGGGGCTGGTCATGCTCATGCTGGCCATATTCGCCATGACCATGCAGATCACCAAGGACCAGGTGGCTTGCCTTCCGTGCCTGGAGGAACCAGAGGAGGTGTCGGGAGGCCAGCCAAACTCGTTCACGCAGCAGCATATCCAGACTGCAGCCACATCATCTGCCACCAGGGCCCCTGTGCTAAACACCATCCCCCTTATCACTAAGGACTTACCGGACGAAGTTGTCAGTGAGATCCACGTCACACACCATCACACTTCCGCGGCACAGAAATATGCCAATCGACCTCAACCTACAGGGGTCAAGACCAACCTGGACTATCAGCAGTATATCTTCATCAACCAAATATGTTACCACGTTGCCTTGCCCTGGTATTCCAAGTACTTTCCATACCTCACCCTCATCCACACCATTGTTCTCATGGTCAGTAGCAATTTCTGGTTCAAATACCCCAAAACCAGCTCAAAAATTGAGCATTTTGTTTCTATTCTGGGGAGATGTTTTGAGTCCCCCTGGACCACGAAGGCTTTATCTGAAACAGCTTGTGAGGACTCTGAAGAAAACAAACAGAGGTTGACAGGCACCTCCTCAGCGCCAAAGCAGGTATCTTTAGAGGGGAGGGATGAAGGCACAAATGTCAACTCATCCACGCCCATGCTCGAGGTGAAGTTCGCTGCAGATAAGCCAATCGCGGAGGTCCCAAGTAGCATGACAATCTTAGACAAAAAAGACGGGGAGCAGGCCAAAGCCCTTTTTGAGAAAGTAAGAAAATTCAGAGCTCATGTGGAGGACAGTGATTTCATCTACAAGCTTTATGTAGCACAGACCATTGTCAAAACTGTCAAGTTTATTTTGATTTTGTCCTACACTTCAACCTTTTTGGCTAAAATAAATTTCAAGCATGATTGTGAACCAGATATTAAACAGCTAACTGGATACACAAAGTTCTTCTGTACGCACAACATGGCGTTCATGCTAAACAAGCTGCTCATTAGCTACATGGCATTGATTTTGATATACGGGATGGCATGCTTGTACTCTCTGTTCTGGGTGTTTAGACGACCTCTTAAAGAGTATTCATTCGAGAAGGTCAGGGAAGAGAGCAGCTTTAGTGACATTCCTGATGTCAAAAACGACTTTGCATTCCTCTTACACATGGTTGACCAGTATGACCAACTCTACTCTAAGCGCTTCGGTGTCTTCTTGTCCGAAGTCAGTGAAAACAAGCTGAGGGAGATCAGCCTCAATCACGAGTGGACCTTTGAAAAACTAAGACAGCTTGTGACCCGGAATGCACAGGACCAGCAGGAGCTTCACCTCTTCATGCTCTCTGGTCTCCCCAATGCAGTGTTTGACCTCACAGACTTGGAGGTGCTGAAACTAGAGGTGATTCCAGAAGTGAGGTTCTCAGCAAAGGTCTCTCAAATGACCAGCCTGCAGGAGCTGCATCTCTGCCACTGCCCAGCCAAAGTAGAGCAGACGGGTTTTGCTTTCCTCCGTGACCGTCTTCGCTGCCTTCATGTCAAATTCACTGATGTTGCTGAGATCCCAACTTGGGTTTATTTGCTGAGGAGTTTGAGGGAGCTGAACCTAATTGGCAACTTGAGCTCAGAAAATAACAAAATGATCGGCCTGGAGTCCATGAGAGATTTGAGGCATTTAAAGACCTTGTGCTTGAAGAGCAATCTTACAAAAATGCCCACAAACATCACAGAGCTGTCACCACATCTGATTAAGTTAGTGGTTCACAATGATGGTACAAAACTGCTTGTACTAAATAGTCTGAAAAAAATGACGAATCTAATTGAACTGGAGTTGCACACCTGTGAACTGGAGAGGATTCCCCATGCTATTTTCAGCTTGACCAACTTGCAGGAGCTCGACCTGAAGTCTAACAACATCCGAACCATAGAGGAGATCATCAGCTTCCAGCACCTGAAGAGGTTGACGTGCCTCAAACTGTGGCACAACAAAATCATCACCATCCCATCCTCCATCGGCCAGATCAAGTCTCTGGAGTCTCTCCACCTCTCTCATAATAAACTCGAGTCCCTGCCTCCGGCCTTGTTCACTCTACCTAAACTGCGGCACTTGGACTTGGGCCACAACTCCATCACAGTGCTCCCTTCAGATGTGGGTCTTCTCCACAATCTCCAGCACTTTGCAATCAACTCCAACAAGCTGGAGGTGCTGCCCAAGGCTCTGTTCAGATGCACCAAGCTTAAGGTGCTGTGTCTGGGGAACAATGCACTCACCGTACTGCCCGAGACTGTGGGTCAACTGGTGCAGCTCACTCACCTGGAACTGAGAGGAAACTGTCTGGACCGGCTACCCGCCCAGCTGGGAAACTGCCGTGTGCTCCGCAAAAATGGCCTGGTTGTAGAAGACCATCTCTTTGACACTCTGCCTGTGGAAGTGAAGGAGAGCATCAGCCAAGAGACCAGCGTGTCTTTTGGAAGTGTCTTATAGCACAAAAACCACGACACAGACAGGCTGGCACCTCTGGCGGTTCATGACAAGCCTGTATAATGGATGTAAAAGTAGACTTTTTATCACTGTAATATCCATAAAATGAATGCATTTTCTTGTTTTTTTTTTAATGGGTTGTCTTAGTTGCTTATGTATTAAAAATGGTACAGATTGCTTTTCTTTCTGCTGAGTATGTATCTAATTCAGCAACGTTTTGAGATTTTGCTTTTTCCTAGCTTTGAGTAATAAAACATTAGCAATTTAGCTATCTATGTAATACTCTACAGACCAAAACTGTTTCCTCCAAAGACACAGTATGTAGATTTATCATTATTGTTTTAGGTACTCAGGTATACTTGTAACCATGGGGAACAATCTTTTTGCCTTAACTGCTGCTATTTTTTTACAGTGAGGGCTTTCACGGACAAAAGGCCAAAAATGAATATTTCATGTTTTCATGTCAGTTTTTCATACAAATCCTATCCACAGAGCAATTTCTATGTTATAGGAGAGGACACAATGGAACACTTCTTTTGGTAGTTTTTAACTCTTGTTGAAATGATTTAATCTTTTTATTTCCCTCAATGACTTGTAGCTGACAGAATGAGTTGAGAGTTGTAAAACTCAGGTGGAGACTAAGCACCAGAAGCGAACCTTTACCTTTCTGTTGTATTAGGAGATTGTATACTAAGGCCTATAGTAATTTATTTGCACATGCACAGAACTTAATGATTTAAAGATCCGTGAATGTCCTTCGTCTTTAGACCAACGTGAGCTGATAAAAGGGAAATCTGTTGACTTTTTTTTTTTTTTAACATGCTTTCAAAATTTTAAATGTTTAATAAATTTTGACACAGCTATGACTGATTAGTCCACATGTCAGAATCGCCTAATGACGATAAACATGTCTGCCTTCACTCTTCTTAATGTATTTATGTGTAGGCAGGCCTGTATGTATATATACGTGTGTGTGTGTGTGTGTGTGTGTGTGTGTTCTCCAGAGCTGCTGTACCACCTTGGTGATCCCATGCTCAAAGTTCATAACTTTATGGCACAATAAAACAAGATTTTAGAAGAAAGTCTAATCGTTATTCATCTACTTCATTTGCAGTCCACTGAACTCCTGACTGCAGACAGAATGCCACAAATGACGAGAACACAAATGCATCTTTCAGTTGACATTAAGCAGGGCAGATTTCTCAGATTCATGTAATCTCTTATACGTAACTGTAAAGATTTACATTTTTGTTATTATTATTTAAACATCAACAGATGTGCATTCAAAGTTATGGAACCCTAAAGTGGTATGCAACCATTTTCTGTTGTGGAAGCAGAAAAAATGTTGCGCTGCTCCACCTACATATGTGTATTGTTATCAACTGTAGCAAAAGGAGAAATGTTTAATTTTATCTATCAAAAACACAAGTGTTTGTGTTTTTTCATGGATGTTTCTCACTAGTTAAACTTTGTTCATATTTGAGGGGTATTACTAAAAAAAAGCATCATGCTCTTCTGTGATATCAACAGTGTACACGAGAGAAAGACAAGCCTCTTCATATTTTTGCTATTTGGCTTGTTATGTTTTGCTGACCATCACCATTTTTTTTCTTCCCTGTCAAAAATTCTTAATTCCACTTTCCTTTTTTTCTAATTTGAAACTTCATCAGGCGTCAGAGAACTTCTGTGTCTTTATCGTTCCCTAAGTTTTTTGTTCGACGTTTCGATTCGTTGACCTTATTTACAGACAGACCTGGACTTGTTAAAGCGGGAAGTACACCGTTGGAACTAAAGTCATTGATCACGCCTCTGTCTCAGAGATTATTATAATGCAGCAATTAATTATCTTATTGGTTATTCCGGTGTCCATGTCTGTTGTGAAAAAGGAACCTCCATGTTGAAGAGACAGACAGTGGACAGGGTTGCAGCGACCTCAGTGAACCACAGGGAATAGGATGACCCCAACCTGCTAATTCTACTGTAAAGCCTTCAAATGTTGTAGAAACTCGAATGCAAATCCATCCACATAATGTGTTTCCAGTTCACTGATAATAAATAGGCTGCTATGTTCTGGTTTATGAGGCTTAACCCACATAATCCATAATCTTTTTCACTGGATACCTGATGTTAATATGATAAAGATGCATGTCTTGTGTTCATCCATCCATGAGATCCTTCAGACGATATTTCTGCCACAGTTATAATTCCTGCCAGACCATCTGGTTCAGAACATGGATTGGCTTTTAGAGGAAACTTGGTGATCCTCTGCAAACCACTAATAATGTTAGTGAGTCCTGTTGAGGATTGAACAATAGTTTCACTCACTGTCTATGTGAAGGTCATGACCCTCTCGTAGAGGTCATACATGTTGTGCATCTATGTAGCCCTCTGTTCGACAGTCTAATGGATGGCCTTGCAGTAATATTCTGAATAACTGAACTTGTATAAGAATTTACATCATGTTGTGACCTTGAGATATCCTATTTTGGTTTTAATTGTGTCTGCACGTACTGCAGCTCATTCTGCGCTGCTGCAGTGTGTTTATGCCGTTCACTAACTCACCTTTCAACAAATATTCTGCTGAAACCACTCCTCTCCTCTGCAGGTCATTTTCTGTATTAAATTATATGTTTAATTTCAGATGTTCACTGATTCAACATAAGGGTGCATTTTTATCTTCACTCTAGAGTCACTATAAACACTGTGCTATTGTATAACTGAGCATGCATAATACATTTATCCACACTAACATGCTGTCAGTGTCAGTAAAACCAGGTTTAATGTAACTTCTATATATACGGTAACCCACTGGGGAGGTCACCAGTGGGTTACCTGTATATATATATATATATATATATATATATATATATATATATATATATATATATATATATATATATATATATATATATATATATACACGTGTATATTTCCAAACGCTGCACCTGTATAGTACATGTGTGGTATAGAAAAGCTGTATATAATGCACAAATGAAAATCAGGGATATGGGGCATAATAGGGGCCCATAAGTTATTTTTCTGACCCCATCTGTGGTCAGTACCTATTCATTTTGCTCTAACATTTAAACTACAAAAACATGAAGAACTCCACTCGACTGGATCCACATGACACCCCTGTAGATGTCAGGTACAGAGCCACAGGTGAGCAGGCTCAGTGCACATGATGTGTGATCATGTGTTGCGGTGTGCTGCCACCTGTCGGCGGGCGTGAGTACCTGTGAACCAGCAGCTCTTTAAGGGATCAGCTGGCTCCTCTCTTCTCACTCATGCTAACTTATTGTGCTCCGTGTAAAACAGCCCAGCAATGAACCGACAGACTAATGTCCCGTTCACGCCTTCAGCAGCCCCTAAAGGGGCAGCTCCTCCAGGATACTCACACCAGCATCAGCCCAGGAGGTAACTCTCTACATGAAGCTAACAGCAGCTAATGTCGTTCTGCTCCAACATTTATTTATCTGAGAAAATTTCTGCACAGTGGAGCGAGCATTAGTTTGTTGTGGGAGTTAGTTTGTTCAGTTAGTTTGTGCTGACTAAATATATATCGAGGATGCATGGTGAGAGACAAACAGCGACCTGAACCATCTTTATCAATGACCTGTGTGCAACCATGAAGCTAAAGCTAAGCTAGCTAAGGCTGCCTGCCTGATGTGTTGATGTTATTAGCATTGATAAAACACCTTTCCGCCTCTGCCCTGATACATTCATGTTTAGCACATGTCAAAGCTGTGTGGTGCTCTTCTCATGTGTGTTTTCTGTGATAAACAGAGTCCCTCAGGAATTCAGAGAGGCCATGAAACAAATCTCAGTGAAGCCAGCAGACAGCATCAGGACGCCTGATATGGCTGCTAAAACAGTCCATACAGTCCGAAAACCTGCAGGTAACTTCTTCTGTGAAGCACACCTGCGAGCAGCTGGAAGCCCAAACCAGCATGTTTGAGCTTATTTACTCCAAATCACTTTCAATCTGACCACTGAGCAAAGAAATCTAAGCCGCTGTTTACTGATTTTATCCATTTCTGTGTGATGTGAATTGATGTGAATTCACGACAATAAATGTTAAGGCTGTTTGCTTTCTTGCATTTGAATAAAGGCACACTTAATGGCTTTATTAGAAACATGTGAAGGAGGAGAGAGATGATGTGCATCAAAGGTCCCCAGCTGGACTCAAACCAGAGTTCCTGGTTGACACCCAGCGCAGATGATGGTTTGTTGAACTATAATAATACAGTGAGGACCTCTTGAAATCATCCTGCTCTAACACTGCATTGGCTTTTAATTACTATGTTAGTACCGAGTCTGCTGAGAGGTTTAAACTCTATATAGAAATCAGTTTATGCCATCTCTGCCCAAAGATGCGAGAGAAGCTGTCTCTGGATGTCTTTTCCAAGTCATAAAGGTAGATAAATGTGTCCTGATTGTTATTTATCTATTGTGTTATACAGCGCAGTCTTCCAGTGTTAAATGGAAATCTTCATTCAAACCAATAGATGACGCAGATGACGACTCTCAGGACAAGAAAACTGTCAGTCCAGAAAGGTAAGCCAGTGAGTGATATTTGCTGTACGCTGACAAAGTGTCCCCACTAAGGGCAATTTGTTTTGAGCAGTTTGTCATACATAAAACACATAATGACACATAAAAAAACAAATTATACAAAAGAGCCAAATATGGAACATAATTAAAAAAGTAATATATCTAAATTGGCTGATTAAAAAAAACTTGATAATATGATAAAAATACCAGTCTGTGAAGAAAAATAAAATCTGTGGAGAATCCAGTGGTCAAACCACAGACTGAATAAACAATTTAGTGTATCAGTTTGTTTTACAAGCAGGTAAAACACGACGACGCGATGCCCTGATGCCCTGATGCCCTGATGGCAACAGAGATAATTCACTTGTGTCAGGTAGAGAGGTACGTCTCCTGTAGTCACAGTCAAGGACATCCCATATTTCAGCCTTTAACTTTGTCTTGTGGTGAATTAAAATGTTGAAATATGGGTTGTCTGAAAGTGACCTCATTATAAATTATTCCAGGTGGACCCTGTGAGGTAAAAGTGTGAGTGGCAGGAAAGATGCAGTGCTTCACACAATGCTTAATCCTTTATATTGTGTGAACAACCAACACTCAGTGGTATCACATCCTCATAGGTGATCTATAGTGGTTAACCGCTTGTAACGCACACTGTTCCCTCTTCTGTCTCCTTCAGGGTTGAGCTTTATAATCCTTATGATCCTGGCTCGTCAGACTCTGAGCACGAGATTCCACAGGGTCATGACCACAGCCTCTCCCCACCTGATCAGGACAACAACCTGGGACCTTCGGGCTCTTGTAACAAAAGCCGCTGGGACTCATCCACCTATGAGCCACGTAGCCAACCCCTTGACAGACACAACTTAAGCTCTGAAACCAACCCCACCAAGAGTCGAGGTCTCAGTCCAGGTCACAGACTGCCTGAACGGCTGGCTTATGTCACAGACACTGAATCACTTGACCCACCAAGTTATGGCTCCAGAAGTCTACCTCTGGACCACAGGGTCCACAGCCCTGACAGGCTGACTCACAGTGCCTCAACTCAACGGTTTCCTGCGTCCTATGGAGGACAGAGGACGGACAGCGAGGAGAGGATAACAGTTGTCGAACACAGGAAAGGGATATCACCTGTAAGACTGGAAAAATGACAGCTGCTTATGTTTGGCAGTTATTTTTAGTCGTAGACTTAAACAGGACACGCGGCCTGTTTGTTGTACTTTGTTAGAACTTGGTGAAACAGTCACTGTTTTCATTGTATATCCTGTGAAGAAACCATGATACCTGGTGCCAACTAGAGCCCATTCTCTCCTCTGTAGGTGACCACTACTGTTAGATTATCTCCACCCAGATTACAGCGGGACTATCAGCATCAGTCAGGATACGTGGAAACTGGTAAGTTGGTATATTGATGAATTAACAACAGTTTGCTTGCTGGATTGTTGCACCATTTCAAATTAAATTTCCAATATGTACATGATAATAATAATATTGATTTTAATAATAATAATATTAATTCTGCATATAATGCTGTTCCACAGGAGTTGACCCAATCACACCTTCCACCAATGTGACAAGAAACGGGAGCACAGATATAATGATGGATGAGTAAGAGCTGAAGATAGTAATTTACAGTTGTTTAAAGATGCCACATGTGGAGTATTCACATCACACTGATTCATTTTGATGGTGCAGTAAAGTGAGCAGAGCAACAACAAGGACACACGTTCACACGTTCATATATGTGTCCATGTTTTCATTATCTTTTATGTCGCTCTCTGATACAGTTAGGCTAAAATTGTGCAGGAATAACTTGTGACACAAATCTGCAACCTCACTGCTTGTTTGCTGAGCTGTCGTTCTGTCAGTCCCACTGTGTCCATCTTGGTGCAGCATAACCTGTTGCTGTAGGTGAAGTTTCTAAAATCCTGACGTCATCAAAATGAATTGAATTGAAAGGAGGGGAAATCCACTCAGCTTCTTTACCAACGGGTACCAAATTAAATGAAAAACCTGAATAAATGAGTGGAGAGTGATGAACGCAGATCCAGTAGCTGGTTTGGGTCCACTTGTCCTCTTAGAGGGGAGGGTCCCTGCACATCACTACAAAGTTGATCTGAGTGATCACCTTCATCTGTTCTGGCAGCATGTGGTGGCCCAACACCTTACTAAGGCACTTTATGTTGGTTTTCCCTTTAATTTGTCACACATCTGTATGTTGCACATTCGTAGGTCACTTATCATGAGCTGCCAAAATGTTAATCAGATTGCTCAAAGTGAATAACTTCTTGTAAAGCTGCAAAGCTTCTGTGACAGCTCAGTCTAGCTGTGACAAAAATATGTCAGCCATTTTAGTTACAAACACATTGTGATTGCGAAAGAGAGCATAATTAGGGTTGTGCAAACTAATAACATTTCATACCAACTGCTTTACAACTTTCCCAGAACTGTTTTAGTCGTACACAGGTTTTTTTTAATTGTAATAATAAAGCTTATAGCACTTATTATGACTGATGGCTGATCCAGTCCTGTTGGGTCAATGGGAGATTGTTTTGAACAGAGTGTTATTACCTAACATCATCTAGGTGAACTTCAGCTGTTTAAAAGTCAGCTTTTTAGCTGTTTAATATTTAACACTATGTAACATTGGGTGCCTTTTAATATTTTTCTTTTAGGAGCTCAATCACTTGTGACCTTTGTGATGTTGAGGTAGCCAATGCTCAGGGTCTGGAGGATCACTTGGACAGCAAGAGTCATTGGGACACCTTGGAGCACATCCAGCAGCAGAATAGTTATGATGATCTGGTTATAGCATTCCTACAGGTAAGATATTAACAGTTCATGGTTGAAATCTCTATTCTGTGACGTAGTATTCTACTGTTGCACTTTCTTCCCAAGAGTTTATTATTTTTGTTTTTTACCTAAATGTTTTGTAGAAAAATAAACAAATGTTGGCACATTAGTGTCTGGATAATGACGGACGTTTTTCCCTCAATAGGAAGTCCTGCTGTGTAAAAGCCGTCAGTGTGGCCGAGCCATAGAGGATAGTGCACTTCAAGGTAAGTAAGTTGTGTCTCATCACAGTATCCTCTCTTGCAGACAAACAAAGTCTAAATACAGTCTGATCTTTGTTTCATCAGCTCTGCAAGAAAACGACCACATGACCAAGATAGACATGTTCCACTGTGCGGCTTGCAAAGTCTTAGTATCCACATCTGCGTCCTCAGTGCAGGCTCACATCACCTCTAAGGAACACCTGTCCAATGCACAGGTAACACTGCTGTAAAGTAATGTAACATTAATCACTGGATTGTGTTCAAATATCAGTTTCCAATATTTGTAGATTCAACATTGGCCATAGCAATGAATTCCAATTGATGATAATGTTGATTTACTCATTGATTTATTTCCTGAAGGAATTTGAACTGCAGCAGAGACATACTTGCCTCAGCAAAGCAGAAACCATGATGAAGGAGCTGAAACCTCAGTTTGAACACTTCCTGAAGGTATTTTGCAAGGGTAAACGTTTCACATTTCACATACAGTTGATTGCATCACGGAGAAATGTGTTTATGAGAAAGAACTATTATGCACACCCACTATAGGTATTTGGTTTCCTCTTTAGTAATGTTTCATGAATGACATAATGAATTCCCCCAAGTTAATAATATCACAACATGGCACTTGCACTACGGACTGCTTGGATAAAATTCAGTTTTACTTAGTTTTTGGACTAACGTACATGGCTAAACTTACATATTACAATGCAAGTACACAAATGTGATTTTAAAAAGAGTGGTAGAAAATGATACAGTAATAAAATACTGTAAAGTAGCTACATTTATTCACACAAATTGTTTCAAAATTGTCATCGTTGTTTAAAAGGGAAGGACACTTCTGACATTTGTGCTCTTGTTTTTCAAGACAAACAAACTATTGTATAAAGTAAAACAACATTTTATCAGGTAAAGGTAACCCAGTACATTTTAAGATGAGATTGCATTTCTTCTTTTTCTGTGGATTGTGCATTAATTACAAGAGACAACAAACCAAATCTGTTCAAATCAACTAAAAAGTATTGAACTAAAATGTCTTATTCATTCTGTATTTTATTTTATTATTCTGATTATTGATTACCTTAAATAATACATTTGTTTGTAGCCTCAGAACACTATATCTAATAAGCAGGCTACTAGTAATTACTTTTAAAAAGGCTGTACTTGAGATGGAGCCATCAGTCTACTAAAGTGATTCTTTGCTTTCAGGGTGGCAGGCCATTTCAATGACAAATCATTTCAGCTCTTCAAATATCTATGAAGAACTATGGACTTCAGTCACAACTACACAGAAATGCAGTGGCAACACTTGTGTACAGTATTAGGCTGAGAGAGCTTACCGTGTATATGCCACTCAGGACTTGTCTCTGAATAATTGGAGGCCTCTTGAGTTTATTCATACACTATGGATTTCCTTAAAGCTTTGTTTATATATGGTTTATTTTCTCCATGTGACCATTTGCTACAGTCCCAGTGTTTTGTTTTTATAATTTGCGTGCAAGAATGATGGAAAAAGTCAAGTTGTTTGTTTTTTTTTATTTAGAACAACACAAATGTTTTAAGCATTGTATCTGTGTGATATAGTACATTTAAAATTAAATTATTTCAAAACAGTATATTTAAACATTAAATATAGGTGACATGTATGAAGGGCATTGTCAGCACAGTTGTGCCTGTTAGGTCTTATTTTCTTAACCACCTTCAGTTTTAATTTTGTATTTTTATTAGAAACAATGCAGTTACTGAAATACAATAAAACACTTTCTATGCATAACGAGTTTGTAGACGTATTTCTTTTTGTTCTTGTATAGCAGCTCACTTTTCCACGTGATTCTTGGAAGTGTTTATCATGAGCTTTCAGGTGACGTCACTAAAAATATTCATCTCACTAACTCTGTGGCCTGAAAACAAACTGGGCTTGAATTTGAGCATGTTGCAGTACAAAGGAAACATGATTCTATGCATCTTGTAAATGTGTATATTGATACAGAAGAGAGGTGCTCCCAAAATGTTGACAAAAACGGACTCAAACCATGAGAAATCTGAGGTAAAAGTTGTCTTCATTAGAAATGGATTCCACACTACATTACTGCATAAAACAAGAAAAACAGTCTGTCCATTTGGAGTTGTATTCCAAAAAATGGACCATGTAAAAACAGAAGAAGGTAACAATATCCAAAATAATTAACTTTTTCATCTGTCCAAATGTCCACACATGTACAATAGTCGCCATCATTGAGCAATATTGTACTTTTGGCCAGTAATTCAAAAAAAAAAAAAAAAAAAAGTGAGAACGTCCAATGTACATACACATACAGTCTAGAGAAATCTAAAAAGGTCCCCATTGGCTTCATGAGGCAGCATGTGTGGCCGTCAAGGAGCTATCTTGATCAGTCTTGAGGGTTGTGGGCTGCGAGGTGACCTCAACCATGCCTAGCCCAGTGTGAGGGACACTAGTGTTCATAATGTGTCTCTGTAAATGTTTGATCCAGTCCTCCTGGACCGACAAGGGACCCTGGAAGACAAGGTCACAGAACCTGTGGAGAAAGGAGGAGGCTGATGAGTGAAAAGTCTCAACAGCTATTGGATGGATACATCACAATTTTTATCACAATACTGATAAGAGTTCTATGTTTCTTGAGGTTCTCTTTGTTTTGATTTACTTCACTGAGTAATTGTAAAACTTATTTTACAATACTTGATCATCTCAGTACTGGTTTGTGACATAATTCCACACTCAGTTTCACCAATTTTAGAGTGCATCAACAACAACAGGTTTCTCAGTCATCTGAGCTGTCTTCGTCTTATAAATAACAGAAGCAAATAGACCACAAGAAACATTTGACAGTGGCCCAAATGTGGTTGCCCTGGGCAACAATCATCATCGAAGTCTGTTGGACTGCAGATGCAACATTATCCACCATGTACAAAGAGTCTAATAAGAATATTCTAAAAGGAAATATGAGTATTACCTGCAGGTAAGTCTGTACATTTCCTCTGGAGTTTGTGGTAAGGGCAGTGTCTTTTTCTTTGAGCCAGGCCTGGAGCGGTGCCTCCTTGCTTTACAGTCAAATGCTGAAAGATAGAATTTACTTAAATTTACAGCACCACCATTATGATTTCACAACAGCCTTGATAGTTTAATAGTTAACTTTTAAAACAGAACAAAATGTCTATAATAACCACTACCCCAACTAACAGTTGTACATTTTCACATTACAACATTCTGTTAGTTCTGTAAATCAGTTTGGACGTCTGGACACAATTAGCCCCATCTTTATTCATTTTTAGCAGTTTTGGCCTTGTGCCAATGAGGTGAATGGTCTGGCTCTGTGTCTCATCTGCATTGGCAAATCCAGTGTAGCTAAAACTCAAGGCCCGAGATATAATGATGATCTGTGCCTGCAGGAAAAAGAGGCCTTGAAGGCATTGTGCCACGAGGAGGTCGTTCCTCCCACAGATACACCCACTATGCTGCACAATTAAAATCTTTGCAATATCTCACTTGCCAATGCCCTTCTAGATCCTTACCTTAGGGAGGACACAAATAACCACTGGTACACTAATTATAACTGATTTGGACGTCACAACCTCCTGTGGCATGTAGCCCCACAGACAGTTTTGGCCTTATCTGCTGAGGTTTTGAGATATCAGTGAGATTTATGCTTCCATATCTTACTGAAGGTGAATGAATTTCATTTGTCAAAACTGCTACGAGCAACACAAGAAACAGTGATGAGGCTACTCAAGGCTACAATTAAGCATGCAGAATTTATGCATGCCTGACCAGATCAAAAGTTTTGGGTCAGAAGATAGAGCAAATGAGGTAGTGACTAAAAAGCCTTCTTTGTTTCTCGAGAATCCAATATATAGTGATGAAAAGTTATAAAAACTAATCACAGTTAGGTCTGTGGACTATCCTCGAGTTACTAGGACATTATTGCTGTCGACTTTTTATATACAAGAATTTAATTTTGAAATGCATTGAGCTGAGCAAACAAAATATCAGGATATGTTTTACAGGATATCTTAAAATTTGCTACTTTCTCCACAGCAATTTAAAACTAGCAGTAGGTTGAACTGAGACTTCAAATATAAATCTGCCTTTCCATCAATAAGGATTTAGGATTGCTTTGATGATGCTGCTGGGCCACAGGTTCATAAAAATAAATTGAAATGTGCATTCCATTTATTCTTGGTATTCATCTTACTAACTTACTAACTGACTCTTCTTTATTTTATCGTTTTCCATACGGAGGTTTTGATCACTAGTAATGCTATGGAGCGATGTTTTGTTGGGGTGTGTTTTGTTTGTATCATAGTTGTAACATGCAAAGAAAAATTACGAGGAAGGACACTGCTAGAAAAATGGTAGGAAGGTTGTGAAATTTAACATCTTGCAAATGTTTATGTAAAAACAAGATTCCTTTAATGTGTTCAATTATGTTCCTATGTGTATTACACTGAGAATTTTGGCATTTTGACTGATTTTCCACATTTTCAAGAATTTGAAGGACTGTTTTGAAAATGTTATATTCTCAGAGCGTTCAAGTAACTTGGATTCTTTTTAATGCAAAGAAGTACTTTGAGTCACTCGTGCAGCAACAAGGATGAGAACCTTCACCACTACCAGGACTGAAACCTTGAGTCTCTGCGGTGGTGGACAGGAACCTTTACCTTATGCACAACATGATCAAAGTTTTAACTGGCTGAGCAATTGTCAAACCTCCACGCTGGCACAAATTGTTTCATCATTTAATGCGAGTTAGCTGGCCAAAACCAATAAAATAATTGAAAAACTGCTTCTGCAGGCTGCTTCTGTGTTCTTGGAGTGGGTTTTTTCTTTGTGTCCAACTTTAGCTGTCGCTGATGGTACTTACTGGTTCCCTCAAGTATGGCAGTCCTTTTTCGTTTTGCATATGCCCGGAGGTGATTAGACAAGCTAACGCCACTGTGGAAAGTTGCATTGCAATGGACGCACACCTTCCTGTTGAATTCACCTTTCTCTGTAAAAAAGACAAAAGAAATGCAAAGACAATCAAATAAGTGAAACAAACACGGTGCTGCTTATTAGGGGTGGGGGAAATAATAAATTCTATGATTCATCGCAACGCTTTGATGCGCAATTTTCAACAGACTGACATTTCTGGAGTTTGGCACTTCTGTTACGTACAATGTGTGTGCTGTGTTTACATTCTAGACCATACATTCTGAATATTCTTACCCCTAATCTTTACGTGTTTGAGGTGATGAGGAATTGTAGGACTGGACTTGAGAGCAACAGGTACTTCTTTCCATTTATCTGGCCAAGTTTTTAATGTCAGCGCTCAACCTTTTCACTTTTTCAAAAGTAAGTCAGGATTCATTACAAATGAAGACTTCTGTATCGTTTTTATATAACCTATCAATCCATTATGTTGAATTTGGCTGATGCTGACTTAGCACTGAATGATAAAGAGTACATATCCTTTGTGTCGCAAATCACACAATTACCAGTCATTTGGACAATAATTTGCATTCTTCAACATGTACACAGGCAGAAAATTCACATGAAGGCAACACAAACAAACACGGAGTGCAGTGAGCATAACACAGATCAGGGTAAGGACTTTGACCAGCCAAGACAGAACAAGGTTCTCCTACCTTTAAGAGTGACTACTACTGTCGCTTGGACTTGGTTTGGATATGAAAGGTCTAACAGGAAACAATAGTTTGCAAATTATGCCACCACATGTTGTCATTTTACATAAACTATTTGTTCACTGACAGAAAATCATAGGTGTAAATTCAGTGCATGTTGAGCAAGCGTTGATTCACGACGTCAACGAACTGAATTACATGCAAGAAAACATAAAACGCAGTCAGTAGCTTAAGGGAGCCTTTCAGCAGCACAGTGAATTAATTTTTTTTTCTCTCTAGTCTACAACTACCTAATGTTAACTAGTGTTGTCCGTTATAGTTGTCTAATGGATGTAAACTTGTTGCTGCAGGAACCTTTAAATGAGCCACAACTTCACTGTCCATGTATGTGCATAACAGATGCACTTCAGAACTACATATCGTTATCTGGATATGAAATGTCTTGCATCGAGATATGAGATTTAGGTCATATTGCAAAGCTCTACTGACCATTCATAATACATTTCTAATATATGTAATTGTATTATAAATCTAGGTTTTAGCAGTGAAGGAGGCATGCTCTACACGTCTAAGCCAGATTCTGTTATTAATGACAATACGGACAAAATTCTACATTATGAATTGAGATAGCACCACTGCAACAATACATTAAATGTTGTAATACTCAAAACTACATAACCAGTTTATCATTTAATTTCTTGTACCAGTACATTTCAGCAGACAGGCCATCATCAGAAAAGTCTACGAAATAAATGAAAAGACTAAGAAATATTTTGACATTTCTGTCTGTCCACCATCTTTGTCTATCTTACAAGTCTATGGATCACATCAGCTAAAATTTTGTCTTATGAGATAAGTCTAACAGAATGGTATATCCTGCATTATTATGTGAAACATGCTATTCTGTTTTGGCTACATAGTTTAAAAGGTATTTTGGCAATGTCACCGTATGCCTTTATGCTGATGACACCTCACTTCTACAATGTATAAACTCATGAAAATGACTCATATCTGCTTAAAAACAGCTGCTGTACATGTTTATATTGCAATGTAAGTTTTAGAAGATACAGAACATCTCACAAACCCTCAAAAGCTGAAGCAGAACATTTTTTGTACATGGCTTCTTTATGTACAGGTAAGGTCATACATTTGTCTAAAATACCTTTTTCCTTTGAAGAAGTTTATAAAGAGTAATTTAGAATCTGTTAATCTGACAGGTATTCAATAAATATATTCAACAAAGAGTTTCCAGTTTCTTGTAAAAGATTCTTAGAGACTGTACTACATTAATCAAAAGACTCCAAGAAAATTCCACTTCCAGTCTAACCTGTCTGGTTACTACTATAAGGAAGTTATACTAATACTTACCGGATATTGACTTTGGCAGTGAAGATGCAACTCTTGATCCTGAACTGTGCTCACTGTTTGAAGAACCTGCGAATGTGTTTCTTGACATCTGAGAAGACCCTTTTAGTCTGACATCTTCTTGACACTTTCTCTTCTTCAGAATTCCTATCAAGGCAGTCGTGCTAGAGAGTGAATTTTTAACATCCAACTTAGTCTCTAGTTGCCTTTTTTCAGATTCCATTTCCGCTAAAGAAAATGTGGTCATCAGTGGTCTGGCATCAGTGCAATCACTTGAAATAGAATTATTTTTTGGGATTCCAATGGGCGATGATGTGAAACCATCGACACCGGACAGCTTTGGTGAAGCACCATACTGGAAATGGTTCCTTCTCTTTCCCAGAATTTGAAGTGCCCGCTGGAACTCCTTCTTGTCGCGCATCAACTCCCGGAGTAAAAATAATGGTGATTTGTTCTTTGTTGCAAAGCTTTTACCAAGCTTTTTAAGATGGCCCCGTATGTGGTTGGACTGACCAGTCCTGTTATCAAATGAGTCCCCACATAATGGACAGGAGTGAATGCTCTTTGTAGTCTCAGTGTCTGATTCCATCTGTAAAACTGAAAATCAAAACAAAAAGGAAAATCAGAAACACAATGCAAAATTCAGGCCAATATGGTATATTTGAACTTTGTAACATTGAAGTATAAAGTAAAATTTTTTTTAAAGTTGTAATGGAGCTCAGTTTTCCATGAATGGAAGAACATGCAATAAGTGTGCAAATACCTTTTTTCAATCTCCGGAATGCTGAAATCTTCCGTCGAATTCGTGGCTTTCTGTCCTGAGAAGCCACCTGTTCAGGAGGCACTACATGGCGTGCATTGTAGCTCAGTCCCACCCTGTGAAGGTGCCCTCGGACATGATTGGACAATCCAACACCTGACTCAAAGACTGCGGGGCAGTATGGACAATTTTTGCGGTCCGAATCCAACTCTGACACATCCTCTGAAAAGGATTCACTCAATGGTATTTGGTAGGAATCAAAGGTTTCTTGAAATACTTCTGTTTCTATGCATTCTTCTTTGATTTCGGGGTCGTTCTGTTCTTGTTCTTCAGTCTTTATTTTCTCAAACAACCTTTTAGACGCCTGCAAAGCACCCCTCATGGACATTCTTCTGCTATAGGTATAAATGATGTTTTGTTTTTCTTTCTTGATATCATTGTCAAAAAGGTTAGGACTGTCATCTGTATCCTTAAACTGGAAAACATCTTTTTCATCATAGTCTGAAGTTTCCTCTTCTTGGTTAAGTTTCTTGGGACTTGGCAAAGGTTTTGGTAAGATGAAGCATGAGTCTTGGTCAGAAGTGTTGCGATACGGGGTGGACATCTTCCTTTTGGACGGTGACTTTTTGACTGTTGGCTGGTCCTGGTTTGACCTGGAGACACTGCTGTAATTAAGATCTCTTTCAGCTGCATTGAATGGCACCCTATGGCCATTTGGGGATAAAGCTGAATCTTCAACCTTGACAGTCAGTGTTCCTGGGAACTGATCACTTTTGGAATCGTGTACAGATGTGCTGCAATTATTGCTTTCCTTCTGTTCTACAGTTTTCTTCCCATGCCTTTGTCGGGACAGGAGAACATTTATGGATTTGTCGAGTTTTGATTCTGTTAGTTGGGACTTAAGACCTGTCTTAATTTTGCTATTTTTGAACAAGTCTGAAATGTCATTGGACTCGCTAGGTGAACAAGCTCTTTTAGAGGAGATCTGATTTTTTATCAAGATTTTAGATGTAAACTCTGCATCCTCGACAGGCACGTGCTGCTCCTTAGAAGGTTGTGCACTTTTCTCACTATCCTGTGCAGCTTCATAGTCCTCAAATGTTTGCTGATGCCGCCGCAGAAGATGATTCTTAAAAACATTTTTGCTAAAAGCTCTATAAGAACAAATGTTACAGGAGAAGACTTCAGAGTTATCATTCTGGATCTGCTTTCTAACTGTAATTACAGTGTGCTGCATAATGTTATGTCTCCTAAGATCATTCTCACTTAGAGTCCTGAAGCTACATTTATCACATCTAAACTTTCTCTTGTCCTTCTCATGCGTTTTCGCATGTTGAACAAATGTGTTTGGGCAATTGGTTCCAAATGGGCATTGAGGGCAGAAAAGTTTTGCGTTTGTATCGTCTTTCTTTTTAACATTCATGCCCTTGATCTCTTCTGTGAGTCTCTCTCTCTTTTCCTGGTGGATAGACATGTGCTCAATAAGCGAACCACTTTGTCTGAAGGACTGCCCACTTTCTCGGCATATGAAAGGCTTTGGCGAAATATTTGGAGAGTCAACATGAGACTTCAAATGACGATGCAAATGATGCTCTTTCTTGAAAATGAGCTTACATTTTGAGCAAGGGTAACATGGGGTCTTCTCCTCTGAATGAGAATTTATTGTGAGCCTTCCCTTCAATGGCGAAAGCCCATGACTTATGCTGTTTTCGTGTGAATTTCTCGCAGGTGCATTATAAAGAATTTCCTTGATGGCCTTAACAGCTCCATTGGGATACTTGGAAACCTTCCCTGTTGGTGACGACTGTGACTTGGAGAACTTTCTTGACTTTCTGACTTTTCTGACAGGAATGGAGTCTTCGTCTTCAACATCAGACAATTCCTCAGATGACTTGTGGCTCAGATCAGGGTAAAGGTCTTCTGAGGGATCTACCATGACAACCATGTCCATTTTCCGTTTCCTTCTCCTCTGGCTGTTGGTAGGGTTGACTTCCTCTTTAGGCTCCTCACCCGGGGAATCTCCATGGTTCTCCCAGAGAAACTGCATAAACTCTTTGTGGGGGTCCCAATGAAGGTCACTAGCACTACTAAAATTATCCAATGAGTTCTCGGGTGAATCTACGTCGAAACCCCAAATCCCTGCAGTGTCAATTTCCTGCACAGTTTTTAGTGGGGTGATGCTCTTTGCTTCCTCTTTTTCTGTGGAGATGCTGTTGAGTTCATGGGCTTGTGTGGCCTGATGCGAAGAAGGCCCATTTCCCAGGCCAACTGGTGACAACATATCTGTGTTTGAAATAACATCTAGGACGCTATTTTGTTTCAGAGAGGGTTTGCCGAAAGAATCGGTGCAAGAGGCTGATTCTTGCGCCATTCTCACTGGCTCTTGCAGGAGCGTGAGGGCATTGATCTCAGGATCTGCATCTTTGTCATCTTCATCAACACCTGTCAGACATGACATTTCAGCTGCCATGACCTGAAAAAGAAAAGTAAAGCCTTCTTAGATATTCCTCATTACAAGTGTTTAACTCACAGTCAAGACTGTTGCATCCAAAAATTTTTTTTTACAACTCTGAAAAGTTATCACATTGGCAACTATTTTATCTTTCGCCATGATGATTGTGGCATAAACTGTAGAACTACAGCATTCATGTAGTTCTACATTCAGTGGGAGTGTGTGCTTGCATGTACTTTTTTAGCCAATGCTGAACCTTGAAGGATTATTTTCAGTTGCTTTACACCAAAAGCTGAGCTTGGTTTGATTTTTTTGGCCTGATGGCCATGCGTCTTTTCATGCAGGGTTCAAGTTGGTCTGAAACCCAGCCTTGTGGATAATCTTTTCCCATTTCAGACACTCCATAAGCTTTCCTTTATCGCCACCCTCAGGCCAAAATGTCAACTTAGCTATCTTAATGCCCTTTTCCACTAGCACCTATTTGGCTCGGCTCGGCTCGACTCGACTTAGTTCCGGTTGTTTTCCATTACAATAGAGTACCACCTCAGCGTGGGTGGGGTCGTCATAGCAACGCGGCCGAAACTCCAGCGACTGTCATTTGTTATGCGACACAAACACGAAACAACTATGGAGGCCACCAGACAAAGAAAGGTCTGCACCTCGTCGTTGCTCCACGCGGGATTGATTTCTGTGCAGCGATCTCTGATCGTGTTCGTTGTTGTTACATTGCGTTTTAAAAATGGCTGGCTGGTTGACTCTTATGAACAAGTCGCTCTCCCTAACTCATCTAGTGACGTCAGGCTCTGGCCAATCAGTGGCCTGCCGTCTGCCAGACGTCACATTTTCGGCTCGACTCAGCTCGCTTGGAACCCCGAACCCCGAGTAGGTAGGTACTAGAAAAGTACCTGGTACCAGGTACTAACACGTAATGGAAACACGTAAAAACTGAGTCGAAGTCGAGCCAAGCAGGTACTAGTGGAGAAGGGCCATTAGAATCGAATGGGTAGATTGCTGTGGCTTTTTTATCGTTTTTTCAGGCTCCAAAGGGCTCCATTCGATTTTTAACATCTTAATGGATATACTAAAGGAAAGGTTACCACTACCATAAGGACATACTTATTAGCTTATTTAGCCTTGATAGTTAAACCCAAAACAATCCAGTTTGTAGCTACTTGTAATTGAGCAAAAATTGCAGTAAGAACAAGATTTAGACTCCTGACAACAGCAAAATTGCCCGTATTTTGTTGTGTGTAATGAGGACTGCAGCCACTAGAGGCTGCTACTGGGCTTAAAAATGTTTAAAATGCAAATACAGCTGCAACAATTCATAGATTTATTCACTGAATCTGCAAGTCCATTTTTTAGTGAAAATATCCCACATTCCCAAATTCTACCATAGAAATTGTTAGGATTTGCTGCTTTCCTTTGTCTTGTCTGATAGAAAACTGAATATCTTTGGATTTTTTTTACTAAAGGTAGGACAAAACAAGTTATTCCAACGTATTGTGTTGTTGGGTTTTAGGAATTGTAAGGGATATTTTTCGGTGTTTTATGAAATGTCAAAGACCAAGCGATTTATCAATTCATTGACGAAATGACTGGCAGATGAATCAATATAAAAAATAACCAATTTTTGCAGCCCTGTAATGCAAATGATCGATGGTTAAGATGGTTCCACCATCTATTATTATTATTAATTAGTAGTAGTATTATTGTTATTATTTAGACATGTAACATAGAACATGCTTTAACAAATTTAAGATGCAATACAAAAAAATAGCTTGCTCCGTATTGAATGTCGACTTGTTTAGTAGCCACAGTTTGCATTAGGTAGTTGTTTCTTATTGGACTGTGCTTGTTTGATGTGAAAAGTAAACAGTTTAGTTACTGACAGTCTAACCAGAGTTATCCTCTTGACTCAGTCAGCATCCACTGACCTCGTAGTACATGTAGCTAAATATAATATATACTTGACACTTTGCTTAGAAGATTAATTGTGACCATTTATAACGCTACAAGGTCGCCGGAATGAGAGGTCTTAGATTTGAAGGGCAATAAAAGTGTCACAGCGAGTAAATGCCCCTGTGGCAGAGTGAGGTGTTTCCAACATATCCACAGCAGAATTAAAACCGCACAGGGATGGACCTTGTTAATGGCTTTTGAAGACCGGCTATGGATTTTGTACAGAGCTAGAAACTTTCAGCACAGTAGTTCAGTTTTAAGCCAACCCACATTAGTTGGGATACGTTTCCAAAGGCACCTACATACAGAGTAAACTGGATTATTTACACCATGTTCCCCACGGGTATCGTTACATTTCTTTGGCGTTTATGTCACGCTGTGTTGTTGGATGCTGCTTGCAGGAGCTGCAGACCATTTCCATTAAGGCTGCTCCACACCAAAACCTATTCCTCAGGCTAAACTACAGATAATGACAATCGCCCCTCGTCCCTCGCTATACAGACATCAATACAATAGTGAAAAGCAAACAAACGTTACCTCCGAGCGGTGCGTATGGAGACAGGGCACGATTTAAACGCGGCATTGAATTATTTCTTACTTTCGTCTTCCATCTATTTCACAGTCGCCATTTTCCGTGGTGGTCTGGTGTGGGAGAGATCATTTCATTTGTGAGGGTAACCGCACACATAATAGGCAACACGGCAGCAGAGCGGATAAATGCTGCCGTGATTACATTTAATTGTTTGAATCCTTTAGCAAAAAACTGCGGTTAAACCGTTTTTCAAGTTATTGTATCGTGTAATTTCGCTACGCAGTGTTACGAGTCGGCGCCATGTTTCCCCGAAAGATTTGAAATGGTTCATTCCAGATAGGAGGCATAAAAAACCTGAGTTAATGATCATCTCCTTTGAGTAGCAGATTTTTGTAGGTTGATGGCGGTTAATCACTGTATTAATTGATAAAATAAATGGAAACTCCAGTTACTAGTTGTTTTATTTGATCAAAGAACATATTTACTATTTAAACTTTGTCACTAAGGCACAGACAGTAAGAGTAAGCCAACACAGGAGAGATGTTCCCACTGTGCCCCCATGGTTGTCTTCTCACAGGTCTTTGTTGCCGTTGCAGCCGTTGATTAGCCGGCTCACTTATTCACAGACTCCTGTTTTATACAGAGAAAACACATTAAAAGCACTCTAAATAAAGTATTTAATTTTACGGAAAATATCTGTAGCTTAATATTGATGTAAATACCAAGCAACGACTATATATATGTAATTTTTAAAAATAAAACCTGCTGTGCTTATTGTGGAATTGTGTTTACAACAGCTCCCTCCCACAAACACTGTTGAAGGGGCGCTAACTAACATGTCAAATGTAAGTTATTGGGGTCAAAGGTTGAGCTCTGACCTGTCTAAACTAGTTTTAGTATTCAGGGGGTAAAGGTATTCATTATCGCAGGTGGGTACACGAAGAGGAAAGACTATAAATGTCATCCTTTAAACTGTAGAACTGTGCGGCTTAGTTCCGACTGTTTGTATTTGAATGATGCTAACTGGTTAGCTAATGCTCCAGCTAACACGCTAAAGCTATCTAAGCCCATGTACCTGCACTGTTTCAAAATTTACTGTGAGACTTAAAAATATATCACTCATATAAAACAAACAAACAAACAAAAGATATATGTTTATTTATTTATATATATATATATATATATATATATATATATATATATATATATATATATATATATATATATTTAGAGAGAATTCAGTTTTGCCATATCTATACTAAAGCTAAAGTAGTGTGAGTATTGCAATCTACAATAGTAATCTCTTTATTACCATTTTTGTGTGATCATTTTCTCTTTAGTCCCTCACATAAACTGACTCTATACACATTAATTATAATGTAAATATGTCATGAAAAGTTTTGATTTGAGAGTATGGGTATTCAAATATGGTGAATCAAACCATTTTCCATGTTAGTCTTGTTGCCACAGACCAAAGCAAACTTTTAAAAAAATCCTCCGAGCTTGCAGCAAATAAAGCTTTTTACTCTTATTCAACCTTCAAATACATTTAAGACAGAAACCATTGTAAATGCACAGCTATAGATGTATTAATAGTTTGTTTCACATCCACAAGTATCTCTGGTTTGTTTTTTCTTTAATGTCCATAGTGCCTGACTGACATTGTTCCTGGGCGCCTTCGTGATCTGATGATGTTGGACTCTGATGATTGTACCTTATCCCTTGACAATCTGTTTTTTGAGAAACCCATTATCCACAAAGTGTGAGTACAGAGAGAAGCCCCACATCATCCCTCTCTCCTCTTCCTTTTCTCTCAGCTGAAGGTATGTCTTTTTTTTTTTTAACCTCCTTCTCTTGTGAATTTGACAGAAAGCCACTGCACAAGGAAGCCAGGCCATGGCAGCTGGAGGCGCCTCCATATCTTTCTCAGGTTCCATCCACTCAGGATATGCAGGAGGAGGCAGACTCCCTCTCTACTCTATACAGTATGTTTTGCCCTGGATTAGGGTGAATTCCTTTTCACTTGACTTGAGTAAACTGCTCAGTATCTGGCCTATTGAAGCCATACTAAATTTAACTGTGTGACTCACTGACACGATAGCTTGGATAGGCTTGAAAGCATTCTCAATTTTCTCTCGCTTGCGTAAACAAACCAGGATCTGGGTCTTATGATATATTTTCATAATCATTATTATGACGGGAATGCTAAATCCTCCTCTGTAAATTATTTTTGTCAGGAAGAAAAATTGTAATATACTCCACCTTAATTTTGAGAGTCTCACCCATAAAAGCCAAAAAATGACAGATTCCAACAACTTGGGTTGATGAGAGTCTCTCTCCCTCTTCGATATTACACACAGGTTTCTCACAGAAACCCAAAAAGTTCCTGTCTTCTTTCAAAGAATCAGATGGCTTTAAGGTCTTGCCATCAAAAATCAACAGTTCTTGCAGTTATAACAATGATGAGAAGGAGATTGAAACTCAGGGTGGCAGCACCAGCAGATGTGATGGCCTTTGGGGAGGTGAAGGGTCCAGGGATTATTCTCAGGGTGCCTGTCAGAGTGGCAGAGGTGGAGATGAAACCCCGCAGGACTCTGGTCATGCAGCCATCAGCCAGAGGTGTTTCTCTCTGGACTGCAGCCGAAGCCCACCACTACGGAGAAGGCAAGTGTCATACATTTACATGATTGCGAATTAATGATTGCATGCTGTCTCCCTGTAGTGCATATTTGAAAGATGAAAAGAAATCTGCTCTTGGGGGGTAACAGTTTTCACATTTCAAAGTGTTCAACTGCCAGAGATTGATTTGTGACTTTGATTACAAAATGGTAAAATTCTGAGGCCAAAAAAAACAGGTCAACAAGGATTTTTGGATACAGAACATCATTTTACAAAATGCTTAAATTTGCAGGATTCATTTTTTTCACTATATAAAATCCATATATCCATTTTTTTTCACTGTCCAAAAATGTAAAGTAGTGCAGATTCACTCTTTAATCCCTCAAGTTGGTGGACGTTTAGTTAAATGGAACCACAGTATATCCTGATGAGGCCTGATTTTTTACATCAGTGGACATAAGAGCATGAAAAGATGCTAAACCATCCCCCATGTTAGCCTTGTTGCCAGAGGCCAGCATACTTCCAAGCTCTCAGCAGCAACAGTAGTTTTTCTCTGGCTCCTTCTACCTTCTTTCTCTTTCAGTTCTTTATTCCCTCCATATCCTCCCCTCCCTCCCCAACAGCTTGTTCAAGGTTCAGGTGTTGAACAATGGAGTTGACTCGTCAAACACAGATGACCTCAGTAGCAGCGGCAGCCAGACAGCATCCAGACCTCAAACTTTTCTCAGTCAGGTTACCATGACGACAGTGCCTCCTCCTCCTCCTCCTCCTCAGCCGCCACGGGCGACAGTTAGCCAGGCAGCTCCTCCTTTCCCTCCAAAGCCCCCCTCCTCGCCCACTCCTTTGGGCTCATCTGCAGCGAGTGGTCGACCCCTGCAGCAAGCAGCACATTCAGAGATGCAGGACAAGGGCACAAAGAGAGCCTTCGTTCCTCCTATGACGCCTCAGCCGCTCCGCATACAAGGTGCTGCACTGCACTGACACAGTCACAGACACGCTGTGCTCGTGGTCTATGACTGATTTCCTAAATAACACTCATATAGCTTCTGTAAAGTGTTGCAGCTAATGAGCATGGTCATGTCTAGCCATGGCAGCAGCTGCCACAGTGTGTTTGGGTGTGATGAGGTGAAATGAGGTGAGCTCCCCCCATTGACCGCCCCATTGTAATGAAACATGCTGGTCACTAGGTGGTGGATAGTAAAACAGTAGAAGCAGTAGACAGTAACAGTGGAGACCATTGTAACCACATGTAGTCTACAGTCTGCAAAATAAAAGTCCCTTGATTTTTTTTTCTCCTACAACCTAAAACACACACATTAAGGTGGAATGATTGGAAACTGCGAGAGTATGACAGAAAATGAAATTGTGGTATGCTTTATTTGGGCATGTTTTAGGGTCTACTGGGTGTGGAGTTTTGCGATCAGTTTCTGAAATCCGTATCCTTTTTATTGTTGTATAAGTCCACCCAAATTTAAAACAGTTAGCCACTGTGTTTGAACTGTGCTAGAATGCTTGGAATGTGCAATTTCACAAGTGATGTGGTTTTATTTCCTGAACCGTGCTAACACAGCAGCAAAGTTCAGATCCGTCTTCAACGAGTTCCCCTTTTTCAACTACGTTCAGTCCAAAGCACTGGATGACGTGAGCATTATTTGAAACCTTCATAAACAGAATGAATAACACAATTGAGATGAACTGTGACTGTGAGTGTGTCAATGTTTGGTTTGTTCACAGGTTCTTTACACGGGTAGGAACTTTGTGGCATCTGCTCCCACTGGATCTGGTAAAACGGTACTGTTTGAACTGGCCATCATTCGTCTGCTTATGGAGACCTCAGAGCCCTGGAGAGATGTCAAAGCTGTCTATAGTGAGCATAATGTTGTGTAGACACTGTCACTATACCTTGTCTGTAACTTGCCTTTTTATAGTCATAAAATGTATAACATTAAATCTCAGAAAATTGTATTCCTACCCAGGATGTTTAGAAAAAATCCTGAAACTGTGCTATAGATCTTATTTATTTTACAGATTATATTATACCCAGTGTAAATAAAGTTTGGATTTTAACTGTCAGCTTGTATGTCGAAATTCAGGCAGGAAGAAGAAATCCTAAACCAAATGAAACACTGGGGCTTTGAACATTTTTCATCTCACCTGCTTAGTATAAAATTTCCATGACTGTTTTTTGATTTTTTATTCAATTAAAGATTTAGGGTATTACTGTGGTACGAAGAACTGCCATAAAAAGATCCATTGTTTGTTCTTGCCAGTGGCCCCTATCAAAGCGCTCTGCAGTCAGTGCTTCGAGAGCTGGAAGAAGAAGTTTGGTCCCCTGGGGCTGAGCTGTAAGGAGCTGACGGGGGACACAGAGATTGATGACTTCTTTGAGATCCAGGACTCCCACATCATCCTGACCACGCCTGTATGTGGCACGACACTGCATCTCAGTTTAACACATGCAACAGAAACTGAGGGTCAGCAAAGATTATAATAAAATAGAAAATTGCAAAACATTTTATTTGAACACATATTGTGATCTTTTTCTCAGGAAAAATGGGACAGCATGACAAGAAAGTGGAAGGACAACTGTCTGCTGCAGTTAATCCGACTCTTCCTGATTGATGAGGTCAGTGTGTTTGTCAGATATTTTCTTCATGGGCCCATTTTTGTGTGTTCATATGTGCCTATTACTGTGCACTCCTGTTTCAGATGATGCACTGTCTACATTGTATTTAATTATGCCACATAGCGTGATGGCACATCATTAGCCTCTGCCCTCAGCACTTTAATTCACTTGAGGTTTGCCATTAAAAAATTACAGTACATTGTGTTCTGTGTCCGGGTATTATGAGAGTGCATACGCCTGCCATGTTATTCCAGATGTTCCCGTTTTAATAATGGAGTACAGCGATAAAGGACAGCTTGATTTTATTTTACCAAAAAACAGACACCAATGTTGAGCCTTTAAGACAAGCAATGCTGTTCTTCCAGGTGCACGTGGTGAAGGATGCGACCCGTGGTGCCACTCTGGAAGTGGTGGTGAGCAGGATGAAGGCCGTACATGCCTACAGGACGGCTCAGAGCCCAGAGACTGGCCTGTCTATGAGGTTTGTGGCTGTATCGGCCACCATACCCAACATCTCTGATGTAAGTGGCTGAGAGTCAGTGAAAAAGCACGGCAATGATTTGTTTAGGACAAGAGAATTAAAAAGCAATATGGGAACATTTTTCAAAATAATATAATTCTGTAATTCAAGTCTGTTGATTTGATTGCTCTATTTTGTTATTAAGTAAGAAGTATGAATGTAGCAACAAATTAAGAAAGGTTCTCTGCTCCATGAGTGCACTGTAATGCATAGACATAAATCTCTGTGTGTATTGTATCTGTAGTGTACATCATTAACCTGATCATTGTTTTGTCTCCTCTGGTATTAGATAGCAGACTGGCTGTCTAATGAGAGTGGTCCAGCCACATATCTGGACATGGACGAGAGCCACCGTCCAGTTAAGCTGAGGAAGGTGGTGCTAGGATTCCCCTGCAGCCCAAACCAAACAGAGTTCAAGTTTGACCTGTCACTCAACTACAAAATGGCCAACATCATACAAACATACTCCAACCAGAAGCCTACACTAGTGGTGGGTGTGGAAGTTGGGCCAAACTCTGTTTTTCTGCTTTGCTTCTTATTTTTTTCTCATGACTGAACAAGGTCGTAAGGCAATAAAGAGTTAATCGATGATGGTAGGACTAGATTACATCATGGTCTAATAATTATGTTATTCTGCAGTTTTGCTCTACAAGGAAAGGAGTCCAGCAGTCAGCTACTGTTCTGGCCAAGGATGCTCGGTTCATCATGAGCATTGAGCACAAGCAAAGGTGTGTTTCTTACATATCCACACTTAACATATTCTCACATTTATGACTGTTCATCAAAGCATTTTATAATTCTTTAATGAGTTTCACTGAAAGCTTGATCTTCTTGATTTTTTTTATACCTTGTGATCTGTTTAGATTAATGAAATATGCAAACTCAATTCTGGATTCAAAATTGAGAGGTGAGCCCCCCTTTTGACACCTAAATGTCAAGACAAAGACAAAAATAAAGTTTCAATCAGTAATCAGTCAGTGTGGCTCTAATTATGAACTGCATAGCATTATTTTGTGTTTTTTGTGCAGACCTGGTGATGTTAGGAGTTGGTTACCACCATGCAGGAGTTGACTTGTCTGACAGGAAGTTGATAGAAAAGGCCTTCATCATGGGAGACCTGCCTGTCCTCTGTGAGACTTCCTCAGTAATACAGTTTTATTCTGTGCTGTAAATAGACACGTAGCTATATAAGCGTGCAACATGATTCTGTGTTTGTATTTTCTTTATGTTTCTTTGTAACCCTGCAGACATAAACAGGAAAGACAAGTGTCACAGGTTACAACAACTGAATCGTACAGTGCTTCGCCCGTAACGTGTAGAAACATTGCATGGCCTCAAAGCCTGCTTTGTATCTCCCGGCCTGATTATTAAACAGCTGTTTAATAGAACTGGAATTGCAGAAAGTATGACTCAAAATTACCTATACTGGTATTATTTTATGTCAATAGAAATGTATTCTCATAGCCATATTGACTGAAATGATATGCACCAGTTGTAAATTCTTAGTTTAAATATAGATGCAAAGATGCAAACGCGTTAAAGTGCTAATCACAGGTAACAAATGAGATTCATTCATTTACCAGTCTGGTGCAAAACAGTCTAAAAGTCAAAAAGTTTTACCACTTGTTTATACAGTTTGGGTACTGAATTTGTGCTTGTGGTCTGTTTTGTAATATCTTAGTTACCACCAGGACTCTGGCCATGGGGGTGAATCTGCCTGCTCATCTGGTGGTGATCAAATCTACCATGCAGTATGTGGCAGGCTCCTGTGAGGAGTACAGTGAGGCTGATTTGCTGCAGATGATAGGCCGAGCTGGAAGACCTCAAGTAATTTCATGTTATAATGTAACACTTGATTAATTTTCTTACTTACCTGACCATAGGGAAGAAAAAAACAAGAAAGTACCATTAACTTGAAGGCATCTGAACTTGTTATAGAAATAGCATTTATTTAAATACAGTAAATGAAGTAAGACAGATAGTAATAGCTAGTTGCACAAACTAAATAACCTTTGTTTTTTATGTCCTGTAGTTTGACACATCAGCGACTGCAGTCATCATGACTAAGATCCAAACCAGAGACAAGTACATGAAACTTATGAATGGAATGGAAATCATTGAGAGCAGGTATTACAACTCAGTCACTTGACATTTTACCCTCCTCTCCCTCTCACTCTCTCTCAGTCTGTCTTTCTGTGACTCTTGCTCTCTCATAGGAGAGAGATTATACAGCACTGCACAAGGTAACCATAGACTTCTTTTGCCTAGCTTACACAGTCACCTGGTTGAGCACCTAAATGCTGAAATAGTTCTTCAAACCATCAGTGATGTCAACATGGCCCTGGACTGGATACGCTCCACCCTCCTCTACATCAGAGCCCTCAAGAACCCCACACACTATGGTCAGAGCTACAAACACAAACGCACATCAAGAAGTGTCCATCTTTTTTTTATTATTGTATATAAAACTGGTCAGTGCAGTGTGCCTCAACTCTTTATTTCAGGTTTCTCCGCTGACTTAGACAGATGTGGAATCGAAGCAAAATTGCAAGGTGAGCCACAGTTGTTTTCTCTATCTGAAGTCTTTGAAAGCACTAAAGTAGTATATTGCTGTTAGGAACATTGTATATTAATTAAGTTAAACTAATATACTGAACCCAAACTGTCTGCACACTGATATTTTGGATTAATTATGCACTTGACAAACACTACACCACTATTGTAGCTGAAGTAATGGTTGTTTTTTCCTGTCCACTCAGAACTGTGCCTGAGGAACCTCAACTCTCTGTCCTCCATTGGTCTGATCGACATGGATGAGGATATCAACATCAAACCAACAGGTAGAGAGGAAATCACTTTGATTGACAATATGCTTGATGTGCTCCTCTTTAGTTTATTTTTAACATATGTTCAGCGAGGTGGATTTCACTTTTATAAATTTATATATTTATAAATACATTATTCTTTTTTAACTGAGGCTGATATTCAAGAGATGAAAGTTTTTTTTTCTTCCTCACAGAGGCTGGCAGGTTGATGGCTCGGTACTGTGTCGCCTTTGACACCATGAAACAGTTCAGCAAAGTGTCTGGCGCTGAGAACCTGTCTGACCTGGTAGGTTCCCTGATCAGACTACTCAGCACTAATTAAAACACAGACACAGTGGCAGTTTTATGTTAGGCTGGTTTCCTGCAAAAGAGAATAATTCTAATTACCTGGATGCTGCATATTTTTTATATAGAAAATGCTAAATAAAAGTGGCTGTTTATACAGATTGAGTTGGTGTCAAAGAGCCACGAGTTCAGCGACATTCAGTTGAGAATGAATGAGAAAAGGCCTTTGAACACGTTGAACAGGGACAAGAACAGGATTACCATCAGGTCAGACACATTTACTTATTTAATATTTAAGACTGACAATTGCATAATCAGTAGCAGAACCCTTGTTTTTAACTTGAGGATTAGAAATGCAAGTAAAGGCACACAAGCCACTGCAAATGAGATGCTTATGTATTTTTACAGGTTTCCCATGGAGGGAAAGATCAAAACCAGTGAGATGAAAGTGAACTGGTAGGTTTATTCATTCAGTGCTTTCCCTGTGGGAGAGAAGTGCAGAATAGAAAAAGTAAATAATAAGTAAATACTGGTTTAAGAATTTTATTACAGAATTCATATTATGGATTTCTCATAGACTGATCACTATACGTATTACATGTTTATTCTTTGTTTTTAGCTTGATGCAGGCTCAGTTGGGCTCCATCTCAATTCAAGAGTTTGGACTTACTCAAGACACAGCAAAGATCTTCAGGAATGGCATGCGCATCAGCAGATGTATGTTGTGTAAATTAGGAGTACCAAATAAACAAAGTTCTTGCTGACTGTTGTTCAAAAAAATTTGATTGTGTTTTGATCCTAATCAGGCCTGTCAGAGTTTCTGAGTCAGCAAACCAGAACAGGTTTCTCTGCTCTGCTTAACTCCCTGATCCTGGCTAAGTGCTTCAGAGCAAAGCTTTGGGAAAACTCACCCTATGTGTCCAAGCAGCTGGAGAAGATAGGTGGATACATTGCTCTGTCCATATACTATACACATAGTCAACGTATAGTGTAAGACTTTTTATATGGGCACTGTTAATAAAGTATTAAAATAGGTTGGACATGATGATGCATTAATTTTAATTCTAATCTAATTATTCCTATTACATGTACATACAGTGTCAAACTAAATATTACCATCTGATAATAACACACTGTGTGTTTCAGGCCAGACCCTGTCAACTGCCATGGTGAACGCTGGACTCACCACTTTCAGCAAAATAGAGCAAACCCATGCTAGGGAGCTTGAGCTGGTCAGTCTGTGAAATATTTCAAAAGAGAATACTTTTTAATAACATTTTCAGATAATTAATGTTTAAAGTATTTGGATATGATTTCTTGTATTCAGATTCTCAACAGACATCCACCGTTTGGCAACCAAATCAGAGACTCTGTCATACATCTCCCAAAGTATGAGGTTATTTTGGAGCAGGTAAAAGATGACGCACTGTTTTACTATTAAATGAATGAAGTACTTTATATTATGTCATATTTCAGAGCTTGTCCTTTTTGTGTTTTTTAGCTTCCGAGATACAGCTGTGCCACAGCGGAGATTGCGGTGAAGGTGAACCTGAAAAACCAGGCAGAGCTGCTGTCCAGGAGAACAGCTTCCAGCCACCACTACGTCTCTCTGATCATTGGAAACTCTGACAACACTGTGGTCTTCCTACAAAAACTCATGTGAGGAAAAAAAACTCCAGGCTCCCACAGGTTTTGGGAGGCCTTTGCTTTCTGTCACTTATCCTCTCTTTCTCTACAATGCTGTCACCTCACACTGTTATGTAAGAAACGACAGAGCCTGGTTTGAGAAGATACAGTGTATTGGTTTTCAGCAAGCATCCTGTGTTCTTCAGGGACTTGGTGCTGTTGAAGAGTGGAAGCTGGTCAAAGAAGATTGAAGTGGCAAAGTCCTCAAAAGGAGAGGAGATCAATGTCAGTCTCATCAGCTCAGAATATGGTAAACCAAAGAAATACCTTTATATTTAATTTAGAAGTGTATTCACAATACATACAGATACCACCTACATTATAAAGGTAAATAACAATATATTGTGTTGTTGAGGGTTGAAGGTTTTTTATTTATTAAAGGAACAATTTGCCATGCTTTTGTTCAACAGTTGTGTAATGCAATGGTGCTTATGAGCTGAATCTCATCTGGCAGTTTGTTGTGAAGTACCATTTTTGTTAAATGAGAAAACAAAAAGAGAGTTTTGCTGTATGGAAAGCTAACTGCAACATCAAAACTCATCCACTCAAACCAGATTGTTGAGCTGTTACACTTCTTTATATAACGTAAATCTTGTTTTTGCATTTACTTTACATTTTGCCTCTTCCTCTTCTATAGTGGGCCTGGACATCCAGCAGAAATTCAATGTGCACTACTCGGGAGCCAGGAGGGTTGGAACTGATAATCGATACAACATATCATATGATCCCACCGGACAGAGACCGCAGCTCTCTGCACTGAAACCACAGTCTGCCGATCAGGCTGCAACTCAGAGGGAAAATGCCACATCTGCTACAGACCAAGGCACTACCCTGTGGCTTTGTTACTGCTGAAATGTGAAATAGTGTATATCGATTCAGTATTTCTTTAAAGCCAGGTTGATACTTCAGAAGTTTTTTTCTCTCTCTCTCTTTCAGATGTAGGCAATAAAAGACAGTGCAACCATTTCTGCAAGAACAAGGATCTCTGCGGCCATGACTGCTGTGAGTGCAGTCACACACTTTACACCTTTTTTCATCTTGCAGCACTTTGTGTCATAGAGGTATTCTTCCTCCTATCTGTCAATCAGAGTATATATGTGCCCCCTCCCAAGGTAAAGTAGGTGTAACAGTGGCACTGAAGAGGTCAGCAAATCAAGAATCCAGTTTCTCTTCCCACTTGAAAGACCTGAGGAGCAGGTGTGACACGCTCGTACAGACTCCTGTCAAACGGCTCAAGGTGAGGAGGAAAAAAGATCTTTTTAATTTTTAGTCCGCATCATATAGTTTTTGTAGCCATCATACTAATGTTGATTTGTGACATGTCATGATTATTTGCGTAGTTGTCAGTGATTGCTCTAAGATATAAACCTGACATTGTGTTGTCCTAAACTAATCCTATACAGTAGATCACAAACAGTACAGTAGAATATGATGCATAGTGCAAAGATTTCTTTCTCCCAAAAAAACACTTCACGATAAGTCTGCAGAAGAAGCTGATGAGTCATTGCCAAGTCACCAATTTTTAAGATAAGGTTCAAAGAAATGTCACAAGTGGGGAGGTTGGTTGCTGCCGAGAAAAATACGGAATATACCAGCCACATGAAACACCACATGTAAAGATTATAGGAACAGCACAACATATGTAACGTATAACATAATTATTAGGCATTTACAAGTATTAACCTGAAGAGTAGTGTGATATTAGATTACTGTTAAAGTGCATTAAGTATGTGCATAACCTAAATACCAGAGAGTCTAAAAATGTGGATAGTTATGCACGTTAGAAAAGCTTTTTATCATTAATATGTATACAATATGCAGATTAGATAAAATATATGTTTGTGTGTACATTCTATCAGGATGGGGTTATTGTACTGTATGTATAAATGTGCAAGCTGCTTGTGCATTGTTATGTGTTTTTATGCTGCTTTAACAAATGATAATGCCAAGCATAGTCTTTGTGGAGAATTATACTTTGACAAAGAATAAGTGTCCTTCTGTATTACACTACTAAATATGACTGTTTGATGCTGTGTCTTATTTCCTCAGATGAAGATGAGCGAGGAGCCTGTGTCTGTCAATATTCAGGAGTTTGCTTACATACCCAAAGAGAGGCTACCTACTGTTTCCAGGTATTCAGTGTTATACTGACATTTCAAACATTTCCTTTGATTGAAGTGAAAATGTAGCTATTACATTAGCTACAACATTTGCAAATTAGATTGTTAAAAAGTGTTATAATAGAAAATAAGCTCAGTTTCAATGAATGATTGCCTGAGTTATATTCATGTCCTGTTTTATTTGATGTAGGTATGGGACAAATGTCTATGGGGCTTCAGTGAGACCTCACACTGAGACTGTGGATCTGACGGGAGAAGACTGTGCTCAATTTACAGACGTAATTCATCTGGACGACATTGACAGTGGTGAACAAGTGGCATAAAGAGGATTAACCCAACATATTCCTCAACATTGCAGGGTTTAACAATCACACGATCATCTCAGACTGTATTTTTCTGTCTCTCATACTTTGTCATTCTCTCTCCTTTTGAGATTATGACGACTATGTGGAGGACATGCACAGGGTGATGGAGGCACCTGTCCAAACACCTGCAGCATCTCATGCTCACCATCAAGGTATTGTCATGAAACTCCTAACTGGTGGCTTTGCATGTTTTAGTTCATCAACTACAAATGTCATATATTTTACATACTATCATTTTTTTCCAGTGCATTCTATATGATTATCTTGGCTTTGTTATCAGCTCATATCGGAAAACTACTGGTAAATCATCTTGGAATTTACGTTTACATTCATAAGCTATGCTTTGTGTTTATTTTGGGGGTCAGAGCATCCACGAATGCACAAATAAAGAGAGAAACAGTTCATGTTTGACAGATAAAATAAAGTGTATAAAAATGTTGGATTGGATGGATGGATTTAAAAACATGCAAAGCCACCATTAAAATAAAACCCTCAGGTGTTCTTTTGCAGATACATTGAGTATTACTTATAATTCTTTAATTAATCTGTGTTTAGGTTCCTCGGTGTGGATGAACCCAGGAATTAGTGTTGGTCTGAGTCAGAACCACCAAAAGCATCTAAACCAGATCAATACAACCGACACAGCTTACTCAGAGAGGGCCGCTGCTGTATCAAAATGGGGCAATTACTACGGAAATGCTTCATTCTCACAAATACCCACTGTCAGTTTTGACCTTGGGGATGAATGGGATGACTTTGATGACAAAAACTTGGTGCACGCGAGCGAGACATCATTGGCGTCATGTTGTCCATCTGTTGCTTCACCTGAAGTCCAGCAGTCTGTAAACTACAACCTGCCAGGTGGAGTGAAGTTTGAGTTGCATTTAATTCAGAACATACAGGCTGGAAATCAGTTTGTGGGTTCTTAGCTTTTCATACATCTAGTTAAGAAGTCACTGTGATAAACCTTTTTTGGTTATTGTTATTAATTTTGCTTAAAAAAAATCATGTTTTATGTGTAGACTTTGCTGCCACATCAGCACCAGCATCTCTCCATCACTCACACGTCAAAACCTGTGTAACCACTGCCAGACCACCCCTGAGGTAAGAACAACTTTACTCATATCTAATTAAGGTGTAATTGATTGCTTCAAACACTAGGCATTAAATAATGTGTGAATTATCTAAAATCTCCTTTCAGAAAATACACACTGAGGTTTCATGTCGTAGTTAAGACAGTTAAAACATTTGTCATATTTTTGTGTTTTAGGTCAATTTCAGCCAATATAAGTCCTGAAATCAGAAAACCAAGACCATCTGTGATCACAGGCAGAACACAGAACAGAATCACTCATGACTGGAATAAAAAGGTGTGTGTGTGTGAATGCATGTGATGTGCTTCCCCATATATACATACGTGGAGAACACTATATAGAAGAGGTGGTTACTCATTTTGATTTGTTATTATAGTATTACTGGACAGTCTGTTGTACCATGTAAACATCTTAAACACCTTACTTACTTAAACACATTGTTTAAAATAATGTTTTAAACAATGTGTTTCTCAGCTGTATGGATAGATTTAGATGTTGAATATTGTGTAGGTTTATTCGTAGAAAGACATTACTTATTCCCAGGTTGAGCGTAGTCAAAGGTATGATCAGGAGTCGAGGTACTTGGCACTTGCGACATTTGCCTCTTTTCCTCTTTGTGCAGAGACCAAACATCTTCAGTGAGGAGGTCACAGTAAAAACACCAGAAGATGTCCCAGACCAGACCCACATGGTGCCATCTACCAGAAGGTTTGATTTCTTCTCAACAGTGAGCATCTCAGCCAACACCAGCTCTTCTGTCAACAGAAGGTAGAGGAAGATATATGTTGACCCATTACAATATTCTTTCCTTATTTAATAAAAATAATCCAATATTGAATAAACTAACACTGATTAACCTCTCCCCTCTGTTTTTACACTGTGTATATTCATCACCAACAGCAAAGAAGAGGAGGCTTTCTTTGGGATATTTGATGGTATATTTTAGAAATACTGCTTGTCTGGCTGTGACATGAATATGTCATTAACATGAAATGTTTTTGTTTGTGTTCGTGGTTCATTAACCTTTGAGCTTTACATCAAATGTTGTAGACTGTTGAAAGTCATGTTGTCATATCTTGTTAATTAAACTAAGTGTTTCTAATGTTATTTCTAATTGTTACTAATGTAATGTATTTATGCATTTATTTATTTAATAAAGTTTATTGAATGATTATGTGCAGTCTGTGGGAGTAAATCATCATCATGTAAATCAGCTTGGAGTTTAATTAGGAGCTTTGTGATGGTTGTTAAGTATTTAGAGTAAATAGATGAGAGGTCCATCCTTTAAGGTATTGTGTGTATTGTATATGTATTTATTAGGTGTCTTATCTCACTTTTCCATTTAGGATAGGTTTTATTTGCAAATGTTTTAGGTATATAATAAACATGTGTCCAATTTCATATATGATAAAGACAATATTAACTTGTTATTTGATTTAGCAAATCTTCATGTTCATTATGCTGAGATACCTTCTCACACTTCTTAATATTATTTTGGGATTCTGTGTCGTTATTTTGAGAAATTTTTTCATTACAATTACAGCTAAGATATTTTACCTGTATCAGCCCTGCACAGCACATTGTTTTTGTGCAGGTAGTGGAGAGTTGTTGTGCATACTGTTACATGCGGTGGATCATCAAAATATGCGTTTCAAAGTTCATTCAAATGTCTTAAAGAGTTTGAGCCAGTTGTGAGTTACTTGAGAGATCTTTGAGATATCGCGTGATTTGTGCTGATGTAACGCGAGACTTGCTCGACGTCACTTTTAGCGCGGAGTTTGTTGTTGGCGGAAAAGCTTCAAGCTGAAAGTCTGAACAAAGTGTATTACAGAGCCGCAGACTGAGAGAGAGTTTTATATTTCACTTCTTACCGATGGACCATTAGCTCATGACTGTACGGCGTGTTTCTGACATGTTAATTTGAGAAACTATTGGACTTTACGACCAACTAAAGCGGTGAGTTTCTTGTTGTGTTGCGAGTTCAGCTAGCCTGAGAGACCGGAGCTAACTGTTACATTTTAACCGGATAGTTTGCCAATAACTAATCGATTTATCAAGTGTTTACGGATATCCTGATACTGTTCACCTTGATAAAGCTTCTTTGAGTTAATATGACAGTGACTTTAAGTGTGTTTGTGTTTCAGATGGAGCTGTCTCCTGTCTGCACTGAAGGCATCAGCACAGACGGATGTATTCATAAATCTGACAGAGCTCACAGGAAAAGCAAAGTCCCGAGTAAGTTGGAGGCTTTATGTCGTGACAACACAACATCTGAGTAAAGATGCACCATTATTTTTAATAAATTACAGTTAATGGTTAATATTAGGTTGAAGAAAGCAATATCTGCAGGTCCCTAATATGATACTATCAGAATTAGTCGAAGTGAGGATTATGTCTAGTAATTTAGGCATATCTCACTTTGTATAAATGTTAGATCAGGGATAGAATAAAATTTTAATGATACAGCTGGTTGAGGTGGAGCACATCTAAGATCTGTATTTACTGTTGGAAAGTTTGATCTGTCGCACAGCATTGTATTTTATGAAAAGATGTAAAGTAATTAGTAACTTTACCTGTCTGGTGGTAAATGTATTGTGCAATTATTGTTATTATGAATTAAATAGAAATATTCAGTTAAAGTAAAAGTACCTAAAAATTATACTTAAGTGCAATACTACAAGAGATGTACTTAGTTACTTTGCAGCACTGTAACATTGTCCTCTTCTCTATTTTCTTCCAGGGGATGTAGAGATAGACATCGAGATCCTCTACAAAGCTGTTCCTCAGCTGGCCAAGGTTTTCCGCATCATTGACAAAATTGGAGAGGGTAAATGCTCTGCACAACTTTATCTACACCTTGCTTAAAATAAACTTTTGTTTAACATTACCACAATAGCCACTGCGTTTGATTTATCAGAGGTCATGACCTGTTTATCTTGTGCATTAGGTACGTTCAGCTCGGTGTATCTAGGTGAGGCTCAGTTGCGGGATGGGAGGAGGGAGAAGTTTGCCTTGAAGCACCTCATCCCAACCAGCCATCCTACACGCATCGCTGCTGAGCTTCAGTGTCTCACTGTAGCTGGGTGAGTCCAATACTGTTGTTGAAGTCATCTCTTAAAAACCAGTTAGGTTTCATGTCATGTTTATGCTAGTGTTTTGATTATTAATGATTATAATTTCTGTCGCCCTTTTGTGTTTTAATGTTTTTCTTTTTATTCTTTGTTTAACAACATTTTTTACATGTTTAGTTTCCCTGTATTTCTGCCAAGGAAATGTTCCCCTCTGCAGAACTTCTTTATTCCTGTTTGTGTTATCTGGCTGTTTAAACTCTTAGAGACCTGCTGTATGTACTGAAGTTGGGGATGTCAGGCTTTCATACTTGCTGCAGATGCATTACAGTTCCGACACAAGTCTCCGACACAAGCTGTTTATTTCTTAAAGGTTAATTTTGTGCCGTAGAAAATTGATGCGTGGGCTCCTCACTTGTCTAACGGTGTATGATTCAGCTGAACCTACGCAGCTCAACACATTGGTGGCTGGTTTGGCAAGGCGTTTGTTTGAATATATGAATGTGCATTCATATGTGATCCTTGTTTTTCTCATGATTCTTGGAAGTGACAGCCAGCACTGACATCATAGCAGAGAAATCGCACAACACGTTGAAATGAGTCCTGTCGTCCCAGTCCATCTTTGTTTGTTTGTTTTTCACTTTGCAGAGGCAGCAATAATGTGATGGGGGTGACGTACTGCTTCAGGAAGGAGGACCATGTGGTGATTGTCATGCCCTATATGGAGCATCAAGCCATTGTGGTATGCACATTTTTACACTCTAGTTTCTGACACGTGTGCTTACTGCTTTTCACTGGACGCAATCTGTAGTTTAATTCCTGTAGGCTTAGTATTTTCTTAATGGAGTTCTTGTTCTGAAATCTAATCTAAAGCTTCTGATCCAATCACAATGTGTTTATCAGGACATAATTGGGTCATTGAGCTTTGAAGAGGTCCGTCTGTACATCTATCACCTGTTGAAGGCCCTGAGACACATCCACCAGTTTGGTATCATTCACAGAGACATCAAACCAAACAACTTCCTATACAACAGGAGCAACAAAATGTGAGTAGTCGCACACATCTGATTGTTATTTAGAGCTGATTATTTGGTGAGTTTATCTGTGTAAGTGTAGTTTGGGTGTGAAGTCAGATGGGAGTCCCGAGTCCGATTTATTTTTTTCACCTTGGCAACGCTGAATGGGTGCTATAAAGTATTTATATCCAGCCATTCATTTATTTGTTTCCCTGTTTTAATGTGTGTAGGTATGCACTTGTGGACTTCGGCCTGGCTCAGGGGACAGCAGACACCCAGATTGAGCTGCTGAAGGTGGTGAGGCAGAGGTCATCACAAAAAGGTGGTGGGTCCACAGGGAAACAAGACACCACACAGCGGAGCAAAGCACCGTCTAGATTCCCTCCCAAAACCACCACAGCCTCAACCTCACTATGTCTGCCTCCACAGCAGTTCACAACCTTGCCACCTTCCTCCTCATCTTCCTCCTCCACCACCACAACCTCCTCAGCCTCTCGGAAGGCACTGGTTAAAAAAGCACGTTCTGTCACCACCACCAACGTCACCACCTCCACCTCCCGCACAAAGCACACAAAGGTGTCAGCACTAAACCAATATTTTACCATTACTGGTGTTTCTGAGTCTTTTCTTTCTCCAGTCAAAGGAGAATTGTAAATTAGTGTAATTCTGTTTGTTTCAGGGGTATCACAAGGCTGAAGTTGTATGGATATATTCAAGGATCTCTGTTTGTCTGCACATCTGTTAGTCTTCTGCTTTCTGCACTGATGTGTTGGTTTTTAGCTAAATTCTGCCTTCCATGTTTGTTTTCTCCAGGATTTGACAGGACTACGCAAAGTGCCAAGGCCTGTGTTTGGAGAGAGGAACTTTAACAGCTGCACTCCAGCTTCATCCACCACCAAACAAGCTGTCATTAAGACAGAAGTAAGCAAAGTGAAAGTTGTAGCATAAAAGGTTTAACTTGTTTTTTGTTTAACACAGAGCATGGTAGTAACGACTAATATTTAAGAGTTATTTATCGGTCTTTTATTTTACCTTAGGACTGATTCCTTGAAATATTTTTGTTTTTAAAAATGCCAGTGTGATCTGACACATTAGCCTGTTTCAGGTCAATTCTTATAGTGATGATGTGATCTGTGTTACTACAGTGACAGTCATCTCCAAATCCTTGAAATAACAGATGAATAAAGCTTTTTACTTATTGGCACAATTATTTTAAATGTATTAATTTAAATTTTATAAATTGTTAATTTTTATTCCTCAGTGTATTAATTATATTATTTTCTTCCTAAATTCTTTTCTGCAGCTGGTAAAGCTCAGCAAAACGGAGGTCCCAGCCAGCCGAAGGTACTCTGCAGCCAGCCGAGGCTCGCTGCCAGTCAGGACCCAGAGCAGCAATCAGAAACCTCAGAGGACTGTGCAGCACGGCCTCACCTGTAACTGCTACCTGACTGATCACGTCTGCAACATCTGCATGTCCAGGTAACAGAAAAAAAGAGACATTAAAAGTCAAATAATTCCTCATTATAACTGTGAACTTATAGAAATTTTGAGCACAATAAATTGAGTTACTTTTTGTATTGTTTTGTATTCTCTAACTGGTTTGTGTGGTGTTATTCTCTGAACTACTGCTTCGTGTTGTTTTTATTCATGAAGGAAGCAGCAGGTAGCTCCCAGGGCTGGAACTCCGGGCTTCAGAGCACCAGAAGTTCTCACAAAGTGTCCCAACCAAGGAACAGGTTGGTATCACCATGACTACTATACATTATTGATAACCACACAAACATAAAGACAGCTCTGCAAAGATGAATTACTGTTAAAAATGTGCAGTTTCACAGAACATGTTCAGTTTCTTCTCATACCCCCTCTTGCACTCCTGATCTGTTGCTGCAGTTAGACTCCCAAAGCAGTACTCCCCCACTGATTAAATGTTATCTCTGACACGCGTTAATGGGTTTCCTCAACTGAAGAAAGTCAAAACTGGGCTCTTCTTACCTGCTCTAATTAACTACTAATTAATGTGCTCTGTTGCACCCTCTTATCTTTTTGTACTGCAGCCATAGACGTGTGGTCAGCTGGTGTTATCCTGCTCTCGCTGCTCAGTGGCCGATACCCTTTTTTCAAAGCCAGCGATGACCTGATTGCCCTCACTCAGATCATGACCATACGAGGCTCCCGAGAAACAATCGAGGCTGCCAAAGCATTTGGTGTGTATTAGTATTTTTTCCTCTGCTTCTGTACTGTGATCAATCCGGCAGCACAGACTACCACTATAATGCAGTAGAAGTAGGCACTTTGTAGATAATCAACTGGTTTTGTGGTTCAACATCACTCAGGTAAGGCAGTGGTGTGCAGTCGGGAGCTGCCTCGGCAGGACCTCAGGACGCTGTGTGACACGCTGAGAGGACGGAGGCCATCACCAGACGATGAGGTCACACCACTTCCTGAAACCAACAAAGATTCCACCGCCAGCCGTCGTCACAAGATCCATGATGATACCCCGACACATCGTCCCACTGAAGGAACATTCAACAAACACAAAGATGAAGCAGGGGAAACTCCTTTGTCTGTCTCGTCTGCTCTCCCCAACCACAAGAAACTTTCAGAAACCAGTCACCTCACTAAACGGGGCTCAGAGACAAACTGCAGGGTGGAGGAAGACGAGCGGGGCTGGGACAGAGTTCCCGATGAGGCTTATGACCTGTTGGACCAGCTGCTGGACCTGAACCCTGCTACCAGGATCACAGCTGCTCAGGCCCTGCAGCACCCACTGTTCAAAGACCTCGGACCAGAAGACCTCAACACAACATAATTAGAGCCAGGTGTTTGTTCAGATTTCATAAACTGGATGATGCAAAGACAGAAGATGGTTTATATTTATCTTACACCCAGCACAGTACTCAGTTTGTCGGTTTATGAGACTCTGCTGCTGTTCACACGAAGCTTACATCTGTGTGTTTGGAGATATATACTCCTGTCTGCAGTTAAGAGTTCATATCTGTTCTTTTCATAGCAGCTACGGTACAAAGTGTTTTGAGACGGGAGATTTTAAAAGGCTCTAGATATGTACTATTGGCTATAACAAGACAGGAGAAGTATGGACTTATGGACTTGAGGCATTATACTGGCAGACTATTGGCTTTTGGTTCTTTAAACAAACCAGCAACAAGCTGTCTGGTGAAACTAAAAATTCAACCCTGAAGGGTTGCCTCTGTGAAGACATGGAAACAGCTTCCTGTTTTTATGTTTTGTACTTTTTCACCTCAAGAGTATCCTGTTGTTACTGTCAGCTACCTGGTGTTGCCCTGGGTGAAGTTTTACATTTCTTATATTAAAAAAAACATATTATTTAACACAAATTGGGTCTGAACTGGGTCTTTTCAAGAGGGAATAGTCTGTATGTTGTATACTATTGTCACTGCGGCCATTACACCATATTATCACTGTATGGAGTAAATATTCCTGAAGTATGACAGGGCTTTTAATTTGAAAATGTATACATTCTGTTTGTGTTTTATGAATGTGATGCTGTGTGAGGATATGTCTGTGTGTCTGTATGTTTCAGCCGTGTTAATTTATAACACTGAACAATGTCCAGTCTGCCTCAATCTACATTGGATTTTTTAATAAAGGCAAAAATAAAGTGAGTGGCTGCTGTTTACAGTGTGGTAGTCATACATGTATGCAGAACATTGTATTTGTACAATCATTCAAAAAGTTTTTCTTTAATCTTTAATTTTTTGTTAAATCTAGTGTCGCTCTTTTTCAACATTAGTTTGAGGCAGCAACAACTGTGTGAGGTCAGCAGCCAACAGCAAACAAATTCAGTGTCTGACACGAACTAAAAGTAAAAAAAAACTAGCTAATGAGACAGTAATTACTCTCACAGTTGATGAGATTTGTATGATTCTTATTCACCAGTTGTTTCGTGGATTGTTATTAGTTCTGTGTCAATTTAAGACATTGCTTCATAAAGCCACATCCAGAACTGAATAAACCACAACTTTTTCTTCCAATCGTTTCTGATTTTGAGCAGAAAATATCACACTTCTAAGAATAAACAGTAGAGCACCTTATTTAACCTGTGTGTACAAAAGTTTGACAGTTTATTACAGAAGTGTTACAAACTTCTCAGCCATTATTTTGAAGTTTTATAGACACTGTGTGCAACATTTTAAAGTAACACTTAATTCTAAATACCCAGCATACCTGCTGAAAACAACTTGAAACATGAAAAGAAAATGGCCGTGTACAGTTAACAGATAATTGTTGAACATAATGCATCTGCAAGTGCTCATTTTTTAAACCAAACACATCAACATTCAGAACAGTTGAAGCTTTTTTTTGTTTGTTTCTTTGTTTGTTAGCTGGGCCCTGAGATGACGGGGATCTCTGGTAGCAGGACTCCTGGACTCAGTCTCAAGTGTCCTTCACCTCGATGAGCTCCTCTATTCGCACCAGCACGCTCTCGATCATGTCAAATGTGTGCAGGGCTGAGTGCAGGGCCTGAAAGGACGCATTAAAATTCAGTCAGGTCATCACTGCAAACACACAGTCCAGTGCTTTCTGATTGTCGTGTGAATGAGGCAGTCGCTGACCTGAATCTGTGACTCTGACGTCATGTTGGGCAGCTTCTCGTCACCGACGGACACTGAAAGCACCGACTCCTCTGTGGAAAACACACTTGAGCTGTCAGAACACTTTAAGGTGGAAAATATGACTAAGAAGGTTATTTTGTTTTTATTATTATTACTTATTATTAATACTTATTGCAACAAAGGAAATAAAACCACATCCACTATAAAACATGGCATTCAGACTTGTATTTTTTTTGTTGAAACTCTTAAAACCTTTCAACATCTGGAAATGATTTGATGATAAGAAAGTTTTTCTATCTTTGTAAAAAGGTTAATGAGAGGTTTTGGCAGAACTGGAATATACATGCGACAAGCGAGCGTCAGTCTGACCTTTGGCCTTGCTCTTCTTGGACTCCTTGGTGTTGTGGAGCTCCCGCTCGTAATGAGCTCTCGACATGTTCACGCCAACACGGAGCGGCTTTATGAACGTATCTTCTATTTTGTACAGCTCCGTCCAGATCCCCGTCTGCAAGATGAAAACAACAGAGGAAGAACATGATGAGGGTCCTTCTAACTTCACTCAGAGGGAGGCAGGTTATTTTCATTGTAGAAAAATCAACCAAAACAACATTCACTGTCATGATCATATCAGTGTTTTTGATTTGAAGGGTGCCCTGACATTTACTGGACTAGATCAGACTTGACACTACAGGACTGAAGGCTGCACTCACCCGGTTCTCTGTCACTTTGTCTCTGATGACCAGGTAACGCAGCAGGTTCAGAGACTCCATGACTCTGTTCAAAACAAAAAGATGACGTTAGAATTAACACTTTGAGTCAAGGTCCACTTTTTCTGACAGGATAAAACAGAATAAAAGTGTATTTCTACTTTAATTTATGTAACTTGAATATAAAACAAAGTTTGGAAAGTTTGTACTCAGAGTATGTTAGTACTCTGACAGTCCGGTAACTTGTTCATGTCTCGCCCAGAGCAAGATAAGGGGTATGTAATATTGCGTGTGCGCTGACCTGTCCAGGTACTGCAGGAGGTCGGTCTCTGGGCCATCTGGCAGACTGAGAACTTTACGCAGCAACGGCAGAAGGTGAACTCCCTCAAACCAGATGTTACTCTTACCCGGCTGCAGACAGAAAGACATAAAAACAGACTTTTACTTCACTTGCTTTGCACAAGAGATTTTTAATCACAACCTGTCCTCTGCACAGACACCATCGTTTAGCTCTTCGTGACGGAATCGAAACAGCCACGCTGACATTTAAAATGCCGTCTCACCTGCAGGGCAAAGTCAATCTGATTCTTTATGTTTTTGATGACGTAGCCTTCCACTCCTGAGTGATTACTGATTTTCAGCATGTATCTGAAACAAGACGAGCAGTCAGTACACTGAAGGGTGTAGTGCACACAGACATCTCTGATGATGTACAACAAGGAAAAAGTTGGAGCTTACTGGAAGAAATTGTACTTGGCTTCAGTGTCAAGCTTGTCCACGTTCAGCTGGAACACCTTCAGACCTCTGGTTCTCTGTTCACAACAAAGCAAATATGTAAATAAATCTATTTCTATTCTAACAGCTACAATAAAGACTAAAGTAGTTTGTTATCTACATGTCTGGCACTGTAATTAATTAATTAACTGAAAAACAGCTTTTTCCCCAGAGCTGTCCAATCCATTTTCCCCTATTGAGAACTAGACTTAAACAACTGACCCCCCCCCATTGTACATTGCTGCTACAACTTTAAATCTTCTAGATATTTATGTACACATTACATATTTTCACATATATTTATGTTCAAAGCTGGAAGTCACCAATCTTAATTTCATTATGTGAAAACATGATGACAATGAAGATTCTTGATTCTTGATTAATTACACCTACATAAATACACACTTTCAAGACAGCTTACATTACACTTCAGGTAACGTGAAGACTTACCAAATCGTGCCTTGGACATAACGTCATGACCTTCACCAAGTTCTGAAAACAAATGATGAAATCAGCGACTAAGCATGACATAAAAAGCACATCAGTAATTCATCACACTGTGAGAGCTACACGAATAACCGTGTTCACCTGAGGGACTGTGAGGAAGGTTTTGATCTCCAGCAGGTCTGCATGCAAACTGCCATCCTCTACCCGCACAAGACTCTTCTCGTACAGCTCCTGCGTGACAGTAAACACACACACACACACATTGCAATAAAACGCTGGTTTACCAATCAAACTGATAAAGCTACACTTGATTCTATTGCTTGTCTGGATCTTGGGATGGTTCTGTTTGTCAGTCTCGTCGGTTGGCATTCGGCTAAAAGCACATTTGAGCACAAGTACATCTGAGTATAATGAAGAACGGTTTGCAGCGACGAAAGGTGAGGTGAGCCTGATAAACTGAGTCAGAGATGTCCTTAAAAATCTACATGTGAAGAAGATGTAATGTACAAAGTAATAAGTAACAACATAGCCTGTATTGGTGCCATCCTTGGGTTACTTAGTAGGAGTAAAAGAACAGTAAACTTCTCTTCACTTTTCTTCTGATCAACTATTTTTCTGGTGGGTAATGATCATTTACAGCCTCAGTGGCCTCCTCCTCCTGTGGCTATATGTTTTGTCTCGTTAAGAAACTTCTAAGGCAAAGGTCAGAAACAAGTCAACGTGCTGCTGAATGACACCCAAGGATGTTTTCCCAACAGAGACTAAAAGAACAGGTACATTTTACTACACAGTTCTTCATAACAGCTGAAGTTGGTTAAAATAAATGTTCTCTTTTGTGAGGTTATCATATGAGAAATATTTGGAAACCACAACACAAATCTCCAGAATGTTGCACAAATAAAGTGCTCGTCTTGAGCTTAATATTTCAGTTTGACTCACCAGACCTTTCTGAATGCGGGACTCCTCAGTCCTGTTAAATAAACATAATTCAAAAATAACTTACGAGGGCTCCAGATCAAGTATATAATACACACCAAACATGAACTTACAGTCTGTATTCATTCAATATGGTAGTTATGTATATGTGTGGTCATATGATGTGTGTAACTAGAGGCAACATAAAGGAATTTCACAAAAAGAACATTGTTCATGAATTAAGAAAACAATGTTTTGTCCCTCATTTTTGTCAACTACACAATGTGGTTTCAATGGCTAATATGTTTGTTTCCATTTAAAAATTTGAGTTTTGATCCATTTTCTCCAACATAAATGACAAACACTGTTCAGATATCCAATATAAACTACTGAACAAATGCAGTGTTTGTTGAACTGTGACATTATAGTGGAATATGGTGATGGTATAGTTTTGTTCTTTAGGTTATTTTATGAAAACCAGCAGTGCAACATCACAGAACAGATCATATTGTTGTGTCATGCATTCACCTGGACAAGAGAAGGCAAATATGCTCCATGTTACACCGAAGAACAAATACAGGACTGTGAACACAGAGAGAGTCAGGAGGATTATGAATGTATTTCAATTCTGTATTCTGTATTGTATGGCACTAATATCTAACAACATCTGAAGAAACTCATTCAGAACATCAGTGTCCCAGTACTTTATGCATATATTCTGTCTTACCTGAAAACACTAGGGAATGTGTCTGCGGCAAGATGATGGACAAACACCAGGTGAGCCAGGCAAGCCAAAGACTCTTTAGGGTAACGCACCTCCTCCTCCAGGAAGCCTGGAACCTGTTTTCTCTTCAGTAGAGGCTGGCACACAAGACGGGGGAGGGACTCTCCGATAGCACTGAGGGTGTTCTGTACAAAACAGAGACAGACAGAGACTAATCTGACCACAGCATTTACTGAATTTGTATTACTTAGGTAGAAAAAGGTTGCTTTATTAAAACATTGTAAAGGAAAAGTAAGTGACTGTACACTCAAGTACCAAGAGTTTCACTGATAAATTTCACAACATTTACATTAAATTCACAGGATGACATCAGCTCTATCCAAAATATCATGGTTAATGCCGTACCAAAATGTCTGTGGCAAAATTCCTGAGGGGGGACACTGCCAGAGTGTCAGGATCCTTGAGTTGAATCTCCAGCAGAGGGTGACTCAGAGTCTTCATACAGCTGCAGAGCAGAAAAACACAGTAAAGCTTCGTACCCACACATAATGTGAATCTGAGTTGGAAAACATTTCATCTTTCTCTCACTCACAACTTCAGCAGCTCTGTCTGCAGCTCGTCCTCTTTACCCTGGTCCCGTCCTCCCGCCATCGTGTCTGCGCTCCCATTCTGCGCCTGGCTGGCCTCATGGACGAAGGGCCTAACAAAGTCTGTGAGTTCGGCACAGCAGCGACACAGTGAGAAGACGTCATCCTCCTCCTGCTCCTTGGTGTGAGGTAGAGGCAATTTGGCTACCTGGTCCAGCACCGAGGACAGGGTCATGCCTAGAGATGACGCCTTACGGGTGCCCAGACACAGCAGCACTAAGAGGGAGACACAAATGATGGAACGGGTGGAAAGATGGAAATGTCTATTTAAGTACATATGTTGGAGTACATGTTTGGAGTTCTTTACCTTTCTGTAGCGGGTTCAACAGTAGATGCAGGCTCTCTGCTATGGTGTCAGGGTCATCGTGCTCCAGCTGCTCCAGCAGGCCAATCAGCAGCTCTTTGGGTCTGCACGTCTGGAAAGTTACAGCTGACCTTTAGAAGAACTATTTCATCCTGACACTCAAGACATGAAGCCTCTACACGCTGCTAGATCTGTCAGTGGATCAAAATCAATTATAGCTCGTGTTATATCTTGAACAGATGAACAGACCTGTAGCAGGTGGTTGAAAATGGCCACGCACTGAGAAATGTTACTGTCTTCTTTCTTCAGCAGAACCTGGATCAGGGGAGGCAGCAGATTCCAGCCCATACACCTCACTATGTCCTATAGAGAGAGGGATAGAGGAGGTGGTACAATGTACAATGTAACAGAGTACAATGTGAAACATGCCTACAAATGAGTCCATCTGCTGATGAAATGGTTGGCTCTTACAACGGACCTGATTCTTTTCATCCAGGACAATACTGAGAACCTGTGCACTGTTTCCCTGCTCGATGCATGTCCGCCCGGCAACCGTGAAGACGTCGTAATCCTCAGTGGTGTAGCTGTCCTCGGAAAGGACTTGCTGTGGGAAAGAGGAACAAATAAATGTTTAGAAAAGGCTTTATTTTGTTACAGTGAACTGTTGGACCATTGAAACTAAAGAATAATAAAAAATAAATAAATAATCTGCAATTTTTAAAACTTTAAGGCTAAGAATGCCTGTTTCTAGCTTTAATTTAATTATTAATGTTTGTTAAGTATGTTTGGGGGTTTTGGACTATAACTGTTTGGACAGAAATGAACAAACTTTAGGTTTAAGGAAATTGCAATTTTTTTTCCAGTTAATGAAACATATCAGCCGTTGATGGATAATAATTGTTAGTTAACCCGTACTGAATAACATGTCAGCCCGACATGACGGTGAAATGTGAAAGGTGTGCACGCGTGTTAAGTGATGGATGTGATCTTTTAAACCCTCCTCCTCCATTTCTTCCCCGTGAAGGACTCACACATCTCTGGACCACTTCACTGAGCTGCTCCATCCCTGCTTTATCTTCTCGGACAGTCCTGAAAAAAAAAAAAAACACAAGTTAAAATCACGCACAGCACACCACCAGCGGCTCCACACTAAAGAATCTACAGGAGTTTATTCACCTGCAGGTAAAGTTAAAGTCAGATAAAAGCCTCTGAGTGCAGCACATTGGGGACATTGGTGGGGTGATGCTAACAAAGCTGCTACACTCAACAGAAACACGGTGTTGTGCTATGCTAACTGTCCAAACACACTCACCGTCAGCTCTGTGGCATTAAACCGATAACAGGACAATAATAAGACACATACTCACCCTCACTTACTACATGTCCCACACACACACACACACAGGTGAGGCTCTACCCAGTGAGCGTGTTAGCGACTGGATTGACCCTGCGGGCTCGCCGTAGAGCGAGCTACGTCACAGGTCAAAGTTGAAACCGAGAGAAACAACATGGAGACGGAGGAGAGGAGCAGGAGTGGTAAAACATTCAAAAAAGGTTAGTTTACATGAAGACTATGATCTTTTATATCAGTATTAAGCTTTCTGAAGGTGTGTACAGGATAACGGGTAAAAGAGGAGGAGTTTAGACCTGGTTTAATGTCTCTCACAGGCACTTTATTGGTTTCTACAGCAGCTCAGTGGAAATGTCTCCAGTTCACTTCAACAGTGATGTTAACATGTTGTTTGTTTGTGTGGCAGGTGGGAAACGCGTCAAAGCACTGACTGCTGAAGAAGAAGCCAGAAGGTGTGACAGCATATCTTTTATAGTCAATGTTAATGTGCAGCTGACAGAGGAGGGAGAAGAAGTACTCACATGTTGTACTTCAGTAAAAGCAGCACTACCACAAAAAATCTTTGTTACAAGTAAAAGTCCTGCTTTCAAAAGTTTACAACAGTATTAACATTAAGCATGGACTATGATCATCCTTGTCAAAATTATTGTGATTCACAATGTTAACTAACCCCTAACCCTAACCCTAATCATCAAAATGTGCTCAGAGCTCTTTAAATTCAGATTCAGATTCAGATTTCCTTTATTAGTCCCACAGCGGGGAAATTCACAGCATAACAGCAGCGAAGACACATAGTGGGAAACAATCAGAATGTAGGATAAAATAAAATAAAATAAAATAAAATAAAGGTAAAATAATCCAAGATAAATAAAAACTATAACTGTAAGTAAACCTGTACATAGTACAGAGGGAGTATGCCTGAGAGTATACATATGAGAAATATATATAATATCTCAGGGAGTGCAAAGAAAGTGAAAAATAGTGTTATTGTTTATTGTTCACTGTCCATTGTCTGCAGACTAGCGGGCATTTTGTTTGTTGTGTAGTCTGACAGCAGCAGGCAGGAAGGACCTGCGGTACCTCTCCTTCACACAGCGTGGATGGAGCAGCCGCTCACTGAAGGAGCTGCCCAGAGCTGTTCAGAGTGTCCTGTAGAGGGTGGGACGTGTTGTTTAACAGGGATGACAGCTTAGCCATCATCCTCCCGTTTCCCACCACCAGCTGGCCCTCCTCACCAGTCTGTCCAATTCTCCTCCTATCTCTGTCCGTGATGCTGCCTGGCCCAGCAGACTATCCCAATAAAAGATGGCTGATGCCACCACAGAGTCATAGAAGGTCCTGAGGAGTGGTCCCTGCACTCCAAAAGACCTCAGCCTCCTGAGCAGGAACAGTCTGCTGTTGCCCTTCTTGACAAGGGCATTGGTGTTGTCCGACCAATCCAGACTGTCATTTAGGTGAACACCCAGGTACTTGTAGGACTTCACAGTGTCGATGTCCATTCCCTGGATGCTCACCGGTGCCTGCGGAAATCCACCACCAGCTCCTTGGTTTTACCAGCGTTGATCTGGAGGTTGTTCCGCAGGCACCAGTCCGCAAAGTCTTGAATAAGTCCTCTGTACTCTCTGTCGTCCCCATCTGTGATGAGGCCAACAACAGCAGAGTCATCAGAGACACTAATGACACTAAAACAGACTGGAAACACTTTGCTTTTCATTTTGTTAACGAATAAGTATTTTTTAAAAATCACAGATAAAACCTTTTAGTGAAATAGTCTTATCTTAAATAAGGTAATCATAAATGACAAGGTCCTCTGGCACAAATGAAGGATAGATGAATACATAATGTTCTGTAATGTAAATAATGTTTACTTGATAATTACTGTATTCTTCAAATCAGGCTCTATTTTCATTTTCTCTGCTATTATTTTAAATTGCACAGACAACTTTTACTGAACTTTAGTGAGCTTGACAGCTTTTTCAAGTCAGGCATGGGACCAGGGTAAAGAGAGCCATGGCATGAATATTCATGATTACCCCAATGATTGAAATTCACCACAATAAATTGATCGTGTTTTTATCGTGATCCACGATAAATATCGGACCAAAATGTACCTCCAGTACCAAAAGTGAGAGTACTTGTCATACAAAATGGGCCATTTCAGAGTAATGCATTTTATACCATTGTGTTCATCACTTTAATCTGCAGCTGGTAAATATGGAGCTTATTTTAGCTACTTTATCTGCTAGGTAGCCTGTTAATGTCCCAGGGGGATCAATAAAGTTTTCTTTTAATCTGTATATTATATCATAATTTATTTGGTGATTATGTTTTATTTTTATTATTAATCTCAATCTGCAAAGTTGAAAATGACTAAAGTTATCGAGTAAATGTAGTGGGAAGTTCGATATCTGCCTCTGAAATTGACTTAAGTAGAGGTATAAAGTATCACTGCAACTAACAGTTATTTTCATTGTGAATTAATCTGTCAATCATTTTCTCAATTAATTGATTATGGGGCCATTAATTATCAGAAAATGATGAAAAATTTTTATCACAGTCCCCAGAGCTTGAGGTGATGTCCTCAAGTGCATTTTTTTGTCCACAACACAGATATTCAGTTTACAGTCAAAGAGGACTAAAGAAACTAAACATTTGAGAAGCTTAAATCAGAGAATTTAGACACTTCCTCTTAAATTACGCAGAAAGGTGAACCTAATATTAAATCAGTTGGTGACCATTTTAGTAGCTGACAACGCATCAACTGATTGTTTGAACTGATTGCAGCTCCACTGTAAAATAGCAGAAAATGAAGGAACTCAAGTAAAGTGACTAGTTGTACCTCAAACCCGTACTTCAGTATAGTATTTGGCTAAATGTACTTATCACCACTGCCAGCTAATGCATCATTTCATACACAAAAGATTTTGTTTTGTTGTTCTCTTGGTCAGTATTTTGCAGAGATAATTGTAGTCATAGATACCAACAATTAAGAACACGTCCTGTAATGCATGGTTCATGTCCTGTGTCAGGAGAGAGGTCCTGAAGGAGAAGTTAAGGGAGAAGTTGGAGCTGGAGAAAAAAGCCCTGAAGGTGGTGGAGCGTCTCCTGGAGGACAGTGTGTCTGAAGACTTCCTGGTCGACTGTGTATGTATCATCTGAGATTGCTTTTGCAGCAGACCAACACAAGCTCACAACACATGCCTAATCTGCTAAACATAAGTGAAACATCTGCCAGCCATGGCATGAGCACTGAAACTGTGCATAGATTGCCTTCAGACCAACTTGAAATATTCCTGTGTTATTTCTCCCTGGTCCTATTACCTTTGTATCACTGCCCAGCTCCTCTTATACTGATCCATTTGCAGCAATTAGCCTTTCCTGTGTTGATTTTACAGTGTTTCTATCCAAAAGACAGGAGTGGGTGTACTTTTTAAATGTTAATGATAGAGATAAGATCAGTACAGGTGAGGCTGAACCAATTGTGATATATAGAATAACAGTGAGATGACGTGATAACATTTCAAAATTAAATTGAAATTTTATCCTCTCACCCCTTAGATTTCTTTTCTAGACAAAGAGGATTTTTTTCTGCTCAGATGTCAATGATTAAGCCAGATTTATTTATATTAAGGATTATTTACTCATCAGCTCACAGGAAATTTAACCCTTTCAGACAATGATACTGTAGATTTTGTCAGTGAATCGTGACATTTGCTATATTTTGATTCATTGTGTATTAGACCACTATAGAGATTAATATGATAAGAATCTTATTTTAAGAATGAATTTTCACTTTTAAGGTTGTGGTTTTAACAAATTGTTAAATGTCTCCTTTCGTCACAGGCAAAGTTTATTTCTCCGGCTAATTACAAAGATGCTGTAGAGGAGAGATTCATTGCTAAACTGTGTGGTTACCCCATCTGTCCAAATAAACTCAGCAAGGTAAGGCCCTGTGTATCAGTCTTTACAATCCTAAAAGTATTAAATGTCCTTGTGTCTCATGTTTTGTGCTTCTAATGTGTTTTCTGAAGGCTCAGTGCACCTGTTTATTTTTATAGATCCCAACTCAACAGTATAAAATTTCTACTAAGACCAACAAGGTGTACGACATCACAGAGCGCAAGGTAAGAGCTGCTGTGTGACGATTTAAAACATTCATACATGAACCCATTTACTTTTGAAGAAACAGGAAAAACAGATGATGATGTATCTCTCTCTGTCTCTCTCTCTCTCTCTCTCTTGCCATTAGTGTTTTTGTAGTAACTTTTGCTACAAAGCCTCCAAAGAGTTTGAGCTACAAATATCGAATACACCTCTTTGGCTCAGGCAGCATGAGAGGTAAGTGTGCTGTTCCCATCTCTATAATAAACTATATTCTATAAACGGATCATTAAATATTATTAGTTTCTACATATTAATTCTGTATGTTTACTTTCTGTCTCACTGACAGTCCAACAGAAATTAAACTGATGAAGAAAGGTGATGGGTATGTATTATATTCCATGTTTTAGATGTTTGATGTTCTAAATGTAATATAGGTTTTATGAAGAATAGACTAATTAGGTGTAATTTGTGTGTCCAGTGGGCGTTCTGGTGAGGAGGTGATGCTGGCTGAGAGGCGTCTCCAAGAGCAGGACATTGAGAATCCGTTGGCTGCTCAACACGAGGACACTCGCAGCTCCCAGCAGCACTCCGCTGCAGCCGAGCTCAGTGAGTGCAGTGACATTGAACAGGAGCAGGACTTCGTCTCCAGCGTGGTCTCGCAGCGGCAGGGACCCAGGGTGCACTGGGGTGACCTGCCTAAACGTACAGATGAAAAGGAGAATGGTGAACGAGGGAAGGTGGAGAGGCGAAGGAAACAGAGGAGAGGTGGAGAGGAAGAGGAGGCTCAGAGTCAGGAGGGGAAAATGAGAGGAGATGAGAACAGAGAAAAGTTGCATTCATGTAAAACAGAAACTAGAACTGACACTGAGGAACAGCTCCTCTCATTAAACTCACACAATGGGGAGCAGGTGCCACAGGAGGAAGGCTCGCCTCATGAACTCAGTGTGGAAGAGGCTGCAGCTAAGATGAAGGTGTGCAGTTTATCTGAGACAGTCACTCACACTGCTCCTGATGACTCACCGGCCCCAGAAGTGAATCTTCGCACCTCTCCACCATGTAAAGACTCCCCATCAACAGAAAGCAAATGTCTCCCTTCTTCAACGCATCAGGACACGAGTCAGGACAACCACAACACGGCATTGATCGGTGAGCCAGGCCTCAACATCACCCAGGTGGGTATGAGTAAGAGAGGGGCGGCAGGGCTGCGAGATCTGCTCAAGAACCACACTGCTGAAGCCAAACCCGCGTCCATCCGGCTGAATCTCCTCGAGTGCCTGAGGAGAACATTAAAGGAATGGAGCACTGATGAAACTCTGAGGTTCCTGTATGGTGCTGACCATTCGCTGGGCTCCCCCTTTGCAAATGTGAAAGATGAAAAAGAGGAAGAGGAGGAACTGGATGAAGACGACCTTGACGACGAGGTGGCTGACAAGGACGTAGAAGGGGTCGCTGTTGGGGCGCAAAAGCGAGCGTCTGCCACAGTTTCAGACTACGAGACACTGAAGAGGGAGAACCGGCAACTGCAGCTAAGAGTCAGCGAGTTTTATAAGGGGACCTGGGTTTTGCCTGAAGATGCGGAGGAGTGTGGAAACGAGGTGAGGGGAGGACAAAACAGAAAAGAGAGGAGGGTTGTGAATGAAGTGACCATTTGTTGGAGTCAGTGGTCACATAGACACATTATATAATTGATTATGTTATCTAGTTTGTTTCCCCACACCAGGTGACAGTCCAGGACCAGAGCACGAAGGAGCCAGTTCTGCCGCTGGTGGACTCTCAAGCCCAGCACCTCATCCAGAAACGAATCACAGTGGAGAAGCTCACCCGTTGGTGAGTCTGTTTGTGTGTTTTTATTTTTGCATACTTTTGTGTTTTATTTTATAGACAGATATGTACATGTGTATCCAAAAACCTTATCAATGTATTTTTCAGCCTGAACATTTGTCATATTTATAGTATTGCCTGGCAAAACATATGTCAACACAACACTAATAAACTTAAACTCACATGCTCAATATTTACTGTGTTTTAACTACATAATTATTGATGGTAAGAAATACAGTTGTGTTGTTGTGTTTGTGTCTCTGTACTTCATCTTTGTCTTTCTGTATTGTGCAGCCTCAGAAACATTGTTGGCCCTCTCTGTCTCACCGTGAGTGACATCTCCACTGACCTGAACAACCTGGTCAGGACATTCAGGTCAGAGTAGCAGACAAACACACTCTCCTCTCTGCAGGTCTTCTTGCATAGGGTCACACAGTCACACACACACACACACACACACTCCAGCTGTAACCTTGAAAAGTCAAAAAGAAACACTGTTGACAGTGCACATCAAAACATTTAAAGGTACGTTACTCCTGATTTCTGCACACAGCAGAACGATGGTAAAGTGTTTGTGACATTTCTGTAGAGCAGTGGGGGGGGAGGGTGAGAGAGGCGGGGCCGCACCCGCTCATCCCAGTAGAAGAAGTACACAGTAAAAAGTACAGAAGTACAAAGTAAATGCAAATGTTATGCACTTTTCATCCCTTCTGATAAGCTAAAATATAAGCAATATTGTTGCAAATTTTGCACAAAAAAAAAACAAATGTTAAAAAGTCATATACAGTGGTGCCTTGACTTACACGAGTTTAATTCATTCTGTGATGGAGCTCGTAACTCAAATTACTCGTATGTCAAATCAATTTTCCCCATTGAACATGAATTGAAATGCCATTAATCCTGTTCCGGGACCCCCCAAAAACACCACAATTTTTTTTTGTTACATGTTTTTAAATAAGAAAAATGTACTTATAAATAAAGAATATTGTATAAAATTATTTTCGATTTTGATATTTTGATCATTTCTTTCTTTAGTTCAATGCACATCATCTGCTTCTTCTTCTCAGCACTGTCCTTCACACTCACTTTCTTCGGACCCATGGTTGGAAAAACGAAGTTTTGCAAAATAACTGAAAGCACAAATGCGACACAACCCTGCTGCTCGTAACTCGAGTTTTAGCTCTCAACTCAAAGCAAAAAATCATCTGAGAGACAGCTCGTATCTCGAAGTTGGGACGCTCATAAGTCAAGGTACCACTGTACCTTTTTGAAAAGGAATAAGCTGATGAAGCTGACAAGTGACCAATGTTTACAGTTTAAAAAAGTTTTGAATGTTACTGTGTTAAGTCTATAAAAATGCACATCCCAGTGAATCATTTGCACTTTTTTCTTCTGTTTTGAGAATCACACAGACTGAGCAGTCTTGTTCAAATGTTACAAATTGAGTTAATAAACTGAACTTGGAAATTGTTTTAAGTTGTTGCAGATGTTATCTCAGCTCATCTTATTAATCTATTTTAATAATCAGGTGATTGTATGCAGAATGCTGGTGCTAGCAACTCATACAGTGGTTTGTACAGATAAATAAATAAATATTATCAGGTTCTCAATAGTATTTCAATTCAGGGGGGGTGTGAAAAAAATTCTGTCCTCCTAGGGGGGGCATGACAGAAAATAATTGAGAACCACTGCTGTAGAGAGATCTGTAATACTCTCAAGATGTGGATGTACCTGACTTTATACTAACAAATTTGAAAGGTACACTGCCTCATCTAAATTGTTTTACTGTCTTGAGACCTATTTGGGAATTGCGTCACATCATTACTTAGTTTATATGTTGACTTTATTCTTAATTCAAGTGGTGATAATAATAATAATACAGTTATTAATTCCCTACTGAAACACATGCACCATTCAGATGTAATATATTTCTCCAAAACATGCAACCAATTCTTTATTTTATTTAAATTCCACTACATTGTGAGAAGGTTTGAAGAAGAGCTCTGGTGCCCTCTAAAGGTAGATATGAAACATGACAACAGCAGGAGTTCTGTTTTTTCACAGCAGATATTTTGACACGTTGTAAAAAAATATATTACACCTTTTTGTTTAATTTTACTTGCATATGTTTTCCAGTGTTGGAAAATGACATTTGTTGCCCTTTCAAGAGGTTAAAAGAAATGACAATGCATTTTAATATAAATATAAAAGTGGATGTAGATACATGTAGAAAACACCCTGTCTGGGTTTATTTATTCCTACATACAGTACATCTGTTTACATGGTTACATGTTTTGTTCTTGTAAAGGTGCTCCCACTTCAGTCTGACTAGACCTCAGCTCAGGTTAAAGATGGGTGGAGCTGTACATGAAACACATGAGGTCACCAAACCCTGTGATCCAATAACTGTCCTTTGTCTCACAGCCGAATTTTTGAGAAAGCGAAGGTGTTGCTATAGTAACGATAGCTCAACGATGGTTGTCCCAGAAAAATCATGATGACGTGAAATAGAAGGATCAGAACGATGAAGGTGTAACTTCTTCCACCCAAACAGGTGCAACAAAACTGACAGGAAGGTCAGGCAGCTGTCTGTGAAGCTCAGTCTGTACACGCCAAGTTCCTGAGACGGAGCCTGATTAGACAAAATAAGTGAAAACACCTCTGTGGGTGGACCAAATTCATTTCTACCCTCTGTTATTGTTTGTGTTTTTACTGGAACATTGTGGCATTTTAATGTGACATTTCTTACATAATAGAATTGCAGTACATATTTCTTTTGCCCAGTAGTAATCAGCATCGCAATTTATCAAAAAAATCTATATTACTTGTGCCAGATTAACCATTTCCTGCCATAGACATACTCTTAAGTTCCCATTGGCTGCACAGGGTGTTTTCAGCAGGCATGCTTTTAAATCACCGTTTGGTGAGTAACACCTCCACAGTCCTGCTTCCTGGAATTCTCTCTCTGCTGTCAGAGGCCCTGCTGACAAGAGGCTTAAACTAAAGAATAAACACAGCTCTGTCACACACACATACATCACAGCAATATTGCTGCCGGTGTTTGTGGTGTTCGATCAGGCCTTGTGCACATTTTATTGTACCAGTTTACTTATCGTCAGAATCAAGTGATATTGACACCTGCTCAGCCCGCCCAGGCTGCTGTGTGTATGTTCACATGATGTGTGGTTAGATAGATGTGCAACACACAGACAAACGTTTTTACATGACAGAAATCTTTAAGTTATAACTGACCTGTTTTTTTTCTTTTCTGAACACCTCAGGTTCACCAATAAAAACATCATCCACAAAACCCCAGAATGGACCCTCATAGCCGTTGTGCTTCTCCATCTGTAAGTTTATAATGTGTTACTAAAGTGTTAATAGGATGCGCCGTGACAGCTCTTCAGGCTGCTCCTCAGTCCAGCCCAGTTGTAGAGGAGGAGAGAAAAAAAGTATTCCAAGGAAATAGAGGACAATTGTTTCTCAGGAAATACACTGTGTCATTAAATTCACAATCACCGTTCTTTATTTGATTGTGTGCAATTGTTAGTTTGAGTACATGAATAATTATTTCAAGTAAACTTTAGTTTAAAAAGGAAAAGTTCAACTTCAGTAAAGTGATATAAATAAAGCAGAACTAAACAGCAGCCAAACTTCCAATAAGTGTTCTAAAGATGATTGGATGAAAATGATCCAAATATACATATTGGAGCTAATACTGAAATCATATTAATGTTATACTATAATTTTAAATTGCATTACTAGATCAATATGATGCTAAAATCAAAGCTTTGTGCAATTTCACGCAACTACTTTGTTCAAAGAAGAAGTAAACTAAAGTAAACTTTTCTAACTCATTATCACTATCCCTGTAAGCCTCAAAGCTTCAGGGTGCATTTGCCAAGACACTATATGGTGTGGCATTATTTTTTACCCCGTGCCATATGGTGTGTGTGTGTGTGTGTGTGTGTGTGCGTGTGTGTGTGTGTTGCTGGCAGTTGATGGACAGTTCCGTTGCTGCTCCCGTCTAAGTACACACAGACGCCTCATGGCCTTATCTCCACCTGATTGCCCCTCTCCAGATCCGTGATGCAGCACAGAGGGCACACACAAGCAGCCCTGTACAGTCTCAAGATAAACACAACACACACACACACACACACACACACAATAGTTCTTCTGTATACATCCAAACAAAATGAGCACTTTAAATTGCCCCGCCTGGGAAAACCTTCACCTGATGCCCGACTGACTCTGATTTATGACGCCTTCAGTGGCCCCTGGTCAGTTTGCATCAATATCATAACTCTTATTGTGAGCTCTCTTGAATGTAACAAAAGAATACAGTAAGTGTTGTGCAGCTTGAGGTGCAGAAGGTTACACAAGTCTATAACTCTTATACTAAGGGAGCCTTTTGATTGCAAACACTTCCCTTAAACAGGGTTACATAAAGTGCTCAGTTGCAAAACTAATGAAGTTACCTTTCAGCTAAATTATGTTGTTAGTCTTTGAGAATTAGGGTAGTATGCTTGGTATAAAATAACATAGATGTTACTTTCTTGACTTTCTTTCTTTCTGACACGAATGCTCTATAATGTTCAGGGAATGAAAAACAAAGAAGACTCTGGGTTGTGGTCAAACTTTTTTTTTTTATACATGTTTGTGGGAAAAAAAGACAAAATGTGTTATCTGAGGCTTTGACCTGATTGTAGGCAGTGCAGGCAGTTGATGTTAAGAGATGATAACCACTGATTTTTAAGATTTGATTTTATCTTACTGGTGAACCGCTTAATAACCTGTGTTGAGTGCATGGTTAGATGCAGTTAGCTTTCATTTCATCCGTCTTTGATAACCAACCCTTTTGGAAACATTTATTCTCTTTGTCACATGTCCCGCTGGTACACCATGATTTCATTAGTTCCCATTTAACTTCAAGCCTCTCCATCCTTCCATTCCTCCATCATGAATAATTTGGTGTGCTGTCTTATCTATCTGCTGCATGGCAGCTGTGGAGCTTGTCTGGCCTCTATTGTTTGGGCCAGCTGAATAATGGATGCCCCCCCTGCAACACTAGACCCTAGGGTGAACCGGAGATTAACCAGCAGTGCACCTCCGCGCAGGTAGACGGGGCAGGTAGAGGGGGAGGGACCGGGGTGAGAGAGGTGACGGAGATCAGCTAGAAGGTTGCAAACGGTGGATTTAGAGCTGGAGGTAAACACTCTTTACGGAGGGGCGATTTAATTGATCACAACCCGGTTTCTGTGCAGATGTGTACGTGTTACTGCAGACTTAATAACACACACTCAGATAAAGCTCATGAAGGGAGGGTTTATTGCAGGACTGCGGCATTAGTTTTAACAAAGCACGCCTAACAAACTGACATACTGACTGTACTGTGCTCTCACTTTAACGGACTGTGTATATGCAGCCCGGATCACACTCACAGCTAAAACACATACTAAGCCTGCTGAGGGTGTGAAAGTGTAGCGGGCTGTATGTTGCATGTGAAGCATTTTGAAAATGTTGCAGGTTATCGGAGGAGATTAACTAATGTGCAAAACTTTGTGGAAATTTTAAAACATGCACAACTGCATAATTCCTCTAATCTCAGTTTAGATATTACTGTGTGATTCAAGTTATAATGCATGAGCAGTGACCTGTAAAACATTTCTGAGTAAAATGCCCTTAAATCTAATTTTTAAGAGACTCTATCCATTTTTTACTCAACGAAGTAATCCATCCTGTTGATTTGAGTTGCTAAATGATAACTTCTAATTGTCTGTTGAAGATGTGACCTAGCGTTAAAGTGTGTCCCTCTACATATAAGAAATATTACTACATTTCTGAGCATATTAGTGGTCCATTTATGTTTTGGTGTTTTGTATATTTGGTATGTGTGTGATGGTGTATGACTTTGTGTTTCAGGTTGTCAGAGGTGTCTCCGGTGGTGCGGGGAGCCTTGGAGAAGCCAGCATCAGTAGATTATTTGAACACACTGATGAAGGAGCTCAGCCTACAGGAGCAGGACCTTCTGAACTTAGTCCGGCTGTTTAAAACTCCAACACGCTGACACACACACACACACACACACACACACACACACAGCCGAGATGTGGACGTGTGAATAATGAATAAACACTCATTCAGTCATTGTAGACTGAATGAAATAAATATGTTTATTTTCCATGAATAAAGTTGTAATAACTTTTAAACAAGAGTGCATGTCCAGTTTTTTTGTGAGATTTGTGAGTCTGGAAGCTCTTTTGCTGTTGATGTTGTACAGCAGCATCACCTTATGTACACAGTCTGTGGCGAGATGTGTGCAAATCAGATCCTTGAAGTTTTAGAGCCCTGGATGTTGAACCTCTGCAGGGCCAAATAAATCACACCCAGCTTTCCCCAGTGAAGACGCCATGTGGACACGCTGGAAGAACCTCTGCTGTAATAAAAGTGATGCTATTTCTCCAGACTTCCTTCACAAAGGAGGTTTATGGCACCATAATGTCATTGTTATATGGATATGTTAACAATGCGTGTGTCTGAAAATATTTGGTTTTGACCAGGTGGCGCATGCAGCTAAACGTTTTTTTCTATTTAATAGTGGAGATATCACTTTGACCTGTCATGAAGATTGGGGATGTGATTGATGGCCTGCATGGCTCAACACAGCTTCTCGTTTTTCACAACGTACCAACAATCAGAGGAGATGCAGGCAGATACAGATTTTTTTAAAGGAAATACTCACTTTTAAATGTGTTGTTGTTTAAAGTCAAAAATGTAAATTATGTGAAATCTTATCATTAAGGAATAAGGAATAAAAAGTAGAGAGAGTGAAATCAGAAAAAAAACTGACATCTGAGCTCCAAAAGTTAATGTTTAATCCCCGATTATATAACAAATCAACTATTTAAAAAGCAGGATTTCTTTTGTGTTAAATCAGAATTTGGTCGTTAAAAAGTCTTTTTAATTGTAATAATAATGTAAAAACACACTCGATAAATAAACTTTTATTTCCAGAAAATCACCCAGAATATCGCTAAATAATTAACTACATTCAGCAATAAGGAAAAAAGGGCAATACAACAAACAGTAGAATAAAATAAAACACGACCATCCGTATGCACAGTCGGGGTACATTAAAAGTGCAGGATTTCATGCTCAAGCATCGAAGTCTGCTCATTTGACTCCGTGCTGCGTCTCCTTGTGTCTCCTCAGGTCCACTTTCCTCTGGAAACCTTTCCCACAGAGGTCACAGCCGAAAGGTTTGAAGCCTGTGTGCTTCCTGCTGTGCGTGATGAGGTTGGAGCTCTGACTGAAGGCCTTCCCGCACACCTGACACTTGTGCGGCTTCTCACCTGCGGCAGCGACGAGAGAAAAACAACGTGAAATGTCAGCGCGGAGTCTTTACGCATTACGCACCGTGACGCTCGTTGCTTTTAAATGTATTTCCAGAGTTTCTGTGGCTCCGGGTTTGCGCGGTGTCTCACCTGTGTGGATGAAAGTGTGTTTCTTCATGTCTGACTTTTGGTGGAACCTCTTCCCGCAGTACTGGCACGGATATGGCCGCGTGTCCGAGTGGATGAGCAGGTGCGTGGACAGCGTGGAGGAGCGCTTGAAGCTCTTTCCGCAGATTTTGCAGCTGAAGCTCCTCTCCTGCAAAATACGGGAAGCGTCGGGATGGGAGGCCTCAGAGCATCAGATTTAAGCGCAGGCCTAATCCAGGCCTAAAATCTCAGGACTGGTTTGGGCCCTCTGTCTGGCCTCATGTGACCGCAGAGGCCTTTCACATAGCAGGGTTTTTTATCTGTCTGTCTGTCTGTCTGTCCTACCTGTGAGTGCACCGCTCTGTGCTGATCCAGGCTCACTGCGTGTCCGAAGGTTTTCCCGCAGATCCCGCACTCAAACGGCCGCGTCCCGCTGTGAGACCGCCGCACATGAACCTCCAGGCCGTGAGGTGTGGAGAACACCTTTGGTTTACAGACAGACAGACGGACGGCATTTTTATTTAGAGGTCAAACTCAAAATAGAATTTAAAAAAAATATGTGATCTTTTATGTGAGAACGATTATCCACAAATATCTTAACATCATTTAAATGAAACTTGGAGATAAGAATATAAATTGTATCATTTTATGAGCTGATCACTAATAAAACATTACCAAGATACTCTCTAAGAAGGCCAGCGATATTAAAATAACATTAGAAGCGAATGAAATCAGCGTTAAGGGGCTGTGGAGGTGTTGGTGCTCAGTAAACTTCGGTACCTTGCAGCATTTGATGCACTTGTAGGATCCGCTGGACTCCAGGTCGGAGCAGATGAAGTCACTTTCGGACTTGATTTCCGCCCCGCGGGATTTCTGCTTTACATCCAGGTACAGCTCGTTCCCGTCCCGCATCCTGCTGATCTGGTGTCCCGTCGGAGAATAATCCTGGGAACATCCGGACCCCGGGCCCCGCTTTGCGTACAGCGCCTCGGCGCCGCCGTCCTCCGCGCCGTACACGCTGCCGGGTGAGTGAGGCTCCCTGTGGCCCTGCAGGTGGTGGTGATGGTGGTAGGGCCCCTGAACCAGGTGCCTCAGCTCAGAGCCCGAGTAGGCCGTCCAGGAGTAAGGAAAGAGCGGGATGTTGAAGTGGTGTCCGTCCTCAGCCGCCGGAGTGGAGCATTTCTCTGAATCTGGGAGGCGATCAGGATTCAGTGTGAGTGTGTGTGTGACTGATGAGTGAGCTCAGGCGTGTCTTCAAATTTGATCATAAGGAAACTGTATGAGGCCTAATACGTGACACTGTTTGTAGTCATTTTAGAGAAACAACTGAAAACCGCATCAATATTTAGCACCTTACATATATCAAATACATTTTATAATGACTGGTGACTGACAGGCTGTTTGATATCATTTTAAATGAAATCAGCAGGCATCAAATTAAAGCAGGAATGTCAGTGAACATTATAGCTTATTCCTGGATGCCAAATCGAGACAATTAATGTCCTTTTTCATAATAATTACAACAAAACCAAACGTGTTTTAGTGTTATCGGTGCTGAAAATGTTCAAAATGTTTTCCCACATTCATTAAGCTGATATGGATTTATTGCAGCTCTCGAACAACAATTTCATATGAAAAAGCGCACTTGTCCATGATAGCGACATGATAGCGTTTTTTTTTGAAAAAAACTCCTCTAAAACACCTGTGGAAAAAGTCAGGCTGCAAACATGGACGGACCTGGTGAGGAGGAGGGAGACGGGGGACGCCAGAAATCATAGTCGGAGGAGCGGTCACACACGCTGCCTCCGCAGCTCAGCGGGGAGCTGGAGGACAGAGAGCCCGGGGACAGCAGCCTGGAGCCGGGGGACAGGCTGTCAGCGCCGGCGCTCACATCCTCTGGCGGCTCTAACTTGGACTCAAATTCCGCCTGAGATTTGGTCTCTGATGGCAGCAGAGAAACGAAACTCAGTGAGGAACTGCTGTCTACTGATAGACAGAGTAAAACAGATAATATTTTAAGGAAAATAGGATGTCAATAATCCACTTGGGCTCGAATCTTTCTTACTGGTTATTCAATTATTTTCGTGCGTAATTACGCACGGATGTACCTGCGCACGCGTGAGCCAGGAGAGTGTCCAGTCTGCTGCAGTCATCGTCCAGGTACCGGGGCTGGTGGTAGCTGTGGGCCCTTTTACTCTTCACCAGGAAAGACCTCGGCATGTTTTCTTCTTTCCTTTCGTCGCTGCTCGCCTCTGAAATCCTCCACTTCAGTCCTCTCCTCTCCACGCTGCTCTGACTTTATCTCTGGACAGATTGGAACACTATTGGTTGACAGGCGAGACGGCGTTGGGATTTTTGGCAGTCTATTACGCATGCGCAGAGAGGCCGTATCGTTTACCAGGTGTCGCGGGGCAGGTGGCCAAAAGAAGGACCACCGTCCCCCCGAAGGGTCCCGGCAGAGGTGGGATTGGAGAGGACATATTATATGTCTTTAATGGTATAGCTAAACTCTGACGGAGGCTGAATCACATAAGAGGAATTTAACAGAGATGTTTGATCCCCCACAGAGCTCTATAAGCCTCGGATGTCTTATAGACTAAATCTTTATTATCTAACTCGATAGTGTGATATCAATTAACTGATAATATCACAGTGTAGAATATTTTATTTATGAGAAAAGCTACAATTATTTCTGAAATTATGTTTTTTTAAGCAGATAAAAGTTGTTCGTATATATTGATTTCGATTTGGTGTCCAGAGTTAGGGAAAAAAAAACCTCTTTAAAGATTGCAAGAAATTCAAATAAATTAAAACCGAGATTGGATTCGTGCCTTTGTCTGTCTGATACAGTGGTTGAGATTCATTTTACAAACTTAAACTTCAAAGTAAATCGATAATATGACAAATCTGATCATTTTGGTGCCTCATCTGGAAAAGATGAGAAACAGACCTCTGACAGACATAAAGTATGTTTCCATGCGGGCAGGGCCGCCTGGATAATGACCTGTTTGTTTGACCGGTTGTAAAGTGATCCTGTTAATGAGACGCGCGGCCGCTCGGCACAACAGCCTGCTGGTGGGGAGCCGAAGTATCCCTTTACATTTACACTGCTTCAGCTTACCCGCACCGACTTCAGCCTCATTGTTTTACATCATTAAAGCCCCCTCCCGGCCCGTGCGCAGGCCCCAATTAGACTGCCCACTCAAAGAAACACACGCGCGCGCACACACACACGTGCCAAATGGAATATGAGAAAGAAACAAAAAGGGATAAATGAAATCACCTTAAACAGAAATCTGTCAGGTTCAAATGCAAATCATAGCAGATTTGGGCTCTGCTAAAGGTCGCAGCAAAGCAAAGCGACATCGATTCACCTCCGATGTGAGAACCGAGTCTGTTTGGTGCAGCTGCGACAAGTTCAGAGACCGGCAAGCAAGGCGCAGATAGCAGAGGCACGGAGCTGAAAACACATGTCCCATACTCACACTGCACTGACACTGCAGGTACTATATCCCAGCTCGGAGCGTGCACACACACACACACACACACACACGCTGTCACACTGAACTCTGTCCACATTTGCTCTGAGCGTCAGAGTACCCGTCGCAGTCTGCAGAGAGACACCACAAAAACCCTTTGCTCCTCGTGCTGACACACACACACACACACACACGCTCTGGTTCTTTCTCTTTCTTCCCCTCCCTCTTTCAGAAGCCTCTGTCAGTCAGCCATGACTGTCAAACAAAAACACTGATTCATGTTTTGATAAAAAACGCCAGTGATCTTTGAGCGTTTGCACAGTACAAAAATAAATCTCTTAATTTGGCTTGGTCAGGTGGTTTAATTCCATTATTACAGGCTTTTATATAAAATGACTTTGTGGGACCATATATACAAACTGTGACTCATTTTTTATCTCTTATCTGTGTTTGGAACTTTTCTGATGACTCCAAACATGCCAGCACTTTGCTTTCATTTCTGTCTGATTTTTTAAACCGCTTACTTGCAGAAAGACGTCAAAAAGGAATAAATCAGACCATAAAATTTGACAATAGTGGAAGTTTTGGGAGCTTATTCTCACCTCTCCTCCCACCGATGAGCAGACAGCAAAGATTTCTCAGACTTTATGAGCAAGGACAAAACATCAGATAACTTCACAAATTATCCTTCTGGAGCATTGGTTGCTCAGTCACACCTCATAAAAAATATTGAACAAGATATTTAGATAAATGTCAAATTATTATTGAAGTTCAGCTGCTGATGAATGATGGCAGCCCTCTGATTATCTTCATAAAGACAAAAAGTAAAACGCTGAAGTGAGAGAGAGATGCAGAGGAGGACGGGGTTGATGTGTCAACGTTCAAACTCAGAGTTACACACTGACTCAGAACAGGAAACCAAACGCAGTCAAGAAGACGCTATCAGTGTTGCCACAGCCTCCTCTTTTGTCCCCCCTCCCCCGCCCACCACCGCCTGGTCACCCCACCAGCTCTTCCCCCACAGGCCTTGATTCTCGCTCTTTAAGGCTTACAGCAAGTATGTGATTGAAATAGAAGCCCAATTGCAGTGATCACAGCCCGGGGAAGAAAGGAGTGTGTGTGTGTGTCTGTGTGTGTGGCGGGGGTGGAGGGGGGGTGTCTTGTGCTTTCTCTTTGGTTTCTGCAGCAGCAGTTGTCTACCTTGTCAAAGGTGCGGATCACAGCCGTGGGGTTAAATAAAGACTTGTGCTGGTGAGCCATGAGGTTATTTTCTCAAGCTCGGCCTCGGGCCCATTTTCGACCCTTGCGAGGAAAGAGAAAGACTGCGGGGACTCCTCATAGTTTTAAATATACCTGAGGCTGCAGCGTTCACACCACATGTGTGTGAATGTTGACAAGCAGAGCAGAGTGCACGGCAGCTGGTCTAAATGTTGTCTTGATTTTGACTCGCTGAAGCTCAGTTGAAAGCGTGGCCTTGACTTTAGCCAAACAGTGGCCACTGTGGCTACACGAGGGCATGATGATGAAGGCAAACAGAGGCACAAGTAAAGAAAATCAACAAATGGGTGAACCGGCTCGCTGCTCTCTGTTAAAAAGCAAAAGTGAACTAAAGTTGGTTAACATAAGCTAACCTTAGCCTCCATATGTTACTTGTCATACCAGATCAAACTATGACATAACAACAAAACCTCTGAGTGAACTGAAAAGAGCAAAAGTGCATTTTATTTCTCTCATGCATTCAATTTTTGATTTGTAAGGAAAACAATCGTGTTTCTCCTTTTTTTCAAAATGTAGACTCACTGTTTGTTGACAAGTGAACTAAAGCAGATTTTGTTCTTGCAGATGAAAAGTGTGTAAGAAGTCATTCATTTGACCTTTCTGCTGTTTTTTTCAGTTTCAGAAATTCAGACTTTTGAAAAAAATTTCAGGCAGTGATCTTTTGCTACACATAATCATAAAAAGTAGATTTTTGCTTTTTATATTGCATGCAAAGGATGCATGCCATAATAGCTTATTGTGGCTCAACTGACTTTCTCTGGTTCATGTCTCTGTTTTGGTCCTAGGCACTCAGTCTGAGCGTTCACCTCTGCACCTCCACTGTGCTGTGGCATCTCAGTGAAAACCACATCATGCTATCTCATCCCCTCACAGGTTCCTTTGGCTCCAGAACTCTAACCACAGCGTAACACCCCCCCTCCCTCTCTCTTTTAAACTATCTCCATCCCTTTCCCTCCAGCTACAATCTGATTTTAGTCCTTTTCCTCAGGTTCAACTGCATGTTCCACCCCCAGGATACCCCCCCCCTTGGGAGTTGCCGTCCGAATCTCAACGATGCCTCGGCTTGCCCCGACTGCAGCCACCAGATAGGGACAGAGTGTGAACACAATGAATGATTTACTGGACGTTGCTGACCGCAAGACAGTTCTTCTTTCACACACTGAGTCCACAAACGTCTTGCTATTTTCGCCTGCTCTCACATCAGAGCTGGTCGAGTTTGTGTCTTTGTTACTGTACATTGATTTGATTTATGTTAATAGTTACTTATTTGCTTGATCATTCTTATTCAAGTTTTGACAATAGCTGTGTGATCACGTAGCCTAAAAATCCTCGGCCCAGGGTCAGCATGGCTTCAATTTCTGAGAGAGAAACCTTGAAAGTGTGAAAAACGGAAGAAGCACTGAAAAGAAACTCTCTTGTTACACCAAACAGATGCTTGGATCTGTGCTATAAACACTCCACAAATCACCCCCATCATCCATCACTGTGATCAGCAGCTCCCCTTGTTTGCAAGCAGCCCGTTTCTGGTTGTAAATTTCTCTCCCAAATGCTGAGAATCTCATTGGGGACGTTGGTGCGTGGATGTGAAGAAACCTGCTCAGAGCTTCCTGGTCATTGTGTCTCTGTGCATGTCTGGGGGGGTTTGAGGGAACGTTTGAAAGGTCAGAGTTCAGCAGGCATATTTGGTTCATGTAATTTATTTATTTACTTCCTGTTTTTCCCTGATGATTTTAATAACTTTCCATAGCTTTTACACTGTTTTCCAATGAAGATAATATTGTCTGTGAAATCCTTGGATATTTATTTTTGCATTAACATTTTCGTTGCTTTTTATGAATTTAACCCCTGAATAAACAATTTCTCCGCTCCTTCTTTCTGCACCGCTACATGTGCCAGTTTCTTTTAGCTGATTCTCTCAAATCTGTGGTCTGACTTTCCGATATACTTTCACACAGAAAACGCCTTTCTGTCTGTTTCTGCATGGGGTGTAAAACACTGGTCACATGATGCATGGAGAAAAATGCATGCTGGACTTTCACACAGAAACTTCATCTCAGCACCATCTCTGCTGTTCCTGAAATATTCTGTCTGGTGTTAAAGTTAGCAGAACTCAATTTTAGTTTCAGAAGAACTGATTTGGTTTTGCTGAGTACTCAGTGTGTGAATTATACACTGGGTGTCAACTTGGACAAAACTTTACTGCCCTTTATATCCAAATCATTGACCTACGTGCATCAAGTGTTGTCAGGCCAATGAAATATCTGAATGTTTCAGATGTAGTTCCTCTTGTTTCTCTTTATCTTCGTGGACTTTAGAAGATTAAATGGCATTTTACAAACACTGTGCTGTTGGCCTTCAAAATGTCTTTGCATGCAAATGAAAATAAATGCGATCAGCAGTGAGAAAAAGAGGCAGGAAAGAGAAGACTGTGTTGCTTGTCAACAAAGTGCAGTCTTCTTATCTGTGGTGTGCCTGTGAACACATTTGTTGATGTGTGACTTTGTGCAAGTCATTTCTAATCCACCAAACCCTCAAAGTCATCTTCTTTGAATTCTATTTTCGACCTATAGGATGGAAACATGAGTTGGCAGCATGTGAAGCGATTACTGGTGGATCTCCTTGTTGATGTTACATCAGTGCAGGAGGCAAATATGAGCATTTACGATGAGAATGTCAAGCTCAAAATGGACCATCTAAATTGGACACAGGACTACCCCTTCACCCGCCCCCACACCCTCCGCCCCTGGTGTGAACCCTTATTAAGCGCTGACCACTGCGGCCCAGCGATGACTGGACAGTTACTTCTCTTCATTGTGAAATCAGTTCTACAGAAAAAGAGCTTGGACGGCTATGAAAAAAAAAAAAAAAAAAAGCTGTTCACAAGAGTGACTTTGACTTTTCTTATCTAACACTGAGAACATCTGCACAGAGAGTGACAGTGAAGGATATTATCTATCTCGCTCAAACGGAAAAGCAGAAGATCCTGGTTCCTTTTTTTCAGTGGCTGTCGATAAAGTTAGCAGATAGACTACCGTTGAACTACTGGTTCATGATTTGACAAAGTAATTATTAAAGGCATTCGTTTTTTCCACCTAACAGTGTGTGAAAGGGACAGGTGACCATTTTATATGTCATGACTCTCAATTTTACACTTGTCATTAAAATGCAGCTCAGTTAGTCTTACAAAACACACAACTGACACACGTCACATAACATTTCATGTCTAAACTTCTGGCTGTCCTTGTCGTCCTTAAAAGAATCACTAGCCTTAAAATCAATGACAGCATGTAACTAAATACATTTTTACTTGTTCCTTACTTGAATAAGTCAATCTTATATGTATTTTTTTAATATGCTTGTTACATTTCTAGCTGGGAGTTAAATGGGAAAATCCATAACACTCCCATGTCTGTATGCTAAATGTGAAGCTACATTAAGACTTGAAAGAGGGGGAAAGCCAGGCTGTCTTTGTTCAAAGATCACAAAATTTGCCTTCCTGCACCTCTAAAGCTTACTAATTAACATGACACATCTCATGTGTATAATCAATACAATAACTGAGGTGTGATGAAAAAAAGTTCTGTAAAACCACAAGTTGTTGTTTTTGTTTTATTGTATTTATTCCAATACAACACACAAGATATAATGTGATCATTTGTGAGTTTAAGGGGTGCTTGTACCTTAAGGTTCAGCCAGGCTAGCTGTTTTCAGCTAAGCGAATCGGGTCCTGGCTGTAGCTTCATATGTACAGACATAAAAGTGGTGTCAGTTCTTCTTATTTAACTCTGGTGAAAATAAGTGTATTTCGCAAAAAGTCTTTTATTGCTCAAGGTATAGGATCTCAGTATCTCTTCCACAACTGTTATTCTCAGATAACATTAATTATTTGCTGCTCTATATATTCAGCACATTTAATACTGACACAACAAGAAACATGAGTGTAAACACAATAAAAAGTGATCTACAGAGATGTAAATATCAGTTTTGGGTCACTGGACAAAAATAATGGAGATCTAATTTTTTTTTCCACAACATAGATGAAGAAGGAAGAAAATAATGTAGCTTTGCTGTGATTTGTGGCAGGTTTTCACATTGTTCTTGGTGTCAGGTGTTCGTGTTCCGGAAATTCTCTGACAGTCTGTTCCTGATATCGGGCCTCTTATCAGTGCACTTCTGTGTCTGAACTCATTCCTGTCGACATCCATGAACTGTGTGGGACCTGCAGAGTGATGCCGAGCCTAAATGACACCATCGGCGTGACGCTCACCACTCATATTAATCACAGCTTCATGGGTGGGTCAGCAGCAGCACCAGTCTGGTCTGCGGAAATAGACTAGGTGGATCCACAGCGTGAGTGGTATGTCACTTTTAGTGTTTTCTGTTACTCATATCATACTTACTAACTGCTGCTGAATGTCAGCTCACTTGGGATGTGCTGCCAGCAGATTACCTATCCTGCTTTTCATCATCAAAACAAAAAAAGGGGAGGGGTATTATCCCATTATGAAGGTAATTAATTCAATCTTCGTCCATTTAGTAACTGTTAGTAACTGGAGCTTTCTATCATAAAGTTTGCCCACTGGTTGCAGAATTGTACATGTTCAAAAACCAAAGCAAAGTTTGGGCAGTGTGGAACTGTAGAGGGAGATCTAATATCATCTCAGGTTTACACTCAACAGAGAGAACAACATTGGCAATAATTGTAACACTGAAAGGTAATTTAAATTATTAACAAGTCATCTGTTGAGAAATAATGAGACTTGCAATGTTGCTTGCAATTTTACAAATTAATTCTCAGTATTTTTAATCTATATCTATATAACTTTTTTAATAAGAATAGCTGTGTAGCTCCAGACTCAAACAAACAGCAGGACAAAGTGAGAGGTTAATAGAAATAAGTGCTGATACTCTTCTGTCCAGAGGGATTTTACTGTGGCAATGTCACAGCATATGGATCAAAATACTATATATATATATATATATATATATATATATATATATATATATATATATATATATATATATATATATAATTAGCCTTAGCTTGCTAATTGACTGATAAGCTTGATAATTGACTGTATAATCAGGTTAGTTATAATATAATATAACGTTATAAAAGTAATAGTTACAACAATTGGGCCCTGATGATCCAGAATCATCTTTTGCATGGTTGACTAAGATGTCCTGGACGTTTGTGTGTAAGTGGGCAGTGGTTAGACAGAAATCTTTCTCAGATTCTGATTCAGAGGTCAAATATTGTGACCTATCTCTGGATTTAAAATCCACCCAAACATCAGAGATTTCATCATTCAGACTTTTCCAGCCCAAGTCATCGTCATTACTTGGTTGAGTGGCTTAATTTCACAACACGTATGGATGATGCATCAACATCAGTCGTATCGGGCTGTCTGAGAGCAAAGGTGGCGCATCATCACTGTGGATGTCATGTTTGAATTGGACAATCTAACCATTTTTGATCAGCTTTCCTAAGTGATTACTTATGAGTCCCTGCAATGGCAGTTACATTTAATATTGATGTGTTTATGAACTTTCCACGGCAGGTCTGTACTGCTGGACACAACATCAAATAATCTGCCTGGGGATCCAAAGAAAACAACAACACCGTTACTGCTGCTGTTTTTCCAGCCTTGCTTTAACCTGGAATACGTTGTTTTCTAAGTCATGTACCATCCTTGTTTTAAATGTGTTTAAATCTTGTGTTCTTAAACTGAGCGCTCTAACCTTTCTGACCTCTTTCGATCGTTTTAAAAAGCACTTTGAGCTGCATTTCTTGTAAAAAAAAAATGTGCAAGATGGGTAAAGTTTGTGAGCATCATTATCATCATTTAACTGGAAAGACCTTGGCTCGGGGTACATTCAGAGGAGTCACCTGTAGAGGAGAGGCAAAACACGTTTTTTTCTGTCAACGCAGTCTCACGTTGGTCATTTTCTGGATATCTAATTTGCACCATGTCTCATTAAGATAAATAACACTGTGTTGCACCGAGTCGTTAAAGAGTGAGAGAGGCTCCTAAATCACTGTTGCAGAGGTTGAGGGAGGCCCTGCTGTCTGTGTCGCCCCCTGTTGGCTCTTGTGTGTCGGGGTCCTCCGCTGCAGCAGGGGGCGCCGCTGCTCCCGACACCTCCCGCTGAGGAGGAGCCGCTAAAGTCAGACTTCCGGTCTGTAGAGGCAGCGTCCAAGTCCGGGAGCAAGAGGATCCGGCAAGAATAAAAAAAATCCGCAAAAATGGTGAGTGGAATACATCGATATGTGTTATATACGAGTGGTGTGTGTGTGCCGAGGCGTGTGGGACCGTGTGATGGTGTCTCCGGTGGTGTGAAGGCCGGATGTCGGCGGATGTTTGCGGCTGTGCGGTGGAGCCGGGCCCGGTGAGCCGCAGAGCTCCAGCGTGGCGCCTCCATGGCTGATGAAACCTCAGCTGACCGGCAGGACACACAGACACACACACCGAGGCTTTAAAAACTCATTAAAGCACCTTTATAGGCCACTGTCAACACAGTGAAGCTACAAACCAACCATGAACAAACACACAGGTTGTTTTAATGTCAACCTGTCTGAGCCTGACTCTGCTCCTGCTCTCAGGGCTTCGTCAAAGTGGTGAAGAACAAGGCCTACTTCAAGAGATATGAGGTCAAGTTCAGGAGAAGGAGAGGTGAGTCCCTGCAGACACACCGAGTTTTACAGTTTTGAGCTTTATTTAAAGAAAAAGTGTGTGTCTCATTCACAGTGTCCTCTCTTTCTGCTCTCCAGAGGGGAAAACTGACTTCTACGCCCGTAAGCGCCTGGTGGTGCAGGACAAGAACAAGTACAACACACCCAAGTACCGAATGATCGTCAGGTTCTCCAACAGGGACATCTGCTGCCAGGTTGGTGACTGATGCAAACTGAGTAACGCCACGTGATCAGTAACCGCCCTGGCTGACTCTCTTTCTGTCTGTCCGCCTCGCTCAGATTGCCTATGCAAAGATTGAAGGAGACCATATTGTGTGTGCGGCCTACTCTCACGAGCTGCCCAAATATGGCATCACTGTAGGCCTGACCAACTACGCTGCGGCCTACTGCACCGGGCTGCTGCTGGCTCGCTCCAGGTGCCAGGTAAGCCCCCCCCCCCCCAAAAAAAAACACACACACACACACACACAGCGAGCAGGTAGTCAGTAGTCAACGTGTTTTCTCACATCCCCTCCTGTCGCTCCTCCTCTTAGCTGCTGCACAAGTTCGGCATGGACCAGGTGTACGAGGGCCAGGTGGAGGTGACGGGAGACGAGTTCAACGTGGAGAGCGTGGATGGGCAGCCGAGCGCCTTCACCTGTTACCTGGATGCGGGCCTGGCCAGGACCACCACAGGGAACAAGGTCTTCGGAGCGCTGAAGGGGGCGGTCGACGGAGGGCTGGCCATTCCTCACAGGTCGGTATGACGAGAGTGTGGGGACAGCAACGACCAGGTGTTCTTACAGGTTTTTGTTTCTTGTGTTTCGAGATTGTTCTGGCTGTTTTTTGAGTCAGTGTATCACTTTTTATCCAATCCTAGTTTTCTTAAATATTCTTTGTCCTCCGTAGTATTAACCAGACTGCTCAAGTTTGGGGTTACTGATTCTTCTCTGCTTCTTGATGATGATACAAAGCACGCTGAGCAAAATGTAGTTGGTCCTTCATTTGCATTGGCTGATGTTCACTGTCCTTTCAAGACGGGGCTGAGAGAAGCGAGTTGAACCGAAGCAAACATCTGTTGTGTTACAGTATGATTGTTCAGAAGCATACTGTGGAAGAAAAAAAAATTCTTTTTTTTTGTTTGTTTGGAAATTGTTTTGATCGTTGAGCTCTGCTCTTTCTCATTTTCAGTCTCAAACGCTTCCCCGGTTACGACGTAGAGAGTAAAGAGTTCAACGCAGACGTGCATCGGAAACACATCATGGGCATGAACGTGGCCGACTACATGTCTTACCTGATGGAGGAAGACGAAGAGGCCTACAAGAAACAGTTCTCTCGCTTCATAAAGAACGGAGTCACACCAGACACAGTAAGATGGCGGCTGCTGCACTACAAAAAAAGAACAAAAAACAAAAACACAGCACAAGACGCCTAGATTATGGTGAAGTATCTCTGGTCATGATTAGACATTCAGTCCACCAAAAGCCAGATTTGCGTCATCTAAAATTTTCAATTTATGTAAAACCTCATAAATGAAACTGTGTCATAGTGTAATGATTTAAAGTAGTCTTTCTTCTATCCTTTCTTCTAGCTTGATAAAGTAGCGTATAAGTGAGCCATAGGTTAATATGATTTTCTTTTTCTTAAATTAACAGGGACATGTCAGATATTTCTAGTTTCTTTTCAGCGAGCTTCATTTAAAACAGAGGATGTAACCGAGAACTAATGTAAATTAAAGCTCAGCCAATGAATTCAAGGCTGGCCTGTTTAAAGTTATTGCAAATAAACCTGTCAGCATATTGTTTGCCCAATAACTGACAAACTTCAATACAGAAGTGCCCACAATATGTTTGAGCATAGAAACAGTGTCATTACAAAATTTGGCCACCAGAGAGCACTGGTGAGTTAATTACTTGTTGCTCAGAAAAAGTCCCATTAAAAAAAGTCACTTTTATTAAACTTAAGTTTAAATGAAGCTCATCAAGTGTTTTATGTTTATAAAAAAAAAAAAAAAAAAGTACATGTCAGTAAGTTGCTGGATTGGTTAAGACTCAAATGTGTATCCATGTGTGCAAAAACAATTACAAGAGTAAAGGTTTCAGCTGAACTCACAAAAGCACTCTGAAGCACACTGATTAATAATGGCCATGTTTCCACTGCAGCTGTGTCATTAGTGCACATTTACATGGGACACGACTAGAAGGAGGCAAATGCTCCAGAATGGTTTGATTTGGTTCTCTGCTTCTTGATGATGATACAAAGCACGCTGAGCAAAATGTAGTTGGTCCTTCATTTGCATTGGCTGATGTTCACTGTCCTTTCAAGACGGGGCTGAGAGAAGCAAGACAAATCATCACGCACAGAATGATATGCTTACATGTTCTGCATTAATGTGTCTTTTTGTGTGTGTGTTCTTTTCAGGTAGAAGAAATGTACAAAAAAGCACACGCCAACATCAGAGCAAACCCCGTACACGAAAAGAAACCCAAAAAAGACGTCAAGAAGAAGAGGTGGGTTCCTAATTTCCATAACTTAAGTCTTTTTCCCTTTTCTGTGTCAGTGTTTGCAGTGCTGCATACAGAAGGCTTTATTGGAAGGTGCTTTTTTTTTCTGGTTCTTGGGGCCCCAATTGTGACAGTAATACCCACTTCACATTGATACTCGCTGAAAATGACTGTCCTGATTTACCGCAAATTCCCTGTCTAAGTATTGAATAGCTGTACTGGGGACATCCCAGTGCTGAGCGGATGAACATTGTGTTGAATGTTAATGGAGCCGTTGTTGCCTCTTTCCGGGCAGGTGGAATCGCGCCAAGTTATCTCTGGCACAGAGGAAGGACCGCGTCGCCCAGAAAAAGGCCAGCTTCTTACGAGCACAAGAACAAGAAGCAGGGGACGGTTAGGGGCACATCACAGACAAATAAATTTATTTCAAACTCAAACTTTTGTTTCTGTCAGTACCTTCTTGAATTATGGGTTGAGTGGTTGTATGTACTTTTTGTCTGAAAAAGGAACATTATATCATTGTTGGCTTTTGATGAATTTACACCCAAGACTAATATTTACAGTGACATTTAAATCCACATAAATAAGGGCTCACAGTGTGGTGTAAAACACATGAAAAGGGCCTGACAAGTTACAGTGAAATGGTATGTAGTTTTAATTGTGCAAAATCATGCTGGTCTCTTCAATAAGTAAACGTTTTTTTTTTTACATTTTTAAAATTCAAACAGCAGCATTGGCCACAAGCTTGACATGCTTTATGGGTCAGATCTGTTCTTAAATGCATTTAAAGTGGTTAAGCAAGTCAGGGTGTTGAGTTCAGTCACAGTAACATCACAACAGCAATGTCTGGATATGATCATGGACAATACTCTTGTTCAGCATTCAAATGTGATCACAACAATTGATAAAAATCTCCGCCGTCACTGGCGGATTAACATTCAGAAATGACATTTGCATGATCTCTATGGCACTGAGACAGAGAATCCAAAAGTAATGTGATATAGCGCGTTACCACAAATGCTCTTTTTCAACGATAAATACAAGGAGATAACATTCACAACCCACACTAAATTCATTATTTGTCTTCGTGTCATTGATGCAGCATCGACAAATTCACGAGTGTCACAGGTGGAGAATACACAGCAGAGTGAAGTACACCAACATACAATACATGACCCCTGTGAAATACTGACATCAGCACATTGTCCACTCTGAAGCTGATGAACGGCCTCACTTGAACATTCAGATGAGTGACTATTAAAGGAAAAAAAACCCACCTCGAGCATTCAGAATAGTTTCAATGTTCCTTAGTGTCTCTGGATGCTGAACAGATAGTGACGTTTTTCCTTTAATTCACTCATTTAGTCACTAATCTGCACTTGTTACAAAGGTTCAGTATGGAGATATTCTATATTTTTCATGCTGTTAATCATACAACTAAAAAAGACCCAAACAAAACAAATCACCTAACCACTGCCTGTTCAGCCACAGCCCAAGGTAGTTTCTTTTTTTGTGCCACTGCCTCCATTTTTATCCAAGAACTAAAAACTAAAATGTTGTACACTGTTGCACTATGTGACATGTTCCTTCACTATGATGAATATGGGGACTGCAGCTTATTTTGATTCAATTCAGCATACACTGTCCTGCTGCTGTAAACACAAACCAGTGCAGCAAATGTGTATACATCCGCAGCTGAAAGTAGTCCCCGACAAATTCACCCTTTACTAATGTTTGATTTAACTTTGCTAAAAAAAATCCAGTGCACAGCTGTTTCAGGAAATCATTTTTTTAAAAGCTAATGTACAATTTTGAGACCTGTTTAAAAAAAGTTTTACCCTCAGTAGGCAACACTGGGGGTGGGGCTGAGGGCGACAAGTGGTTGTAAAAATAAACATATTGAGTCACACTGTTGATTTTGATGTTTTCATTGGATTTGATAAAAAGAAAAATAAAGAATATCACCAGCCCTGTCCTTTAAAGGTAGCCGCCCTGATTATGTTACGGTGCTCTGTATGAACCTTGACATAACCAAATTACTATGTTAAAATAGTGCAACTTCATTTCACTTTAAAATGGAGCTTTGTACAACAGTAATCCTTGTTTTCCTAAACCGAATAAATTCTTCTTTGATGAGTCCCGCACTCATCAGTGAGATTTTATGGCAAAAACAGCAACTAGGTCTCTCAGCTCTCCAGACTAAAAACAGTAAAATCTGTTCTCACGACTGTTTTTCAAGAAGCCCCTGTAACATTCCACGGTGGTGAACAATACAATACAATAAAATGTGGCTGCATGATTTTTTTTTGTGTGACTGATGGCAACATGCAATCATTCAGTTTAAAGTCTTATATTTCAAAGTACTCGGACTTGTCTTCAAAGCCCCTCAACTTCTCATATTGGGATAGAGGAGGTAGAATCTCCTTTAGTCGGACCATTCAGAAGTCTTAAGATAACAATTATTTAATTGAATTAGCTATTTCTAAATCACAGCATACCGACCTTTAATACCCAGCTTTGTGTGAGGAACTGACTGGCATGATTTCGGAAGGACTGCCTTTGTCTCCTCGTCACGAGTCCTTAGTGTGTGAGATCTGTCTCCACAGCAGAGCTTTCAGGTTGTTGAGGATGAGTGAGTGCTCCATGTTCATCTGTCCAGCATTGCCCTTGAGAGCCATACAGGCATACAGCTGCCTCTCCAGCTCCTCTCTCAGCCCCGACGGCACCCCACGCAGGAGGTAGTCCTTCAGTGCACTGCACGCCTTCGCCAGGTTTGGCTGGACTGGCTCCTCCCTGCACCGTTTCTCTGACACGTCACATGATGTCTGGCAGTCCACCCCGTAAACACAGTCGGCATCCGTCTCACACTTCAGCGCCCGCATGGTGCGCTTGAACTCATCCTCGGGAACCACCGCTTTGGTGTTAGTCAGACGGAGCTCGTGCCGGTCGGTGTAACCGAAGTGCGCGGCGGCCAAGTCGCAGATCAGGAAGCTGCCGTAGGTGCCGTGGAAGATGTCCTCCACCAGCTCCAGCAAGCCCATGGAGATTTTAGCTTTGCGAGGCCAGGAGGGGGTGAACCACTGGTCCATAGTGCGCTGTACGCCGCTGGGCACCCAGGATACCAGGGGCCAGGGTAGAGACAAGCCATACAGGGGCCCGTAGGGGACTCGCTCCGTCATGTACAGGTCCCCGCAGTAACCAAGGAGACGTGGAGTATGTCCACGGTCCTGGAGCAGTAGGCCCAGCAGCACCTCAAAAAATAAAGCACAAATCTGTCTCACCAAAGAGATCAAAGTAATATCATGTATGCAGACACACAGAGACAAGACATCAAACATACACAAAAATAACAACATATTTGGTGACACTGCTCAGAGCAGTTGTTAATTTTCTCCTTCAGTGGCTTGATGTTATACCTCATCCATCTGCAGGAGGGCCCATGTAGAGCGAGCTTCTGGCAGTGACACCCGTCCATCTTTGTTGCCATCGGCGACAGAGAGGATCTGGCTGACGAGGCTGGCGAGGTTGGCCTGCTCCCCAAGCTTGGACTGGTGGGAAGAGACAGAAAAGACTTTAAGAGAGTTGTTTCAGACTTTAGTTTCTCAAAAAGTCTGTCAGATATTTGGTTCTATATGAACTATTTGACTCAGACCCTTTACCTTGAGGTGATTAAAGACCATCTCTCTGAACTTCTCCACTGACGTGCCCCTGGTGGGTTTGTCGAACACAGGCGCCTCTCTTCGCGGTTCCGGCTCCTCGCCCAGCTCGTAATGCACAACCTGCCCCAACTTACAGCGGATGATCCCGTCGTGGTCTCCCCAGCTTCCTGTGTACACCTGACAAACAGGATGGCAAACAACCATCTAACACACCCAACCAACATCACATCACAAGTTGTGGAGTTAAATAGGAGAGTAAATTAGTCACCTACCTGGTTATTTGGCAGTGTTGACAGACATCTGCCCATGTAGAGTATGTCTTTGTCACACAGGCTGCTGCAGGCAGACCCATCGATGATTCCCTTCCTGTATTTATCACACTGAGAGAGAATGCAGAGTGTGAAGTCATCCATTATTCATCCATTATATCTGGCCTTGGTGATCAGCAGAAATCAGATTATATGTTGAAAACATAAATTACTGATGTTGACACAGGCTTAAGACAGGTGTTCCTCATACAGTGGTAATTTTACTAAATAAAACTCCTTTACAAAAATCATTCAAAACAACAGGATCTGAGTAAATAGATGACACGGACAAAAACAAATCCATCACTCACAATGGCGTTCTTGCACTCATGTCCTCTGCAGAGCTCTGTGTAGGCGGAGTATTGCACGTAGAGCACCCAGCTTCCCACCAGCACAGTGAGCCATGTGAGGAACAGGTACTTCACCCGCACAAAGGAGATCCGAGCCTATGAAGGGCCAGCAGAAACAGAAACTGAGATGAATCCCGATCCTGAAAATACACCTGGTTTACACTCAGACTGACTGAAGAACAGATCAGTCCAACACTCTCTGGAGACTTGGTTGTCCCTGCTGTGCAGTCATGAAAACATTCATGTCATTTTTAATGTACTTCCATGTTATTATGAGATCATTCATTCAGAGGGGCAGGGTCTATATCAACCTATGTGTGTGTGCCACAGTTGCAAACACAGTACACCGAAAGGGTGTTAAACCAAGCGAGACATCTGCACTCCCTAATCAAACCTGATCACATAATAGGTTACCATGGTGACAGCATGTGGGTGTCCCATAACAACGCTCTGGCTGGCTGATTAGTCGCCATGTGCAACAATAGCTCATTAAGCTAGAAAATGGTTTGGGGTGTGCAGATTCAGTTGTTCCAGTGTGACATACCTTTCTGGGTATGGCTCAGAAAAAAAAGAAAAAGAATAAAGAGAAATAAATCGAATTACTGCTTGTGTCACAGGACGAACACATCACGTCTCACAAGGCCCCTTTGAACAGAGCTCCTGCTGTTTCTGTGACAATGAGTAACTCAGCACGGTCAGTAACTTATTTTCCACAGTAATAAAACAAAGAATTCTCCACTCCTAAAGAGAAAACTACATGAGATACACTGTAGGTTACATAAAATGATCCTAAGATTTACAGAAGAACATCACTCAAAAATGAACTAACCGGGCACAAGAATCTAAAGGAGGACAACATGGTGGAGAAGATATACAGATATACATACAAGAGTTGCAGCTAATGATTTATCTCTGTGTTTACTATATGTTTAAAAAACACAACAGATATTCACCCTACGGTGCCAAAAGATAAATTAGAGCCCAACATAAAATGCTGAAATTCCCTCTGAACAACAGTGGATAGTCTTCCATTTATGCTATAAAAGAGAAAGCAACTCTTCAAATTATGAAACTACACAAGAAAACTGTATTTTTACTGTAACCTATATTTAGTTGATGTTAAAAAAAAAAAAAAGGAAGAAGTAATTTGTTGGAAGTTGCAGTGAAAAGAATTTGGGTCAAGTTTGCCATATCAGCCACAGTGTGCGACTTTCGCAGTTAGTCTTTCTCCCAGGACTTTAACAGCACTTGGGAGGATAAAGTGGTTTTGATTCTCACTCTGATCACATGGCAGGAACGGCTTATGTTGTGTGTGTTTTGGCAGCATGCTCTCGATTCAGCCTCAGCACAGTTTCCAAATCTCCAACAAAATATGCACACAATGAGGCAGGGACCGAGCAAAGGCCTTCTTTTTTTCCCCTTTTTTAAGTCGCTGTTGTGCTTTGATTACTGTACTTGGTAAACACCTCGGATCTGGACAGAAAATCTCTCTGTTTGGTGTCCAAACAAGCTGCAGAGAAGAAATGATATGGTCTGATTACTGTTGCAAATTTGGATTCTTTAAAAGATTAAGGCCTATGACGGGTTTGTGGGTTTTGAACGTGGTGAAGAGGTCCAGGGCTTTTTCATGGAGCTTGTTCACACAAAATTTGCAACACATCCCTACTGTGAGCCACGGACTTTAGAGAAATGCAAAGGGAGGATAAAGGAAAAACCATTATCTCCCTGTCTCAGATTCCCTTTGGTGCATTTCACCAAATTGTTCATTGGCACCGTCTTCATATTAGAGCTGTAGAGACGTGTCCTCTGCAGGGCTGCCTAATTTTTAAATATGTCCCGAGGAGATGAAGAAACAGATAGCGAGCCTGCAGGGAGGGAACAGGAGGTATCACAGGGTGGAACAAAGCAGCTACACAACACTATCAGATCAGAGTCCTTTGGCCTGAATAGAGGTGCTGTACATGGAAAATGTTTGTGTGTGAGACAAATGCAGACAATGCGGTTGGATAAAAAGAGTCATGTGTGCAAGTTATCTGGTGCCTCTGTGTGTCTGTGTAAACACATGATGGAGACCCACAGTTTAAGAAGTGAAACCTGAGCAGCAAACAGTGTTTTCCTTAACATGCTCCCTGCAGTCCTAAAGCAGATGAACACTACATATAATATAGCATATATATAGATGTCATGTACATACAGTTAACATACTGTAATAATTGTATTGTAAAAACGACCTAACTGCTCTGCAAATGTAAAGTGAGCCAGAAGTTGAACTGAACAAAATAAGTTCAGTAACAAAACAAAATAAATACAAGTATTACAATTAAAGCAGAGTGGAATAAAATAAAATACAATCTGTGTGTCTATCTAAATGAAAAGACATGACATGCATATAAGATTGTAACACAGTTGAGGTGGCAGCAGATACTGGCGATGAATTGGAGAGGGTAAGACAGACAGAGTTTGCAAAGTCACATAAAATTGCACCTGGACTCACAGACTCATTTCCATTACTTGTGATACCTTCATACGTGGACTAAACCCATGAACTCAGCATGTATAATTCCCTATATGATTGATGATGATGTTCTCTGTACATGTGGCATCTATTGCACGTCTGTCCGTCCCAGGGAGAGGGATCCCTCATCTGTGGCTCTTCCTCAGGTTTCTTCTTTTTCCCTATAAAGGGTTTTTTGAAGTTTTTCCTGACTCGGTTCGAGGGTCTAAGGACAGAGGGCTGTCACAACTGTACAGATTGTAAAGCCCTCCGAGGCAAACAATGTTTGTGATTTTGGGCTCTAAATACATAAATTTGAAATTTGATTTGATAAAAACCCGTAGTGCAAAGTGTACTGTGGGGTTACCAGCTGTCATTAGTTAGATTCAGTTACCGAACATTAACCCCCATGAAGCATTGCATAAGAGCTGCCATGCTGGTATCAAAGAGACCAAACAGGAAAGATAGGAGTTCACTAAATCTGAAACTGACTTTTATGTGGCTTTTTGAACTCCGGCACTTTAAACAAAACCATATTTGAAAAGCTATTTACCCAGCTTTAGTGGAATAGATGTTCGGGGGTGATGTGGTCTCATGGATTAATCTGGTTCTGTGGCTGTGTGATACATGTGGAGTCTGCTCTTAGAAACGAGGCTTACAAACGTAATTGGATAACTAAAAGCCTAGAACCCACCTTAAACCTGGAACATGGACCAATGAAGACAGAAAACCGTTGCGGGTTTTACTCTGCAGAGTGCTCCAGATGACTCCTGTAAACTTGCTTCTTGGAACAGCCCTTTGGACTGTGGTGCGAACCAGACACCACGTCCTGGACCAGACCTGCTTAACCTGTCTCTGCCAGCACATCACCATTATGTGTCGTCATAAAACCAGCAGGTCCACTAACAAGTTTTTTTAGAATGTGGTATAACCTCTGTACACTGTGCTGTCTGTGTACGCTTGTGTGTGCAGGAAAAGTTGGAAGAGCACCTAGTTTAACAAGTACAAGGATTAAATATTGCCTAATTGCCAACTGATGAGCCACCAGTCTGCAAGAAACAACTGATAGTGTAGTTAAATATTGGCTGAAGGCAGATGAAACACGTCTCACCTGCTGAACTCAGCATCTGTCTGCTGTCAGAGGACTTAAACCACAAGACTGCAGTCCACCAATCAAAGTTCAGATAACTTTACATTACAACATACGGTGCTGTATGTTGTAATGAACCATATATTTACTCCATTCAGCAAATGCAACCCTGTATTCTCTTCTTCTTGCATAAGCTCCTTACTGCACCTGGTGTGGATGCTGGCAGCAGCCACTGGTACCCACATCAGAGGGTTCAACCTTATTATCCAACCAGGAGGATTGCTGCTGCTGCTCTGGCACTGCCGGGGGCAATAACAGCAAAGTGTGCATCTGTTTCAGTCAGATGTGACTGGAGGATACTTTAAATGCACAGCTTCCTCCCTGGCCCCGGGTTAGTAAGTCCTGGCATGGATGATCAGTTTCTCCTCACATGTAGTACACACTCTCAGTGATGTGGGCCTGCTCTAATTCATTCAGGATCGGCTCAGCCTTCCATCTGCGCTCACATTCCTCAGGTATTTTCTGAGACAGCCCACGGCAGCCATCAGGGCAGACCAAGACCAGGTCCATGTTTCTCCTGCCAGCTGTCAGTCTGATGTGACACACCGACGACCCCACAGCACACACACAGCCAATGTAAACACGACCCGCAGTGTCTGACAGAGACCCGCTTTGCATAGCGACCAGGGAGCGGTGACATTACCTGGAAGTAGAAAGACTTTTTCACCCAGGCCCGTGGAAACAGAGCCTTCGCCATCACAAAAATAGATCATCTCAATACGTGGACCTGGCTGCGGGAGATCATCCAAAATTCACGAGAGAGAGAGAGAGGGGAGAGAAAGGGGGGAAAAGCGTCGTCCACATAAAAAGACTCGTCTACACGGCAGGATCAACCGGCTGCATGTTGGCCGGATCTCAGCCCGGGACTGAGGCTGGGTCTGGTCCGTGTGGATCGCTCTGATATTGCACTTCCCCTGCGCCTCTGACTCTGCTCTGCTCTGTGCAGCAGCTGCCGATTTTCAAGCAGCAAACCTCAGACAGGGAGAGGTGGAGAGGGGGGTTCACGGCGCAGGCGCAAAGTCTTAATCCGCAACATAAAACTGGTGTTTAAGTTTTCAGGTCGTTAACAAACCGGACGAAATGTGCATCAAATGACATTTAAACCTGCGCCGAGGATCACTGGGTTATTTTGAAGCGTTATCCGGTTGGTAAACTCTGGAGCTGTGGTTAAGCCCGCAAGAGTGAGATAAACACAGTTCCGGTACGCCTTTCAGAATTAAAGCCCCCTTTGTTTAAACCGAGCCCAACTTCCGGTCATAACATAAAAAAAAATAAATAAATTTCCTGTCAATAATTTTAATATTTAAGTTTTAGCATCAGCAGGTGGTCACGGTTGGATAGATAACTAAAAAAGCTCGCCTTGTTGAACTTTTGACTAAACATACTTTCAAGTGCGAACACTTCTCTTAGTTCTTTTTTCTAATTCACATATAACAGAAGAAACGCCGCAGAAAATACGCTTTGTTCAGCCTGAAATTAAAAAGTGGTGACATTTAAAGCCTCTTTAAGGGGCGGATATGTTGTGTTTTGTAGATGCCCTGCCTACTATTTCAAATGTTTGAAAAAAAAAAGAGGAGAAGCAGCAGAGCGACGAGCAGCAGCGGCCGTTTGAGCGCTTCCCACAATGCACTCCCCGATCATCAGCGGGAAACCAAAATGGCGAATGTGTTGGGGGAGAATGAGCCGTTTGTTATTTTCTGAGGAGGACAGCAGCCCCGCAAGTTTCAGCCGCACACTCTCCAAGTAGCTTAAACTCGGAGGAGGAGGAGGCTCTAAACCGCGGTCTACAGCGCCCGGTTGTTTTGTAGCAGGAGTCGTTTGTGGAAGCGGAGGTGACCGAATGAGGTATTGTTGTCATGATGTTTTCCTCCGGTGGGGGGGTCCGGCGGTCAGCGACCTGTCCGGGATTGAGGCTCCGCATGTGGGGCGCTGACGCGAGAGAGCGGCCCCGGCTGCTGAACTCCCACACTGGACATTTGTTCAGTGTGTGCCGCTGTCTCAGTGTGGCTCTGTGTCCTCTCTGGTGGGTCTTTTTGACCGTGTTCATCCTGTACCCGAACAAAGGGAGTGTGGGAGTGACGGACATGGGCTGTGGGGAAACACATACGTGAAATCTGCACTCTGAAAACTTACTTTAATATGCAGTGTTTTGTCTCAGAAGGTGAAAACATTAAGGGCTAAAATAGCATAATGACAACTGTCAGTGTATATTTTGTTTTTGACGTGGGTTAAGGGTGCAGAAATACTCAGGGTTGCCTTGCAACCATCCCATTGACTGCCTGGTTGAAGTTAATTACCAATTAGCGCTAATTAAGAGTGCAATCACCTGTTTGTATCTGCTGGAGGAGGATATGTATATGCATATGTGTGTATATATATGTATATGTGTATATACATATATATATGTGTGTGTATATGTATCCTTTTAGCTGTTACAAATGAATCCAAACTGTACTGTTAATTGTAGTAGCAATTATTATTATACATTGCTGCATCTATACTTGCATACATAATTATCAGTCATCAGCTTATAAACTAGGAATTCTTGTAAAAAATGTGCATGAAAAATACTGTATAAATGTCAACTCATTCCATCTTGTAAATGTTTTTCAGAGACTCAGGGGTTGTGGATCTGTCTGTCCATCACAGAGGTCACCCCCAGCGGCAGCAGCAGGCTGTGTCCTTGTCCCCCTCAGGCCTTTCTGCTAGGGGAGAGTATGGGGGAGACGGCATGTCTGACAGGTTCACAGAAGGACAGGATGTCTTGGCCCGGTGGTCAGACGGCTTGTTCTACTTGGGGACAATCACCAAGGTTAGTGTGAGGGAAACACTCCTACTACTTTGGTACCATGGACTGGAATTTGGCACCCCTTGTTAGAATTTATGGCATGTGGAAACATCATGTTTGTGAATTTGACTTTAATCTTTCTTAGCCATGCTCTGCTCTGCATTTTGGTCTTTTTTTTTTTTTTTTTAAGACAAAAATCTATTTTTGTTTGTTTTCTCAGATAGACCGGGACAAGCAGCGATGCTTTGTCGTTTTTGAGGATCGTTCAAAGTCTTGGGTTCTCTGGAAAGATATTCAGACAGGCAAGTTCTTCCAACTTCAAGATTTACATGTTTGAATAAAAATGCAGTCCTTCATCCTTTGCAGATAATTTAAAAGATGTAGATGCTATTTTATTGCCTGCACTTTAGATTCTGTACAGTATATAGTGATTTTGCCTGAATTTGTGGATATGTGTTGTGCGCTCCACACCCTGTCAGCTTTCCTCTGTCTGCCTTATCTCCCTACTCTTATTTCTGACAGTTAACTGTCTACAGTCTGGCATCAGTACAGCACCAGTGCGCTGCCCACATGTGGAGAGGAGCATATGAAAGACTACATACACTAACAGGCTGGGGTGTATTTATTTCCAGATCAGTCAGTTAAAATGCAAATATGACTGGGAATAGCTTTATAATTGAGCTAAACATGATTTGGAATAGGTTGGAACATTTTAACAAATACCTACCAGCTAAATGTACATGTATTTTTTTTTAAAATCTTGACTAATTTCAAATTGAGCTGATCCACATGTTGCTGCACGGCAGTACACAGAGTTGAAGTGCTGATTTAAAAAAGTTAACAGCAGTTAAAAGCCTTGATTTCTGCTGACCTCCAGTGGTTGAAGTTCTCACTTTGCTGCTGTGATGTAGAGAAGTCTTTACAGTGCTTCACTCTACCTTGACGTCACTGCTAAGTGTGGGTACAGGTGCAACAGACCAACAGCCTAATATAAGTTACGTTTTAGATATCTATCTCTGAAATATCTGCTCTTGCCACAACATGCAATTCTGTTTAAAATTCATTTATAAACAGAAATATGAATTTGTCTTTTTAGAAACGGTATCCTCATTAATCAGCATAAGCCACAGAACTCACTGTAAATCTTGTGTTGTGAAACTATTTCCAGTTAAAGAAATTGTCTTTTAGTCGCCTTTTGATGCCTACTTGAAACACAATTTTAGTTGTATGTCTGATCTTCATTCTTTCACACCTATACTGCATAATGACTGCTGGTGAATGAGTTGTGATTATTAGCCCTGACTTCTTTTATGCATTTCAGGGGATGAAGATGATGATGATGATGAGGAAGATGACATTGTGTGCTCCATATGCCAGGATGAAACTTCAGAGGAACCTAATGAGATTGTCATTTGTGACAAGTGTGGACAAGGTACAGTTTCTTGTCTCTGATACGTGTATATCCAATATTAAAGCAATTAGTCATCCTCCTTTTTTTTAACAGCCAGTGTTTTCATACTTATCCTGTCTTTAGTCATCTACTTATTGGGCTCTAATCTCTGGCAATTTAGGGCATTTGTACAGAGAATGACCATGTAAAGGTGTTCATTATCTTTTAGGCTACCATCAGCTGTGCCACTCCCCCATCATTGATGCCTCTGTCATTGACTCAGATGAGAAATGGCTCTGCTCAGAGTGTGAGCTCACTTCTATACCTAAGGTACGGCTTTCGTTTTGAGTGTATATATATATACATAAAACTTTTCAGTTGTTTGATGAGCAAGTATTTATGACAAATCACCATTTTTGTGAGAGTAATACTTTGCTCTGCTTTAACTGTAAAGAAACGTGGAGATGAGTCTATAGAGTAGTTATAAAATAATTTTTGTCCATATGGTTTACAGAGAGGGGGTTCACACAGGAGAGGAGCGTCTGCTAAAGGCTTTCTGCAGCATGACCACCAGCAGCACCAGCACCAGCAGCACCAGCACATGGAGTTTCACCTGTCCTTCCCGTACGTTCTGGAGGAACTGGTGTGGGACCAGGGCCACAAAACTAACAGCCAGCAGTGCTACTGCTACTGTGGAGGTCCAGGAGAGTGAGTAACACATTTCATACACACTGAAGGATCTGGATAAACAATCTCCTATGTGCCCTTTTTTAAAAAAAAAAAAACATTTTAATTTCATATATATAAGCACCACTAACCTCTCTCTCTCCTTGTAGTTGGTTTCTGAAGATGCTGCAGTGTAACAGATGTAAGCAGTGGTTCCATGAGGCGTGTCTCCATTGCTTACAGATACCCATGCTCTATGGGGATAGGTAAGATACCACTCTGAATATATTTCATATTTGTATATATTTATTCAGTGACTGCGAAAAAGACTTATTGGGTGCCAGAGGTCTTATAAAGTTGTTTGGACCCCTTGAACATCCAGTCAACAGTTTAACAGATTAATGTACAAAGTATATAAAACTGCAGCCTCGTGCAAAAATACTATCCCATCCCATTCCATCCCATCTTCATCCGCTTGATCCGGGACCGGGTTGCGGAGGCAGCAGTCTGAGCAGAGATGCCCAGACTTCCCTCACCCCAGACACTTCCTCCAGCTCTTCCGGGAGGACCCCGAGGCATTCCTAGGTCAGCTGAGAGACATAGTCTCTTCAGCGTGTCCTGGGTCTTCCCCAGGGCCTCTGACTCCCGGTGGGACATGCCTGGAACACCTCCCTAGGGAGGCGTCCAATCTGAAATAAATGCCCAAGCCACCTCAGCTGACTCCTCTCGATGTGAAGGAGCAGCGGCTCTACTCTCTGAGCTCCTCCCGAGTGACCGAGCTTCTCACCTTATCTCTAAGGGAGGCGCCCATCCACCCTGCGGAGGAAACTCATTTTGGCCGCTTGTATCCGCGATCTTGTCCTTTCTGTCATTTCCCAAAGTTTATGACCATAGGTGAGGGTGGGAGCGTAGATTGACTGGTAAATCGAGAGCTTCGCCTTTCGATTCAGTTCCTTCTTCACCACGATGGTCCGGTACATGACCGCGCATAACTGCGGACGCTGCACCAATCCGCCTGTCAATCTCACGCTCCATCTTTCCCTCACTTGTGAACAAGACCCCGAGATACTTGAACTCCTCCACTTGAGGCAGGACCTTTCCACCCACCCGGAGAGGGCACACCACCCTTTTCTTTTCTGGTCGAGAACCATGGCCTCGGATTTGGAGGTGCTGATTCTCATCCCAGCCACTTCACACTCGGCTGCAAACCAGCTCCAGTACATGCTGAAGGTCCTGGCTTGATGAAGCCAACAGGACAACATCATCTGCAAAAAGCAGAGATGAAATCCTGTGGTTCCCAAACCTGGACTCCCTCCGGCCCCTGGCTATGCCTAGAAATCCTGTCCATAAAGATTATGAACAGGACCGGTGACAAAGGGCAGCCCTGCCGGAGTCCAACATGCACTGGGAACAGGTCTGACTTACTGCCGGCAATGCGAACCAAGCTCCTGCTCCGGTCGTACAGAGACCGAACAGCCCTTAACAAAGGCCCCCGGACCCCATACTCGCGGAGCACTCCCCACAGAATACCACAAGGGACATGGTCGAATGCCTTCTCCAGATCCACAAAGCACATGTGGACTGGTTGGGCAAACTCCCATAAACCCTCAAGCACCCTGTGGAGGGTATAGAGCTGGTCCAGTGTTCCACGACCACGGGACGAAAACCGCATTGTTCCTCCTGAATCCAGAGGGTCAACTATATCGGCCGAATTATTCTCTCCAGTAACCTGGCGTAGACCTTCCCAGGTTGAGGCTGAGAAGTGTGATCCCCTGTAGTTGATTTGAACACACTCTCCGGTCCCCCTTTTTAAAAAGAGGGACCACCACCCCGGTTTGCCACTCCAGAGGTACTGTCACTGACCTCCATGCAATGTTGCAGAGGCGTGTCAGCCAAGACAATCCCACAACATCCAGAGACTTGTGGTACTAAGGGCGGATCTCATCCACCCCCGGCGCCTTGCCACCGAGGAGCTTGCTTGAACTACCTCAGTGACTTTGGCTTGGCGACAGGCACCAGAGATCTTGCGTCCACAACTTCAAACGTCCCTTGCTTGCGTCCACCCCTCCTCCTTTGCGTCCCACAACTTCAAACGACAATGGAGGCAGAGAACATGGTCCACTCGGACTCAATGTCCTCCAGCCTCCCTCGGAATCTGTGAGAAGCTCTTCCGGAGGTGGGAGTTGAAGACCTCCCTGACAGAGGGCTCGGCCAGGACGTTCCCAACAGACCCTCTCACAATACATTTGGGTCTGCCAGGTCTGTCCAACGGACTCCAACTCACCACCAGGTGGTGATCGGTTGACAGCTCAGCCCCTCTCTTTACCCGAAAGTGTCCAAGACATACGGCCGGAGATCAGATGAAACGACAACAAAGTCAATCATCGCCGACTTCCTGGCCTAGGGTGTTCTGGTGCCACGTGCACTGATGGGACACCCTTATGCTCGAACATGGTGTTTGTTATGGACAAACTGTGACTAGCACAGAAGTCCAATAACAGAACACCGCTCTGGTTCAGATCGGGGAGGCCGTTCCTCCCGATCACGCCCCTCCTGGTATCACTGTTGTTGCCCACGTGAGCGTTGGAGTCCCCCAGTCGGAGCACTATCAAGTACCTGCACCTCCCAGGGACTCCAAGAAGGCCGGGTACTCTGTACTGCTGTTCGGCCCGTAGGCACAAACAACAGCAAGAGACCTATCCCCAACCCGAAGGCGCAGGGAAGCGACCCTCTTGTTCACCTGGGGTGAACTCCAACACATGGTGGCTGAGCTGGGGAGCTATAAGCAAGCCCACACCAGCTCGCCACCGCTCACCCTGGGCAACTCCAGAGTAGTGGAAGGTTCCAGAGCCCAAGCTATGCGTGGAGGTGAGTCCGACTATCTCTAGCTAGCCGGTACCTCTCGACCTCCTGCAGGAGTTTTGGTCCAAGGATTGGGTCGTCGAGGCCCCCTGCCACGACTGCTACCCAAACCACATTGCACCGGCCCCTCATGGACCTTCCTGCGGGTGGTGAGCCATTTTGGGCTGAGCAGGCGCCTGCGAGCCCCAACCCCAGGCCTGGCTCCAGGGTGGGGCTCCGGTAACGCCAATCCGGGCGACTTAACAGTCCTTGTTGGTTTACTGTTCATGATGGGCTTGTGAACCGCTCTTAGTCTGGCCCGTCACCTTAGGACCTGTTTGCCATGGGAGACCCTACCAGGGGCTTAATGCCCCGACAACATAGCTCCTAGGATCATTCGGGCACACAAACCCCTCCACCACAGTAAGGTGGCAGTTCAAGGAGGGGACAAAGATACTAGTTCATTTTTAATGGTGAAACAAACCTTGCTGAAGTTAAATGACTGCAAACAACCTGGTTTAGACAGGTTTACTGGAAATCAGTTCAGTGGAGGAAATGATAAAATGCTTGTGTTTTCATATATCAAGAAACATTGTCTTGTATTATTGCTTGTTGCTTTTATAATAAGGTGACCTGTTTTTTATTTGTGTTTGACTGTAGGTTTTATCTGTTTATTTGTTCCGTTTGCAATGGTGGACCAGAGTACCTCAGTAGACTGCCTCTCAGGTGGTAAGTGATTCTCAAGACATATGTTCAACTTTGATGCAGACAACTGTCCTTCAAAACAGTGTATTATTGAATGAAATACACAAGCATTTGATTCTTCTCTTCTTCTTCTTAATTAATTTAGTAAATAATTTAGTTCTTACATGTATCTTAATTGTTTTTGTGGATGTTGTATTCTTCAGATGAGCCAGTAATTCTCTCACACTATCTGCATTTTGTAAACATTATTCTGGTGCCAAAAGAATATCATAAAAAGAAAGTAAAGAAAACACAGCTTTTATTAACTAAAATTCTTCAGGGGAGATGTCACACACCTGAGCTTGTACAACCTGAGTGTGATCCACAAGAAGAAGTACTTTGACTCTGAGATGGACCTGATGACTTACATCAATGATAACTGGGAGCTGCTTCAGCTCGGGGAGGTAAGGGCACTATTTAACAAATTACATTAGACTTGGAGAATGGAGAATTTGCTTGAAGCCATATGGTGTTTATTTTCTGGAATATTAACCTTTTTGTTCTTGCACCCTGTCTTTCCTGTTTGGTCTCTCCCCTCCTCTGTCTGCAGCTTGCCAAAACTCCAAGATCAGAGCGATATGAAAATGTTCTGGAGGCATTAAACAACAACAGCAGCATGTAAGTTATTCCTTAAGTGTTTGTGTTCAGCCCCACGTGTTTCTCTAAACTCCTGTGTGCCCTAGTTTATGTGTGTTTTGTGTTGTGCCCTCTCTCACTCTCACATCTCCCCCAGGTTCATGTCAGGGAAGGAGGTAAAGAAAAAGAAGCACTTGTTTGGGCTGAGGATCCGTTTTCCTCCTGCTCCCCCCAACTCCGATGAGCCAAGCAGCAGAATAATGGAAAGGGTCTCACACGAGATCACCATCAAGGGATGCAAGTCCACCAAAGCCCTACCTGCCATGAGGTAAGTAACTTAAATTTGGAGTTAAATACTTGGGTATTTCTGTGTGGGATGTCCCCCAGAAAAAGCTCATCAGCTCATAATATGAAATGTTAATGACTGAAACGACGTGAAAAAAAACTTGTTTTGAGTTAATGAAAAATTTGTTTGAGTGACTGCTAAACAGTACTAGTGTTATCAATTTACATGTGTCATCACTTGTGAAACTGTTATGAAATAATGTTGTTATTGTTACTCTAGAACTTGCAATACTTTAACCAATGGCACAGAGAAGAAGAAGAAAAAGAGGAAGCAAGGAGCACGCTCTCTGGAGAGTCTGGCTAAACCACAACGCTCCAGTGAACTCTTGTCCCAGGTGTGTGTGCTTGTGTGTTTGTGTGTGTACGTGCATGCGTGCATGTATATGTATGTATATCTTTGTGGGCGTGAGCTGGGTGTGTACATAGTTGTCGAGAGGGGCTGGCGGGTACTGTTGCATTATTCTATATAGATCTGAGCTCTCACACACACACACACTCACACACAACTCTCAAACTGTAACTTTTGCTGGGGATATTGAGAAACTGTTCGATTAAAAAGGAAACCCACCAAGAAATGCTAACATTTTTTTTTCATGGCTTTTGACAGGAAATAAGAAAGCCTCTACCACTAGAGCCCCACACATTGGATCATTTAACCTCGATCAAGTAAGTGAGCAGTTGTGCCAAGCTACCGTACTGTCAGTGCTGCAGCTAGCAACTGTTTTCATTTTTGATTAATCTGATATTATTTTCTAAGAGAAAACATGAAAATATAGAGAGCCCATGGTTAGGTCTGCAAAATGCAGTAGTCTAAAGCTCAATGATTTTTAATCTACTATGATACAACGGAGAGGAAAGCACTAAAACTTCAGATTTGAGAAGCTGAAACCCTCTCATTATCAGGGCATTTTTGCTTTATTGTTGACTAAATTGATTAATTGAAGTATTGGTTGGTGAATTTTGTCACGAGTGACTGGTTGAGTTATTGCTTCAGCCCTATATATTTCTTGTATTTCAGCAACATTTTTCTTTGTCTGTGTGTAACCTTTTTCATTTAACCTTCCCCACAAAACCAGGAGTGACAGGTCTCTGCTGTCCTCAGATGTGGAATCCATAGGAGCCCTGAGCACCACAGAAACTACCTCAACTAGCATTTCAAGACAGTCCAGGTATGCCTGCTACACTACTGCAGCATTTACCGATTTTGCACTTTGGCATCTATGGCTCTATGAGTGGTAGTGTTTGTCTAATGATCTACCACTTTGGTCCACAATGAAACATCTCAGCAGCTATTGGATGGACTGGTGCTAAATTCTGTACAGACTCTTTTGCCCCTTTTCCACTAGTACCTACTCGGCTCGACTGCTTCGCCTCGGTTTGTGCACGAGTTTCCATTACGATGTTAGTACCTGGTACCAGGTACTTTCGTAAAGTACCTACTCGGCCGGGGTTCCAAGCGAGCTGAGTCGAGCCTTGGCCAAAATGTGACGTCGGCAGACGGCAGGCCACTGATTGGCCAGGGCCTGACGTCACTAGATGCGTCGGGAGAGCGACTCGTTCGTAAGAGTCAACCGCGCCATTTTTAAAACGCAATAACAACAACGAACACGATCAGAGATGGCTGCACAGAAATCAACCCCGTGGAGCAACGGACGAGGTGCAGACATTTCTTTGTCTGGTGGCCTCCATTGCTCCGTAGTCGTTTCGTGTTTGTGTCGCATAACAAATGACGTTGCTGGAGTTTCGGCCGCGTTGCCACGACGACCCCACCCACGCTGAGGTGGTACTCTATTGTAATGGAAAACGGCGAGCGAAACTGAGTCGAGCCTTGAGCCGAGTAGGTACTAGTGGAAAAGGCCCATTTGTCTGCAAATGATGCAGGATCCTCTGACTTTCCTCTTGCGCCACCATGAGGATGACATTTGTGTTTTAAGAGTGAAACATCTGAAACTATTTCATTAATGGACATAATATTTGCAGTGTAATATGTACAGTCATTCATATGTCCCTCGGGATGACATAAAAGCTCCAATACTTTATATACCTGCAAAACTACTGACATTCCCATCAGTCTCTGCTGTGCATGTTAACATGCTGAAGTTAGCATTTAGCTTGAAGCACCACTGTGCCTTAGTACAGTCTCAGAGCTGCTAACATGGCTATAGACTGACTCTGTTTTTTTAATATACATTGTTTTTGCACTCAGAAGTACAATCAGTTTTTTGACTTCCTCTTTTCCTATCAACCCCCCTCCAGCCTCTGCAGCTCCAGCAAGACACGTACGGCAGCCTGCATCATGCCTGTTTCCGCTCCACCCCTAAAAAGGAAACGTGGGAGGCCACGGCGGGCCCTGCAACCCCCTAACCCAGAGATCCCCCCTCCCAGCCATGCAGACCCAAACCCCTCTGCTACAGAGATGCTGAGCCCACTCCCAGGGCTCCACTCCACAGACATAGTTCACGGCATGGACCCCAACAGCCAGCTCTCCCACCTCAAGAGCTCCATCAGCAGCTATTTCGGAGCAGCAGGGCGGCTGGCTTGTGGGAAAAGAAAAGTACAAAGTCCTGGCACGACGGGTCACCCTTGACGGCAAGGTGCAGTACCTGGTGGAGTGGGAGGGAGTCACTGCCTCCTAGACTTGTCATGATGAACATCACTTTTAACTTCTAACCAGCACCTACAAGAAGTTAATGGCTGTACTAAGGACACATGTACACAGCCTGTATTCAGAGCATTAATTGATATATGCCTTTGTTTAGTTTAGACAGGAGCAAGTTTTGCCTGTTAAGCCTACTGGTTCAGTGCAGTCCAGGGTGCACATTAGCACATTTAAACAGGTCTTTGTGTTCAAAGATTACAATTCATTTAAAAAGACGAGGCATTGTTTTTATACCACACCATATTTGTTTGTTTTGCTTTAAACTTTCATTATCTGCTTTGAATGTTTACAGAATCCCCCATTTATTCAGGAGCAAACAACTGATTTGTGCACTGCACCTGTAGGCTTTCAGTGACATGTTATTGTGCTTAAATTTTTAATCCAGTGATATGCTTTTTCATTTCCAGACCAGTAAAGAATTGACAGAATGTAGTTGGTCAGGAATTTAACAGTGAAACTCGGAGGGTAAGAGAAAGAGGTAAAGTTTTGTTCAAATAATTTTCCTTATTTCACTTTTCCAATCATGCATTGAACAGTTACATGTTTGGTTAACATTTCTTTTCTTACCAAATGTGGTAAATAAATGCCTGGCCCCTTCCTTCTCTAGTCCCAGCTATGAGTACCTCTTGTTGCCTTGGGCAGACATATCCTTCAGTTGTGTTTTGGAAAGTTTGCTCATTTGTGAGCAGGTTAGGAGGAACTCGAAACAAAAGAGATGTGCTGCTGCAAAGTTTATTATTTTATATAGAATTATACTACATTTATTACCTTTTCCACTTGTACTTTCTCAAATGCCTTTTTTCTGTTCAGAAGGGCAGATATGTCTGATTTTGTTCTCTTTTTCTAATTATGGATTGCACATATCAAATTATGTCAGTTTTGCCGTGATCTCATTTTGAACAGATAATTTTAGCCTTTCAGTTCATACATGGCAGCGTTTTTGTCCGTGAAAAAACCTTTAAATACTTTTGTTTTGTTGGTCTTAACACATATAAATGAGAAATTCTGAAAAATCGCCCAATAAAATGTAATTTCAGCATATAAAGTGTAATTTCAGTATAAAAATGTTCAGAAACATAAGAGAACTCCTTGTAACCATTTAATCATTTTTGATCTGAAATTGATAAAATGACTTAACTTTGAAACATTTAAGGACCTATATATTTTTTACTTTGTTTGATAGTTATTCAAATTAAAAAAAAAAATAAAGCATAAGATAAATATTGTATACTCAGTTCCCATACCTAGAGTTCAGAATTGTTTTGCTTCTTTTTGTGCTGCCTATGCAAGTTAGTCCTGGATAAAGGTGTTGCTCCATCAAATAATTGGACCACATGGCTTGACAAACAGGAGCTCTAGCACTATTATTTACATTTTTTGACTTAGTCGTTAAATTTTTTTGTGTGACAGGTGTGAAACAAAATCAACATTAAAAATGCACTTGGATTTTTTTATTTTCTTTTTACAGTCTAGTTCACTTTGTAGCCTTCACACTCAGGATATGCCCAAAAACTTCACTCTATTGTATAGGCCAGCGTTTGCAGCTTTGGCAGAAGGTTTTGATATAAGTTATTCAGTATTGTTGGTCAGTATTTTTCTATCAGGTGCTCCATTTGTCACATTTAATTTTGACTATTACATATGCATGTAAACTTTTTTATGAGCAAAATAATTTGTAGTCTATTTTTACTTGCTTGTTTAAACTGAGTCAGAAAACAATCACTGGAAAACTAATATGCTGTATGTCATTGCAAGAGGTAAATATTCAGTTAGTATGGCTGTCTGTCTTTTAATTTTTTAATTTTTTTTTTTTTTTGGGAGATGTTTCTGTTTATCTCAAATGGACAGACCTGTTTGACACTGATACCTCTCTCTCGTGTAGTCAGCGCATTTGAAGTTTCTCTCTTCTGTTCAGCCGGCCGACATGTTGCTGCCAGCAGGCTTCCGTAGCCAAAGAACATACATGTAACGTCTGCTTTTTGTCTCTTGAGATTCTTCTTTATTACATTTTTATACATCATTATATAGGTTGACGTGTTACTTCTGAACCTGTTTAGTTAAAGGATGAATAAAAGCCCATATTTTGAGCTGTTTTGGATGTTTAATTCATGTCTGAAGTTGATGTTTTCACTCTAAAGTCTCCTCAGCCGTAGTAAATCTGACAGTTCCACGGCACGCGCCAGTGTTCGCGGCTGCTGCCATTGACAACCCTCTCTACCAATCACCTCACAGACAGCTTCGTCTCCTCCAATCATAAGACGTGTTGTTAGAATGTGGGCGGAGACCGAAATTACAAATTTTCCTGGTTAAGTTGCCTTTTACTGCTGTATCTACAATGGAAACCTGGACAGTATTTCTCCGCTAGAAGTACCAAAATACATATTTGTATGCTTCCGTAGCGCCAGGACGATTAAATTCATATATCTTTATAAACGTGAACTGTGTCTGCCCGATAGTTCGGACGCTTTTGCTGTAAAAACAACGACAGTGTTAACCAGCTAGCCACCTGTTGATACGACGAGCGTGTTTGTTTACATTCAGCGAGCCTAGTTGTGCCACTGACAGATGTTTAAAACGTAACAGCACATTGATGAGTTAGTTGCTAGTTAGCTGTGTGCCCTTTCCATAACATTGCTTGGGCGACTTAAAGCAAGTTGTTGATTAGCTGTTGATTAGTTGACATGGAGCTGCTCATCGGTAGACTTAATGTGTGAGGACGAGAAGAGTTTAACCGAAGATGTGGCTAGTCTGAGGAATCTGCTGCGACTGACGGACCTCAGCCTGCAAAGTGTGGCACACAAACTGAGGTGAGTGACCTGGTGACATGAACACAAACTCAACTCCATCTTTCATAAGACGAAGTAAACCTGCAGCCACTTGTTGAGGACATCTCAAAGAGTCGGTTAAATGCTGTGTTTGATTCCTCATCCTTTACTATTGACTGATTTTTCTTTGCGCACCTTTAACAGTCAGTCAGAGGGACATGATGACAGGGTTGAGTATGATCCGAAGAGTCCTGATCGCCTGACCGTGCAAGACCTGCAGACACCTGATGATCCTCCACCCCAGCCAGGCTGTGTTTGTCAGGAGAGGCTCCTCAGTGGGACGGCTGGTAGTTTTATCCCACCCTACTCCAACTCTTGGGTGAGACATTCAAGAGACAAAAATCCATATACTGCGTCATCTAGTCTCATCCTGAATACAGTTATTTATGCATGTTAAGAGAACATCTCTCAAAAATATCCACGGAATGACGAATTACATTTTAGTTGTCTACAAACTGGTGACAATGAGGTGATACTAATACAGTTGGTGTTAAAGGATGCAAATGTCATCTGTACAGAAATCCATGTTTTTGAAGGAAAAGGTTATCAGATTTAATGTTTCCACCTCTGTTCCTTTTCACAGTAAGATTTAATTTGATATAACCTTTTTTCAAGATCCTTGGTCATAAACAGAATCAAGGTGGCATCAGACAACTATACACCCCTCTCACCCACACCTTCCTGTTCAGCCTGTCTCAGTCAAGGCCAGATCAATGAAGATGGAGTCTGTTCCTTCAAGGAAGAAGACAGGCTGTGTACGTCAGGAAAACGCCTGTCTTACCATGCAGGATGAGCAGCTCCTCACTGATCTAGATGTGATGCAGTATGAATTGGCCACATTTCATTCGCAGGTATGTCATCCCTATGTCTATGAATTGTGTGAATAAAGGTGCTGTAATCTGTGCACAGTGTATCCTGCCACATGTTTCTATGCTACAAATGAGCATAATGTGAAGTTTGTGTTCTTTGTTTCAATGTTTTGTCAAGACACTGTTTTTTTCTTTCTTAAATTTCAAGCCACAGCAATAAAATGAAAATACATGTTAAAATTGTGGATGTAACTGATAGAAACTGTATTGGATACAGATGTGTTGACAGAATGTTTTCATGAACATTTCTAGCAGCTACGAAGCCCTCCTCTGTCCCATTTTGGATCAAACAAAAAAACTGGCTTTAATTTTGCATGGTAGTGCACAGAGACTAATCTACTGCTCAGTGTCAACATAACCAAGGAGCTCATCATTGATTTGGTGAAAAAGGAGGTGAAGACACACTCCTGTCTACATCAGTGAGGCTGAGGTGGAGCAGTTGAACAGGCTCAGAGTTCAGCATCACAGAGAACCTGTCACGGTGAACTCACATCTTGACCCCAACAAAGAAACCTCACAAACAGCTGTAATCCTTACACAACATAAGAAGGCAAAATTCTTGTGCCAAGTTCTTGTCAACTATTACAGAGGGGCAATACCCAAACCCATCTACTGAACATCAGTGAGGTGAGGTGCCTTCACAGAGCCCAAAGGACACTACAAGACAAAAGCTTCTACAACCTGTTCACCCTGCTGCACTCTGGAAAGCAGCACAGTAATATGTTGATGTTCCGCCACACTCCAAAGCAGCTTCTTGCTTAAGTAATTGAATGACAAGGAACTTTCTATAAGGCTGGTTTGTCACATTGCAATGTGTTTTTGTAAAATACATGTATATAAGTAAAGGTATCTGTTGTTTTTAATTTTTAATCTATTCTGATTTTGAGCATTTGTGGGTATGTTCTGTGTGTGTAGCATCAACAGCAACTGTCATTTTATTGTGCAACAGTGTGTTGTGTAATGACATGTAACTTTGTATGTGTTTTCCTCTTTAGGCTGCGCTAAGAGGCCCCAGGGTTGGGGTTAAAAACAGTGTGGCTGTCATGAGCGAGCAGATTCGTCAGCTCCAAGCGAAACTGGAGGCTCAAGCCAAAGAACTAAAGTAACTTCATGACCTCTCCACTATGTCACTATTTATGCAATTTCAATGTGGCAACTGCTTGCCTGTTCCACACACTGGATACTGAGTTGCTGTGAAGATTATGTAATGTGCCCTAGGATACACTCAGTTATAATACTAGAATTGTCTGTCCACATTTTCCACTGTTTCTGTTGTAAGTACTCTTACTAGGGCAGCCTTGATTGTGTCTTTGATTGATTTGCTTTCTACCTCTATGTCCACCTAACTTTAATATTCTAACAACTTGTCCTTGCTTGTGTCTCCCAGGGCAGCAGAGCAGAGGGCAGAGTGCAGCCAGGAAGCAGCAGCTCACAGTGACATTGAGGTGGCGACTCTCACCGAGGAGCTGAGCACGCTCAGAGAAGAGCTAGAAAACAAGACAGCACTGGGCAAACGGTGATGCCATTAACTGGGTTTGGCTTCTACCCATGATTTCATTTGTTAGAACATTTTCAGTACATTTCTAGTATTTTGTGAAATGGCATGAACCCATATGAAATTTGTCTGCTGCAATGTCTTTTCTCTTATAATGTTGTTGCATTTAAGACCTGATTGTTTTTGTTCTTATTTTCTACCTCATCCTACAGGGCGGAGCAACAAAGGAATCAAGCACTTCAAAATGCTGAGAAACTGAAAGAAGCCTTCAAAGATTATAAGGCTACCATCTCCAGTAAACTTCAGATGGTAAAGTTAATTCAATTGAATAATTTCATTATTTACGTATATGTCTTTTTTTCTAATTTAACTACTTTTTAGTTGCATGTAGATACCAAAAATATGTTTTCACTTGTGTTTTGAAGGTGAAGGAGAGTGAGACCAAACTAAAAGAGAGCCTAATTGAGTGTGACAGAGAAAAAGAAGAGTGGGAACTGAAGAGCAGGGTGTTGGAGAGAGAAAAGGTTGATCAGAGCCAAACAATCAGGTACACATGTCAGATTGTCCCATATAGTTGTCTCTGTACATGGTTTTCTTAATATTTATATATGAAATGAAATGGAAATGAGCTGAAATATTTCTGATTCATTATTTGATTTGCTAGTTAACCCATTTTTATCCTTGATCCTCCCCCTCGCCTGCCTCCCAGTCAGCTGAAGGAGGAGGTGAGGCAGGCCAAATCTGCAGCTGCTGGCCTCCAGGATCAGCTGGAAGATGCTGGGCGAAAGGCCTTGCATCTGGAGCGGCAGCTTATGGAGCAGGCAGCGGAGTGCAGGAAGCTGGCCTCTCTGCAGAAGGAGCTGGAAGACCTGCGGACTCTGACCCAGAGCCAGGAGCAGAGGGTGGCCCAGAGCCACCGAGAGGCTCAGCAGAGCCAGGCGGAGCTGGCCAGCCTGGAGGCCATACTGGCCCTGCTGCATCTACAAGAGGTGGAGAGGAACATACACAGTCACACTATCGTTAGTGCTCCCATGTCACATGGTTTTGTTAAGTCTCCCCCAAACATCTGGCCTAATGGATTGTTACATCAGCAGTTTATTTGTTTGCCCAAACATGGTTTTGGTAGCACACTAACTGTGCAAAACATGTTGCAGTATTTATCATCTTGAGCAACATGATGATGTGTTTACTGTTATCATATGTTGTTTTGTAATTTCAGGGTGGTGTTGGGCCGCTGTGTGTCAGGCCCTGCATGTTGCCTCCTGTGGACTATTCAGGAACTGCACACCTACTGAAGCTAAAGCCAGGTAGCACTGAAAATCACATGACATCTTATGTTATCTTTGCCATAACAGAAGTATAAGCTTTTATTTTTATACCTCTGATCTATGCCTGGCTGGATCAGGATCTTGCAATTCCCTTTGAATTATTTTCTATACACTGATATTTTACCTATCTTTAGTTTTTCTTAAAGTTGAATAAATAATCTTTAGAAAATTAGAATGAGAGACTTATTCTACATCATTTTTGTTCTTGATGTGTGGATTTAGTTGTTTCCAAAAGGAAAAAAACGTAAGTTTGGGACATGTTCTTCAGAGACATTTTTTTTAATCTTCAAGGAAACTTTATGCGACATGGAAATTTAGTTTATTACACAGAAAGGTAGAGAATTGCATTAGAGAGCAGGTACTATAATGTACATTTTCCTAACATATGATATAAAAAGTATATATAAAATCACTCGATTGCTGCAGGTGAAGGCTACCAACAGCTGCTGCGAGTGCTGCAGGTGAAGGAGGCCGAGCGGATTAAACGGGACAGCCTGGTCGAACGGCTTCAGGAGCGTCTGACAAGAGCCCAGGAGGAGATCTCCACTCTGCAGAGCTCCATGGCCCAGAGAGCCTCCCACTACAAGAGCCTCCACACGGAGCTGCTGGACAAAGTCAGCCAAGCCACTGACACAGACAAAGAGGTCACTTTTCTCTTTTGTCATCCCTTTTCTAAAGTTCTTTTATTCTTTTTGTCATTTACTTTTAAACATAACCGAACTGTCTGCTTAAAGAAGGTCTACTTATTGGTACAAGCTGCTCAAATGGAGATCAGATTAATAACTTTCTTGGCTGTTGAAAGTGAGATTATACTATAATTATGATATTTATTTTCGGTTTTATAAATAGTGGCACTTTCTGTTTGTTTTTATCTATGTTTAACTTCAGTTGAAAAGAAAAAGTGCACGTGTGGCCTCACTTGAGAAACAGTTACAGGAGAAAACCTCGGCCTACGGTCAGGCTGCACTGAGGAACACTGAGCTGGAGAATCAGTTACTGGTACAACATACACAAACACACACTCACATTTTATTTTTGTTTTCCATGTTTAGACTCCTTACAGACTCCCTTTTATTTTATGATTTCATCTTTCTAATTACAGGACAAAGCCAGCACCCTTCAGCATTACCATTCACTGATGACCAAAAAGCAAAGAGAGTACCAGCTGTCGTTGGAAAAGTGTAAAAAATCTCAAGCTCAACAAGTCACAGAGCAGCAGCACCGAATAGAAATGGTGATCTACACCTACATCTCTGTCTCGCTCACTCTCACTGCACAGAACCTCCACAGTGTAATTCTACCTCCACCCCCTGTTAGTTCATTTCAGATCTATTCAACCAACCTTTGTTTTGTCAGCTACAAATTAATTTGTGTCAAGTTTGATTGAAATTAGTATGAAGATACGGGGGAAGAATTTGTGCTACAGCACCAGCTGCGACCATATTTAAAACTGAAAAAGTTACATTACCCGTAGTAAGTCGTAGTATTTTCTTTCCTCTGCAGTTGCAAGATGTCAGTGGAGGAGGCCCAGTCTCGGGTGCTGGAGATGGAGCAGGAGCTGTGCTCACTCCAGAAGGAGCGAGACGACGCTCAGAAAGCAGCTCTCCTGCTGCAGAGCTCACTGGACCAACTCACACAGGTCAGGACACTTCTTACAGGGAAGTGTACAACCATTTTTACCTTCACTGGCTAAAGCACAAGAACCATTTCAGTTTCAACAACTATAACTGAACTCAGGTATGCACTGCACCGTTTATATATTGGGAATTGTGATTTAATTACAGCAAAAGCAGGTGGAAGCTATACAGAGCGAGGAGTTGCTGCAGAGTTTCAAAGAGCAGGCGGCGCAGTCAATCGCAAAGGTGTGTGCCTGGTTAGCATTGACAAAAACAAATAACCTTTATTTAACTGTATAAAAACATGTGACAAAATGAATGAAACTCACTATAGCCACTAGTATGCGCCAACTGTGACTTCTGTTTGTACATCAGGTGTGTGAACTACAGTCATCTCTGTCAGCGTGTAGAGAGGAGCTCAGCTTATACCTGAAACAGATGGAGGAGTTGGAGAAGGAGAAGGAGAACTATGAGACTGAGCTGCAGGAGAGCAACAACAAGGTACATTGTTGTCTTTCATCTTATCCCATCCTCTATTGTTCATGCAAAGCCCACTCCTCAGGCTGATCTTCTCCCCTGGTCCTCTCTCTTCAGGTGTCCTCCCTCCAGGAGAAGCTGCACAGTGCCAGCTTGGATTTTCAGATGACCAGTGAGCAGAACCTGCAGCTGCAGCTCTCTCTGCAGCAGCAGCAGACCATGCTGACTGAGAGCACTGCTCACATCTCCGAACTGGAGGAGAGTCAGAGCCAGCTGCAAACACAGGTTAGTCACAGACCGTCTCAAATACCAGGTTAACAAGAAATTGTACATCTGAAAATAAATGACATCATGGAGTATTTTTGTATATAATATTTAGTGATGCTAATAGAAAACATATAATCTCATAAACTGCACAAAAATAAATAAAAATAAAATACAGACATGTTTGTTGCTAAGCAGAATACAAGAGCAGATAATAAGATAGATAAGGTTGTATTACACATGTGAGTGATTTACTTTAAGACATGTTTGGAGCACTACCAGATTAATTAACTTGGGGGGTTCCTGGGGAGAGATTCACCGTGAGCCTCACTGATGACTGCTTATCCAATTTTCTGTGATTTATGTATGAGTTAGTAGTTAGTTTGTAGTAACTGCACAGAAAATACACCATATACACACAGTATAAGCTGAGATAATAAAGGCCTTAAAATGAGATTTTAACTTGAGCCCTTGATTTGGTGCATTAATGCACATGTCACCTTTAGACCCCCTGTAATTCCTGTTTGTACTGTGTTAGTGGTGCATAAAATATTACCAAACACATTTCAGTTAATCAGTTACCACAGACTAACTGCCTCATGGTGAACTTGAGCCCCTGGCATAATTTCTGCATGATTTGGAGAGCTGATGTGTTTTTCTCTGTCGACAGTGCTTCTCTCTGTCTCACACAGTGTTACATGTTGAGCAGCCATGCAGCACACTCCTTTTAATAATATAAATTATTTATTATATGAGGTTTGTAGTTGCATTGATCATAACATTTTAGGAAAATCTGTGTTTATAATATTTTCTAACATCTCAAGTGTAGCAGTGTCTCCAGCTCTCTTTGGCATCAGAGTAAACTTCATTTGTCCACTCTAGGCTGCAGAAAACATCTTACCAAGGCTTTGCTGATTTTAGGCTCAGTCACAATGTTCCCATGATGAAACTGAACTTGTTTCCAATAAGTTTTATGTGTTTATGTTTGATTGATGAGATTGGACTGATTGAACCGAGAGCTACTCTGAGACATTTCTGGTAGTTTTGTCAGTGGTCTGCTCTTTGTACTGAAGGGTCTTATAATGGTGCAAGTCAAGTTTGCTGGGCTTTATGTGGCAATAGAAACTTTTTCTGAAATGTTTTTAGAAGAGATGATTAATTCCAAAAATCACTCAGTGTCTTGCTGTATCTCTGGTTCAGTTCAGTCACACCCAAGCATAGATCTGCAGATTTAGGATAATGAGTGTTTGGTCTGTTTACTTATCCTGTCCACTAATTTAAACATTTTGTCTTGTTTTCGTTTGGTTTACAGTTTCACAGACGAGAAATGCAAACCACCTTTTAGAGGGTGACTCGTAGAACAATATTTTCATTTTCTTTCTCAGTCACAATGCATCTCTTCTGTGATGGAGTTTACGCATTCTGACTGTTGTATTGTATCTCCAGTATAACACTGGGTGACTTGGCCAGTCCTCTGTCCAGGTGGTCTTTACATGAAAACAGCATGTTTTCTGGCTGAATATTTGTCACTTGTCAACTTAAATTATAAAAATACACTTCTATAACTTTTTATTAAATTCCTTCATAGTCTTCGCTACATATATGATATGGGTCCAGACAGATATGGAGGGGGCAAATTGAAAGCGGGGGCTCAAGTAGTGTCTTATTTGCAACAGCTGAAGCTTTAAAATGCACTGGCAAACAGAAGTGCATGAGGAGCAGAAGATAAACTTGATTGTTGCTCTGCTCTAATGTGCAGATATGCAAATGTACTGATACAGCCTGCACATATCACAAACCTGTGGTAAATCTTCCTCATTACTGGAGGAGAACAGCAGTTTGAGCTTGTGATTTCATTTATAGTTTGGCACATTTTAGCAGCTGGTTGTACGTTCTGACCTTCACAACAAACAGAGCACAATGGTCCCTATTCAGTGAGCAGGGCTGTGCAGGGACATTAATGTGGCGCCTCTCTGAACATGAAGTTCTGATCAGGGTAACAAGACAAGAGATCAGAGTGCCTGTAGGTATGGACTGACAACACAATATTGATGCTTATGTTGTGCTTGTCCCCAGGTATCCAGTCTGGAGCAGCAACTTGAACGAGCTCGGGCCTCTTTGCAGGATGAGGTAAGGAGCAGAGAGCAGGTTGCTCAGGATAGGGACAAGGACCTGCAGGAGATGAACCAGCGAAACACACAACTCTCTGAGTCTGTCAGGTAGGGGCACCTCTACACACAGCGACACTCACACTTGACTCTGTGGAACAGAAGAAACTGGAGTTAAGACACAGAATCCTTTTAAATCAGAGTTACTTTGGGGAGTTTTTGTGCATTACAACCACGACTGTTGACTTATCAGCATTTTAAAACACAAAATGGTGTCATCTGTGCTATCTTAAAGTCCTTTAAGATAACACAACTGCCAAATATTTTGACATTACATTCATTCTCACTGCTTATTTTTGTTGATCGTAATCCAATATTTTCCCCAGACTCATAGTAGATTATATCATAGTAGATTTTCATCATTCACTGTTGCAACTGTTCAGTGAAATTCATATAGGACTTTTGTTAATGGGTGTTTTCAACAGAACATTTTACAAGTATGCTGTTCTTCTTCTTGGGCCACAAGAAACACAATCAAATGCCTCAACAGTCTCTGACACAGTCTTATGATCACACCACATCCCATTTGTCTGCAGGCATGAAAGCAGGCCTCCCTTCTCCGCCTCCATGAATACATATATATCTAAGGGGGGGTCTTACTTGTTTCACAGAAAGGAGTCTAATGTATTTGGAGTCATTTCACTTTGCAGGGCTGCTGGTTAGTTTAATGTTTGGGACATTTTTAAAGCTTCAAAGCAGAAGCTTGTTGGTTATTTAGATGTGCCATCAAAAGACCCGTTTGCTCGGCTCAGTTTAGCTACTGTGACTGTTCTGGAGGAATTTCCTTCTCTAAGTATAGGATGGGAGCCGTGCTCACACTGAGGTGAGTGCATGGATGTGTTGCATGCTTCCAGATGTTCACAGTCAAATGGGAAATTTTCCCACTGTTTAATGCTTTCTTTCTGCATGTCTTCCCTTTGTTGCAGCACTTTGTTTGGTTCATTTAAGGCTTATAATTTCTGTACAAATGTAATGTAATTGTTGTTTCATGTGTATTTTTTCTTTGTGTTTTCTCCAGCCATCTGTCATCAGAAATGACAAAGTGTCAAGGGGAGCTGGTGTCTAAAGAGTCGGAGCTGCAGCATCTGAGGAGGGACGTCGCTGCCAAGACATCTCAGATCAGCCGCATGGATGAAAGCCTGCAACACATGAAGAGCCAGCTTGACAGCAAGAGTGACATGGGTATGTTACACAGCACTTATTTTTACAGAGAAGATCATTGAAGCCCCAACTACTCAATCATTTTCCTGAATCGCCTCATAGATCTGGTTTTTAAATCAGTCTTTTCTCTCTTTCTTTGTGCTCCTCCCAGTGGCAGAACTGGAGGAGAAGCTCCACCGCCGTGAAGCCGACAAGCTCAATTGTGTCCAGCGCGTCCAGATGCTGGACAGTCAGCTTCAGGCGGTGCGGGGAGAGTTGGCTGACACTGTGAAGCAACTGCAAGAACTCAGAGACGTTCTGCAAAGAACCCAAACCATCGCAGATGAGCGGCAGGCCTCGGTAGAAAAACTGACTGTCCAACTTAGGTGAGGACGCACCCTCATGTGAAATATCCTTCTGCACACAGGAACGAGCCTCAGGTGGAGATAGGGTCGGCGCTCTGTTGCTCGGATAAGATCCTCCACTGTATCGGACTCATCAACAGACACACACAGTCACAGAGCCTACTATTGCTCCAGTGTCCTGCCTAAAACTCTTTGACTGTGTGTTTTCTAGAAAATGTGGCTTTCTCTGTTTACTGATGAAGATGATGACTCATTTTCACATTTTCACTGAAGAAATCCTTTGCTGCTTTAACACATAAGAATATGAATTTCTGAATGTTATTTTCCTTTTTATCCAAGGTAGAACTTGTATAATGTGCTATGTATTTTTTGTAACTGCTCTGTTTGTAATGTAACATTTTTCTATTTAAAAAAAAAACCACATTAGTGACACAGATAAAAACTGTGTTAGTTTCTGTCACATGCCTACCATCTGCAGCTGCTGTACACCAAGCACTCACCTGGACGTACACTCATGAATAATTTAATCTTTTTCCTGTGTACATGAAAAAAAAACAGGATATTACATGTTTCACTGTTAGTCACTCCATCAGTCCCTGATAGATTTTCTTTAGTGTTATTATCTTGCAGAGCACAATGAGCACAGGCATTAACAGGAACATGCACATTCTTGATACAGAAAATGCCCTTTAACGAAGAACACTGCTGTTCACACAGTTGCAAGATCTAAGGTCTAAGTCATCAGCCCCTTTTTACACAAAAAAAGCCAATTGAAATGAGTTACAGCCTTAGTCACATTGTAAGTGCTCAAACCAAAGGTCAAACTAAAAATGTACAACAATAAACTCTTAAAGAAAGTCCTGAAATCTGTATGAACCTGTATGCCCTGCAGCAATCAAGACTGTTATATCTGCCATCCAGGGAACACTCCCAGTCTTGTATTTTCTCAAGTTATTCTATATGTTTTTACAAAATTAATTAGATGGGTATCAGATAAAGATTTTAGTAAAAGTGTGTATGTGTGTGTTTGTGTGGCTTCACAGTGAGACCCAGAGGGAGCTGGAGGAGAGAACTCATGAGCTCTTAGACATGGACAGTGCACTGAAGGAGAGACAGGGGGAGCTCCAACAGAGAGCAAATCTGGTACAACACACACACACACACACACACAAACAAAAAAACATATTTCATTTGATTTATAAAATATGTTTTTCTGCCATCTCCTCACTCACAAGATTTATTTTCTCTTTTTCTCTCCGTGCTGGCGCCCTCAGCTGGGCCAGCTGGAAGTGGCTATCAGAGAGCACAAGCAGGAGATGGTGAGGAAGGTGGAGTCTGTGCATCAGACCCTGGAAGCCAGAGAGAGGGAGCTGAGAGACACACAGAGGGAGCTCACAGACAAAAACATGAAGGTCAGGAGCAGCCACAAAATAAGTGGGCAAAACATGAGGAAATGTTTTCTCGCTGTCTCGCTCTGAGTCAGGAGACTTCAGGAAAACCAGAGCATAATAAATTTAATACATACAACACACTCATTGAGTTATCAGTCAACATGACTTATAGTAAGTTCTGTTTATAAATAAATAAATGATAAACAGTAAAAATATTTTTTCTCTATGAAGTTATAAAATTTAAATGAGTGAAAAAAGTAAAACATCTTTGTCGAAGAAAAGCCTCTCATGAATGAACAGACACTGTAAATGTTAAAACAACTTATATCCTAAAAGATTTCTCTACTTTTAGTGAGCACAAGATGAGTTTTTTTTTTAAACAATATGTTTACACATTATTTCCATCTTTCCTGACAACATACAGAGTAAGGGACATTTCTCTTACACACCGATTACCCTCAGTCTTTACTCCATCTCTGTGGGGCAGTATTCACAAAGTGTCTCATCTTACCATTACTGGAGCAGTCCTCTCAGATGGTGCTGCTTCTTGGAGCTTTACACAAAGCTGCTGAGAACAACTTTATCTGAGGGACTGAGAGATGAGGAGGGACGGGGTTGATCCCACCCTTATTGATGATGTCATGTTTCTGAATTAATTTACTTATTATGTCTGAAGTGATTGGTTGACATGTCTGTGTCAAGTTAATGTGAGATTAAATATTCAGTCAATAATGATTGTAATTGATAGGATGAAGTCAGATTAGATAAAAGGAAAATGAATAAATTACATAAAAAAATAAATTGAAAAAGAAGAAAATCATTAAATAATATATAAAAATGTTATCTATATTAAAATAAAATTTAATTACATTTCAAAGGTAATTATATTTAGCTAGATTAATAAAAGTGAATTAATTCTTTTTTAATTATATAAAAAATAAGAATACACTTTAAGTTATTCAAATGAAAAAAGTTTTTATAAAAAAATACATTGACATTAGATTGAAAGTTAAACACAACAAAACAAATGAAATGTCAAATTGAATTTGTTAGAATTTATTAATTTCATTAATGAATGTCATATATTTTGTGTCAAATGTTCATGTATGAAGCAAGGACATTAATTAAAATGTTGATTTGTTCTTTTTTTTTCTTTGGTGGGGTGTTTGTACATTTATTGATTCCACTCAGGTTTGGACTGATGCGCCTGTTTTCTGGAGTTTCTTCTCACTCTGCCAGTTTGGAGCTGCTTTTAGCCTCCAGTTATTATCAGCTGTAATATGAGATCTGAAGAGCAAACAATATGTAACGTTAATCAAACACTGTCAGTTAAGTCCCGATTACACAAAGGGTGTATAAATGTTTGCACACCTTATATTTGTATTTATCACATGTTAAACCTCATAAAACTATAAACAATGTCTCATCTAATTTTCTTTCTACTTGGAAATAGAAATAATTTAGAAATAATAGAAATAATTTTCTATTGACTTGATTCACACGGAATCAATAAATTCAGACACTCACCCGAGATGGATGTGTTATAATGTAGATAATTAAACTGTATCCTGACATATAATGTTTTGTATGCGTGTGTGTGTGTTTGGTGTTAGGAGTCACAGGAGCTCAGCCTGCAGCTGCGTGTGTGTCAGCAGGAACTTCAGACTTTAATGGAGGAGCTGGAAGACACTCGGCATCACTGTGAGGCTCTGACCAGAGAGCTGGACGCCACCAAGCTGCAGGCCAAAGAGAAGGTCAGAAAGTCAAAGCACAAATGATCATTGTTGAATCGTTTTCTCGCTTCACTTAGTTGGGAATATAGAGGGTGTACTCTCCCTCCGTCTTTCTCTCTGAGTGTTGTCTCATGTGCAAAGCTGCATTTAGATTTGTATATAAGACATGTCAAATGTATCAAAAACTATCAGTTGTGAAATGACTTGTTGAAATGAACATTTTTGCTCCACAGGTCTGCTGCGGTGCTACTACCAGTAAATTGGTCTGTGGTTTGTGTTTTTGTGTGTCTTTGCAGGAGGTCCGGCTGTGTGGCATGGAGGAGGAGCTGGCACTAAAGGAGGCCCGCTGGCTGCAGCTCGAGGCCGGGTTGCAGAGCGCCGTCACCTCTTTAGAGCAGCAGCTGGAGCTGGAGAGGGAGCAACACAGCAAGGAGGTACAGTAGCCACGGAGGCTCCAAGGGTGGCTTCATCTTCCTCCATCTAATGCATCAAACCAATCTGTTGAGATAGAGATAATTAAACAGGTCAGCTTCTGTTTAAAGTGGATCTGGCGAAAGGTAAACCACGATGCTGCAGTGGAGGATTTAGCTGTTCTTGGCTAAGCCTTCAATCCAGTTTATGATCTTCGTGATAAGCTTGTAATTTTATATGATGCTGTTATCCCAATAATGTGACAGCCCTTGTTCTGTCAGTATGCTTTCTGTTTGTCCCTCTATTTATCTAATAAAGGTCTTGTTGGTTTTGTATCTGCTGTCTTTGTCAGCACTATTGTTCCCTCTTCATGTCTGTTTCTGTCTGATTTATATTCCTCTTTTTCTTTATAAACGTCAACATCACTGTGTAAGTTCCTTCTTTTTTTTTTACATTTTCAGTTTCTCTTCTTATCACTTCATCTCTCCCACACTTGGCCGATAACATCTGTCTGTGAAAATAGTCTCATCTGTCCGTTCTCGTCCTCAACCTCCTCAGGTGGAGTCCCTGCAGCAGACTCGAGGCCAGCTCCTCAAAGTCTCCGAGCAGATCTCCTCCACCATGCGCTCCTCCCAGGAACAGCTTGCCGCTAAACTGCAGCAGAGCCAGATCCAACTGGAGCAAGCCAAGGCCCAGTGCGATCAGACCAAAACCCAGCTGGACCAAGCTAAGACAGAGCTGGATCGTGCCCAGAACCAAGTCAGTCACCTCCAAACACAGAGAGACCAGACTCAGATCCAGCTCCTTCAGACCAAAACCCAGCTGGACCAGAGCAGGATTCAGTGTGAGGAGACCAGAGCCCAGAATGCTCTCCTCCATACCCAGCTGGAGCAGCAGACCGCCCAGTTAAATCAAGCCAGAGTCCAGATGGCCCAGCTTCAGACTCAGCTCCAGGTTTCTGAGAAGGCCATGGAGACCTCCAACGAGTCCCTGCTCATCAAGGTACAGGTCTTTCAGGAGTGTGTGGGTCATAAAAGTGTATCAGTGAATATCGTGACAATATTTTTGTTTGTGTTTTTGTCTTCCTGCAGGAGTCTGAGGTGACCCGTCTCCAAGCCAGGATCTCCAGTCTGGAGCGAGCTGCCGAGTGCCAGCATCTCTACAACCACACACTCTCCCTCCCTGCTCTGCACCAGTTCACACACTCCCCGGAGCGCTCATCCTCTGCTCACTCCCCTCTTTCCTCCCCCCAAAAGCCTCAGACAGCTGTCCCCTCTTCTAAACAGACTCACTCGACTTGCTTAGTCTCCCCAACACACACACAAATTTGCTCCTCGCCCCCTGCCCACACGTACCTTCAGCCCACCTTGGCCCCACGTCCGTCCAACCAAACTGAGAGCCGCCAAATCTGCGACAGTCTCTGCAGGGCAGCGGCGTCGACTCCTCTCTGGATCTCTCCCTGAGTCTGAAGGCCACGCTTAGGGAGGCTTTGGGCATGCAGCCGTGGGAGTCCTCCTCCCCCTCTGTCTCCCCTTTCCCAAAGTCAATGGACCACAGCTGGCAGGGCCTCTGCGCCGTGGAGGCCACAGCAGCCTCTGACATCTCCTTCAACCCCTTTACATACATGGTGGACAAGCACAGCGACAGAAACCTCAACATGAGCGCTACCTCAGTGCAGGTGGAAGACGATGAGCAGGTGACAGAGTCGAGGAGGGAGTCTGTGTGCACCCTGGTGGGTGAGGAGGAGGTGGTGGATATGAATTCACTCACGGGGATGCTGAGGTTTGTTAATCAGACATTAGCGATGCAGGAGGACCTTTCTTTATGGAACTCCACAGGGCTGTCAGAGACTGGCTGCACCCTCACACTCCAGGTAGTAACCCCAACCTGTCTGAAGTATACAACAAGTCATTTAATCACTTAATCAATCAACAGGAACTTAATCTGTGACTATTTTAAAGGTGTTATTGATAACATTTTGTGCAGATGAATACGTTTTAAAAAAAGTTCTGGCATTTGGGTCCATTTCCTAACAAGGCTTGTGAGTTAGGAGTCTTAGTAGTTAGCCTTTATTGTGAACAAAACAGAAAACAAAAGTGACAAAAGGAGCAGCAAGTGAGGCTGAATATTGATTCAGCTTTTGCTCGCCTGAAGGGCGAAAAGAGTGATGAAATTCATTACTTTACCACAAAAGATTTATCACTTGACGTGACTGAGTCTGTCTGACTATCACTTCACTACAACATAAAAAAAAGCATGTTGCACAACAAACAGTCAACCACCGAGGTGCCAAGTGTTTCCAGCAACAGTGGTGTTGTGACGTGAATCACAAACATCCCTCGTTTCAGCTTCTCCAACTTGAGGATTTGCTGCTTTTAACTGTCTTCGATCATTATGAATTGATTCAAAACTATACTGATGTCATCTTACTCCTCGCACAAAGCATCTCACAGCGCAGCACCTCTGTTATCATTAGTTTCCTACTGACATAGTTTTCAGTTGGTTTAATTTCATGATACACATGAAACATACCTACGATTAATGAAGAGACAATACACTCCTTTGCTCTTTGCACCTCTTTGCCCAGATTATGTGCTGTTAAACCAGCAAAAGTGTGGTTCGACATGCCCTAAATACACTAGCACCATGCACTGTTGATCACCTCAATAATGTCCTGGTGTGTTAACAGTCACTTAAGCTGACGTGAGAGATCCTGTAATTCTGGTTCAACCTCTAATTTGGTCCCATCTTGTCAAAATTAAGTTTCTGTTTTAGATGCTGCGTATTTGACCTTCATTGGTGTGGTTCTGTAGGTACAGAAGGTACCTTCGTTTTGAACTTACTTTTATTTCTCTCATCTTTTTGAAAGGCTGAATAACACCACCAGAAACACAGTCATATTTAAGAGGCATGCAGCAGTTTATACACCTCATGACGGTCACAGATTATGGTATAACTTTGGAAAATAGCCAAGTTCACTTTCAGCGTGCCATCAAGTTACACATGGAATTATCTTTAATTAGTGACCACTGACATTATGAAGTGCTGCCATCGATGTGACGGTCAGCTCCAGCTTTAAATGAAAGGCTAGTAACTGAAGCCATTGTTCACGGCTGTCACGCAGCGCTGCAGCACTTGCAGGCTGCCATGGACGAAACACGGCAGAGTGTAGAAAAGAAAGGATCACATTTTGATCAGCTTTATGTCAGATGGTACTGATCCTCTAAAATATGCCCCAATACCGATGCTGAGGATTGGTCTGGTACATTCCCAGTTGTATCTTTTTAGGTGAGGGGTGATTCAACAGATGTATCAGTTGAATGTCGCCTTTTTTCTTTTTATTATAACATTAAATATTCATTGAAATAAAAAAGTAAAACATTTGTTTAAAATTTCTTAAGAGTTAAACTTTATCTGGACTGTTTGTGTTTGGCCTGGTAACATGCTCCACAGCTCTGATCACGTTTTGATTTTATTTTGCTGAACACTGGTTGGTGCACAGAAATACATGGCAACAGGCTTTTTTTTCTGGCTTTTTTTTTCTTTCAAACTAACCAAGAGAAAATGTTCATGTTGGACCCCACCACTCAAAGTAAGAAGCTGACTGAGAAAATAGTTGTCAGGGCCTTTAATGTAGAAATCATTGTCAACTGTGTATTTCTAACTTTCGTCTGGATATTATAGCTTTGGTGCGCCACTGACAATTGTTTCCTTTTTCATTTTTAGAGGGACGTCAAGGAGACATGAAGCTGAGTTGCCATGGAGACGTCAGAGAGAAGAGGAGTTATTTACATTGTTTTCATCCTTGTGTTTTTAGTGTAATATAGTCTTACATTCATTAACATCTCATGTAGTCTGTCTGTCTGTGTGTTTGTGTGTGTGTGTTTTATTGAAATCAAGCTGTAATATTGTCTGACAGGGAAAAGATGAATGATCAGTTTAGATGACCACTACTTTCCAGTCAGTAAATGATCTACTTTGATGATATCTCATACAGTAGAGATGTAGCATGTGCATTTCAGTTTCAGTTTTTTATATATATTTTTACACAATTTTAAATAAGCTAGATGAATTAAAGATGTTTTTTTCAGAAAAGTATGTTTCCAAGTTTGTCTACCACTGTGACTTCTCCAGAGAAATGTTTCGCTCTGCTCTCACCAACATCTGTTTGAATGTTTCCATGATGTTGGTGACTGTGAGGTCAAGTTACCAGAACAACTGGCAGCTTTCTGTCCAGGAGAAGAGCTTTTGGCTCAGGACCTGGGAGAGGAAGGGAGGGGGGGTCATGCTGAATCAGATACAGACTCAAGCTGGTTAAATTGGATTTGGCACTTTTATGCGGGTTACATAACGGTAACATCAGAAATGTTTGGTCTCCGAAGAGTTTTAGGATGAATTTTACTACTTTTGGGTATACATGAACTGCTATTATAACTCTTTACACAAAAGATATGATCTTAAAGATTTTCATTTAGATATGTCTCTCCAGTAAGCAACCATCACAGATTGATGCAGCACAGAGTCAGTCCTCTGATGAAAGCCTGCAAGGTTGCACTATTATGACTTGGGTGTTAGTAACAACTTTCACAAAGAAGAATCACAAAATGATGCAAAGTTTTTTTTTTTTTTTTTATCTCTCTGCTGGTGTTGTGATTAAACTGTTCGTATGGCCCAACAGACAAAGAAGGGATCAATGATAACAGAAGTTGACGCTTAAAACTGAAACTGAACTGAGGTCTAAAAACCAATCTGCAGTTACAACTTGTCGTTATAGGTGCCACGAAAGAGAACAAAATGAAAATCGTCAAGCTTTTGACCTTAACAAAGGTTTATAGATGTGAGAAAGTAAACTTGTTTTCTCTGAAATCTTTAAAAAGCTTCACTCTGTAAGTGTAACACTTTCTTATTGCTAATGCAGATTGTGTATCTGCACAAGGATACTTGTCCTTCACACTGATGGATTACCCAGGGGCCCAAGGGTTTAGGTGGTCTCTTTTGTAAGTGAACATTTTATTTCTATTTGTCTTCATCTATATTTCCTGATATACTTTCCCCCTTTCCCCTCAATCCCTGCTGCTACGTAGGGGGCGGTGTTATTTGTACCACCTCAGGATTAGATTAGATCACATATAGCCTATAAAATAATAATAGTTGCTTATCCCGATCATCAGTCCTGCTCTGCAGTTTAATAATTAGCAGATCATATAAAGTGTTTGGTTTGGCAGGCAGACTGTCAGTGGGCTGGTTGAACACTGTAAATGTCACTGAGTGATTTCCTGCACACATGTGAGAGGGGCTGTTCATATTTACATTTCCCCATGGCGGCTTTCAGTGGTTATTGAACGTTTTCTCTTGTGTGTGTGTGTGTTTGTGTGTGATAGAAGGTTTTTTTGAGAGTGTGTTGCCACTGGAGACAAAGACTACAATCATTTCTGTCAGCAACCGAGCCTGCGAATCCCACATTCTCATTTTAGTATTTTAGGGCTTTTCATTTAGACCTGTTTTATAAACGTATGAGTTTTAGGAGCCACTCTCTTACTGCTCTTTTTCTGTTGCTGAGGAGCTTTTCACTTTAGAGGATGTGGTTGATTCGGTGGTACATTGCGTGTGATGTAGCTGTGCTCTAGTTCCTCCATGATACTTCCGCAGTGCAATACGTGCCCTAAGCAGTCAGCATTATATCAACATTGACATGTTTTTTACGCAAAACAATAGCAGTTCTCCCTTTTGTGTGGAAACAGCTAATGAGATTTTAGACAGTTGATTTCTCTGTTAAACCCACAGTCACTCTGTTGGAGCCTTCTTGGAGACAGAATCTGTGAACAGTAGACCATGCTGCCTTCTCTTACACTTCTCCTTTTTTTAAAAAATGCACTCAGTGACTTTGACCTGCTCTATACAAACTGTTGCACAAATGATCTTAAGATAAGAGTAAAGCAACTACACAAACTCAACAGTGTAAAAAATAATGTGGATCCCAAATTGACATCTAGAAGTCTTATATTCAGACATCTGTATCAATATCAAATCAATCGATTTTTGAGTATTTCTGTGTGTTTGTGTCTATATATATATATATATATATATATATATATATATATATATATATATATATATATATATATACACATATGCTCTATTTGGTGACAGATAGGGACTTAACAGATAGAATCAATGCAGACTTTTCATTTTTACACTATTATATAGCTACTTTTACTTAAGTAGAAGATCTGAATACTGGTTTAAACATATGAAATATAACATGTTAACTAAGCTTTAGAGGCGCTGGCAGTCTCGCTGTTTCCAGTCTGTGTGCTGAGCTCAGCTTATAGCTTTATTTTGAGCAAACAGAGTGGAGAGTGGTATGACTTTTTCCCAAAATGCCGAATTATTCCTTTAAGTAAAATTCAGACTGTGGGGCTTTTACCTGTAATGGTATATTTTTACATTATGATGTTACTGTTTTTCTTCAGTAAGCTGATTTGATTTTCAGCTGATTGACAATGAAGTGCATGGTCTGCACAAAACAGAGCAGTCAGAACAGTTGCTAACATCTAGGGCAAGGCGCAAGCGTGCCGGGTCAGGTTACTTTAGGTAGATATTAACCACACTGGCACACACACCCACACACGCACACGAACCAGAGCTGTATGGTAGGTACCGACGGGCTGTTTAGCACGCAGATCAACCACAGCTGTCAATGTATCGGCGAGCAGTGTTTGTCAAGTACACCACATGGGTGGCACAATAAAGTAATGATGCCTTGACTCAAGCAACCAGATCCTTGTTTGCTCATTGTAACATCAGGATGTTGGCTCTGGGAGATGTGCTGCTCTGCCGAGTTAATGCAGCCGAGCAGAATCACAACAGGTTCAAGCACGATTGGGGTTGATTCCCTCTTTGGCCTGTTTCTGCGTACTCGCCAAGTAAACTCATCACACCCCATTTACTGCCATAATTCCTACAAAACCTGATCTATTTTGGTTTGAAATGAATACTCGGCTGCGTCAGACATGTTTATCCTGGAGGGTCAGGCTGGTGGACAATACAGGTTATCTGTGTTTACGCCCCCGACAGCTTCCTTCATGTCATTTCAAGGGACAAACGTCTTTCTATAGGAGTCACCAAGGAGCTGTGCAATCCTTATCTGACTACCCACACGCCCAAGAGAGCTAATTTTGATGTGGAAAAAAAAGCTATAAGTCTGTACTTGTCTTTTCACAGAACAGCAGCAACCTGTACTGTGGGTGTTTACCCGGCTCTGGTCACACCTACACAGATTTTCCATTTCACTGTCATTTAAGATGTGAATGTGAATATTCATGACGGTCCACAATCCAGAGGCCAACTCCACCCTAAGAGAGGAGGCAGAGATTTAAGAGTATGCAGAGCACAAACTGGTCAGACTTGTCTGTCGCGCCTTCCTGGACGAGTGTTGTTTCACTAGGACAGTCTGTGCAGTTTGACACAGCACAAAACAACCACTAATGGCTGACATTGATGAAAGGTCATCGCTATCTCCTCCCACAGTTCTCCACAGTCACTAAGCCAAAGCTTACTGGTTCTGACTTTTCCCTCATTAAACGGAGCCTTTTTACAAACCGAGTGGGAGTCCTCGTTACTGTTTTTTATGACTATCCAAGGTTAAAGACATTTGCCTCTGTGATTGGTGCAGGTTTGGTTTTAACGGCGCTTGTGTTCAATGGTTAGTTTACCCTTCCAGCTACATTTCAGTTAACAGAAAAGTATTTAGGATTTTATACTAAGCCCAAGTGACATAATTTGCCACCCTATGTCAACAAGTCAAAAGTTGATTTATATTCATATATTGATTCTTATTCAGAAATAGGTTGATATTTTGGAAAGTTTGCTTTCTTGCTGAGAGTTTGTTATATATCTAGTTTGTTTATTCTGTACAGAAAACAAAGTAAAAATGAAGTTTATGGTTTTACCCTGGGGTTATTTGCTGATCTAATGGATAGGTCTCTTTTCATCTCATGAGTTTGGACAGAGCATGGCTAGCAGTTTCCCTCCATGTCCAGTCTTTAAGCTAAGCTAAGCTAACTCGCTCCAGGTACACATGGATATCTTCAAAGTTTGTTAAAAACATCTAAACACGCTGGGCTGTGGCAGAAAAACTTAAATGCAACATATAGTTTTGGTCTTTCAAGTTTTACTTTATATCATGATAATTTACTGGAAAAATGTGTATGGGGGACATTTCTGCTTCGTTTGCTTCTGGGAACTTGCATCACTGCAGTAAAAGTCTAATCCATTTTAGGTGGGTGGTATTATCACCAACAATGTGGATCAGTGAGCTGTCAGTGTGCGGCATAATGGGGCTCCAGCAGCCAGCCACTCGGCCATCCTGTTTGATGATAAGAATCATCCGACCCCACAGACTGGCACCAGTGTTGTCCCCCTACGCACAGATAAACAGATAAGTTCAGAGGGGTGGTGCAGGCCCCCGTGGTTTGGTGTGATTTCATACAAAAATAAACATATGTACATGCAGAGATGGCAGGAAGAAAGTAAACTGATCTGACACACAGACAGTTCTGTGTGTGAAGAGCCAACAGTGACCTCTGTGAAACTATCTATAGAAACCACAAAGATGGTGGCACAGATGTTTCCTCTATTTACCATTCACCTCCCTCAGGCAAATCTTATTTTTAATATTTGGGTTACTATGGCGCACACACACAGAAACACACAGGCAGACGCGTACATCAGACAAAGCTAGAAACACAAATGTCACCTGTATTCACCTGTGACGTGTGATCACTTGGTGAGCTGCTGTTAGAGCCACCTATATGTAATGAAAATCCACACACAGGTCAGGAACAACTCCAGTAAAGTTTCTTACAGCTGTTTTCGCAAAAGCTGTTATTGCAGCTATTATGAAATGGCTACATGAGAACAAATTATCAACCCGGCCAACTTCCTTTTTTAGAATTTCTAATATACTGTCACATGTAGGTCTGCATCACTACTTTAAAGCAGAAGTAGGCAGCTGTAAATATGAAAATGTGTACTACATCACCACGTCAGAACAGAGAGGAAGAGCTATTATTCTCCTGTTCTCAAGAAGACATCTTGAGTTCGAACGAAGTGCAATCTGAGATTGTGATCTGAAAATGGAGCTGGCTAGAAAAGTAGCTTTGGTGTGGCGTGTCCTCTCACAGGAGAACGTTTAATTACCGGCTGCCGCACAGAGCAGTGGCTTTATGATGAAGCCCCTGCCTGTGTGTGGCTTTGTCTCTGCAGGATGTGCACACACTGTCGTCCTTGTGAACACCTAAGCATAAACAGCCGTGTCAATCATGTCGCCAGCCCAGGTGAGGAACCTGTCCATGTGAAAAAAAGCAGACTCTGTGTAGAAAGAGAGAACGAGTGCGTGCAGTAGGCTGGGTGTGACCTGTTTGAGCATGCCTTCAGGTCTGAACTGGGATCTGCAGCAAAATGGTCCTGTGCAAAGGGGGCAAAAACAAACAAACAAAGGGCAGACCTGTGCTGTAGTAAATAATGTGTTTGTTCTGTGTGTAATGAGACAGCACTCGTCAAAGTCAATATTTTGCATCCTATCTTGGTCGTATTTGTGGTGTCTACTGTCTGCAGAGATACTTGAAGCTGGAGGGGGTTAGTTGGAGGGTGTTCAAAATCACTCAGATCTCATATCAAATCAAAATGCCTTGACTAAACTAATCTTTTTCCACGTAACCCATGCCACTTTTCCACATGAATCCTGTTGGCTCTGCCTTGCAGGAAATTAAAGGGTGCCACCTTTTCCTCACTGTTTTTTTTTCTTTTTTTTTCAGTCACAAGGTTCCTCCAAGCCAAAGACAAACATGCGCGCTGTTGATTCAAATGCTGCCTACATGAAAAAAACAAAAACCTCCATGAACTTTGTCCCCAGCTGCACGGGCACTTCTCGGTCTGCACAGTAAATGACAAAGAGCACAAAAAAAGAAAGGGCTTAAAAGTAAACACAGTGCGGCCCTGACTCAACCCAGCAGTTTCCGTACCCCTCTGGGGGGGCAGAAGCATCCTTATCCTCACTACTCCCCTCGACCAATCAGAGCTCTCTCTCCTCCTCAGTCAGACCCCCCCCCCACCCCCCACTCCTCCTCCTCCCTCCTCCTGTACTACACATTAAAACATACAGACGCTCCTCTGTCGGCTCACTCCCACATCTACAGGCTCCATCAGCGCTCCCGCTCCTCTCTCTCCTGCGTGTTTCATCGTCGCAAACTGTGAGTTAACTCCCTCCAGTCGACATGCATGCACCTTTTCTCACTCTCTGGACTTTGGTCATGCTCTGACAAGCCCCCCCTTTTTTTTCCCTTTTCTTTAATTGAGCAGGATTTCTTAGATCAAGGCTGCACAGCTCGCGGTGTTAACGGACTTTATGATCGAAGTGTGTTTTTTTGTGTGTGTTTTTGACGCTCTTGCGGCCACTTCAGTGCACGATTATAAAGTATAGAGGCGGGGAAGTGATTGGATTCCCAGCTGTGGAAAATCTCCGTTCATTTCTCTGTCATGAGTCACAGCAGCTGGCGAAAGCAGAGGAAGCAAAATGCTTCTTTTTATTTGGAAACAGGCTGTTGCATGGTTTATTATAGGGGGGTAGTCTGTTTATTGTCTGTTACTGTCTAATGAGTGAAACAGAGTGCAGGATCCAGCCATGGAGGTGCAGGAAGTACTAGTTAGGATGTTATGTAATATTAAAAAAAAAAGGAGGTGTGAGAAAAGTGTAAATATGAGTTCATGTGAATGGATGGATCTTTACAGAACCGTTGCAGATGCTCCAATGAAATGGAGAAATGAGTAAAGTAAGAGAAACATCCTGTCGGCCTCCAGACACAGCAGAGAGGCAGAGGCTGGTGGAGGCAGAGGATTAGATGAGGTCTCTCATTAGAGATGTTTTTTCCCAGCAGACATCTCCGCATCCATCTCCACAGACCTGCAGCAACAGGATCAGTGTTAATGCCCCTCCAGTGTTATAAACAGTGCATCTTGCTCCAGACTGTAAACGTCCATTAGTATCTAAGTGGTTTGTCCATGATGCGGCATTTATTGATCAGCCTGTTACAGGAAGCCCGCTGAAACCTGAGACACCCATCTGACACACATCTGAAGCAAATAGCACAATAATGTGACTCCTTCAGGTGTGTGGATTATCTCTCTTGTAATCTTTTATTATCTGTCAGGTAATAATACACCCTGCACAATGAGCAGGTGTAGGATGTAGTCACAGTGCAGTGTGCTGTTCAGAGGGTAAAGTATGGAGCTGCAACACAAGTGAGGAAGTGGACATTGTGTCATCGTGGTGGACGTCAGCCTCGCTGCAGCAATAATCCTGCGCCGGCTTGTAATCTGGCCCTTGTGTAATCGGGGGGGGGGTGCATAAATCTGTATAATCTCTCAATTTTACTGGTGCAAAGGCTCCACCCTCATCATGACCTCAAGTTTATTTAAAAGAAATAAATCTAAATGCCTTTTACTGTGAAGGTTTGGTGATACTGAGGAGTTTAGTTCCCAAGGTTCATTCACTGAGGCTGTTTATGGAGTAGTAGTACAATCACATGACGTGTTGTTTTCTCTCCGTATCAGCTATAAAAACATAAATGTGAGTTAAAAAAAATCAAATCAGGTCATGCATGTCCTGCTGTATGTACAGTGCTTATCATTGAACAGTATCATTTACAGATGAAATACCTGCTGATAATGGTTTTTAAGTTCCCGCATCAATCTAGTTTCAGTTAAAGACATACTTTATTTCAGGCAGTGTTATGAGTGTACTGTGTATCTATAAACTTTGTTTTAGGCTTCGTGGCCATGTTTTTTTTTTTAATACTCAGCTGGTTTCATAGATTATTTAAAAAGTTTCCAGATTATATAAAAGTTTGATTTTCATGCATCAGTGACAAACAATAACTGTCAGATACAATCAAGAAAATCACCCAATGACTGAATGTATCTGAACAACATACTGCAGAGATAGCAGCAGCAATACATGCCTCATTATAGGTTTAAGAACTAGTTTATCTGGTTTTTCATCTATACACTCAAAGACTAAACATCGTGAGAGGCCTCTTGTTGAGATAACACATGTATTTTTAACCACTGTGGGTTAGTCTCTCTTGGTTGCCATTCGCAACTCTGCACTTATTATGCTGTTCAGGAAACACATCATGATGCTGTTGACAAAAAGATCTCACATCACAGCGCGTTGCTTAATTTGCCCTTTTGTCGCTGTATCTCTCTGTCTTTCTCTGTGTCTTAGGTTAGGATTCACAAGGTCTCATTTGCAGCAAAGTTTTACAAGGCAAAAATATTAAAATCACTCACGGTCTTTCTCCCATCTCCCTCTGTTCCATGTTTCCATATTTATTCTCCTCCTCCGTCTTTCTTCATCTCACTGTCTCTCGCCTCTGCCCGTCTCACAGAGCTGTCATGGTTTCCCATAAGGAGTTCGCGGGTGCAGGAAAGCAGCCAGGGCTGCAGGTGTGGCGTATCGAGAACTTGGACCTGAAGCCGGTTCCGAAGACCCTGCATGGCAGCTTCTACACCGGGGACGCCTACCTGCTGCTGTACACCACCTCAGCCCCTTCATACAACATACACATGTGGTTGGGTAAGACATGGCCCCACTTCAGCATGCAGCAGCGTGTTAATAATCCGATTTTAGCTGCTAAGAATTCAGAACGACTGTTTTCTGAACAGCATGCTGATTAAAATCTTCCTGTTTATCTTGCTTTAGACAAAGCATGTTGTCACGCTATTAAAGTGCCTCAAAATAGGGAAGAAGGGAAGTAATCAGCACTCTCGGTTGCAGAAGCCATTTTACTGCAGCGTGTTCCCTAAATGCTATCGCCTCTTTTGTTTTCTTCTGTTATTTTGTTATTTTAAGGCCAAGTTTTATTGCCTAACAATGGTCATTTTATTCTTTCACCACTTGTTTTATGTGTCTGAGTGATTCTATGATGTCGTGAGGTTTCTGCTTGGTTTCTGTATTATGCGGGCTCATCAAAGAAAAGTCTCATTGTTTAAATGACAATGAGGCATTGGATACTGAATTGGGTAAAAGTCCAGTACCTTATCAAAGTTAGTTTCGAAAGTAAAGTCAAATATTAACAATTAAAAAGTGACTTCCTCCAAGGCTGATCCACAAACTGTGCTAGCACAAACCAACCACAAGGATGAACATCCACGCATTTTGGCACACAGACAAGCTAAAAGTGGAACTAACAATCATGAGATATTTTGAGACTAATAGGACGATAAAATCTTAGCTGACCATGGATCAGATTAGATGTTTGATCTCAATGCTGAAACATCCTCTGCGATACGAGTCGCTGAAAACGTCTGCTCTAAAAGTCACACCAGTTTGTGAAATTCCTCTTCGTTACACAGTTCCCTCTCTTTGTGGCGGCGGCTCCTGGTCGAAGGCTCAGTTCGGGCCTGTACAGAGCAAGCAGTGTCACACAACTTTAGCCACTTTAAATCCTAAATTTAGGGCACAGTCTTCTCACGCTCAGTATAGTTTCTGTTACATAAGAGGAACAGAGACCTTAAAGAAGCATGACTCACATCTGGAATATCCCCGTAGGCCACATGAGACAGGCACAAGTCCAGGTATGTTTGCGGTGTTTCCTGCCAATCCTCCTCCAGTGCCAGCACACAGACAGTTTAGCTCTCTACTGCTGTTGCAACCATCTGCAAGATCTTGGAGAAGAAATAACATGAGGACATAATTAATCCCTCTGTCTGGGATCAATGTTAGTCATGTAAAACTATGGAATAACTTTATCCATGGTGTGTGCCATCCGACAGTAATAGCAGGACACAAAGCGGCTCTGCTGCAGATGTGGTTGATGTGATTCAAAGCCTCCAGTCTTGACTCAGAGGTCCCTTCAGGTCACTGTGAACATTAAAGTGCTGCAGTTTGCTCTGCTAATGCGAAAAAAAACTAGATGCTTTTGTGAGAAACTGGATCTTCAAGTATCGACGAGATACACTTAGAGTATGAAAAGACTTGGGAAAAAGACAGTTTGCCTTCTAATGCCTCTTTCCTGCAGGCGACGAGTGTTCCCAGGATGAGAGCGGAGCAGTGGCCATCTTCGCCACACAGCTGGATGATTTCCTGGGTGGTGGCCCGGTGCAGTTCAGGGAGCTGCAGAACTCTGAATCCAACACTTTTCTGGGGTATTTCAAGTCAGGAATCAAGTACCAGGTGAGCTTCACTGTACAGCAGAGACCACTTTGACAGGCTGGATAAAAATACTCTAGGGCAGTGATTATCTACGTGGGGGTCGGCCCCCACAAATGGGATGGCAAGATGGGAGGGTCCCAGGCTGATCAGTGGGGAAGCCCAGAGCCTTGCTGTGCATAAGTACAACCTCACAGAGCTGCTAGTGTGGCTCAACACTGTACTGTTTCACCTCTTTAGGCCTCTAAAAGTTATTCAATGGAAACAGTTCAAGAGAGGAAAAACAGTTTTTGCTCACTGCTCACCATTCATAGGCATACACCATGTAGTAGAGTAGACGTTCCTGTGTGCTAAGAGTTTACAGAAGTAAAAAGGGTTGGGGACTATTGCTCTAGATTAATGATTGCATGGATAAATGTCCATTAAAGTAGTTTTCTGTTATGTTTTCAGCCTGCAGTTTAAGAATATATGCCACAAAACATAAAAGGAGCAATGAAGAGGTTTCGGTGTGTTTCTTACAACATAAACAGTGAAAGTTATGATGACAAAAAAAACACACAAATGGTACAAACGATCTGTCTGAGAGCTTTCTTTGACCTGAATCTACAGGATTTATTATCTACGGGATTGTCAGCATCCCGTGAACTTTGCCATGCAGTTAACCTGATGAGTCTAAAGTTCAGCGGAACGGAAACACATTCCCCCTTTGCTATATATATATATTCATCCCAGGGTGTGTCTGACTGACTGTCACAGAGCCGACCAGCCTGTTCAAAGGAGGGCATTTTGAAAGACACAAGCCTTTTTTCCGCCCTTTTTACCAGCCATGTGTTTCTCATTGCCATGAAAACCATCCAAACCCCCTCCTGGCTTCAGTTGGATGTAATTAGTCCTGTTTACTACTTTTGCGAAGTCAGAGGGTGGAAACTCTGCTCTGCACATGTGCAGAAACACAGAACAACACACACATTGATGCACTGCAAAAGAGCAAGAGACAGAGCTAAACCTCATTATCTCCTCATAGTTTTGGTAACTTCAGTGTTAGGAAACAATCTGTCCATTAGAATAAACAGAGCCTGCATTGTTGCCATGGAAAGTTTTACTGGATCTCTCTTGAGAAAGGCACAAAGATTAACAGCATGAATGTGGTTTCCATTTTGAGGCCTTAATAGCCACTCCTCCAGATGCTAACAAGACTCTTGAGTCTTTGCGGGTAAATGTTAAGCCCTCAATGGGTATTTTAAGGACAAGGAATATCCTCTTTGTTTTTTGCTCTCATGACGGGTTGATCTCGGCTCTCGTCTCTACATGTCAAAAATTCCATCAAACATCATCTATCGAAGCAGTTCTGTGGCTTTTCCTCCTAGCACAATGTGTGTTTGTGTTTCATTTGCATGTTTTGTAAATACCTGTTTTGTTTAATGGCTTCACCGAGGACGGCACATTACGAGTCAGTCCTGCGTCTCAGGTACACCACTGTTTCACAGAAACATGATCCTCTTTTTCAGAAGCAGGCATCATGTTTTTTCCCATGTGATAAGAGTTTATTGGCCCTGTTAGCTGTGAGTTGTGGTACATATTAATCTCATTATTAAGCAGCGCAATTTATAGCCTTTTTGTCCTTTGAGGCTTTAAGTTGTTATGCGAAACCCATCTCACCCTCACCGTGTGGTCAATGTTCAGCTCTGTGGCTCATGAAATAGTCTCCACACATCCTGCCTCAGCCCATTTTGTATTGCTTGTTTATTTGTGGTTGTGAACTAAAACTGTGCATATGGTGTGAAATGTGTGCTCTTTTCTTCCCTCAGCTGTACACATTTCAAAAGAAGCATATACATGCACAAAATCTCACTTGAATTGTTATTTTTTGTCACAGAAAGGGGGCGTTGCCTCAGGTTTTCATCATGTCGTGACCAATGACATGAGTGTGAAGCGCCTGCTGCATATCAAGGGTCGGAGGGCCATAAGAGCAACAGAGGTGGACTTGTCCTGGTCCAGCTTCAACAAGGGAGACTGCTTCATTATTGACCTGGGCAAGGTGAACTGGGTTTTATTAAACAATTAAGACTTGCTACTTGATTCTTAAAGTAATATTCCTTAAGAATGTAAAAAAATCAAACTCTACTACTAATCTAGTCTCTGATACTATTTATGGTCAGCATTTTTTCAGAAATAGCCATTCAGTGTATTCTGTGTAGTAGTTTTCATTATCAGTGGTGGAGTATTAAAGAATTCCAATTGCCTATTTATGCATGAAGGATTCACATGAAATGGTGCAGAATATGATCTACGCTGATGTTGATGCAATGTCCTACTGGTTCTAGTTCGCTTATAAACCAGATCATGAGTTTCTTAAAATAAATTTTGTTTGGCTGTAGTGTAAAGGGACACACCAGTTGCTCTTCTGTTATATGTCCGACAAAACAGATGTGTTAGCTGCCCCAAGAATTTTGGGACCTGTAGTATTAATCCACGCTTGATGTTACCATCAGTAATCAAGTCACCAAATCAAGTGTGGCTCAAATCTTTAGGATTATAACTTTAATATCTATTTCCTATCTTTCCTTCTCTCACAGGATGTGTATCAGTGGTGTGGCAGTGAGTGTAACCGCTTTGAGAGGCTGAAGGCTGCTGAGGTCACCATCGACATCAGAGATAATGAGAGAAACGGCAGAGCCAAGCTGCACGTAGTGGAGGAGGGGGAAGAGCCGGTAGCAGTCATAGAGGTAACACACAATCACACACGCGCACAGACTCACACACAGTCATGCACACACACACACACACGGTCCTCATTTTCTTTTCTGGTGGATGAAAGCCACCCCGATATTGACCCCATAGGTGAACAGAGCATTTAATGGCTGGTGGGTTAGTCAGCGTGGGAACGAGTGGGCACAATGCTGTCCTTTGTAATGCCAGTGTGGTGCTGCTCATGTGCCAACTCTGTGCCAAGGCAGCATTGTAAACACTTCCTTTATAGAGATAAGGGTAAACCCCTGATAGAGGGTAAATGTGAGCCCAAGTGATAATTATGACAAAAAGAGGATCACATTTATTCGTTTCCTCTGGTTGTGTAGGTTCTGGGACCTAAAACCACCATTGCCCCCAGTTCTCCTGATGATGAAGCAGTGGACACCTCCAACAGGAAGAAGGGTGCCCTCTACATGGTGAGCAATGCAAATGACAATTTAACTGCATTTCTATTTACTATATGTGACTTAAATTTATAGGTATAAAATAAAAAATCCTGATAATTGTTACAAAAGATTTAGCTGCATTAATGAGGTATTGATTTGAATAATCATTTTACATTTTATAGCCAGGATTCACTTAACTCTTTGACTTGACTTTAAGAACAGAGCTGGTTGCTGATGTTGTCACTTTGCTTCGCAGATCTCTGATGCATCTGGTTCAATGAAGGTGACTTCCGTGGCTCCATCCAGTCCCTTCAAACAGGCCATGCTCTCTCCTGAAGAGTGCTACATCCTGGACAATGGGGTGGACAAGAACATCTTTGTTTGGAAAGGTGCCGACAGCCTTTCAACTAAACAGCAGAAAACTCCCTGATGTTAGCTTTCCTTGTTGTCCTCAACACTGTTTTGTCCTGCGTAAAATGATAAACTTGCTGGTTGAGAAATTTGTGGCCTTTTGCCCTCAAGCTAAACACATGACAAACAGTTGCTTCTGTCTTCATTTACTTGGATTCTGGCTTTGATGTTGTTGCATTCATTTACATACAATTTTACAATACGATTCAAAGTGCACCATTTTTTTGAGAATTACTGCCTTCTCATTGTATCTTTCTATTCTGACTCCATCCAGGTTCCAAGGCCAACATGTCAGAGCGTAAAGCCGCCATGTCAGCAGGCCAACAGTTCATCAAAGACAAGGGTTACTCCAACAAGACTCAGGTAAATCTGACATACGCATAATGACTCAGGAAAACTCTAGCCTCTTGCTGAAAAGCTGCGCCTTGTGTTCACATAATTAGTGCAATTAATGTAAAAGTCACACACCCCATTCCATTCCAAAGGTGCAAGTACATAAAAATGAAACTCCCTCTCTGAACTCTTTCCCTTGCAGATCCAAGTACTTCCAGCCGGAGCTGAGACGACTCTGTTTAAGCAGTTCTTCAGTGACTGGAAGGACAAAGATCAGACCACTGGCCCCAGCAAGGCCTTCACCATCGGCCACATAGCCAAAGTGCAGCAGGTGCCCTTCGACGCCTCCACCCTGCACTCCAACAAGGCCATGGCAGCACAGCATGGCATGGTGGATGATGGCAAGGGCAAGGTCCAGGTACGGGTGCACTAAAAGTATTGAATAGGTGAAAGATGATGCAATGTGGGATGATTTTGCAAAAACAGGTTGTGGTCTGGCTTTCAGATTTGGCGCGTTGAGAATGGCGCCCAGGTGGCTGTGGATCCCTCCACCTACGGTCACTTCTATGGTGGAGACTGTTACCTCATCCTCTACAGCTACAGACAAGGAGGCCGCGAGCAACACCTCATATACACCTGGTGGGTAAAAAGAAAGCATGCACGTGTCATGTGTCTAATACGGAGCAGACTCAATAACATTCTGCAGTGGAGCTTACACTGACATTACCCCGCCACTCCCAGTCTAAGACCACATGCACAGATGCAGTTAATGACTGTGTGTGTGTTGCTGTGTCAGGCAGGGGCTGAAGTGCACACAGGATGAGCTGGCAGCGTCTGCGTTTCTCACAGTGAAGCTCGATGACTCAATGGGAGGATCCCCAGTTCAGGTAAGAGCTGGCACTCACCTTCACACCAAGTAGACAAACAAGTCTAGGTTCTGCGTGGTTCCATAGCAATCCACAATACTCCACAAAGTAAACACCAGGGTGTTAGACGTGATTATGTCAGGACTTATTTTTCCTAGAAGCTGGCATGAATAGACAAAAGTGCAGTTGCTCGAGTTCTCTGAATATGAGGATTGCGTAAGTTGAACAAGGCGTGGCAGCTAATGAGTCAAAACAGACAACTAAACTGAAATTTGTAGTATAAAATGTTTTGTTTATTTTCTTATTAATTAGCTCATTGAACTTTATGCACATTGAACTTGTGCAAAGTTGTTTCCTTGGGTGTTTTAAATGACAAGTTTAGTAGGTCACAGACACTAAACAAAATATTATTTGTCACTATGGAAAAACAAAGTTGCTTTCAGTGCCGATGACTGTTCAGCTGAGCAGGACCCAAACTCTCTCTTTAGGAATAATAACTTGGCTTTTCTGCCGTTGAAAAACAACCAACCTCAGACAACCAGCAGAGGGCAGTGTCGCTGCAATTTTAATTTTGGTAATGCTCCATATGTACATAAAACTATATATAATGTAGTTTGTCTCTATCCCTGTGATGTAGGCATCAAAACAAATGCTCACTGATATGTTGTCTAATTTTCTACATTTTTTCCTTATTATACCAATCTGGTGGCTCTGCATGGCTTTTTGTACCACAAATTATATGTACTTTAAATGACAAGTATACAAATTTGTAGTTAAACAGCTAAAAATAGTAAACATTGCCTTTAAGGGTGCTCTTAATCTTTGTATAGACTCATTATTAGAAAGAGGGTTTGTGACATTACTTACTGCTGACATACTGCACACTGTCCAAAAAAGTAGGAGGTCTGATCCAAACACTCATTCAATTGCTGCCTCATTTACATGTATATGTAAGGCTAAATTAGAGTAGTAAGAGCCTTCATGGTGACGTTTTTTTATTGACTTCATCCACAGGTGAGAGTGACTCAGGGTCAGGAGCCTCCACACTTGATGAGCCTGTTCCAGGGCAAACCCATGATCATCCACAGTGGAGGAACCTCACGCAAAGGTGGACAGTCGCAGAGCAGCAGCACGCGCCTCTTCCACATCCGGCAGAGCTCCTCCGGTGCTACCCGGGCCGTGGAGGTGAGCTGTTGGCCAGCTGCACTGACTTTTACTGTTGTCATATTCTCGTGAGAAGCTGTGTAGAGATTTATGATTTCCTCCGTTCACCTCTCTGCATGTGTTTCCTCAGACCAAGCCCTCGGCTTCCAATCTGAACACCAACGACATTTTTGTGCTGAAATCTCCAAAAGCCCTGTTTGTCTGGCGGGGCATCGGCGCCAGTGATGCGGAGATGGAGGCTGCCAAGCATGTGGTGGGCTTCCTGGGTGGCAGCCCCACCCAGGTGTCAGAGGGCAGTGAGCCAGGTGGGTGTCCTCTGAGGAGCAGTATATTGTATGTCATACAACAAGAGGAAGGACACATTGTATTATTAGGTTAGCAAGGTGGTAACTTACACTCATCCCCCAAGGAAAAAAACTGGGGGACTATTCATATATATATTTATCTACCAAATCTGATTTTTAATTGGATATTATAGACTATGCTGACTATAACTGATTTAAATAATTTTCTTATTTTGACATAACGTTGAGGAATAAAAGCAGCTCAAAACTGCACTGATTATCTGAAAAAGGAACTAGACTTGCTCATGGCCCTAAATGCTACAGTTCATGTGTAATTACAACATGCTGTATCTCACCATGCAGATGTAGCTTTTCTAACAAGTCCCACTGATTGGCCTGATGAGACACAATCGCTGCATTTCTGGTCTGCTTCTCATTAAACTGGATAGGACACTGTATCTTGTTCTCTGACTGGCCCAAAGAGCGGCTGCATCACTCTCGTTGGAGGGTGTGTTTTGCTTCCTGTTCAGGCAAACAAAGCTCCAAGTATGGGACAACCTACTAGGAGCTGATGGATGTTTTTGTTTTTTTCTCCTTCCCAGCTGATTTCTGGTCTGCTCTTGGTGGCAAGAAGGATTACCAGACCTCCAAGAGTCTGCAGAGCATGGCCAATCCCCCACGTCTGTTTGGCTGCTCCAACAAAACAGGAAGACTTATTGTAAGTCAGAGTGAGATGATAATATGCATTTGTATATACTCTATGCTTAATGCTCACAAACACACACACAGCCAGCTTGAGTTTTCTTCTGCACTGTCTGTCAGGTTGAAGAAGTGCCAGGGGACTTCACCCAGTCAGACCTAGCCACTGATGATGTCATGCTCCTGGATACCTGGGACCAGGTAAGACAAGCTCTCCGTCATCACCATTAGAGCTTGCAGAGACGTGTTTAATGTGTGAAATGTCCTTTTGGAATTCACAGACTAGACTGAGGCATACACACTCTTAAAACTCTGCATAACTGAGACTATTTGAGTGACTGAGTGTGCTTCTCTTCCCTGTAGATCTTCCTCTGGGTCGGCAATGACGCTAATGAAGAAGAAAGGACTGGAGCTCCCAAAATAGGTCAGTTGCAAGAAAATCTGAAAGCAAGAAACAAATGTACCACTCAGATCATACTGTTCTGCTTTAACACTGCCAGAAAGCACTATACAGTCGTAGCTGTTGGGTTTCATTAAAGTAAAAGATTTCAAAGGCATCCTGCATCCTAAGCAGGATGACAGTAAACTTTAGGATGACGTTTGTGTATTTGAGTAAACTTTTTATGTTTGTGTATTTTAGATGATCTATGATCTTACTACTATATATATATATATATATATATATATATATATATATACACACACACACACACACACACACACATATATAATTTCACAATGTGGAGTGCTGGTTCTAGTTGTGATCATGATGCTACTGACCAGGAGAGTGGGTGTCTTAATTCAAATGTGTTATCTGTTCAGGCAAGTTTACCACCTGGGTTTTTGTCTCGCTGGGCGCATTTTTCCAGGTGTCTACCTCAAGTTAGTTATGTGGACCCAAACACATAACAAAGCACAATATAATACATTAATTCTAATTGTACATACAATGACATAACTGTGTACATCATCACCCTGTCTGTTCACTCCTCAGTAGCTACTTATTCAGATAGAACATCTTAAATCTGCACTAATCAATATTTATATATCAACAATGGACAATATATATCGAAAAAATATATAAAAAAATATGTATATTTTCGATATAAATTGTCCATATCTATATATATTTATTTATATTTATATATCGAAAATGACAATGTAAAAGTGTCGCTCAGAGGGACTAACCCACAGACACCCACCACCTGACTCTATGGAGCTTTTTAGCCTCTCAAAAGGTTGTGGAACTTCACAGTTTTAAGTGTTGTTGCTTTCAGTATAAAATCTCTTTTATAACCTTGCTCTGCACTAGTAAAGCTTCTTGATTAGCACCAAACAGCAGACAGACACAGTGTGTGACTAAATGGATGAACATAGTGGAGCATTTAGCTGCTAAAGAGTCAGACATTCCCCTCAGGGGTTAGAGCTGAAAGGAGCGTGAACTTGCATTTGTGAAGTGGCCAGAAACACGACTCTAAATGAATGATAATGTTGCTCCATATCCAATGAATGTGTAAAGGGCCGACTGTTTAAATTTCTTTTATTCAAAGTCTGTTGTCTGCTGTTTTACATGTTCTCACTTTCTGTCGCTGTCGACTTCTCGTCATGCAGCGAAAGAATACGTGGACACGGACCCTTCTGGCCGCAGAGGACTGCCCATCACTACCATCAAACAGAGTGCCGAGCCTCCAACCTTCACTGGCTGGTTCCAGGCCTGGGATCCCAATATGTGGGAGACAGACCCGTTGGACAGAATCCGTGCCCGTTTCTAAGCACCAACGCTCCATCCACAGCTCTTTTAACCGATCTGACTCCTCACCTGTCCAGCGCTTCCTATTGCCATGTTGTTTATCTTACCCCCAATCCCCAAGTGCCAAAACCGACATTATCACTGTTATCAGGTTGAATGGCTGCCTCTATGCCTTGGTCACGGTGCGGTGCATCGGACTTCACATACAGAAATGCATCACATCAATCGTCAAATGATTTCCTGTAGCAACATCATCTTTAATTGATAGAAGTGGGTATATTGATCTGTTGCATCCAACAGCTTGTCGCCTTCATGTCTTTATCTGAGCAGCTAATATGAAGAGGAAAAAAGAATAGGACATAGGAAAGCCATTTTAGTCAGCCAGAAATATCCTCTGTTTCTTTTTTTTTACTGGAGTGCACTCGTGTTCAGAGGACACCGTTGTGTTGTCCTTCCCGTCTGTCTTTAATCATAAAGAACTAGTATGAGACAGAAACAGTTGACCCCATTACTATGCTGTGTCTACATGTGTTAGAAGTTGCATGCTGCATTATTTAGCATAATTATTCTGTGCTTGTTCATTTTAAAAGGCTTACAGTGATATGAACGTGTGTCATTGATGTCAACTTTTTATTAATTGACCCTGAAATGCTCACATGGATGGCTTTTAAATAAAACTCCCAGTATTTCCAACCAGAATTATGTGTTTGAATTTTTCAAGGTTAACAAGAAGAAGAATCAGATTTCATCCTATATGTGCAGTGATGCACATTTCTCCACCAGACACATTTATAATTTGACTCAGACCTACAGAAACTGTCAGAAGGTTTATCAGCTCACTGAATTTCTCTCTCTCTCCTCTCTTGGGAAGAGAGAAGGGGGATCTTGTTGCAGCTCGCAGCATCTGTCTAAGCAGGAAGAAGACATGAAAGCTTAGTTCACAGCTGTGCCGACACACAGCAGCCTGCCTTACAACCTGGAAATCTCTATATCCTGCAGTGATGTTGTGAATTAAAACATAGAGCGTTGCGAGTCTGCAGTGTGAATACAATATGACATATAAGTACAACCTAAGTAGAGGGCCAATTAGCCAAACTAATGAATGAGCATCATTTGATTTAATTTTACTGAATGCTTGAGTAACAGTCTCTGAAATATTCAAGATCTTTATTATCATGTGCACAACAGTTCCACAGAAGCAGGTGTCAGCAATGAAATGCTTAAATCTCCCTCCAACAGTGCTAAAAAAAATACATATAAAGTAAAAGGAGAACAATAATTCAGCACAGGACACTAAAGACCCTGTGTAATGAAAACCACTTTAAAGGACCGAAAGGAGACAGATGTACCACAAACATACAGTTCTACAGTAAATAATAATCCATCTAAACGTGACATCATATCTCAATGTTCAGTCTTAAAGTTTTGAGTTTTAGGAAAGTTATAAAAAGAGAGCAAGTTCCAATGTTTCTAGGCTTTTGGGGAAATATACGATAAACAGATTAGCCATCGACACTATTAAAGGATCATGTCACATGAATGAGAGCTCCGAAGCAGCCACTAAATGGACCTCGAGGAGACGTTGCTTTGTCAGTTGCTGTTTCTATGGTCAAGAGTGAACGCTGAATTTCAGCCTTTTAAACCAATGTGGTCTAATAATGTGAGCATCTACACTTCCAGGACAATGTGACAGTCTCCATTTGCTGATGAAGATCATGTGAAAGAAAGATGCAGATCAATTACTATATGAACCCTGTGGTGAGACTCAGAAATCCAAGAAAATCCCCCATCATTTGGTAGATCCTCTCACATGTGAAAAATAAGACTTAATACCCAACACCAGCTCAAAGGACTTCCTCAGGTGGCCGTGTTGAAAGACACTTTTATATGTTTTATATCATTACAAACGTTTATCTTATTTCATAATCAGGTTTATTGTCAAGTAGGTTTTCTCTTACAAGGAAGTTGCCTTGATATGTTGGTGCAAAAAATATAAACACAGAAAGAGGAAATATGTGAGTGAAAGCAAATGTTTCAGTAAAGGCAGAAGTGTAAAGTAAATATAAAACAGACAGTAGAATAAATAACATAAAATCAAGACAAAGACCATGTGTGACTGAATGAACTGCTCAGATTGTGCAGAGATGTGCAAGAAATGTTTGCCACGCATGTGCAAAAGTTCACAGTTTGAAGGACTATTTCACAGAGGACGCAAACGCATAGCCGTGCAGTAAGAATAGATGTTGGGGAAACAATGTGCCGAGGGCTGACAAACACCAAGCATGAGAGACAGACAGAGCAGGGGGACTTTGTGCAGACCCTCCTTTAAATAGCCCCTGCAGGCTGTGCCCGCACAACAGGGGCGCTATTACAGGCACTCAATGACAAACCTGCATTACCAGCCTCTATTGCAATGCGGCGGCGCTCCACAGATCTTTCCCCCCCGCTCCGGTGCTGCCTGCTCGGGCATAAAGCTGAGTGCTGCTCGGTCATGTGATTCCTGGTTTTTTTTTTCCCTCCCTCTCTTTCCTCCTTCGTTGAAGTTGAAAGGCAGGAGCAGACCGGTGGAGGGAGCCCAGCTTTGCCTTCCTTCTGGCCGTGGATGCAGCGCTTTCACTCCCCTGATTTTTCTCTCTTCACCTCTTTTTCTCCCGTCGGTGCCTCGCTCCGTTTGATATTTCCACCCCGACAACCTCTGCTGCGCCATGGCGGGGGCTATTATTGAGAATATGAGCACCAAAAAGTTGGTGATAGTGGGAGTTACTCTGCTTTTGTTCCAGGCGTTTGCCTTCATGGTCGGCGGGTTAATTGGTAAGTTTTTTTCTCTCTTTCTCTCGTTTTTGTTTGTTTCTTAAAGCATCTTTTTAACGCCGCCTGACCGTTGGGATTCAAACGTTAACGTCTCTTAAACGGTTAAAACACAAAGTTGGAGTCGGCCCGTCGCTTCGTGTCTCCACACCGGCGTTCATGTGCGTTTTTAGGGGAAAGAAAAGAGAGCTAAGTTTAGTTTTTACTTTTTTTTTTTTTTTTAGCCGTGTTTCACCCACCTGGCTTTGACCGAGCCGGGCTCACACAATGCGGTCACTTTGACACAGGAGCCGCCGCAGAGCACCTCCGGTAAATCACTGCTTTGTGTCAAGGTGTTTGCTGCTGCGCTTCTGAGGCTAAAAATACCACAGAGCAGCAGAGTTTGAGGGCTTCTTTCTTTTTTGTTTTGTGTTTTAGCTCAGGAATGCGCCTCAAAAACCTTTTTGTGTTTTTCTGCGCTTCTTTGATCCAAATGTTCTTCCTCCTCCTCCCCCTCCTCATATATAATGTCTGTCTGCTGTGTGGGGGCCCTCAGGCAGCATCTCCTACCTTCCTTTCACTCCTTCCTCCCCCTTCCCTTCCCTTCCCTCTGTGAAGACTACTCCCTAAATCCCCATCGCCTCGCAGGCACAGCATTCATGTTTTCCTCCTCTTTTTTCCCCCCACGTTCATTTGCATTGAGACGCTGGTGCATAGAGAGAGAAAAAGAAAAGACAAGACACACACACACACACAAGTGCACACTGCTGTCAAAGTTGCATTTTGCCTTGAGGACTGTATTGGAGTTGCTGTCAAGTTTCTTCAAATCCATCCATCCACCCACTGACTGCTCGCTCACTCACACAACAGCCGCTCAGTCGATGGAAACTGAGTGCATGTGAAAGATGCTTATCTTTGCTCGCCGGGCTCAATCTGGAAACCGTCCACAGGCCCCAAATGACGGTCGGCCGGTCTCTCTGGCCCCCCTCTCCCCGCTCACTAACATGGCTGGTGATAAATTAGCCTGTTTGGTTCGTTCCTGGCCGAGATGGTTTTAATGAAGCCAGATTCCTTTGTGTTTGCTCTGTGGCCGGGGGCGGCAGGGGTAATTGAGTAGAAAGGTTTTTTTTTTTTTTTTCTTTTTTCCTCCCCTTGTTTCCCAACAAACCCGGGAACACGGCATGGGGTCAGCAGGCTGAGGGGACAGCTATTATTCTGGACACGCTGTGATGAAGACTGGAGGAGCTGGTGGGTCTGCTGGACTCGTGGGGTCACTAGATAATTGAACTCTGATGGGTCCCAGATAACTGGCTTTTATTCAGTTTGGTGTCTTCTTTGACATCGTCTGTGTGCTTTTATTTTAGTTTTTACACAGCTGTTAACACACAGTTGAAAGTCCCTTGAAGATGGCCTTGGTTGAGTTTTATGACTCTGGAGTGTTACCCAAAGGGGGTGTAAAATGTAGTGTGTGTAAGTGTGTGTGTGTGTGTGTGTGTGTGTGTGGTGTCTGCCCTTCTGAACAGATATGATTTAGATGTTCAGATAAGTAACAGGGTCCTTCTTTACAGGCACAAACTATTCAGATTCATACCTTTTTCTTTAGTGTTTGCTTACTTTTACAGTTTTCTTTGGAAACCACAAAATACTAAAATATCCAATCAGTAAACACAAAAGTTTCCATAGAGCAACTCCTCGAAGGGACACCAAAGATACCGCTAAACATACTGTTGTAACAGTTAATAATAAAATCACTGTATGTAAAAGAAACTAAAGTTACGACTGCACTGTTTACTGTGGAACACCTGTAACCCCGGCCAAAGCTGATTTGTTGGAAATGGAAACCCCCTTCTCTGTACCGGTTTCAGTTTACGAACAAAAGATACATGGGGTTGCAACTTTCAATAAACCAACTTACATTAGCTTTGCACGTCATAACCTGTCTAGCCTGGCATGTTCTGCTTTTCTTTTCCTGATTTCTGAGTATCTGGGAGGAGAAGTGGAAGTGGATCAGATGATTGTACGAGGGGGATGCAATCTTTTGAAAATGCATTGTTTTGTAAACATAATTGGCACAAGCGGATTGGATATGCGCGTTTCTTTTTGGTTGATCCACCCCGTTAACTCATGCATTAAGTAATGTATTATCAGCTGAGCCATCCTGTTCTAAGGAAGTTGGGTGATGTGCCATGTTGGGGATGTATGCATGTGACATTGTCTGGAAGATTTGTTATAGGAGGTGAGTCTCTCCTGTGTGGAGAAAAAGTACCTGCATGTGCAGCAGACACTGTGAAACGGTTACTTTTTTTTGTTGTTAAGTTACATTAGTCAGCGAAAGGTGTCTCAGGGTGCATGTCATGTATTCTGTTTGCTTGACTGAGCAAATAAAGCATCTTTTGTATGCAGCGTCACCACAACGTCTCCCTACCATTCTTAAAAGAAGAGTTTGTCGGACTGCAAAGGTTAGTTACCTGCTAACTGACGAGCCAGGCTAAAGCCACTTGAGTATGTTTACAATGTTGAGGGGTGCAACTCATGTTTTTCCAAGGAAGCCTCCCTGCCCCCCAGTATTATCTTCCCATAAGTGCATTCCACCTCAGGAGCTAGTGCTCTCTGGAAGCACCTTTGCCACTGATTGCAGATTGCAGCTTTGAGCTTTCTTGGATGTGTTACTAATCTTGCTCATGAGATGATTCTGAAAACTCTGTGCTTTCATGTTCACCCCATGACTCAGTACTTCCCACAAGCACCCTCGACAGTAATTACAGCTTAGGGAGTCTTCCTAGATACGTCACAAATGGCTTGGCACATTCAGGACTGGAGCATTTCATCTGCTCAGTCTCAGAGATTTGCTCAAACAAACTGGAAGCATCTGCAAATTGACCTTCAAGTCATTCTGCTCAGAGTTAGTGGCATTCAGGGCTGGTTGATGCTACAAAAGGATAATTTCTTTAAGGATATTTCAGGGTTGTTTTGCCTGTATGATTTGTGTCACTGCCCTGTTGAAGCATAAGTCATTATTCAAATCATTGGACTCTGAGATACTTTGTCTCAGCTTGCTCGGTTTGGTGAGGTGACTGGTTCTGGGAAGCATCTGGATGTTTCTGTGTTTCTCAGTGTCTTCATGTAAGCTAACCTGCTCTAATACGTTTGCAGCACTGATTAAATGATGAATACTGGTACCTTTTGCTTCAGGGCGGGCTTCATAGTGATGAATATATTCACTATCAGTTAATCTGGTAATTCATTTTGTTTTGTTTTAATGCATTTTTACTTGAAATATAATGCAATGACAAATGAATGAAAATCAGAATAGTGGCAGATTGATTTACTTTTGATTGACCAATCTATTAATCTATGTACTGTGTAGTCCGCTTCACGATGTTTATAAAAAAAAAAAAACAAAAAACAACCCTGTGAGGTGGGCTTTTTGCCTCAGGCCTCCACCTCGACTCTCAGACCTCTCAGACGTCGTTCACGTAGGACCTCCAGCTTTTACAACAGGAAACTAAGGTTTTTGTGTCCTCGTGATAATGATAGATCTCTTCCCAAGCACTGCTAAAGTCCTTGTGAGCAGAGACTACAAACACCCATCTGGTCAAGCTCATGAATCTCAATGCGTAAACAGTGTAATCGGCGCCTGAGAGCTTTCGGGAATTTTCCCTCCCCATCACTTCAGAGAGAGGGAGAGCCTTGCTACCAGGCATTTTCTAAACAGTGTTTAAAAGTAATTGCCAAAGTGTTTGGACTGGAATTGGCTGAAGCCCAAACCTGTTGACTGTTCCTAATGGTTGCTAAGATATTAATATTGTCCATGCACAGTTTAATCCAGACTGCTCAAGTTTAATTTATTGATTTTTATTGCTCAAACTTTTTGTGTGATTTATTAGTTTGAGGGGAAATTCAGCTTGGCAGGACCTTGAAACACTTTGCTGCAGTATTTCAATATGACACCTAGTCTAACATCTCTCCCACTTTATATTTGTCTCACCAGCTCCCAGCCCCACTACGGCGGTCCACTACTTGGCCACCAAGTGTGTGGACGCAGCCAAACACCGGCAGGGAACGAAATGGTTCATGCCCTGGGGTCCCAACCAGTGCGACAAGATCCGGACCTTTGACGAGGCCATGGCCAAGAAGATCGAGGCCAACAACATTGTGTTTGCTGTCCACATTCCTCTGCCTAACAAGGAGATGAGCCCCTGGTTCCAGTTCATGCTGGTGATCCTGCAGTTTGACATCGCATTTAAGATGTACAACCAGATAGGTGAGAACTGAAAAAAAAGGGCGAGTGTAGCGGGGCTCATGTTTCTTTTTCAGGACATGGCTTTCAAGATTTAGAAGAGGGAGGAAAGTCTAATCCAATGTGCAAATGCTTGTAAGAGGCCATGCTGTCTCACATGGGACTTGGGCTTAAGAGAATCTGAAGACAGTGTTTCTGTGACAGTGCATTGCAAGTTCTTGTACTTTTTTTTTTTTTTCCAGTATCTTGAGTTTTTTGTTTTCCTCCACTTGTGTCAATATTTAGTCTGTTTTTTCACAGTTTCGCAACCTGAAGGCAAATATTTGCAGAAGCTCAATGTGACCAAGCAAGCCTCTGAAATATTCACCTCCATTGTCACTTCTAATCACTCGCATCATGAATTCAAGCGCAGAGTCCTTCCAACTTTACCAGTAATACTTGCTGTTATGTGTCTTCTATTACCTTCCCAGCAAGTCGCCGCGGCAGGATGTTGTCTTGTGTTCTTATTTCAGTCCATCATGGTGAACGCTTGAGGAAACCACAGAAATGTGTCTTTTTCGGTAGATTGGATTTCTTTTACTCTAAAAGGCAGCAAACAATGATGGATGTCCTGCAGTTTGTTCCCTATAGCTGCTTAGACCCTCAGGAGGATGGGGGGCAGTTGTAGATGGGCTTGTCAGACACCCATGAGGCAGGTATAAAGAGAGAAGCGATGGCTAATCTCGACCTTTTGCCTCTGAGCAATGTCTTATTGTCCAATCCTGAGACCCACAAACAATTAATTTGTTTCCCTGGTTGCATGGTCATTCCAGTTTAGTTCCGTTTTCAACATTTACATATTTTTTTCATCTTTTTCTTTTTTTATAGTCAGGATAAACTACATTTATGATTTTTGCAGTGATTGTAACAGTTTTGGGGGTTGAGCATAGACAGTGGTGTAAAGTGGTGCAAAAATTGCACCCCCTTTGTGAAACAGTTCTCATCTTTCCCGCAATCTTAACAGTCATAAAGTGACAGTTAAGCTTTAAGAGGAAAAAAGAATCTCTTGATTTGGAGTGCCCAGTTTCATACATTATTTGTCAATTTGGGCGTCTTGTCTTTGTCAGATATCTAGTTTCTGTTCTCATGGGGGGGAAGCCACCAGCAGCTTTACTGTATCACATTTTGTGTCTACACCCAGTGTCAAATACTGTTGTGAAGTGTATCAGTGGATAGATGGACCCAGAGCAAAACCTCAGTGCTTTAATGAGAGGAAAGGGGCGAGGAGAAGGGAGATAACTGGTATCTGAACGAAGACAGGGTTTGGGTTCCTGGTAGGGGGCTTGGCATCCTGAAAGAGGGGATTAGTGAGAATGATGAGAGTCTAATAAGTGACTGGATCACCAGGAGAGCCTGGGAAAGACGTTTTGACTCTCAATCACATCTTTGGCTTCACGGCTCAGGACGCACAGCTTTGCATGTAAATTAAACTCAAGCTTTATAACAACCTCTCGTGTCTACACTGACAAATGCTTTAAACTTGTAAACCTTGTTACACATCCGCCTTGAGTCCATATTGTAATCAACAGAAAAGTGATCCATGCAATTGTAATAATGTAGAGGACAAAAAGTTTGAAAGTTTGAAAGATTTGTGATTTTTTTTTTTTTTATGACCCAGCCTTTCTGGTCTGGCCTGTCTAAACAGTCCTGTTGCAATGGTGGCCTAGTCATCGGCATCATTTGCTTGCTCACAGCGTTGGCCTCAGCGGAAATGTGTTAGGGGGCTGTGGGTTGTTTACTGCCTGGCTGCCAGACAGAGGAGTCAGTGAATCAGCCTGGACCACAGGCAGGTCTTTCTGCCAGATGCTACAGACTCATTTTGATCTTTCTGAGCTATACGAGGTGCAGTGAGAACAAGTGGATACCGAGGGAGACGAGTAACATAGATACTGCATGTCGCGGAAACAAGCTTGTGCACTTGAATGCTCCATGATTTTCTCACTCCTGAGAATGCATTCATCTTTGCTTGTTCTGAAATTCTTCTGAGATGAGGTGTGCTAGAAAGGAGAAACTGTTAACCTAGCTTCAAATACACATAAGCCTTCAGGTTGTTGTATAGTAATGGTGTGTAGGTGTCGGGTCACACATGCCATCTAATTTTGTGAAATGAAAAAAAATATAATAATATATATATATATAATATATATATAAAAAGTTCTTCTCTGAGGTAAAACTTTTTGCATTTCTCTACATTAAAACTTTTAGTCATTATATTTGTTCATGAACCCTAAACAGGTATGATAGGATCCAGATTCCTTGAACTGAGAAGATTCTGGATTCAGATGAAATAAAATGCTAATAAACTCTGACCCCATAAACAATGGCGCAGGGTCTTCCATAACAACAAAATGGTGTCGGCTCGTCTTTTTGAATCCCGACCAGATCCGACTCCGTGCCAAAGGCGGTTGGCTTCTGTTCTGCAGCTGCATGATAAACGAACACGAACACGAGGCCACCTCTTCCTTGACTACCTTATCTGTGCAACAATGATGTGTCCCAGAGAAGAGTTCATTAACCACTCCACCCACCTGGCCCACTCCGCCCCACCACCGAGCACCCCTTGGCCGGGGCCCAGCAATAACACAGCTGTTGAGGAGGCTTAGTTTCCGTGGTGATGGCCGCTGGACTGGAGTGGAATGTTTGCATGAAGCGAGCTGGCATTTGAGGGCGTCTGGCTCGACCAATGGCGGTGTGGAGAGAGACGGAGACAGTCGGCTGCCAGTTCTCATCTGGTTCCCTCCCCCTCCCCTCCTCTACTCTTTTTTTCTCCTTCTCACAGCACAGGCCACTGGGTTTCTTTCTCTTCATTCCAGCTTGTTTCGTAACGACACAAGAGGCACTCTGAAGGGCTGGAGGAGAGAACACTTGGCTTTGTAATGTGATCTAAAGATGCAGTTTTAATAGCTTGGCTTTGGATGTTATAGTTGGATTCACTGGGCCTGGGCTGTTGGAGGCCAGCTCAAGGTCTTATTGGAGTTCATGTCAAGCAGGAAGTAACCTAGATTTGGGCCACTGCTGAACATGTTCACATGCTGAGAAATAATCCTATTAATCTCACTGTTTCAGACTCATTTCAGGTGACAGGACCACATAGTAAAACTTCAAATGATCAGACATAGTCTGAACATGGTTGTTTTAGACATTACCAACCAAAATCAGTCCAGCTTTTTTTAAATGTACAGAATAATCCCTGTGATGGACTGCAGTCTTGAAGCGGAGATTGTCATTGTTTTTGGATGAATGAAATGTTCCCCCCTCATCTTCCTTACATTGTACCACTCCCAGTACATGAGTGTGGTGAGTAAATTTTCACATTGTAGCGGGGAATGTCTCCATGTTAATATGAGCAGTGTTGTCAGTTTGTTGGTCTCCTACTTAAAAGGCCGTGGCTGTCTGTCATCAGGACTTAATTTTATCCCGTCACTGGGATAATAACCAGCAGAGCTGTGCAGTGAGGAGGTTTAGCAGGCATTGCACGAAATAGAAAGTTGTCTGTGTTTTATTTTTCCATTTTGGAAGATGTAAATTGTCTGTTCTGTAAGCAGTATGTAGTTTGTACTTTGGGTGCAATGATTTACAGTTGCTAAATCATAACATACCAAATTGTGCTTTCAATTTATATAAAAATGTACACACTGATGTGCTATTGTGGTACTTCTTTCCAGAGGAAGGAGCGATGGCCACCATTGATGTGGGCCTGGCCTACAGAGACGACACAGTCAGCGAGTGGACAGAGATGGCTCATTCTTTTGAACAGAGAAAGCTCAACTGCAACTTCACGACTGCCAAGGTGTGGAAATGACCTTCGGTGCCTCACAATGATGGATCTTTTTAGATTGCCAAGCTTAACTTTTTCAGTAGACAGCAACATTAATATTACCTGACCTGGTATTTGTTCTTGTGAGTGTCCTCTACATCTTGATTATCCACAGATGCTATTGCTGTTGCAGGTGATAAATCAAATAATTCAGATGGTTTTGAATTCAAATCAAAGTAACGGGCTGATTTTATCATCATAGCTTTTAACTCAACTACTTTTTTGATGCAGTTTTTTTTTATGACATTACAAGGTGTTTTTAGCCTGAAATACCAGGAGCTGCCTCACCACTTTTGATACTGTTCATTATGAAGATACTTTACTGATAGATTCTAGATTCAAGATTCAAGAGTCAAGATTCAAGAATTTATTGTCATTACACAACAATTACATCAGCAATCATTGGTAATGAAATTCTTAAGTCCCAGGCTCTCCTAACAATGCTAAAAAGAATATTAACAACAGCAATAGAGAGGCTGTCAACAAGAAAAGTAAAAAAGATAATTTAGAAAATAAAATAACAAATAAAATAAAATTAAACATAAATGATAAACTAGAGTAATAAAATAAGTAAAGACCTTAAAATATAAGTTATACAAATAAAAGTATAAACTGTAATATGTAAAGTATTATAGTATATAAGTAACATATATACAATAGATATATATATACAATAGAAGAAGATACTTTGCTGATGTATGGCTCAACTCATGACTGGGACAACTTTAATTATGAGGGCTAAACTGAATCTGTAGGCTTGATGGTATTAAAGGCAATTGTTTGTCATGTTCAGATAAATGTGTTTTTTTTTTTTTTTTAACCAGATATGTGTTTTGCTGTGTGTTCTTGCAGACTTATGAAAACGAGGGACGTTACTATGAGTGTGACCTGCTGCCCTTCATGGAGGTTGGCAGCGTGGCCCATAAGTACTATCTTCTCAACATCCGCCTGCCTGTCAATGAGCGGAAGAAGATCAATGTGGGGATTGGAGAAATCAAAGACATTCGTCTTGTTGTAAGTTGGTATTTCCGTGTATTTGAAGATTTTTGGTACACTGCTTAACGTTGACCCACACAGTCGAGGGTCCATCTGTGAAGCTGACAAATTTGGCCATTGAGTGATACGGTGTTAGTGGTAACCCTTGTTTGCTTATTAAATAATCTACACAACACATTTGTTTCCTTCTCCTTTTAAGAGCATCCATCAGAATGGAGGCTTCACCAAAGTGTGGTTTGCCATGAAGACATTCCTCACACCAAGCATCCTCATCATCATGATCTGGTACTGGAGACGGATCACCCTCATGAGCAGACCTCCTGTGCTGCTGGAGAAGTAAGTCGGCTCCCTCATCTGTATCTCAGCGGTGCTCTGTATTCACCATTGTACTGATAGCACCATATTTATCATTGTTTCTGATTCCAAGATGAGTTAACACCAGCAATTCAACTCAGTTTTACATTTATGGTGATGCTTGTTTGAAGAAACAGTAAAGGCATGTATTAACTATGGATGAAATCTACAAGCAGGGCATGCTGGCTTGGTGCAATGAAGGTCATTCACATCAGAAGGTGTTCAGCCAGCGTCTGGTTAAGCCACATTACAGTTTAACATGCATTTACAATGCTGAGTGACCTAGTAAGTGGTCTAGATGGTCAAACAGATCTCTGAAAATGTTGACAAGGGCCACTTAGTTTGTGATGTCAAAAGAAACCTTCCTCTTGCCAACTTTTCTCTGAATATATATATATATATTTATATAAATATATTACCCATGGAGGTTGAAGCAGCAAATGCAGGTAGTTCTGCCTGAAGCGATAGTTTCAAAGGCCTGCTGTGGAAAGTTGAAGCTGTGCTCCGAGCTCAGTGTTTGTCTAACCCCCTGCCGTGCCGGGAAGACAGATCAGTAAGAGGCAGCATTCTGCGCCACAGGAAGCGCCTGGCGAAGCGTGAAACGCGTTACAAAATCTGCAAGCTAGCACTCAACCAACACATGCTGCATACACACATTCAGGACACCAGCTCGCAGAGACACCACATGCAAACAAGGACACACACAGACACACAGTCAATGTCTCTCTCCTTCCCTCTGTATTTTCCGGCTCAAGGCTCTTATTCCCAAATGACCAGCAGGGTCTCAGGAAGTGCGACTCCTACCCTATTTGTGGACAGCAGATTATTTTTTCATGCTGTAAAAGCTTTACCAGCGTCTCCTGTCATGCTAGTCCACAGAGGTGTCAGACTTCCTTTAAGCTTAGAGGACAGATGTGAGTGGGAACTCCCAATGTGGAAAGCAGCCTAGGATGATATAATTCATAAAATGAGGAAACTCTTGGTTATTACTCTTAAATATAGCAGTATATAGTGACTTTTCTTAAAATTGTTAACTGAAACACACAACAGACTGTGACTTGTCGTACTTGTCGAAAAGCACAGGTGGGATTAAAAGCAGTAATGATGGCTCAGCTCAGTTAAATGTGTCAGTAAGTTAGCATGCACAATAACAGGACCCAGGAACCAGTCCACCTAAATGGAGCGTGGACATAATTAAAGCTATTAGTTACAACTGTGCTTTTCCTGTTGACACATGTCAAAATCTCCTGTGTAAAAGGTCTATTTAGGACCCATTAACTGGACATATTTTCATACCAAGCCCTTTGTCTTTGTCCACACACACACACACACACACACACACACACACACCACCCTTAGCTCTCCTGTCTGTGTTGGTGTTTAGGACACATTCCTGAATACCAGTCATGTGTGTTTTCACTCTGTTCTCTATGAACTTCGCTGACGAGCCATCTGGAGTGGATTGCTTAGAACCTGTGTTACATTACCCACGGCATTTGCAATAGAAATTTGAACCCAATTACCCACATGCTTTTAGGCTCTCTCTCTCTCTCTCTCTCTCTCTCTCTGTCTCTCTCTCTCTCTCTCTCTCTCTGTCTCTGTCTCTGTCTCTCTCTCTCTCTCTCTCTCTGTCTCTCTCTGTCTGTCTCTGTCTCTCTCTCTCTCTCTCTCTCTGTCTCTCTCTCTCTGTGTCTCTCTGTCTCTCTCTCTCTCTGTGTCTCTGTCTCTGTCTGTCTCTCTGTCTGTCTCTGTCTCTCTCTCTCTCTCTCTCTCTCTCTGTCTCTCTCTCTCTCTGTGTTTTGCCCTCTTAACTGTCTATTTACAATCATACTTTTATCTCCTGGCGGCATGCAGGGACCTGCTGCAGACACTCGAGTCCCACTGTCTGTATGCTGATTGTTGTTAATTCATTTCCCCTTATTTCTCTCAAAATGTCTGGATTCCAAGGTTGAGGGAGGTTGGCTGTAAAAAAATGAGGCTTCTCTGGAAAGGCCATGAATTATGTAGACTTGGATAGGTCAGTGGGGACATGCTATGCATGTAGCTGAATGGATAATCAATAATGTCCCAAGATCTAATGAGCCTGCTTCACTCTAACCTTACTCTTACCCTAAATTTAATCTGCCAACCTTGTTAAACACACTTTCCTCTTATTTCTTTTTCTTTTTTTTGTAATTCTTTCCTCAGGGGTTTGTATCTTGTTTGGTTTCATTCTTGAACATACCAGAAGTTATATTGCTATGGATAATCCTTATTAAAATAGACATTCATTGTCAACCAGCATCAGTGGATATGTAAAATTTAAAGACAGGCATGGTTGACATTTACGATGCCACAATGGATCAGAATTTTTTGTAACCCTCCTGTCCTCAGATTTTGGTGATAATGGTGTAAAATGTATAGTTTTAAGACAGTTTTTGCACCCTCAGGGTAATCCTTGCTCTGGGCATCTCCATGACATTCATCAACATCCCAGTGGAGTGGTTCTCTGTCGGCTTTAACTGGACCTGGATGCTGCTTTTTGGAGACATCAGGCAGGGAATCTTCTACTCCATGCTGCTCTCCTTCTGGATTATCTTCTGCGGGGAGCACCTCATGGTACTGTACACTGCACCATTTAACTTGATTTTTGTGTTTGTTTTGTGTGGAATCTTACTTTTATCTGTTCTGAGACTATTTTTTGTTGTGTACTGAATGCTGAATGCCTGACCAGGCAGGCAGTTGAGGACTTCTGGATATTTGTTTTCATCTTGAAGCCTTGAAACTTATCCATGAGTTGCATACAGTTTACCAAGAAAGAGCAAGATCATTATGCGTGCGTATTTAATGTGTCCCACTACTTTACATCCTTGTAAAATCACATCAAGAAACATAAAGTAGAGCACTGTGTTGGGATGAGGGTGTACAGAGTATATCTGCAGATACACCTTGCAGTACTCAGGAATCTGCAAGCTTCAATCAGTCAAATGACATCCAGTGCCTTCAATAAGGTATTTACTCCTCTTGGACTTTGTTTTTTCAATGTTTTATGTGTTCTGTGTTCTTTTATGTGTTTAAGATGAACAAAGGAGAGAGCCACCAACAGAAAATGTGAGCACATGTGGCAGAATATGTCTTTATGTGAACTCAGCTGTTTAGGAGTTCAATTATGCGTCCAGGCCATGTTATTTGGTGTGTATTTGTACTGCGTTACTGTTTTCAGTAACATAAATCCACATTGTTTATCAATCTATCCACTTTTTGCGACTCCTTCTACACTCTTTTCAATTAAGTGTATACGCTGTATTTTTGTCTGTCGAATAGAATTGGCCATTTTCTGGTTTAGTAAAAATGAAATATCACTATTATGAATTGATGTTAACACTTAATAAATCCAAACAGTAAGTGAGGGGTTTTTTTATTATTTAATTTTTTTTAAGAAAAAGGTTTTTCCCATATTATCTTACTTGTCATTTTTGTCCAGGACGAAGAGTTCTTTGCATCATGGATTCTGAACGGACATGTGAAGATGTGTGAGAGCAGTGTATCAGGCGTCAAAATCGCCCCTGAACTTGGCCCTCATCCCACAAATAAAACACAGGTCATTCTCATCTGACATCCATTAACTTGGTGACCTCTTTGGTGAGCTCCATGTCTGCCACAGACAGGATGACGGTCTTCTTTACCCCTCCTCCACTTTCTGGACAGCAGGGTGTTCTTGTGGGCTGCCGGGCTGAGCTCTACCTGCTTACTCGAATTTTTATTTGCTCCTTGGCTTCAGCGAAAGCACTAAGCTGTTTCATCTCCTCTTCAAGCCAACTGCCTTGTCTAGTGGCACATTCCTTAAATAATCTATTCCTAAATGTGGTTGCTTATTCTCAAGTCTCCACTCTGCGCACACGCCAAGCTAAACTCCTGCGTATGCTTCACTGTACACGCTTTGTTTGCAGCAGCTGACCTTTCATCGTAGTGCTCGTAGTGTGGTTAAGTGTTCAAGTCGGTTGTGCATGACATCCATTCATCAGTGCTTGATCACGGCAAATCTGAATATTTCAAATTTTTTTCTTTTCTCATACAATGGAATTTTTCCAAATATTTTCATTTTCTTGTGATATCAAGAAAAGGGAATTGTGTACATATCTGAAATGGTCACACTGTGGTTATGTGATGAAACCCCTGCTGATTTTCAAGGATGGCTCAGGTATTTGTATTTTTGCACTACGTACTTGAAATATTACACTAGTGCTCCAGTTGTTGTATCGTGACAAAAAGCCTCAGTCTTACTCAATAATGGGATTTCAAAATTCCATTCAAATTCAAAATACATAAATATATGTATTATTTTTCATTATATGTACAAAAGATGGGCTCAGACAGTGCAGTGAGCTTCTATTTACAGTAAATTATCTGGTAAAGTATCTGTGCATGTGATGGAAGAGTGTCTAAATTGAAATTGTGCAAAATTTCAAGTAGTGTTTCCAGAAATTAACCATCACAATCCAAGTTTATTCTAGACTACAATTTGTAGTCACTCCGTAATCGTTTACATTCAGTAGAGGTAAAACAGGCCTTCAGTGATTGGCTTGTGTCATGTAGAGCTGCTAACAAACAAACCAGGGAAGAAGTTCATGCCGCGGTGTCTCGAGTGTTCATCCCCTCTTGAACTTTGTTTTTGGTTTACTATGAATTCATTCATTTACAGTAATTCAAGGAATTTGACAATCATTAGTAGAAAGATCAATAGATTGATAAGTGTAAATTGTAATAATATTAATGACTTGACTTTTCAGGAAAAGTACAGGTGTATTTAATTGCATTAGTTGAAGCTACATTTTACTAAGCATCTTCCAGGGACCTGTTATTGTTATTAATGTTATTAATTGCACCTGTGCTTTTCCTGCTATCACGTCAGAATGTCTGCAGGGACAAATATTCACGTACAAATTAAAGAATACAAAATTATGAATTGTAGGTATTCAAGTCAATATTTCAAAGACACCTTTTTGCACCATCTGTAGCCTCTGCCTGTATCTGCTTTCACATCACGTATCTGCAGTTTTCCTGCATGGCCTCTGCAAAACTCTTTAAGCTCTGTCAAGTTGCAAATTTCTGCAGAGGCCATCTCACCGGCATGGCGCTGCCATTACAGGCCTTTTTATGGTTGTGAGTTGTTTTTTTTGTTTTTTGTTTTTTTTTGTCTGTCTGTCTGTAATGGAGGGACAGGTGAATCACCTGGACAGACATTGCTTTCTGTTGTCACTCCCATCTCCGCATTCATGGTCACTTGAATGTCCCTCTTGCACAGACTTTTTAAGGATGGCCTGCACAGATTTACACCTGCCGTATTCAATTTTATTTTGTGAATGTAATCCAAATGATGTTTGTACATGTCAGTAACTTCAGCGCAGCTTTGTGTGGAATTTTCCTTTTTGTTTTCATGATGTAGTGTCGACTAACTGGCTGTTGAAACTTACCTGTGTTGGTAACCTGTTATTGCTTGTCACACCTTTGAACAAAAGTGATCTCATACACTCTTATATACATATACAACAGCTGCAAGACTTTTTGTAAAGGAGGTGCATTCAGCTATTTCATATTGTGTCACTGTATAAAAAGTTATACATACTCTGTATATACTGTACACCTGCTTTGATATTAGGTTTTAACAAAACAGTAAAACACGAAGAAAGTCCAAGGGGCTGAATACTTTCAGAAGCACTGTACATTTTAATGGCTTTGTTTATCACTGAAGGATCTGGTTCAGATGCAGACACAATTTATAGCTGTATTCAGTGATTTGTTTGCCTCATTCAATCATGCCAGGTTAACTTTCATGCATTTTAAATCCATTTTCTCAGGTGACCAAAGAATATCTCTTCAACGACATGTTACATTTCAAGATTTTTTCCATATTTATGTGCACAACAACTGTTCAGGTCTACAGTTGTATATTAAATCAGTTGCTCTAAGGTTTTTCACAACTTGTGCGGTTTGAATGGATGCTTCTGTGTGGCACTTAGCCTGCTGTACTCAGGTATGGAATATGGAAAAACATTGAAAGTACTGACTTTGGCTTCAGGCCAATAATACCTTCAGTATGAACCTGATAAAGTGTACTGGTAATGATGAACTATAGAATGTATTAGTATCAGTGTATCCCATCTTTAAACATGACTTGTCCTTTTGTTCTCAGGACCAGACAGAGAGGAACCGTTTCTCAGTGTACTGGAAGCAAGTCGGACCCATCGTGTTTGGCTCCTTCTGCCTTTTTATCTTTGACATGTGTGAGAGGTGAGACCAAGTTTCTTTCCTCCTCTATTTTAAACAAGTTATTTCACAGACATGTTAAATATCAATCTGCAATACAATTAGTATTTTTGATTTCTGTTTTATGCTTAATATGCTGTGTATTGTTTTTTTGTTTTTTATGTAATGAAATGTTGAGACATGCCTAAAAGTAACATTTAAATGTGTTTTTTGTTTTGTGTCACCAGAGGGGTCCAGCTGACAAACCCTTTCTACAGCATCTGGGCATCTGATGTAGGAACTGAGCTTGCTGTATCTTTTTTAAAAAATATATTTAATATGATCATGATGATATTTTTCAGTTCAGCAGTAAATAAACACATTCATTGTCTTCTCTTCATCATGACTTTATACCCAGCTCTTGGTTCTGTATGTATGTGAAGTTTGAGCTGGCTTTAGTGTGAACTAATGGATCTCTAGACCAAGGAGATGAGAAATAATTCAGCAATGCCATATGTGAAAGCATTGCCCAGTGCCTCGGGATGATGTGTATTTACCTGTTTGTTGAGCTGAGCAATGCAAGATTCATCTGCACACGTCTTCAAAAACAAATGCCAAACACAACGTTTTTTTTCTTTTTGTCCTTTTTGTCTTTCTGATTTCCATCAAAAGGAAAAGCCTGGGTACTGTTCCTGACTCTCAGCAGTTTTAAGACATTTGGTACAGTGTGTATAACCAGGTTCATCAAATCTTTATAAGGCCAGCCGCTGACATGTTTCTGCCGTGCCTCCTACTGCAGTTAAGGTTTTATTAATGAGACTCATAAGCCTATAAAGAGAACATATGAGCAAAAACACAACCAAGTTTGTCAGCTTGTTAGTTACATCTTCTCTATACTACAGTGTACAGCACCACCACTCTGCTTTTTTTTTTTTTTTTTTTAAAAGTAGCATGTTATTTCCCTGACTGCTGTTGCCTCAGATGGCCTTCATAATTGTGGCAGGGATCTGTGCCTGTCTCTACTTCCTCTTTCTCTGCTTCATGGTTTTTCAAGTCTTCCGCAACATCAGCGGTAAAAGGACGTCCCTGCCTGCCATGTCCAAAGCCAGGCGCCTGCACTATGAGGTGGGTGTTTTCATCTGGCAATCTTGTGTGTCTAATATTTCATTATTAGGATTTCTCTGCCACATGGAGAATGTTTTACTTTTTAATTAACTGTTTCATGGCTTTATCACCCTTTTAGGGTCTGATTTTCAGGTTTAAGTTCCTCATGCTGGTCACACTGACCTGCGCTGCCATGACGGTCATCTTCTTCATCATCAGTCAGGTGTGTGCCATAATGCTATGAAATGGGACATCCCCAACATTTAGGACTAGTTAAAGAACGATTGATGAAGTTTTTTATTTGTTACTATAAAAGCTATTTTCCTACTGTCCCAAAAACATACAAGCACCGTGCCACAGATCCCTCCACTCTAAAAACGAACTCTGTATTTGTTGTCCAGGTGAATGAGGGCCACTGGCACTGGGGAGAGCACACAGTGCAAGTGAACAGCGCCTTCTTCACTGGCATCTATGGCATGTGGAACCTGTACGTCTTTGCCATCATGTTCCTCTACGCACCATCCCACAAACGCTATGGAGACGAGCAGTCAAGTGGTCAGTGCATCACCGGTAACTATATACTTCTAACTTTCTAAAGACGTAACATGGATTGAGTTTCTGTGGTAAATACTCTATTAGTCCAGAATGAGGTTCACTCATATCCATCTATTGTAGCATTAAAGTCTTGGATATAAGCAAGACAAAAAAATGAATACAATAGATAATATACCAATAGATACATCTTAAAAAATAAGTTTCTTCAGATGGAATTCACATCTGTATGAAATTGCGTTAATGTTTTAATTTATTAGTTGGAAAATCTGTTAAATTCAGTTCAGATTAACTGTTTCTTGTTCACTTTACATTTGGGTTGAAGTCTTACAGAACTCATTTAATAATTATTTCAGTTTATTGCCATTAGTTTCCTCTAAGTGTTAGATAAGTAAACCCTAATCGCCTCATCATCTCATTGTATTGCGGTTAATGGTTAAATTTCATTAGTGTCCCAGTAGCTCTCACTTGATTCTGATGGGGGGGAGCAAGTGTCTGTCCTCTGCTGTAAAGCTGCCTATTCATCCAAAGTTTGTTTTTTGGAGAAGGGGGAAGGTGGTGATTCAGAGGGACCCAGATTCCCAGGGGAAAGAAGGGTCTCTTTGGCCCAAGAGGGTGATTTTAATGGACACCAGGCTTCCTTCCAGACAGAAAGGAAGGGAACAGTGAGGAGGGGTTAGTGGGGGGAGGGGTGGAGAGCGGGGAAGTAATGAAAACCATCCATCCATCTCCTGACGTCAGTGACACAGGGAGAGAAAAAAGGGTTTGAAGTTCTGGAAGGTTTCCATGAAGTGCGTTAACCAATCTCAAGGGAGGGGCGCAGCCTCCCTCTCTCTCCATCCAAGTTTCAGTTTCTGTGTTGATACACTTTATCAGCTCTTGAGTTTTACTTCTGTTTCAAACAAGCAGAAAGTATTTGTTAATGAAATTCAGCTCAACCAACAAGATGTGCGTTGCATCATCACCTGCAGCCATACAAAGGAATGTGCACAACCAGAACACAGAAGACAAAATATATTCTCTTAAAACATTTTGCACATTATTGGTAATACTTGTGTTAATGATGCATGTTTGTGTGTGCAGGAGATGCTGGAGCAAACAGCGGAGAGGACATTCAGTTGACTACTACTATCACCCATGTTGATGGCCCTGGTGAGATCTACAAGATGACTGGCAAAGAGGCCCAAGAGTAGATTTCACACTGTAAGACTTTCAGACTCCCCCTCTACTACCTACTGCTCCAATGATCCCCTCCCTCATATCTGTAATCAAATAGGCTTTTTCTCCTTACATCCCTCTGGCCCTAAAGTGGTCACCTTGCATGATAACTGCCAGTCCCACAGTTGGTCTTCTTTCAGCACTGAAACCTCAGCTGACTAACTTGTTACGTGCCACCACCCTGTTCCCAGTTTGTATCTCTAAAGGCTGAATATTATTAATACTCCTATCAGTTGTGGTGGAATTGTGTTCATACATTTCATGCTTTATGTAAACTCTGTTGTAAATATTGCACAACACTTTTGACACCAAAAAAAGATTTGAAAAAAGAGAAACATTTCTTGGTAGTCGAGACGTATTTGCTAGCAGTCACACTATTGTTTTTACATGATGGTGTATGAACTGAGCTTTTGACAAAGATGGACAGCAAGATTTTGTTGGCACATTTTAACCATTCGGTTTATTTTTCTACATAATTACCTGTTATGTACTCTGTCATATACATACTTTTCCATAGAAAGTAGGTCATGTTGAGCACTGCTGTCAATCTTAGCCTTTCAAGTGGTAGAGATTTTTTTTTTTTTTTTTTTTTGTATGTATCTTTGGGGTAAATGTACAGACCACATAGCCACTTTGGGAAATGCATACTGTACGTTCATTATGTTACAATGTAGATATCTATTTTTTATAAAGTGCATATTTTCAGCTTCACAAAATATATGCCTCAAGCTCCATCAATGTTTTTGAAGTTGACTGTAGCCTATTATCTATGGTCCGTAGTTTGTTTTTGCTTTTTATGATAATTTAAATAAAAAAACCTTTTACTTAACACCCTTGTGTATTGTCATTATGTTTGGTGGAAATTACGTAATATGTTTTACGTAAAATTCAGTTTTTATTTGCCAGTAATTTCATCACAAATTAAAGCACAGAGTGGTAATATCTCTAAAAAATTAAGGCCATCCTTTACCCTGTTTAAGATAATAGTGAACCTAACTTAAAGCTCTTCATACTATAATGGATAAACTTATTAGAAAACTTTGAGTGGTTATGCTAAAATACTCCTATACTACACATCAGCTGCAAGGCTATTTGAAATAAACTAACATTTGTAAAGTGCAAGTATGGCACTATTGAGTGTGAAAATCTGTAGGGAGAGTGCGCCTCTGCAAGGCACACAGCAGAACAACAAACCAGCTTTCACTTTTCTCATCAGTCAAGTTAGTCAGAGAGCAAAGTGTAAGACAGGAAGTTGTGGTTGCATAAATATAAACGCAATTTTCATGTACCGTATTGTTACTGACTAGCATTTCCTTCCTTCTTTCAGAGACTTCTTTTTTAGGAGATGGCTTTTACTACATTACTGACTATTTACTTTACCTGTTAATCAGTACATTGAACTTACCGTAAACAGGTAATCATTTCAGTATTATAAATATAGTATTACTGTTGTGAAGTAAATAAAATCTCAAATGCATAAAAAATATTTTAACAAAGGAGCACATAACTTAACATCTGAGAATCTTAATGTTTTCATATCTTACTATTTCTATTTACTATGTATGCTTTTTTTTTTTTTTTTTTTTTTTTTACATTTTCTATACATTCTACTCACCATATTTAGTTATCACACCAAAACAGCTATGCAAATTGCTTGCATGTGAAAAACTGAATCTGATTCTGATTAATTAATCTTTCTTGCATCAACATAAGGGGTGCATAGCTTCAAGATTCAAGATATTTTACTGACATAGCACACAACAATTACAGGAAGCAGTGTTGGCAATAAATTCTTAAACCTGAGGCTCCCTCCAAAAATGCTGAAAATAAAATAAATGGGGAAGTGCAAAAGCTCAAATTGTTGCAATAGTACCTGGTAATAAAAATAAAATATAGCACACAAATATAAGTGAATTCATGCAAACAAAAGCAGGCACTTTTTACAATATGGCACATTTTTACTAACTTTCAACAGATTCATATTGGATTCTTTTGCTTATTCTTATCTGCTCAGAGTTTGATAAACCTCAATGATGGCTTTATTTTGGAAATCCACACCGGAACTAGCATGTGAGCGGCGGTCAGCTTGCCGCAGCTCGCCTCGGTCGGTCCGCCTCCGCCGCTCGGGCTCGGCTGTTCTCGTCGCGAAGTGTCGGAGCTGAAAAAAAGAGAAAGGAAAGAGAGAGGGAGAGACTGCTCATATTGGGAAGCAGACAGAGAGAGAGAAAAAAGTGAATTAAATATCCACAGCAGCCGTCGGCGGCAGCAAAGTGAAAGCGGAGCGGGTGTGCCGCGGTGAGAGCCGCTCCTCGTCTCCTCGTCGGTGTGCGGTGTCAACACGTTAGCGCCGCGGTGACATTGCGCCGACGGAGCAGAGGGAAAAGGTCTCCTCCCAGTCTGTTGACGGATACAGACACCGCTTCAGGAGACACGGCCGGACCCGACTGCAGCTCACTGACCCCGGCAAGAGAGGTAAGAGAAACGGGCACGTTAGTGACGGACGCGCCGCGCCTCTCATTTATTTCATTTATTATTATTTCTTATTTTACCTGGAGCAGCAACAGTTGTCCTCAGCCTGCTCCACGTTATTCACCGTTTGTCAGCTTTTCACGGTCCTCATCCGTTTATGCAACACAAGCAGCGATTTGAACTCCCAACAATGTGTCGATTTTCCTTTTCTGACACGCACACACACACACACACACACACATTGATATAAACAGGTGTGACTTCATTGGTGTAATAATCAACAGGTGATATCACAAGGTTTACTTAGCACAGTGCTGTCTGGGCCTTCTGCTCTCATTATAAACCTGCCCCGCCTCCCCTTTTCCCACAAACACACACAGTGGCTGTGGCCTCTGTACACACACACACACACACACACACACACACACATGCGGTGGCTGGGGCCTCTGTGTGTGTGTGTGTGTGTGTGTGTAAAAGTGCATACAGAAAGAACCACATTATGACTTCTTTTTGGTTCAAAATAACACTTTGACAGAAGCACCAAGCTGCCACTTCCTCCCCATGAGTGGATTATGCAACAGGTAATGGCTTGCTTCACTGCCACTGTGGTCCTTAACACTTTATGATTATGAGCCTGGTGTGATGGTTGGTTGGTTGGTGGTGGAGGCCCCACACAGGGAAGAGGTGGACGAGATGTTTACATGGAGCATCAACAGCTCTGTTGATGTCCATCCCTCAACCCCCCCACACACACACACACACACACACACACACACACACACACACACACACACACACACAGGCCATTAGGAGGACAGAGTACAGACCAGCCATTGATAAGGCCAACTCATTAGTACCCCATTCGCTGCCATCAAAGCCTACCCCTCAACGCCCATCAACATGAGTGGGTCACACACACACACACACACACACACACACAGTGCACTGGGAGCTCTGGAGGATCTCACACATATACACACTCACTTCCTGCCCTCACACTTGATGGTGGTTGGTGGGTGGTTCGGTTCTGTGCATTAAGTTTCAGCACGAGCAGCTTGATGCTCGGCTGAGAGAGGAAGCGCTCGGTGAGGCGACTGATGTGAGCGTGCGCGGCAAGTATCTGTGTCAGTGGCTTTGCTCACCGGGACATAAGCATGAGCTCTGCGAAGCTTGCCTGTGAGCGTGACCTCTGCAAAGCTCGTCTGTGTCACCGGTTAGTTAGCGGGAATATGCAGCCTCATGTGTTGTTTTTATTAGAGAGGAGGAATGATGACGTCCATGAACAAGCTGCCTTGTCTAATGTTGTCAGGTCTGGTCATAAGGCTGTCTGCTGCAAGTCCTCGGAAAACAAACACTACCCCCCATGTTTTGGTAGAATCTGTACATTCACAAGAATTTGCTCTCTTTTATTTGAATGGATGGAGCAGCCCACTTCCCCAAAATGATGCCTTTTGAAACGTGCGATTGATGTAGAAGTAAAAATGTGACCTTAGACATAAAAAGGCTCTCAGTTACTCCCTCTGCCAGCGTTGGTGGGCTGCATTTGGAGTCCAGTGTGAGTAGGTTAGCCTGGGTTGCTGGCAGGGTTTTAATGTGACGTGGTGGTGCATGTAAATTGATTAGTGACAGAGGACCGGGTGGGCGAGGTGGGAGCAGTGTCTCGCCTGAAGGAGGGAATAGATTAAAAAGTTAGGGGGACACCCTGTGCGGCCAGAGATTGAAGGGGAGGATTTTAAATCTCCAGCTTCTTCTGTCTCCACGTGAGTTTAACTTGCGGAACAATGGCTGAACTGTTGGGATCATGTGGGAAGCGGCGCACGCAGCTGTAACCAATGCTGCGAAAGCTCTTCGGCTAGCAAAGCTTGCCCTGGAAGTGCCATGCATTTCCTCCAACACAGAATGCTGCCCGACCCGATTGGCAGCTCTGTTGGCGACTCTCTGACAAGCAGCCAGTTTGGTGCAGGAGGAAAAACTCGGTGGCGGTGGCAGTGGCGGCGGCCAGCGTCTGAGCCTCACAGCAGCTAGGATCTGTTTCCTCATAGAGCTGTCTGTGGATTTCCCCCCTCCCTGCCTTCTCCCTCCGCAGCTCTTTCACTGCAGAGTTTGTTGAAGTAGGAGGTGGTGTGTATACGTGCCTGTGCGTGCTTGCTTCAGTGTCTTTTGAGTGATCTTACACTACTTCCTTACTGGGCAGAGTGATTCACACATTTTCTCGACATGTGAACACACACACACACACACACACACACACACACACACACACACACACACAGAGAGAGCCAAAGTATATGTTTCTAAAAGTGTCTAAAGTATGTGTTTCTCCCTCTTCAAAGAGAACACTCACTCTTCCTGTTCTCCGTTTCTGACACTCTACATGCTGAACACTGATATTTCTGAGGGGTTTGTACTGTTTGTTAGATTAAACAAGCTGTTGGAAGATGTGACGTAGTGCTCAGAAATATTTATTTTTTACTGATATTTTATTTAGAAATGTAATCAGCAAATTGACAATAAACGTATTGTTAGTTGAATTCCTACATTTTTCTGACATTTTAATGTGCATGTACTTTAAGAAAAACATGATTAGAGCTGAAACAAACAGTCAGTTAATCAACTAGTTTATACTAGTTGATGTATTTGATAATCAAGTAATCATCATCATTCTGATTCCAGCTACTTAAATGTTAATACTTTCAGCTTTCAAAAAAAGACATTTGAAGACCTCATGTTGGACTCTTTATAGACATTTTTCATTATTTCTGATATTTCTGGATAAAATAGTTACTATGTTTAGAGAGAAGACAATTGACAGAGTGATAGCTGATGAAAATAATCAGTACATGCAGCCCTGAACATGTTTTTTTTCATTTAACAAAAGTGTTGAATGTTACCTAAATACAAGTACATATAAATTTTTTAAAAATACCTAAATAAAACAGTGTAAATCTGGCAAAAATCTAATTTCAACCAATAAGTTTATGGTCAATGTAAACTAGACTAGGCTGTTGGAACATGACAGAGGAGTTTGATGATATACCATGAATATAAAGATCTGCTATGTCAAACTGCCCCTTTAATATCTTTGGTTTTAATGTGCCTCTGCAGACAGTCAGTGATCAGGAATGCATCATGGCAGGACAAGAATTTCTTCTGGAACTTTTGCACACATATGATGAGGCACATTGATTTACCAGGCAATTCATTAGCAAGGTTGGCCCAGAAAAACAAAAACAAAAAACCCCACCCTGTTTAATTATTATTTAAAATGACAGAAATACACACCTCTTTAGTAGAAGATGTACAGCAGCCCTTACAGGCTTGTTACAGTGTGTGTGTGTGTGTGTGTGTATGTGTAAGCACTGCATTGTGTGTGTTGGTAGTCACAAGGCCCTAGCCTGCAGTGGTTTGCTTGAATTCCACCCTACCCAGGAGCAGATGTACTGAGAGGAGTGGTGGTGACATTACGGATATACAGTCACACCCATGTGTTGGTTTTGGCAGCAGAATTACTTGCTTTCATAAAATACCAAGCGTTACTGGGGCCTGTTTTTTATTGGCCCAAAATAGACCAACTCAGTAACAAATCTACTTTAAAGCGCAATCATTTTATTAGTTTTGTCTTTTGTCTGTTCTAATTTACATTTCAGAAACTAAAGGGAATGAAATGTTACAGCACAAAAGTAAGGACAGAGTGTGTATTTCAGTCAGGAAGTAAGGCGCTCTTAGTGCTCATGTAACTAATCAGGTCGACATCTAACTCAGATGATGTACAGCAGGAAGTGTTGTCACAGCAACCATCTCAGATAGGTAACAAAGGTAGTGTAATGGACCTAATTTCACCTCAGCCCTGTAAAGTGTGTCAAGATTTTTTTTTGTCTCTGATTTATCGTTGTGACTTTTTCAGTTTCTCTCTCTCCGCCCTCGCTGAAGCTGTGCAGAGCTTGCTTTTGTGACAGGTGACTAACGGAAAGGAAGAAGTGTCATCTCCACCCAAATCAGGAGCATCTAAACACAACTCTCTCATGGCCTCAACACATCTTGAAGGTCCTAGATGACATTAAATATTAAGGATTTTGTTTTTTTTCATGATGTTTTGCAAATACATATAAAGTTTGGTTAAAGATTTATGTTGAATAACTTGAAGCCCAACTAGTAGCAACTACTCTCTCAGTTTAATCTGTCAGCTCAAAAATATTCCACTAACAATAATATCAAAGAAAGACAAGAAGCAAATCCTCATATTTGAGATGCTAGAACTGATGAATGTTCATCATTTTTGTTACATTAATGGTAATTACTCGTTGACGATTAATCTGTTTTTATTAATTAGTTGTTTTGGGTCTAGAAACAGCCAGATTCCCATTGGCTGACAAAAGTTCAAATTCTGCTCATTTTTATGACTGACAGTTTATGTAATTTCTTTCAGTTGTGATGTGTTCACTGGCTTTTGGGGAAAGAAAGGACATTTTAAGCAACAGCTTATGACAGCCTGTGGTGTGTTGTGACTTGCCGTCCCCTACCAAGCTCAGGCCTGTGACAGCATGTTAGGAGCTAACGTTGAAATCCAAAATGCATCTATAGAGGAAAACACACTTGTAGGAATTTTTGCACAAAGCAAAACCAGCGTGTGGATTCTGAGCTCAGGTTTTTTTTGCTGCATATATCTTACATGTGAAAAACAACAGATCATGGTGGGAGTTCACAAGTCAACTCAATAATGTGCTCTCGAGTCTGTGGCCCTTTTTGTACTTTCAACAGGTACATTTTTTTGTGTAACATTGAAGTTGTCGTTTTTGTCACAGCTGTGGAGCAGTGTCCCCACAAAAGAAAATTATTTGTCAGTTATCAAGAAAAAATTCATTTGATTGCATTAAAAAATAATTCCATAAAACCAACTCAATAATTACAAACCTGGCAGGAATACGCACATAAACTCTTTAAGACTTTGTTGTTTGATCGAGCTTGTTCAGGAGGCCACAGCTGGTGCTGCACATGAACTGTTCATCCTCAGCTCTGATTGGACAGAGAGAAGGAAGCAGATAAGATAGGTGTGTTTAGAGTGTAAACTATGTCCAAGGTTGAAGTTCCTTGTAGACGCCGATCTGAGGGTAGATTTGCAACTGTCCCTCTAACTGTCAAGGTTAGTAAATGAGCTGAGAGGCTGACTGCCTGTCAGTACTCGTGAGGAACTTCAGTGTAATGTTTACAGCCGCACACATGTTGGTAATAAAGCCATGACAGCAGTCAGTTTTACACCTGTTACTATAAATATGATTATCAGTTACATATGTTAGATGAACATATTTTGTTTTGAGTTAAAAAAACAAACAGAAAACTAATACAAAATACTCTGAAGCAAAAATACTTGTGATTATCTTTTGACTTTAAATGTGTGTATGATTGAAGAACAAGAAATATTCAATCAAAATGACTAGATTACAAATATTAGATTTATATTATTTATCTTCTACCAAATATACTATATACTGTTTACTTATAATATTTATGTATTATAATGTTTACAGTAATGTGACTTAATCTTAAAAAAGATTAGTTCACATTTTTAAAACATCAGTGAATGAGTAATAAAACATCAGCTTGAAACCAGCTACTTTCAAAATCACAGCTTGTTATTCAAATGTGAATAGCTAATCTAATCGTCAATTTGCTAAATGCAAACTAATATTTTATAATTATATTTTCAGGGCTCATCAAGTCACAATAAAGAAAAAGACACATTTCCAACCTGTATTGAAATGAATACAAAATAATCATTACAATAATGTGTATGCAAATATATAAATATATATATATATATATATATATATATATATATATATATATATATATATATATATATATATATGGCAAATATTACAAACATGGCCTTTAACTTGGAAACAACTTTTCTCTCCCTCTGTGTGTGTGTGTTTGTGTGTGTGTCCATAAGCGCTGTGGGCAGACAGGAGAATAAAGTGTAAATGAGCAAGAAGCATGGGGACTGAGGGTTATGTATAGATGAGTGGTGAGAACGTCTATTTTTAGGTCATTTGTCATCTTCAAACTGTCACATGCAGGGATGTCTCTTTGTTCTCTACCTGCTGTTCAGCTTCAGAGATAGGAGGGGGCACCTGCTACAAACTAAGTTTTTTTTTTTTTTTTCCCCCCCATTGCCTCCCATTTCTTCCAAATCATAACAGGCCAACATCTCAAGAACAAAAACACCAGTTGGGTATGAAATAGTTTTTGAAATGTCCAGATAGTGATGAGCAGCAGGATCTGTCTCTTGCTTTGCGGTCTGATGCTCCTCCTCCTGCTCCTCAGTGGAAATGTCACAGGAGGGGTTGATGTTTGGCAGTGTCTTAACAACCAGCAACTATCAAATGAATAGTGTCTCTCTCCCAGAACGTAAGGCCCTGAAGCACACCTACTGCTACTTTGAGATCTGTGTGTTTGTTTTTAAAGTACTTCACATAATTTGAAGTCAACCTCTCATTTAGTGTTGAACAAAGGGAAACACTGGCGCACTGTGTGATCTGTTTTCTGTATATTTAGCATGATGGTGAGCTTTAAAGGACAGTGTGCTGTTTTAGCAGGATCAAGAAGTTTAAAGAAAGAACTTCAGGTCAAAAGAGCATTAAATAATGCGGTAATTATCATCCACACATCTGCAGTACCCACTGTCTGCCACATGGTGGTGCACTCTGACTGCAGAAAAGGTTCAGAGGTTTTGCTTTAACAAGGGGAAATATGTGACATGGTGCCTCAGCTGTGGGTGTAAATCTAGGTGAAAGTGTTTACACATTATGCCGAGCTGAAAGCCAACGTTTATCTGTCACCCATCCCCCCCCCCCCTCGAATGATAATTAACCCCTTTATTTGTCTCCCTTTGGCCTGTTAACACACACACTCTACACTCTCTCTCTCTCTCAACACACACACACCATCTGTCACTTTGTCACTGCCAGGTAGCCCAAACATACTGTAAGCTTTTATTAAACCTGTCCATTACACTCACTTCTGTTTGTCCTTATGAGAGAGATACAACATGTGTGAGTGTCTGTGAAAGAGGCTTTTTCCCGCAGCGAGAGGCCATGTTGTGTGTGTTGCACCTGTGACACGAGTCAGCTTTCAGTTATTTGTCCTATCAGACGGCTCAGATAGTGAGTGTGTGTGCACCTCTGTAGATCATGTTACTGTCTGGATTATTTACTGGAAGGACTCTATAGTAACCAACACAGGCAGAGGTTCATTAGTACACAACTCTCTAGATGATCTGTTGTTTGTTGCCAACCCGCCTGTAGCCACTGTACTTACAGTGATGCTGCACGTATTCGTATGCTTTTTTTTTTTTTACTTTATTTATATTAAATATGTTTAAGTCAAATATTTTGTAGAGACAAAAAATAGACACATCTGAAAAATCACAAAAAAGATTCAATCTAGCAAGACCACGGTACAGAAATACAGCAAAGAACAATAACAAGAAAGATAATTATCAGCCAATAATAGTAATAACTAATAATGTGTTTGCTAAATAATAAAATATTATACAAATAGCAGTGTCTTGGTTGACACAATACAAAAACACTTAAAGGTTGAGTCATTTACATTTTGGAAATAATCAGTGATGACTCTTCAGAATAACCTCATGATTGTATAAAATGCTGTATGCGTACCTTTCTCCATGCATGCATTTGCTCATGTGATCATTCAGTATGTCAAATGTTTGTACCCATCTCTGTATAGTGGAATTTGTAGGAATGTTTTGTAAAACCACGGCTGCAGTCTGGTTGGACTGGGCAAAGTGCTTTCAAGTACTCCCACTCACAGGAAGACACACCTTTTTGTGAGGACACAAACTCTCCTCACTCGTGTTATTTCCTCTGGCGTTTCACAAGACCGTAGCCCAAATATGGACATATCCTGTCGTAGGTCAACCCATTTCCTGTCAGACAGGTAAGGACTAATGGGAATGGATATGACTTCCTTTAAAGCGCAAACACGCACATGTTGAGAGTGTGTTGTTTTAGCAGCCTACATGTGCCTTTACAGCAAATCTTGCACTTTTCATCCCTTCTGATAAGCAAAAATATAAGCAATATTGTTGCAAATTTTGCACAAAAAAAATCAAATTGTTAAAAAGTCATATACAGTGGTGCCTTGACTTACGAGTTTAATTCATTCCGTGACGGAGCTCGTAACTCAAATTACTCGTATGTCAAATCAAGTTTTCCCCATTGAAATGAATTGAAATGCCATTAATCCGTTCAGGACCCCCCAAAAACACTGCAATTTTTTGTTATATGTTTTCTAAGTAAGAAAAATGTACTTATAAATAAAGAATATTGTATAAAATTATTTTCAATTTTGATCATCATTTCTTTCTTTAATTCAAGTGCACATCATCCGCTTCTTTTCTCAGAACTGTCCTTCGCACTCACTTTCTTCAGACACATGGTTGGAAAAACGAAGTTTTGCAAAATAACTGAAAGCACAAATGCGAGCACAACACTGCTGCTTCCGCTGCGAACTGAGCGCTTAAAGTGACCGAGTGAGACTCGGGATGTTCACTGTGGCGTTCACTGCGCCAACTAACGGTGGGATATCTGAAGCTTGCTCATAACTCGAGTTTTAGCTCTCAACTCAAAGCAAAAAATCGGCCGAGAGACGGCTCGTATCTCGAAAAACTCGTTAGTTGGGACACTCATAAGTCAAGGTACCACTGTACCTTTTTTGAAAAGGAATAAGCTGATGAAGCTGATCAAGTGACCAATGTTTACAGTTTAAAAAAGTTTTGAATGTTACTGTGTTAAGTCTATAAAAGTGCACATCCCAGTGAATCATTTGCACTTTTTTTCTCTGTTTTGAGAATCACACAGACTGAGCAGTCTTGTTTAAATGTTACAAATTGAGTTAATAAACTGAACTTTTGTTTTAAGTTGTTTCAGATGTTATCTCAGCTCATCTTATTAATCTATTTTAATAATTAGGTGATTGTATGCAGAATGCTGGTGCCAGCAACTCATACGGTGGTTTGTACAGATAAATAAATAAATATTATCAGGAATCTCTGAAAAAAAATCTGTCCCCATGACAGAAAATAATTGAAAACCACTGCTTTAAACTAATTGGAGGAAAGTTTAAGCATTTCATCTTAAAGGCCCTGATGACAAATGAATCATTCATAAAGCTTATAGTAGAATCAGTTTGTGTGTGTGTGTGTGAGTGGGCTGGGGAAACAGTGTCACTTTGATGGATCCCTTAATTTCTTTAGCACTCTTTATGAGCCTATGAGGAAGTTTGCTGGCATCCCAAACAAAGGTCAGTGTGTGCGCCTCCTTACTGAGGCCTAGTCGGGAGTCTGGAAAGGAGCTCGGCACCTGTTGCATTAGGGATTGCATGTTGGTGTTTGAGAGGAGAGGCCGCACCCCCTTTTTCTGTCATCCTCGGGGCCCCAGAGTTTTTTGTCTGACGCCACACTACGTTTCTCTGTTCAAATCAAGCAGAAACAGGTGTCCGAGAGATGCACAATCACAGCCTGTCTCCTTGTCTGTGGTCTCAGCATCTCCTCAGTTGCAGAAATCAGGTGCCTCATTCACACTCTGTCAAACTGAGTCAAGTTTAAAGAGCTCCAGGGCTTTGTTTGACTGTGATTTATCGAGCCATTCTCTGTGTTGTGGTGCACGGTGGAACAAGGCTTCACATTTTGTCCAGGAATGGCTCTCGTACAGTGGCTCCTTGTGCAGTTACCTCTCTGAAATGAGACAAATAGGCAATGTTCCCTCTGCACGGGCTTCTTGTGGAAAACCAGACAGTTTCTGATTGTGTGGAACATTTTTTTTCTTCACCAGGAGCAATCAGCCCCAGAATCTGCAAGCCAGACATTTCATACTGACTGCATCTGGGAAAAAAATGATTACATCTCCGTGTACACAGATCCCTATATGTTGAACACACAGTAGTGTTTTGTTGAGACTTTTGAGATGCAACCTCGTGGCTCCCTTTAGCTAAGCAGCTTTCTGTAACTACTGTTTTTTAAATTTCTTCTGCTGAGGCTATAGACATACCTAGATTTTAACTCCAACACAAGTGTCTCACTGTCCCCTCTGAAATACACAAAACTGCTGGTATGAATGAGACAGGTGAACCCGGTGACCTCAGAATTGACCCACTTGTGCTGAGAAATGGACCGAGGATGAAGGGAGAGGAAGTGAGGGGAGACGAAGGCAGGACAAGGAGGAGGCCAACATAATTTTTGAAGGGATTCGGGGTGGGTTGCAGAGGAAGTGGCCTTGGTATGACCCACGACGCGAGCCTCTTCCTCCACCCGACATGTCTTTGAAACTGCTGGATGAACAAGAGTTGCAGTGGTTGGTGGGAGGAGCAGCCATTCATGTGGTGTGTGATTAATAGTAACTCAGACCCCTTTTTTTGTGTGTGTGTGTATAGGGGTGGGGGTTTGTAAGGCAGTCTGGCTGTGTGTAAGTCAATGCGTCTGTCTGCTCCTGTTCCTGATGTATTTTAACCAGTAATTTCAGCTTTCATGCCTTGCTGTCTTAAATGTCTTGTGACTTAAATGCAGTCAAGCTGCTTCATTTATCTGATTCACATTAAGTTAATGAGTTTTTCCATTTTCCCTCTCTGTTTCCTCCATCTCTGTAAATTTGCAGATGTTTTTGAAACTTTAAGTAAGACTTTAAGTAGTTGACTAGTGAGTCTGTGCTGTGTAATCACATTAATTCCCCATCGTGCATTATCGTGAGTGACATCAGGGTTTTTTGATTTCATGGGACTTTATGCAGTGGTGACATTCTTTTGTGCGTTTGAGCTTTCGTGCACTTCCCTCTTTTTAAGGGGCCCTTAAGTTGTTATGCATGAAGCTCAGTTGAACATGTGCAAACATATCTGCCATTGCTGGATGATTACTGTGAAGTCGTGCACAGATATTCATGAAGCCTAACGACTCTGGTGATCCCCTGCTTTTTCCTCTGTGACCAGAATTAGGGGTGTGGATTTGAGTTAAATATCTCAACTATTGGATGGATTTTTTTGGTACACACATTCACCTCTCTTAGGATGAAGCGCCACCAGCAGGGTTAAATTTCAGTCACAACCTCACAGAGCTGCGAGCATGGCTGGAGAGTCTTTTTTGTTTTGTTAACAGAAATCCTGCATTACAAACTGGAGATGTGGAGTGTGAAAGAAGTGGGCATTTAGACAGCAGGGTGTCTGTCTCTAATAATAGAAGATAATAAAGATTATGATCAGATAAAAGATAATAAGATTATGTTCAGTTACATTATGGGAAATGTAGGATCCTCTTATTTTCTGAGCTTGACCCATAGATATTTCTGTTGCTGCAGTATTACCACATTGTGTAGGTCATTTCATATCGAGATAATTTAGCACATTGTCTGCAGAGGTGTAGTTGTTTAAGCACTGGAGCACAGCTATGACGCATACACAATGAATGCATGCATTAGTTGACGTTGTGAATCAGTCAACACTCCTTAATGTTGATATGAAAACTTGCATTCCATTTGTTTTTATCATCACTCTTGCATGACATACACTTTAATGTTATACCTTTGTTTTGCTGTGTCAATGAATAAATAGTTTTTATAAAATCATGACATGTTGCAGCATAATTTGGAGTCCTGGCCCTGTTCTGTTTCATGTTCTCTCAAGTTCATGTTTGTTTGTGTTGCCTTCATGAAAGTGTCCTGCCAGCATCTGTGCCAAAGAGCACAAAATGTCGTCCAAATGAGGGTAAAGAGTGTTATTTGCGTCACATGACAAATATCGTCATATTGCACAGCCATAGCTGCTGCTGCTTCAATTTTTCACCATTCTTTTTTAAAACAGTCTCTTGTGAGTCTCCCAACCATAATGGAAGTCTAACACTAAGTAGCTGCAGTGTTCCTTTGATAGGATCTTATATGGATATATGCATACATGCAAGTGCAAATATAAATGAGTCAATGAAAGACTAATCCAGCAAATCCATTCTCTTCTAGGTGGGATTTTCCACAGCAGATAAAACGATGAGTGCTTGAAAGTTTTTAACAATACCAGGAATGCAGATTTAATTTACTTTTTGTTGTTAGTTGATGAATCTTACACTTATTACTTCAAACAAGCTCCTCACACTTATTCACAAATGTAGTTTTTGTCTCTGATCAACATAACAAGTGTAATTCTTTCCCTCCTGTTTTGAGTCTTGGGTTTTTTCTGGTCTTGGCCTTTTGTCCAGACCCCATCCCTTCTCCAGCTAAGTAAAGACCAAAACCTTCATCTTTGTCGTAAAACGATCATAAAACCAGTGACCTGGCCTTGGACACAGCGGTACAGTAAATGCTAGCAGAGTTCATTGTGAGAATGGAGTCATGTCGTCATCCAGCTATTAAGGCTTGAGTTCATCAGTAGATATTCATTTTAATAATACTTTAATGTTTGCTCCAGACGCAGTAGTATCATAAATGTGCATTTTTCACAGTGACTTTTGCATTTTTCTAACTGTAAATTGAGGAATTCTGAGTCAGCACAATTATCTCTCATTTTTGGACCCTTTCCACCAACTTGTTCCTGTTTAAGTGTTTGTGCGTGCATGTTCCTCCTCATGGTACTTGTCTCGAGCAGTCATGTGCAGCAATCTCATGCCTGTCATTCCTGTCCTTGTTTGTTCAGAAATGTCCCCTCTTCTGTGCAGATAATGTGGATCATTGGGTTCTGAGTTACACGCAGTCAGTGCTATAGATAGAGACACTGTGATGTCATGTGCGTTCTCGTTCAGTACTTCTGAACTTTTCTCACGCTTCCTGTGAGCTGAAGGAACTCTTACAGCTGCTGTTCTTTCAGCACCGAGCGGCCTGGAGAGCCCTATTGTTTTAAAATGGAACAATGCTTTCAGTGTCTTGGGTGTGCTTTTTTACTTTTAAGCTATTAGATCTAAAGTGAAAGTGATTCGGGTTTCACTTCTCTCATACCCTAGGTGCTGCGATCCTTGTATCTTATCCCTGTTCAGTACAGCGATGACACACAAGGAAGGGAAACCGCTTGAACTCTGGGGAAGAGAAACGATACCTTGCACTGTCGCTGTCTGCCTTTTGTACTCTGACCTCTGAGGACAAAGGTCAGCAGCTTGTAGGCAAACAAATTTCACCCTCAGAGCGACACACTAGAATAAGTGTTGCTTCTCAAATATCCATAGGTTTCATGGGGTGGTGCCAACGTTTGACTAATGTCTCGTGCAAAGGGAGATGTGGGTGCTCTGGAATGTGGATGCAGTTTCAGTGATGCTTTATTTGCATTTGTAATTCGTTGCTGTTGTCGCAGCACAAAACATGAGACAACTGCAATAATACCATAGTTCTAAAAATGAATGTACATGTACAGCATACTATATAATATTTAATTATATTCCTCACAGTTACTGAGTTTACATTCTTTCGTTCTCTTTGTGATAAAGAGCAACAACGGGAGGTTTGCTTTGTGTCATTACTAGAGAGTAGAGTACTACCTGCAATCACCATGTTTACGTTCTGGTTTTTCTAGACTCCCCAAAAAGAGGAAGATTACTGAGATTACTTCTTGGTGCCTTTGATGTTGTCTTCGTTGTCTTCTTAGCAGTTTCCGCTGGCATCCGAAGCTTGTAGCAGAAAACACACAAGCAGGCCAAGCTGACCAATCCCAGTTCTTGTGGTTTCCACATGATGTCTCTGTAGCAGCTGTGGGCCTGATGTAAATTTAGATGTTTGAAGAGACACACGTCAGCTACAGCGGCTCCACGTAGACTCCAAAGCTGTGCTTTAATCCCTTAACACAGAACCATAAATCCATTTTAAGGGCATTCTGGTGCCATGAGAGGGGTTGTTCTTGATATTCTGCTGTTCTGATTGAAATGTTTTATGATGGCGTGCCGCAAGCCAAGGGACGCCGCAGCTTTGTCTCCTGGCAGTAGGAAGGGGATCCTCCTAATTCAGCACTGCATGGGAAATTCCTGTGAATGTCCCAGGCAGGAATTACAGTGAATTCAATGTGGAGTTTCAACACAAAAGTGAAAACTTTTCTAAAGGTTTTTTTTCTCTCTCTCTCTCTCTCTCTCTCTCTCTCTCTCTCTCTCTCTCTCACCTCTCTCGACAAACCCTCCCAGACACAGGAAATCATGCAGCCAGCATTTTTCCACCACTAATCCCTTTGTCCTGTTTAACAGGGTTGGTAGCTGCTATTGATTTCAGAGCTTTCACTGTATTTTTCTTAATAGTCAAAACCTGGCAAAAACTGGTCATTATCTCCATTATTAGCTTGAAACAATAACATATACCTAAATATCATAAAAGGCACATGCCAAATATCCACTAACAAAACTGGACTTTGCACCATCTAACACACACACACACACACACACACACACACAGATATGCAGTCTTTATCTAACACAGGCACACACACCCCATCCCCATTTATCTCACCCTCTGACTAATCCCATTTCCTCTTTACTTAAAAAAACACACTCTCCTTTATGACCTTTACGTTGTTTTCTAATGAGCTGTGTGACGTCCAAGCCAGTATCAATTATTCCATCCATGCAGGCTGTCTGTTTAACCCTTCCTGCAGCAGGGAGGAGGGGTTGTATGACGGCAGACTAGCAGCTCCACAGACCTTTGGCCTTCTCCGTTCCACCTTCCCTGCAGTAGTAACGTGCATGTGGTTTGACCAGCTCAGGGGTGGAGGCTGGAAAGACTGAAAACTTTTGTTTATTGTTCCATATAGGCAGGGCACTGTTGGGTGAGAGATGGAGATCCATTGTGTAGTATCTCCCTGCCTTCGTCATGAATAGTAGCTTTTCAGAGGCGAGAGGGACTGAGAAGTAAGGCAAAGCACTCACAATAGCTTTATAGCTCCTGTCGCCGGCAGCAGATTTTTGGCATGCAACCAAATGCAACATACATACAGCTGCACAGCTTGCTTTCTCCAGCTGAACTCCCTCTCTCCCTCCCTCACACACAAACTCTTATCTCTCTCTTAGGCTTGGCCACAAGCACACGTCTTTTTCTACAGCCCTCTACCCTACCATTCATTCCTTCCCCTGCATCCATTTCCAGCAAACTCCACTCGGCTTGAACTAAGCTTTCTTTTGTGCAGTTTTTTTTTTCCACAACAATGCTGTTTGTTTTCTGAGGGGCAAAGCAAAGAGACGCTGCCTGGCAGCCTCTCTGCCTAGGTCGCCCGTGTCTCCTGCATGTCACCCTCTGTGCGTCTGCAGTGACGTCTGAAGGGCATTATCTGCCATAGGCCTCTGTTTGTTTTGGGCTGCTCTGGACTTGATAATGGCCCATTACTGGGGAACCAGAGGCTCATAGGCACCTCAGTGGAAACTGCAGAGACCTTGATAATCTGGATGATGCCCAGCTGGCATTCAGCTTTCTAATACTCCACTCCACTTGGAGTACTTTTTAGCTGAAACCAGCTCTACTGAAGCCAGCAACAACACAGACCTGTTGACTATTTTTAGCACATACTCTAGCTGCTGCTGATATCACTGAGGCACTGGCTGCCCTCTGTGTCTGTTTTTGTGTCGCGTCCAGACGTTTGGCATCCTGTGTGTGTCGAGCCCGGGGTTGTGTCTAAATACGTGTTCAACAAAGTCTTTTTACATCATTGGCTCAATATTTCCGGACCTTCCCGTGGAAGGAATGCTAGGAGCTCACTTACATCAATGGAAAGGAGAGACATCTCACAGCCATTGTTGTCGTACTTAACTCTCATCTTCAGTCTTTCTTTGTGCCTGTTGCAGTTTCTTCTTATCTTCTCTCTCGTTATGTCTTTTGTGTAAGCAGTAGTGTGAATAATCTCCTTGTGGCATTTTTATATGGGTTCATCTTAATAATTTTGTCCATGTCTTCACCACATGCACCACACTGTTAACTGACTGCTGATTTGAAAACCTGCTGAAATCCCATTTTAAGACTTTGTTTGTTATCAGTACTCTGGATATAATGTAATGCATTCTTTAATTATGTGGGTATTGTATGTCTTGTTAAAGAGCAGACAGGAATTAAGAGTAGAGACTGATGGAAACATGCACAGGGTCACCTGCTGGACTTGCAGTTACGCTGCCTCAACACCTCAAACCGCTAGACCACCACGATGCCCCAAATGTAACGCGTTGTGCTGTTAAACCTGCAACAACCCTGTTTACTTGGCAATAGTTTTGAAAGAAAGGGAGGTGGGTAAATTTCATATGAAGTGCATACCTGCCATATATTTTTCAGTGTTTTAGTCAGGTGCCCCTCCTGCACACACATACCTGCTGCAGGTATCTAATAGACCTTCATTTGCCTACACTACACTTACACTACATTCCCCATAACATTTAAACCACACTGCACCCACATTTAGGATTACACAACTGATAATTTGCAATCTCAACAATAGGCTAACAGGACGGCTGACCCCGCTAAATGTTTTACTCAGCAGTTCAGGGGGCATATTTTACCACCCGACTCACCGATGTGCAGAGAGAGGTGACATAAGTCAAAGAAAGAATTTGGCCATTGTTTTAATGGTGTGAAAACTTGCCTCTCTGCAAAAGCAAGAGACTGTCCATGTGTGTATTCATCCATAAATGAAATGAATTATTAATTGTGGAAAAGGATAAAAGGACAAAGTTTTTTTATTTTTTAAATTTTTTTAAGTCTAAGTTAAGTCAACATTAGTCAGGTAGATGACTGTGTTAATTGTGCTCTCTGTAGACTAGAGACTAAGTCGAGGTTGTCTGTCCAGAGATGGTTGCCATGTGCCTCTGCTAAATCCTTACATACCAAAGTGTTGCTTGTCCCCTCTATTATCACTGTTATCTGTCATTATGTCAGTGCCCCTGACATACATGCTGCTCCTCTGCAGTAACAGCCTCTGTGTGTGCAGTGTTCACACAATCCTGTTCTCAATATCAGACTGTTTAAGGACACCGATTAGCTTACTTGGCTCGGTATCTCATGGATGTGCTCACCTTATCTAACTTGACATGCAGCTTTTTGTTTTGTAGTGTTTTAGAAGTGAGTTCATAATGAACTGGGTTGACTTGTAATTCCTGCAGCATACCTTGTCAGCCGTCTAGTCTGTGCTTGAAACAAGGAATCATTCATAGGTTATTTGGACAGGAATGAGTCTCGAGTAATTGCACATGAATTTAGGATTTAGAAATCCTGCAGAAATGAGTCCAGTCTAGTCTTCTGTCTAGACACTGTGCGGCTGTGTTACAGTGTGCTGGATTGTTTTTTTTATCCTGTCAAACCACAGAATTTACAGGATTGTGTAGGTTGCCAGATTCTGAGAAGCTACTGTGTGAGGGTTCAGCCAAAATGTTTCACGGAGATATAGTCAATGTTTTTGCGTGTTATTTGTAGCACCACATGTTTAATCGAAGCAACCTTCCATTAACCTTTGCCCAGCCCTGCAGCAGCTTTTCCAAGAAATGTCTGCTCACACAGGAATAATGTTCACTCCTCAGCCAATCACAATGAAGCAGTTTTGCAACCCAACATAGAGAGCGCTGAGTTTCCCAGTATTCCCTCTGTACTCGGTGTGCTGCCAGTGGCCTGGGCGGAGTCCTCTCAGCTTTTATCTCAGTGGCCATACCTGCGGCTCTGGGGTGGTGCACACAATCTAGTTTTTGCTTCTCTCAGCTGTATGTTCTTCACCGTGGGCTGTGCATGCACGCAGTTGATAAACCTATGCTGTTGTCTACATTGCCTGTACTACTCTTACTGAAGGAGTTATGGAGGTTTTTGGATGAATTGATCAGTCATTTTGTATATGTAATGTATGTAAATTAGTCCAGAGTGGCGTCAAATGTTTAGTTTTGACCAGCCAGCAGTCTAAAACCCAAAGACATTCAGTTTACAGTGATATTAAACACAGAAAAGCAGCAAATCCTGCAATGAACAAATATTTGCCATTTTTGCTCAATTAAACAGCTGAAATTATTAAAGTATTAAAGTAGTTGTTGTTTATTATGTGTTGATTGACTAATCGATAAGATGACTCATTGTTTCAGTGCCACTGAACGTTTTTATGCAAACTAAACAGGAGAGGATAGAAAATACAGCGGAGTTGCAACTAAAGTTTGCCGTCAAGGCTTTTACTGATGTTAAAAAGGTGTTTTGGGGGATTTATGGAATAAGGAATTGTGTTTGCAGATGACCTGTGTTGCCTCCAGTCTCTACAGTTTCTGTTTATCCTGGTAAACAAAATCATCCTGATATTTTCACTGTCAACTGCATGGAAGTGGCTGCCAAAGAAACCAGGGCAGCTCATGTCCTTTCTCTTTTCTGGTGGGAAAGTAGTGATGTCACTCTGGTGGTTCTCACAGAATGAACAAGTGCGAACCCACACCATCTCCTTCCTGCCTCACCCTGTCTCTTTCACAGGCCGACGCAGTCCGCAGCCAGAGTCTCTCCCTCTGGCTCATAAACACAATCCCACTTCACTCAGCAGCAGGACTGATGACCGAGTGTTATAGAGTTTGATAAGCACGGCAGCAGAGTGAGAACAGGCCGGTGTTTATAGCAAAGCAGGAGGGGATCTGATCGCATCAGCAACGAGTGCCAGTGTAGGGTCGTGTTTTAGGTGTAGCATGAGACGGTTTTTCACTCAGTTGGAAAACTGCTGACTGGCAGGAAAGAGTATGAGAAGGCTACTTTTAGTTTCGCCTGCAGACTGGGTAACTCCTGCCTAGGAGTGGGAGAGAGACGGTGTGCAGGAGGGAGGGGCGTACATGAGAGAAATGACAGAGTTGTGTGTGTGCGGATACGCAGGGGAGAACAACCAATATACTGGCTTGTGGCTGGGGCCCAAGTCTTTGAACTCTCTTTTGTTCAAAGCACCAGACATCTGTCTAGACTCCAAATATCGCCTTTCTGCAATTCACTGTTCTTCACCTCTCAGCTGGCAATATAAAGTCAGACAGACGCCAGGCAGGAGATATTTCAGGGACACGACCAGCAGAAGTGCAAATTTCAACTTTGATTTGGATTCTAGCAGATAAGAAAGTAAAGTTCTTGTGCACAATCACATATGTCTGCAGCATGCATGAAGATCAACCTTCTTTGAGTAATAAGTCCTGCTATGCTAGCAGCTGAGCGCTCGCATCACCATGGCAACATATTCACAATGAAAATGACGACATGTTAATTTTAGCAGATATAATGTCCATGTTTGATAATTAGCACTAAACTCAACATACTGATGAGAATGTCATTAGTTTTGCAGATATTTGGTATAGATGAAAAGTCAGAGGATGTCCAAAGTTCTTACAGATCCTCCTATAATGTGAATTTCTGTACCACAACAATCCATCCAACAGTATTTCAGTAAGAACCTAAGTGGTGGGTTGAACATAGATGCTGCTAGTGTGACTAATAAACACTTACGCAAGTTTAGGAGTAACTTAATTTGGTATGAATCTGGTATGTGTTGTTTTCTCCATCCATTCATCTATCCATACTTTATTAAATGAGTATTGTCCACAGCAAAATGAATTATTAGTTACTATCTTCTCACTACTGTGCACTACTGGTTAGTGCACCACCCACAGGGTGAGTTCAGGCAAGTGCATATGCTGTTTGCAGACAGTTGACTTTTACGCGTGTTCAGCTTTGGAGTATAATGTTGAGATGTGTATTCTTATCAGTTTCAAATCTGTGTCCGGACAGGAGTGAGATCAACCAATCGGCTTTCCCGACACGCAGGTTCCCACGGCATGTTTTAATTATACCTTCACAGAGGCATGATCTCAGCCTTACTCTACAGAAGTGCTCTCTCTCTGAGTTATTGAAGTCAGTGAAGCCAGTTGTTAAAAATCCAAGCAAAATACTCTCCAGTGTCTATTATTATTTTTCCCCAAATAGTGAACTGTGGGCGTGAACTTTCTGTTTTTATAGCCCTAAAAACCACAAAGGAGAGGGCAGAAAATGACTGATATGTTATTCTGACGTGAATGGAAGATCTTTGTAAAAAGCAGGATCTTTGCCTACCTATCATCACCTCACGTCAAGTCTTAAGTGCAGCCGGCACTACTTAAGCCCTAAAGCAGTTCATTTCCAGCAGTGTAACTTTATTACAAAAGCTGCTCCGGTGTGAAAAGCCTCAGATGGAGACGCACTGAAGGGACCACACATACTGTACAGCTGACAGGGCTGACTCTTCTCTCAGCCTTTGATGGATGTCGTTTGTGTTCGTCAGCTGCAAATTTAAGAGTTTTCTTTGGGTCTTAGCTGCAGTGTAGTAGCAGTGTGAGACACACACACAGTTTTTCATCTCTGAGTGTCGGTGTTAATGGCACTGAGTCATAATGGCTCCCTGTTCTTCATACTTTGAACACTGCACTAATGAATCGCATATGTGCGGGTGGATTTGTGTGTGTAAGGTAGAGCCGAGCAGGCGGCTCTGTGCAGTAGGTGGTCCTGGCTGCTGTGTGTGTGTGTGTGTGTTATGATAGGGTGGGCTGTGAAGAGGGTGGTCTTTTTCTGATCCTTGTAAATTGGGGTAACTTTTTTTTTTTTTTTTTTGCAAGGCTCCTATATGTACATGGTGGTGCTTGATGCCACACACTCTCGCTCACACACATTGGTGCCCTCCTGTAGAGTTTCAGTCAAACTGGTGCTGCTGGTAGCAGCTGGCATCACATCACAGGAGCTGCACAGTTTGACTGAGGTGACTTACTTTGGATGGTTTGCCTGCAAAAATCACCTCTGAGTGCCGCTGGGATATAAGTGCCTCTTCCTGCCTGGTTTACCTTCCTTCCTCCGTCTGCTCATTATACTGGTTGTACTGATATTTTGGTGCCAGTAATAGACTATTAATTCTGTCTTTACTTAATCTGCAATTACAGCTATAGAAGTCTCTTTTTACCCAACATGTCGTGTTACCACGTGACAGACGAATGCATCACAGGGCTACTTTTCAGTGTGGCTTGCTTGTAAATCTGTACTGGAACTGAAGAAATGCACAGCTACACAGTCCTTGAAAAATTACTAAAATTCTCTACAGTGAAAGGAGGAGCACCTTATCATTTTGATTAAAATGTAATGAATTAAATGAACTTCAATATGAGGAACAATTATTATATGAGAAAAACATAACATCACACACTTTATGTTTATTGATACACTTATAACTTCTAGGTCATCATATTTGAGCACTCTTACGTTTGCATTTTCGGTTTTATTATATCAGAAATTTCCTTCAGAGGTCTGGAGTGACTCTGCCCAGTTTCTCCTGTTTCCCCAGTTAACCCAGCCGGTTAGAGCTGTTTTCAGCTGATGTGGCTGTGATCGCTCTGCTCTGGTTTTCTGTGCAGTTCCAGTCAGCAGAGATAGCAGTGTTATGGATAATTAGCTCTAAAGTTTCTGCAGCGATGGTTTCCAAGACAAAGGAGCTCTCCGGGTGTAATTTTCACTGCAGCCCTGCCGTGTGAAGGCTGTTTGCACTTCTTATGTTATCTCTTAATTCATTGTAGTACTTGATCAGCAGCTTCTGTACTGTGTTTGCATATTGCACAATTTATAAACCATGCAATCTGGCAGCAAGAGGAGGTCCATGTTCTTACCTGGCAGCGGTAAATTATCTGCTCAGAAAAAAAGCCTTTTGAAGCAAAGCACAAAGAAGTTGCTGACTAACCTGTGTTTCAGTTGAAGGACTGGCACAAAAGATTTGTACAACTGAACTTTCCAGCCAGCAGGGAAAGTCTTTGAATTCATTGTCAAAATGTCAAAAGTAGTACCTTAAACGAAGTGTGATGAGAATCTGGTCATGTTCTCATACTGCACCGTTTCATTGAAGACTTGACTGATGTTCGTAAGACAAATAAACATATGGCACTCAGCCTGCATTAGCTTGATCTAAAGACCTCCAGACTGTAGAAATAAATGGCCTCACTCATCATGTAAAGATAAAAGTTTTTTTATCTGCCTCCTTCGCCCGTGGTGCCTCACCTTTATGACTAAGCTGAGAATAGTACTTTAAAAGGATTGTTCACTTTGCATTGGACAGCATGACCCTTTCATGTCTCACTTTCATGTTATCAGTAACATTGCAGCTCTTTGAGTCATCACTGGCCACATGTCCTTTGGAGTCATTACTTGTCTTTAGATGGAATTAAAACTCTCTAATCAGGCACTCCCCACCAGAAATGAGAAAATGGAGATTTTCCTTCCGTTTCCATTTTTTTTGTCTTTAACCCTGCCCCCCTCTTTGTTCCTGTGACAAATAATGAGCAGTGTGATCCAGCTCACAGCATCAGAGGCTGTCTACATCCTGCAGGGTAAATGGGTGCAGACAGAGTTGGACAAAACCAACACAATGTCCAATATGTTGTGGTTTTTCTATAAAAAAAGAGTACATCTTACTCTCAACTGTTGCATTCACAGCCCCTTCCTGTATTATCCTTTAAATTTACCGTTACTGTGACTGAGATCTGATTACACAATACTGTACACTTACAACTTGAATGACGTGTCTGGAGCGTGCATGCACAAAGATATTGAAATTATTGTGTTTACAATCCTATTAAACATTATACTGAAGGAACAAAATGCATATTTCATTGCTTAAGGCATGTAACAGGCTATTTTTCTAAATAAATAAACCTCGAAACTAAGGAACAATTTCTTCTGAGTTTCACAATAAACTTCTGAGAAACTGTACTTGAAGCTTCCTGTTCTCTACTGAGAAAAGTTTTGCTGAAAGCGTGGCGTGTCACAAGAGGCTGTGTATGTTGTAAAGATGCTTAAAGGAAATCCGTGTGCTTTGAGATGTATAACAGACAAACGGCAATAAGAGGAAGTGAGAGGGCAGGGAAGAGACACGCAGAGCCAGAGCTCCCACAAGGACTGCAGGATGTGTCCAGGCTTGTTCCCATCCAGTCTATCAATGATTAGCAGGAAGTGGAATCACAAGTCCAACCCACAGCGCTCGAATCCTTCGTCCCCAGACATCAGCCGTTCAGTCACATACGACACTGAAATCTTTACGTTGCTGTAGCTTTCTGTTTGATTACAGATAATCCTGCATGTTCAGTCATTGTTGGAGTTAAGCACCTTTCCCCCAAGCTAACACTGTATACATGGACACCATGTGCCATTATTAGGCTGGCAGCATAGGTACTGCACAGCTTTCACAAGAGTCTCTTAAAACCAAAGAAAAAAAAGACAAAATGTAAAATGACAAAACTACATGTTTGCACAAAAACGTAAAAAAGAAGAAGATTTGCATGTGCATGTGAGCTTGCCTCATTTGAATGTGTGCTTGTTGATGAAAAAACCTTGCTAGTGATGTCATTTTTGGGAACAAGCCGGCGGAGGAAGAGGAAGTGTGGAAGAGTAGACATTGATCTTTGTTGTACCACCATCTGCATGGTTTACAACGTACTCACCTGCAGTAGCTATAGTTAAATCATTTACCGGCTGAAAATGAACATGAAACTCTTCCCTGCGCACATCATGTTCCTGCCCCCTGCTCCTGTGGCTCATTGTGTTGACTTTATGTGATACATAACGTGTTTTTTTTTTTTTTTTTTGCACATAGCTGCTCTGGGTCCAGCCTCATTACGTCTTAACACGATCAACCTTTATCACACAAGGGTCTCGCTCTCTTCAGTGTTATTCAAGCTTTTCTTTGGTGTTTCTTTTCGTTACAGTGTTGTATCGCCCAGGATGTCTTCGAAGGCTCACGGTTCCAATAACATCGCACATGCCCGACGGACGGTGCAGCAGCTGAGAATAGAGGCAAGCATTGAGAGGATAAAGGTACGATGCAACGATAAACCATGGAATGCATCCGCTTTCCATGCATCTTCATTGTCCAATCATTACATCCAACAACACAGTTATCTGCTCCAGCTTTTCTGCTCCAGTTTCTTTGTTTCAGCGATTTTCCTGTTGTTTAATTTCCCTGCTAATAAATTATTCATGCTTTTGCAGAATAACACATCAGATATCATAAAATTGTATATAATTAATTATGTGTAATTATTATATTTTGATTAATATATTATTATAAGATGTCTTTAAAAGAATAAAAATGTGCCCAATGTAGTAAAAATCTTTGTGTCTGATTGGCTGCTTCACCATATGATCACTTAAGAGCTGCTCTTATAAACAGTTTCTCATGCCTTTATACCTTAAAATGGTTTGTTAGAGTGTAAATGAGATAAAAACACTTCATCACTGAATTAAGTTCCCTCTGTATCCTCCTTTGTCTCTGTAGGTATCCAAGGCCTCTGCAGACCTTATGAACTACTGCAGTGAACATGCCAGAAACGACCCTCTCCTCATGGGCATCCCCACTTCAGACAATCCCTTCAAGGACAAAAAACCCTGCACTATATATTGTAGTGGATGCCACTTAGCCTTTATGTGTTTGTTTTATTTTTTTTTTATTTTTTTTTTTTTTTTTGCTTATTAATGTTGCTGTATTCTTTTTGTTGGGAGGAGGTGAAGGGTGAACTGTGACCGCATCATTACCATGTGTTCACCTATTAACAATTCAACAATTCAACCACCATTTTCTCAAAAACAAGCAAACAAACAAACAGTCATTAGTAACAAGCAAAGAAAGTCCTATAGCCCGCACTGAAACTATTGACCCTGGCAGTGCCACTGTTTGAGCTCTGACCACTAACAAGACTTTGGCTGCGTGAGTTGCGATGGCATCAGGTGAATAATGTTGCATAAATAATAATCAAAAGCAGTCATTATTGTCTGGTGCTCCTCACTGATGGATTTGTTCTTATGTAAACAGTCTCACCTTCACTGGGCTATGACTGTATCTGTCTGTCTGGTTTGCCTTAAGTGGATTCACGCAGCCAAAGTTTCCCTTCAGGCCTTAAAAAGCAGATTATTTCTAAGACGAATAATACTGGCTCTTATTGTGTGACTTCAGATGTCATTCCCTTCAGTATTTCACAGATCTTGTGCAGTTTAGATCTCTGAAACGTCACCACAGCGTGTCTTTAATCGTGGCAGTGATGACACCGTATCTGGTGTGAAACAGTATTCAGCAGTGGCTCTCAACAACCCACGTGCTGCTTAATCCGTCGCTTTCCCGTCAGGTATTTGCAGTATGATTACCGTGATTCAGTGTTGTCTTTAGCTGCTTTCATGAAGCGTCGTGCTCCATGTAAACACCTTTTAATCCAACATCATCTCTGCTCAGATTCAAGCCATTAGGATTATGTGACCCCACTGCTGTGATGCTTTTGGAAATATGTCAGCTGTAAAAGACAGAGTTAATGGAGCAAAAATGAGTTTCTTTAATTAAAAGTGTCAGCTGACATTGTGTGTAGGGCAACACTGTGTACTGAAGAAGCCAAACCAATGACACTGCTTTTGAAAATACCTAAGTGTGCGTCTGAATGAAACTATTTTTAGCCATTCCTTCTGAAAATGCTCTGTGGTACGCTATTTTTAGGATGCCGACAACACAAAGCACGCCTGCAAGTGTTGCACAGCACCATGAGCCACGCCTACTTGCTCATCACAACAAGTGTCTTAGTCGAGCGAACATGCCCGGCGCTCGTTGTCTTAAAAGTGTTTTTGGGTGCAGGTGTTGCAGGTATGGGTGAAAATGGTAGTGTGCATTGACGATGAAACCACTCTCCCAAGACTGCTCTCAAGTTTTTCATATTTTTCCATTTGAACTATAACCTTTGTGTCTGTGGTGGTGGTGTCCAGTCTTAAGTCTTAATGTATCCTTCATGTTGTGATTCTTTGGGGGAACACATCTGCTACGGTGAAACTTAACAGAACACAGAATAAATAGCATAAATTAAAGATTTCTTACACTCTAAAGCCTTACTTATGTTTGCCTTGTATCATGAAGAAATCTTACTCTTTAAAAAAAAAAAAAAGATGTTTCTACCAGATGTTTTTATCTGTGGGATGAAAGTAATTTGTAACAATATTGTGCCATCTGTTTTTGTCTACACGTCACTAGCAGAACATGTTCAATTGTGTTTCACTTACCTGGTGCTCCGCTTTTCAGCAGTTTTGGTATTTTCGCCTTTTCCAAAGGGTACGTTCAGGTCTTCAAATCATCTAGATCTGGTGTTATTATCCAGTTTTATTTTTTTTTATGATTGTCTCTAACAGTCACTTCTTCTTACTTGCAATAAATCATTCCTGTATGCCTCTTAAGGAAAAGTCCAGATTATTACTGCCATATCATGATTTCTGTCCATTCAGCAACTCCGTAATGGCCTTATTGTACCATTGATAGATTAATTTAACTGTCAGAATCTGCATTTTGATAAATGTCTTTATTAATATGCCAACCTTTGTATGAAGACTTAACTAAGATTAATAAAGTGAAGCATTCCTATAGTACAGTACTGTACTAATATCTCAATAAAGATGTGTTGTTCTGCACAGTGGAAGATTTCAACCTGTGACAGCGGCTGCTTTTACCGTCCTCTGATTTACAGCATTTAATACTGAAACCTGATTTTGCTCTTTTTATTGTTCAGATGGAGGAGAGCCAGGCAGATCTGCCCACGGTGTATCTGAGGCCATTTCCTGTCATTAGTCGTTTATTTATGTCTCACTCGGGATAGGGGAGACCTCGGTCCTCTCACCATAGTGTGTCGGATACCAGGGAACAAGAAAGTGCTAAATATAGAGAAGCATCAAACCCAGACTTCCGCTCTTGAGGAGTAGAGTAGCTATTTTGGGAAAACGTCTGTGCAGCCTGAGAGTGTGTTTTCACTCCCCGTTGGTGGCCGCTCGGGTCTCTCTGACCTTGTTTCTGGCCAGCTGGAGGATAAACGGCTTGTTTAATTTTCTCCTCCACACAATGGGAAGATCAGACAGGAATAATACTCATCGTCACCTATTGTAACAACTGCAAAAACACTCAACTGGATGTGACAGCTCTCACATGTAAAACTGACTAAAGATGAAATAACATTGCCACCTATTATTTATTGTTAAGGGAAATGTGAATGGACATTTATCTCGTCGTTTTCTCACACATTGTTGTTTGGCCAGGTGCATTCGCATTGTGTGGGCTGAAGAACACCTCCACTGAATGCACAGAAAACACAGAGAAATAAACTGTGAAGCAAACTTTTGAACTAAAAAACTCCCTGTAGAGGTCTCCCTGTTCTGCGTGAGTATGATGCAGACCGCCTGGATGGTCTCTGTAAGCATGGATGCCCCTGAAGGCCTGAAGCATGCCACCCCCCTCCACCCCGTCAGAGCTCAGCCTCTGCAGTAATCCCGGTGTGTCATTGTGCAGCAATGTGAGAATCACGGGGGGGCGTACGGCCAGCGGCTCACTGACCATGTGCCTCGCTGTGAAAATCTGTCCTGGCAGTTACAGTGTCAGTGTGTAGGAATGTGCTGATGTGGGGGAGAGGAAGGGGAGAGGAAGGGGGGAGGGAGGGAGGAGCAGAGGGTTGTGGGCTGACAGAGCAGTGGCACCTCTGTTCCTCTGGTCAGCTCAGCTGCATACACGAGCACATAAAACAGACATTTGAGCCCATTTTAACTGTGTGACTGCCCGTGCAGCAACACTCCCATAAACCCTCAGTGTCATATCCAACCACAACCAGGTGGTTTCAAGTAACTCAGCACATTCACACAAGTATTGTACAATTTTGAGGTACTATACTTGAGTACTTCCCATTAATACTGTTTTATACTTTTACTCAACATTTAAGAGGCAAATATTGTACTTCACTACATTTATTTTACTTTGATTTTACTTCTAAGAGAAAAGATCAGCTTATAAAATATGATGCATTGCAGTACATTGAAGGCCCTGCATACCCACTCGTGGTATTGTAGGTCATACTCCTGATTGTGCTGATTAGATGTGTTCACACTGAAGCTGTGCAAAGCTATGCTGGGATTTAAGCGTGGTTACCAAGCGCTAATAAGAATTTATTATAACTGCAATAAAGCTCATATCAAGCATGAAATCCTTTTATGGTTTAAGCTAGCAAAATTTCTCAAATATAAACTTTTGGGACCTATGGTGCTCCATTTTTCAACAAGAGTATTTTTATATACTTACCTTTAGCTAATACTTGGGTACTTTTCTTTGGACATTTACTGTTACTCAAGTTGAAGGATCTGCTTCCTCCACCAATGCCCAAACTGTGAGGGATTTTCCACCCTAAAATGGAATGTGGATTATGTTTCTGCAGTACTGCCCGGCTCAGTTTTGATTAGAGGATTTAGTCGGTGATTTTGAATTTACTTGGTTGTTGTGACGTTTTCAGACTGACATCGTCAGGCTGTGTTCAGATATATCTGATTAATTTGGAGTATTTGGAGTACTATAAATGTATAACCTAAAATCAATAGACCATCTCTAAAACACAATGACATCAGCTCAAGTGTTTGATTTTGTAACTTAGGAAAAAAGATATTATTATTCCATATCTTATTGAATATCAACATTTTTTCACAAAGTATAACATTTTCACATTATTCTGCAATGTTGTTATCTTAACCTGACGTTTACCTTTTCCCTCAGTCCAGCTTCAGTGCACTGGTTTCTGTATGTTCTTAATCTTTGGCACAATGAGTGAGGATAATACAGTTATTTATACATTATACCACTGACTTAGGTCATACAATATACACTATAGGCAACAATTCAAAGTGCACCATGACTTATCTGATCATCACATTCTGCTCTGTTTTTAAGACATAGATTATGCTTCACCTGAACTTTCACCCACAATGCAGCACAGGCAGCAGACGGTATGCAAACCATGTCAACCTTTTTTGGCTTCACTGGATGGCAAAAGTGGCTTTATGACACTGACATCAGCCCTCCTCTGCTCCGCTCTTAAAATAACCTTTTCTCTGATCAGTCCTGATCACGCCCAGACAACCTTTCACACATTGTGTAACCAAACTGGGATGGATGAGCTTTTTTCTAGAGCAGGGAATACTTAAGGTACCAGTCACCAGAGCATTTCACATCATAATGTCTGTGTGTTTATTTGTACTACTGTGCATCCTGAATTCTTTGGCTCTATTCAGACATCGTTAACACTGCCTGTGTTACATTAAGGCATAAATAATGAGCTCATCCAGTATACCTAACAACGTTTAAATGCTATTTGTAGTAGTGCCAACCTGCGGAAGTGTCACTAAGTAAGACACTGAATCTTCACCAGATCCATCCATTTCATATTCTTGCTTATCCTGTTCAGGGTTTTGAGTTCCAGCTTCACCTAACCTGGGTGTTTTCAGAGGAAACCTGAGCACCTGAAGAAAACCCACGCAACAGAAAACATGCAAATGTAACCCTAACCAATGTAACAATGATGATGACAGTCAAGCAAACTGCATTAAATGAGGGGCGTTGTACTTTGCTTGGCATTTTTACTGCTGGTGTTATCGGCCAGATTTGCTAAAGCGTTTTAATTTAGCACTGATAAACACCGTCACATGATCCCGTCTCACATGAAACACTGATCTGGGTTGTGCAACTCAAGGACAGCCTCTGCCGTCTCCCTTCTCGTGATCATGACTCTGCACTTCCAGAGGGGATGGCCTGCCTTACATCAGCCCGGTGACATCACCCAAGCTCAAGTTCAGGGAGATCACCTGTGTGTGTGTGTGTGTGTGTGTGTGCGTGTGAGTGAGTGCGTGTGCGTGTGTGACACAGTTGGAAATGAAAAGGAGGGAGCAGGGGAGTGGAGGGAGCAATTCAAACTGGCTTGCACAACAGATTGCATGCCAAAGAGTCAGAATTTTCCAAGCACTTTCCAGTCATGTGCTCTCCAGTAAGTTACACCACACATTCAGGTCCCGTGGGGAGAGGAAGCATGAAATAGCATGAAAGCACCTGACGTAACCGTACCGTCTCAGTGATGCATTGTGTTATGAATACTATGTGTAGCGGAATATGAAATAAAGCTATTGTGCCTGTAGGAAGACAGCTGGTGAAAATGCGAACCAAACTGTCCAACAAATCACTGAGAATCGGTGAAAAGGGGAACCTGTTTGGATGAATGAACATGGTCCTGCTGACCGAGGCAGAAGCCTGTGCAGAGAGAGGACGCTGAGGATTATTGTTCTCTTCAGCTCAGAGATGGCACTGAGGCCACAGAGGCCAACATGACCCCTGTGATCCGCACGTGACTCCCCTTTACAACTGCTAAAGGTCAGAATCCAGCTTGGCTTTGCTAAAATTTCCAGAAATGAAAAAAGGAAAACAAGTGCAGTTCTGGCTCCAAAAAAAACTTTTTCTTTTTTATTGACAGCAATACATATGAATTCAGATTTTGCAAATAGTTAAAGGTAAAAAATGAAACATAAATACACTTAAATATCATTAGAAATAACTTAAATTGTAACAAATGAATCATTTTACTTGTGGCAAAAAAACCAGCTGGCATAGGAAACACTAAATACACAGAATGTCTTCACTGGATGTGTAGCCCTTCCCTTTTTAAATTATGACAATAGCAACGTCAACATTAACAACTGAAATCAAATAAGTGAAATTGCAAAAGGTCCAGTGTTTCAACAAGTGCTTTTGTTTCTGCAGAGAGAGGCCGAGGCCTTGGTCCACTCAACAGCTCCATTTTTCTGGTTTCTCCCCACTTTTCTGACTCGTCACAGAGGCTTTTACCACAACATACATGATATAATCCTTCTGCACAGTGTCCGGCTTCACATGAAAAAGCACACACACATGCTTTTATGAATTTCCACCTTCTGACGATACACGTGCCTCGCCATCTCATCTCGGTTGCCAAAGCTGACAGACGCAACTCCAAACAGTCCTGTCGACAGTGGAAATCCATTCCCCAGCTCTCTTTTTTTTCCTTTCTTTTAAATACACCCCATGTACACAGCGGGGTCCTTTTTTTTCCTCCTCCAAATTTTTCTTTCCCCATCAGCAGTGCTTTGGAATTTGATCTCTGGGTGGTTATGTGTCCATCAGGGTTCACATCACTCCTCCTGTGCAGATAAAAGTCCTTTCACAGGTTTTTTTTGCAGCTAAAAGTTCATCGTTCGGGCAGGTTGATGATGGGCACCCACTGGTCCATACAGCGACTCTCTCTGCAGAACCGGTTCAGTTTGCTCAGAGCAGGGTCCTTCCATGATGTTGAATGTGGACTCTGAAAATACATGAAAAGAGAATTAATGATCTGAATGTATATAAATCAATTCATATGCTGTACAAAAAAGTACCAATAGTCCCTGCGTGTGTGCAAATACAGGGTATTTCCCTTTGCTCAAGTTATTAAGAATGAGGGAGGAGTCATGCACATGTTTACCAAATGCACAAGAACAAGTACCGGCAAGTTCTTCCTCCAAGAAGTTTCACTCATGTGCCCCCGTCTCAACTTCTTGTATACAATCACAGCATTACAACATCCATTAAACATGTAGACTGATGGGAGAAGATACTTACAGTCACTAGGACACAGTGTAGGTCCATAGGTTCACCCCCGCTCTGTTTTCCACTCGCTCCACCACCCAGTATTTCTGCCAGGCGCCGGGTGTTGTTGACTCTCAGGATGTTGATGTCATTCTCGCAGCAGAAAGCCTGAATGAGGGTGAAGTGGATCTGCAGGGCCACATCTTTCACGTCCTCGTCATCGGTGGCCAGGATGCACAAAACCACATTATCGGGGTCTCTGTGAGGGAAAAGAAAGTAAGATGCTTTTAGGCTATATATATATTTATTAAACACAAGTCAAGCAGTATTAAGAGCATGTGAGGGAGCCCCAGCAGCTGTCAGTCGCACATATATAACCTTGTACTTACACATTGAGTGATTTGGCTGCCTCATAGACTCCCACTGTAATGCAGCCCTGTGGTAAGGCAGAGGTGAGGACTTCTTCCAAAGCTTTCGCCACGGAATCCATTCTGCAGCAAACACCAAATAATCTCACGTTAACATTGTTTTCAAATACAAAAACTTAGCTAACAGCAGACCAAGTGACAGACGAGCACAAGCCGCTTTAAAGTTAACAAAAACTTATCATGAAGAGTTGAGATAGTTTTGACAGCTGTGTGGAAATGAAAGGACATATTTAAAGACGACCATGTCGAGTATTTGGACACTTTTAGTTCACCTTTAATGTGTTAATCTTAGCGAGAAAAGACGGGGCTGTCTGAGCAGTCCGCACAGAAACGACCCCTTTTTTTAAACAATCACCTTTACTGTGCATCGCTGTGCTCAATGCATGTAAAGTCTCTGCACACAAGACCACTGGATCACATTAAATAAGCACCGGCTTCACATCGGAGTGCATGCAGTCCAGTCATAATGATTATTTACCTTTCTTGAGAATAATCCCCACTTAGTTCCTCAAATGTCATGTTGTACATAAATATCCCAAATCCGCCTCAGAGCAAAGGGTATTTGACCGTCCTGGTATCTTCTCGACTGAACACGTACTTTATCTGTGACTCGGCGGTGCTGCAACTGAGAGATAAATCTGGCAACTTCACATTAAAACGTCCGAGGACAATGAGAGTCAGGCGGATATTTGCATGGCTCCGGTCATTGGTGCTATGCTAATGCAGTGGGTGTCTCCGCGTAGAGCGATTGGAGGGACACACGGAGACGGGCGTGTCCGCCTCTCGCCGGGTTTCTTCCGAAACTGCAGCCGCCTGCTGGCCTCTCACAGCCACACTAAAATAATTATCTACTCCCCCAGTATCCTGGTTGCAGAATACACGCACACACACACACACTCACCCTGCCATGTTGGATAAGCTAGCTTGTGCACAGCTGTAACGTCGCACCTAACATCCGCAAACCTCCCATAAACAAACAAAAAAATGTACTGCAATAAAGACTCCTGCCAAAGTAAGAACAGCCTGGAAATGAGCGGAGCACGCCCTCTAAACGTGTATGAAAGTGTGTTCCCAGAGAGCGTTAAATAAAGTGATGAATGAGGACTCACCCTCGCTGCCGGACGGGACGGGGCAGGCTTCACGACAGCCGCATAGCAACGGGACGCTGCTCGCGGGGAATCTGCGCTCTGATTGGTCCGCCGCGGAGCGTGCGAAAGAGCCGGCGAAACCGCGCGCGAGATGCAAAGGACTGGCGCGAGGAGGACAGGGCGCGCGGGGCCAAGCTGTCTGATTCAAACTAGGTCAACTACATACACTTCATATCCTTTATTTACTTTTCATGTACACTTGAATACTACAGTAAGGTTAATATAACACGTTATGAATACAGATGTGGGGCAAATTGAAGGAAAAAGCTGAATAGAAGAGTGGAGAAACATTCAGTGCAGATATTTCTGTGCACCAGGGGTCAATGAAGGGTCTGGTGAGTATGATAATGATGTGAATAAAATAGTACAGTATGTTACAGTCATCAGATCTAAACCCAGTTTCACACTGTAGATTTTGGACCAACATGTAAGACAATGCTCCCAACCACCATCACCATAACATCAAGTGATATAATATAGACTTTTATCTTTTGTCTTTAAAAGAAACTGAAATCTTCAAATCTATTTAGCGACGCCTGTGACTGTCTCTGATGCTGTATGCTGTTTTGTGATATCTGTCTATATTTGTTTTTCATTATTTCTCCTGTCTTGCAAAATAGGTTTTATTACCAGATTAAATAAAGTTTGTATGTATGAATGAGGGAATATCTCTCTCTGTTCATCCCTCCAGTTCCACAGGGTTGACGAGGAACACTGAAGCTGTTCTGGAGGCTGAGATGGCTTTGTAACTCCATACTGAGACACGTTGTGTTAGCTAAAGTAGGACAGCAACTAATGGTTATTTTCATCATCAATTAATGCAGATTATTTTATTGATCCATTAGTTCATCAGTCAGATTGTCAATTAGTAATCACAGTTGCCTACTACCTCACAAAACCTTAAGCCTTTAAGATATTCAATTTAAAATTATATAAAATGTTGAAAGAAGGACTCAGATCCTTTACTTAAGTAAAAGCAGTAATACAGCGTATAGAAATACTCTGTTACAAGTAAATTACATGTCTTCATAATCATAATTCATAATTTCATAATTGTTTTTAAGTTGCCTAAAAGTGCTAAACGTTATACTATCAAATTATACTGACAATACTGAAAGTAAAAGTACTAATTATGCTAAATGGCCCTTTTCGGAATCATACTTCATGCTGTGGGTGTTCTGGTGTGTTTTGCTGCCACTTGGTGGCTGCAGTCAAATCTGACTGAGAAAAGAGCACCAGTAATATATTATGCATTGACAGAACATTAAACTTTGTGAAAGTGTTTGCTGTTATTATTAGTTGACTCTATGTAATCCTTCAAATAACATCTAAAAAAACACTGCTCCAGTGATTTTAATGACATATCAGCCAAATTAATTACCTTTGAGTGAGTGAGTTGACTTGAGTTTTTTTCTTTCTTTCTTTTTCTTTTTTTTTTGCAATTGCACGTTGCTCTTTATTACTTCATTTTTAATACTCTTCACACAGTCAGCACAGTAGACTAAAATTGGGATTAAACTACACAAAATCCATTCAATAACTACATCTTTGAAATTTTGTTTTCTCACTCAAACTCAACAACCACCAAACCTTTGTGTATTTAGACACAATTCTGTACATGTTTACATCCTGTTGTCAGAACTGTTAAATTTACATTCATACCCTAAGACATTTAATAAATGCACAAACTCCTCATTGAGACACTGAGCACCGTTTTCATTCCTTGATTTTATATATACATTAATTATACCTGGAAATTATGGTAGGTGAGGAAAGGGGGGCATGTGAGGCAGAATCGAAGACCTTTTGTAATTATTTTGGACGATTTGGACGATAATCTATTTATTTATTTATTTTGTGTAATGAAGAAATAACCCAATTGTACAAACAAACAAACAAACAATCAAACTGTAATTTACATATTTACCTCATGGTGGAAGATAGTTAAAACTGACACAGCCTGTCCAGTAGGGGGCACCATCACTACACCTGAAACACATGAACCACATGATCCCTTCCTTCAATGTCTGCCTGCTTATTGCACCCTTAAAGTCTTCTGCTGATTTTTAAGTCATTATTTACTGATTTACCACAACGGAACAACCATCAGGATAATTGTATTTTGTTCTTTACATTGTATTTATATTGACTGCATTGGATACATGCCTTTTGTTTTTTTTGCCACAATTTTCCTACCAGTTACTGTGGCTGCATGGTAAATTTTGTTTTTAAACTTCACCATATAGAGAGTTTTCTTTAAAAATGGAGTCAAATGAAATGGAAATTAACTCAAATACAAGGTGAACCAACCACCAAAGGGACATGCAACATTTACTTGGAAAGTTCAGTTCAGTCAGTCAGTAACTAAAGACTTGTGGGAGATAACAGAATATAGGTCAATGGACTCTGGGCAGATAAAGGTCAGAACAACTTAAGGCAATAAACGCCAGCTCATTGATCAATGACTGTTTTATTGTCTGCACACTTCACATACCTCAAGAAAAACAAAAGCATTTATCTACACAAAGACACATAAATATAGATTGAATATATAGATATTGAATGTGCAAATAAATATATACATACTAATGTAAATGACTGAGGTCCAGTAATGAACTGTAAGGCAGGTCAAAATAAGAACACTGGGCAGTGTATTTAATGATTAATAGATTCAAGGAATGCATTGTCATAGTGATTAAAGGGCCACCAGTGCATTTCCATGATTAATGAGTGAATAATTCAACTCATTCACCATCCAACTCCAGCTCCAGTAAACTCATTACATTATTGTGAGACACTGGGAGGAATTATAACTTTTTTTATCAGATAGTTCAGACGCCTCCTGACATTTATACCAGAATGCTCTGGTAAAAAACATTACAACTTTACAACACACAATGCAAGAAGGAGTTTACGTCTACCTCCACTCTGAAAGAAGGGGAAAAAAATCTGATATGGGAGGGACCAGACTCTCCATATACACAAATTAAAAACAGAAACATGCATTTTTTTAAAACAATAATGACTTCTGATGCTTTTGTAAGTGTACTGTACTAAAAGGTACCAGTGAATAGAGCAGTAAATAGGAGACTAGTAATATCAATAAAAAGTAATAGATACTTGTCTCAGAGTAAACAGACATTTAATCAACAGACACTGGAGAGGAATATTCAGCACCATATTGAACCTCTGCCCCTCGAGATTATGCCCCGCACATAAAAGATAATTTTCTAGTTAAATCTCACCTGAGGAATAGGCACGAATTGATCAATTTGCACAAGTATGATCACAAAATGTTTAATATTTGCACACTGGTGGCTGTGTGTCTTATTGCTGTGAATTGATATGATGGTCTTCTTAACACCTGTAAACATCCTGCACAAAGTGAGTATGAGGTTAAAATCTGGGTGCCAGCATCCATCCACAGCTGAAATACCCACAAAATAATCATTAATAATCGCTAATATATTTCAATAATACCTTTGCTGATAATTTATTCCCTTTTTTTGTTTAGTATTGATTTCTCTTAATTCTCGTCAGTGTTACTTATCTCCATCACAGTACAACAGAGTCAAGGTTTGTTTCCATGAATCATCATCAACAGCAAACATCCTAAAACTTCACAGACGAAACAGGAAGCAAAGAAAATCAGCTACGGTCCACCCTTTTTCTTTATGGTTAATGAGTTGTCTATAGTACAAACATATTGTATGTTGAGGAAAAAGGAAAAAAACAGGTTTTGAATACAGTGAATACTGTGTTGTAGAAGCTCTTCCTGAGCCTCTCAGTGCTGGCCTCGCGTATCCACAGTTGGAAAAAAGCAAACACCAGGCTGTGGTGCTGCCCTCATGGATGAGGTACAGTGTGGCTTCAAAGGTTCTCGGCCTTCCTATGAGTCCTGACGAGCTGCACGATGGTGGTCACAGTGTGTTTATCGTTTTTCTTTATTCTACCTCACCTTTAAATTAATTAATCTGATCCGTAATCAGTATGGTCCATTGTCAACTAATGTTATGGAAGCAATCCCCTCAACAGAGCAAGTCATGTGCCTGATGGAAGTTAGAAATGAAAGTTACAGAGTGACCAAGGCCATTGGTCAGATGCCCTCTCAGTTTAAGCATCAAACAGATTATTACCTGAGACTGAACCTTGGTTGGTTGGAGTGTAAACCTTGCAAGGAACACCAAGAGTTCAATCCTGGCTGCTTGATCATCTTTCCTGTCTGCTTCATCTGATATCTCAATTCTCTATCACAACTTCCACCCAACCAACAGAGTGAAAGGGCGCCAGGGGTACATGTACACTACAGGCCAAAAGTTTGGAAAGGCAACTTCAAGTTTCTGTTCACAACGCCTTTCTTAAAAACCAGGATGAGTTATATGTATTTTGGGATGTATTTACTGCATGATCAGACTTTGCTTTCATTGATATGCACCATTTTCCTCAATTTACCTTTAGGTATACATTGATGTTACCAGACCATTGCTGAATAAATGTCAACAAAAGAACAGAAGGGCTTAGTTTTACGGTTGTGAAGATTTGCAAGAGTCACAACTTCAGTGTAAAAGTAAAAAAAAAAAAAAACAGATCACAGTTTGCAATTAAGTTGAACTCTTTGGCTTTTGAGAGTCTGCATACAAAAATCCCAATAAATCTCAACTGCATTCAAATCTCTGACAAACTACCGCAGAAATGGCTAGAAAGAAGCAAGTTAGTAAAGAAACAAGAGAAAACAAGGAAAGCAAAGTCTAAGCAAGAAAAACTCAAATACCTGATAATTATAGTAAAATGATAAGTTACTTCTGATAAGTTACTCTTTATATAATAATCATGTTTATTTTGTTGCAAAGTATACCAATGAAACTATGATCTTTTTTTTTTGTACAAATTCTGATCTTGCTTCCTAAACTTTTGGCCTGTAGTGTAAGTACTGACCAACCCTTAACCCCATGATCAAGACCTGCATTCAAAACCTTACATGGTGAGTCCAAATATATTAGTACCATGAGTAAAATACCTCATTAAACAGAATGACTCATTGCAGAATAATGCACAATAATATATTTAATGTAATAGGATTATAATTATGGATGCATTCATGTGCACTGTAAGCACCACTTTAAAGTTGCAGCTGGTAAAGTATTAATGTTAACCCCTGTTTGAGGACAACATGCAATTTGTGAGTTGAGATTTCTTTCTGGGAAATTTGCCACTGACACCCGGGTCGTAACATTGCTAATACATGCTGCAGGCTGTCATCAGTGGGCCATAGACTCAGTCACCATTATGTTACCTCACACTGCGATAGGTAGTGACTTAACAGACATTTAATTATGTGAAAATCTTGAGGTGGATGTGGCGCAGTTGTGTGTTGTGTCCATTGCTTCAACCAGCTGGGTAAAGACACATCATCTGTGGAGTTGTATGTCTTGTTGAGACTTAACTGCTGAAACTGTCTGTTTCCCCTGTGTCTGTTCCCCTTCTCCCTTCTGTGTGCGTTTGTCTCCCTCTGTCTGTGTTCGTCTGTCATGTCTGTCTGGTTCCCGAGGAGGTTACCTCAGTACACTCATCATCACACCTGGCCTGATCACCGCACCGTGGAAGTCATTCTCCAATCAACCACCCACTCCGCTGCAGTACTCTGCCAGATTGTTCAGTTATCTACTTGGTACTTCGTGGCCTTGGATTAATCTAGCGCTGAGTTTTTACTTGTGGCTAACACGTGTTTTTGTCTCCAGGCTCCTGGTTGTCGCTGTGTTAGCCTGATTGGTTCCCCTCGTCCTCCTTCTGGTTTGTCTCACTCTCCTCAGTCCTGTCTTCACCATCGCAGCCCAGCTTGACCACAGTGGTAATTGGACCCTCGGCTCTGTGAATTTGGACTGTTTAAATCTGCCTTCAACAAATATTAAAGACTGTTTCAACAACTTCTGTGTCTGGTCTGGTTATGGGTCTGCATCCTGGGGTCCTAGCCCAGCTTAGCCTCGCCTTCAAACGTAACATTAACAGTGAATACATTCTAGATATTGACGTGTAGCTTATGGTCCTACGTTACATGGTCCTATAATGGTATATGACCAACTAATCATCTGCAAGGCAAATGACAGTAACACATCCAGAGAGCCGATCAGCACGCTGCAGCTCGCTGGACACACCAAATGATTAATTCATCGTCCCAAAGTAAGTTATTGTCCAAAATAGTAACGTTGGTAAGAATTCAGGTGAAAGGATATCTATTTTATATAATCATGGTGTTTAATGTTGTGCAAATGATGCTTTTCAATGAAAACATTAAAACGATTAAGACAGACATGCAAAGAGTAGCTTCTTAGTGTGTATAATAAAAATGCTGTAGAGGATTAACTGAAAAATAAAAACTAAACTGAAGATAGCTAGCAAGAAAAAAACACATTTTGGTGCTGTTGTATTTAATTAGACATATTTGAGCAAATCTCTTTAGTAGGGAACAAATTCCTTTTTTAATCAATTCACAGTTGTAAAAATCCTAAAAATAGTATTGCACTTTACATTGTCTGCAGAGGTGCTGCTGAACAGGCTGCAGACAGCTCTCTCTCATAACATACACTGTAGTGATGGTTAGATTGGATTACTGGAACCAGCAGCACTACACATATGATGTGGCATGTGTGATTGACTGTATGTGTGTGTGTGTGTGTGTGTGTGTGTGTGTGTGTGTGTGTGTGTGTATGCATGCCCGCCAGAGTGGCTAATAGTAAGAGTGTCTGTTTCATTTGAACTGGGAAGTTTGAATCTTAGACTTCTTCCAAACACACTTCTGAAGGACAAATTTCTGGCCCAGAAAGTTGGGAGAACCTCCTCAACCCCTGCCTCAAAATTCAAGATGGCTACTTCCTGCATCAACATATATGAAAGCTATGGTAATATACTGTTTATGTTAATAAAATCCTTTTAGCAGCAAAGTCTTTGTGTCTGTGATTGTTGCAGCATATCACAGCATCTTTGTGATAGTCACCTCTGCCTTACTACTTCTTGCACCTTATTGATTTATCTCATATTCTTATGTGTTTTGACCATGTGTTGGAACACTTTGTCTTTTGTCTGTGTTCTACCTCAGGATTTTCTGTCATATTTTAATGTTCCAGGCTGCTATGACAACTTAATTTGTCTCTGGGGATCAATAAAATTATCTATCTATCTATCTATCTATCTATCATCTATCTATCTCATCTATCTATCTATCTATCTATCTATCTATCTCTATCTATCTATTCTATCTATCTCATCTATCTATCTATCTATCTATCTATCTATCTATCTATCTATCTATCTATCTATCTAGTCACATATATATATGTATACAGTCAGATTAGGATTTCGATCATTTGACCTTGACCTTGATTTAAATGCATTTTCTTGAATTCAGGCTTCTCAAAAGTCTCAACAAATGAATAGACATCTCCAGTCTAGCTGAAAATGACTTAAATATTTTTCTGTCCTGTTTGGTTCCTAAAAGGTGTTAAATGTGTTTGAACACTGGGGTCACTTGTAGTAATCACAGTCAGTTATCACCTAGCTCTGCAGTTCCCTTCAGCTCTACAAAGGATTTCTATTCTATAAATTTCTATTAGAAGAAGTGCTGCAGCTTCAGAAGCAATGTCTGTTCAAAAACATGCAAAAAATACAACAATGTAAACAGGCTGCAAATGACAAATGCAGAACATCAGAACAAATACATTAACAACAATCATGGTGCAAATACAGAAACGATGCAAAATGCAAAACACACAAACCCTGAAAACAAATACAACAGAAAACGCTGCATATCTGACCTACAGAATGGACATGAATGTAGACCTGAAATTCAATATATTAGCATCCATCCATCCATCCATCCATCCATCCATCCATCCATCCATCTTCTAAACCCGCTTATCCTGAGCACACAAAGGTCACAGGGGGTGCTGGAGCCTGTCCCAGCTATCTTTGGGCAAGAGGCAGGGTACACCCTGGACTGGATGCCAGTCAGTCATAGGGACTGACATTGAAGGACAGACAACCATTAACACTCACACTCACACCTAGGGGTAGGGGTAATTTAGAGTTGCCAATTAACCTAACCTGCATGTCTTTGGATTAGTGGGAGGAAGCTGGAGTGCCCAGAGAGAACCCATGCAGGCACAAGTACCACTCCAGCACACTTCTTAACTACAATTTTGACTTCCTTGTACTTTACTTAAGTATTTACACTTTATGTTATACTTTATACTTCTACTCAACTACATCTCAGAGGCAAATAATACTTTTTACTGCACTGCATTTATGTGACAGCTTTAGTTACTTTGCAGATTTAGATTACTAATACAATGAATTATAATACATTATAGGGTAAGCTACTCAGCAGCATGTAAAGTAAAAAAAAAACTCGATACTGACCAGCTTCAACATTAAAGTGATGTACATATTAATGCATGATTAATTATAAATCAGTAATACAATATTTATGATTGTAAAATGGGTCATCCTGCATAGTAAGCACTTTTACTTTTGGTAAGTATATTTTGATGCTGGTACTTTAACTTAAGTACATTTTTGAATGCAGGGCTTTAACTTGTAACAGTTTTTTCACTCCTTCACCACTGTGCTCTGTATCAACCATTATACTTCATGTGATATTACACATATTTTGGCATCTGTTTCTTACCATTTGCAGGTCCTGGCCTGGCTTTTATTGTCTATCCTCGGGCAGTAGCCATGATGCCTTTGCCCCAACTCTGGGCTGCCTCATTTTTCATTATTGTCTTCCTTGGACTGGACAGTGAGGTAAGGTGTTACTATTAAACTGCGGTAAATCATTGTTTTACCAATATTCTTTTTATTGTTTTTACAATATAACAAAACAAGACATAACAGAAAAAGCAATTACATGTAACGAACAAAAGCGTACCCTTTTCTTTCTCACAGTTGAAACAAATATCAGGAATAGCACTATTATATCTGTTAAGCTTTTTCTGGAGTTATATACGTTTGCATCAACCAGTTGTATTGCAGTAATTTCAGGTGGGTGTTAGTAGTTGTCGGTGGTAAATCGTTGTTGATAGGTTATGACCATAGGAAACCTGTCTTTGACACTGTGCACTGCTGTGTCACAGTGACACAGTATATCAGAGTGAAAAAAAATGTTTTTGTTTATGTTGTTCTAAACTAGAACCCCATTCACATTGTAAACATTTTTAAAGCAAAATCAAAAGTACAGCTTAAATATCTAAATGGTTAATAATGTATGGATTTCGAAAAGAAATATAATTCATGGCTCAGAGGGAGGTAGACCCCACCTACACTGGATGTAGGCTCTGCACCATTGTAGCTGTGGGCAGAGAAGTATCCAGCCAGGATGGTCGTGTAATGCTACGTTTTTATAACAATGGTTGTCTAACAGCACATCACACTGGAGTAAGAGCATCATTATTACACCCAATGATGGCTCTATGGGCCTACCTATTTTAAACTTCTGACTAATAAAGTCATGGAAATGGAAGAAACTTCATATTAATGGAATAAAATGTATGGGAACCATGAGAGAGAGCCGTGGGACTTCACTACAGTACACTACATAAAGCACATAAAGTCAGTGCTGAATGGGAAAGGAACAAAAATCGCAGCTAAATGCTGTGTGGAGCTGCTGAGCTGAGTGTTAATTCTCAGTGGGACTAGTGTTAATGTGGAGCTTTAATATAGTCTGTTTTTTATTAGAATAAAACATTTCTTTTCTTTACCCACAGTTTGTGTATCTTGAGGGCCTGGTCATGTCCTTATATATGTATCCATCCTTCTTTTTCACTGGTCATAGACGTAAACTACTTCTATTCGTCATCTGTGCTGTATCCTCCCTCACTGGTCTTTGTATGATCACTGAGGTGGGTGTCATTCTTGTTTCTGTGTGTTTAAAATCCAACCAACATTGTATTTCAAAAGAAGAGTCCTCTCTCTATCTTCGTGTAACCTTCTCTCTTCCTCTTCTTCCTCCTGGACACCGCAGGAAGGACTTTACGTGTTTCAGCTTTTCGACTACTATGCCTGCAATGGAATCCCATTGATGATTTTTGCCATTTTGGAGTCCGTTTGCATGGGATGGGTATATGGTGAGCTACATGTCACATGGCCTTCCACCTACCTGCACCTGATTGTTTCATTAAAATTTTATTTTAGTTTTTTGACCATTTGCATTTCACTATCTTACATTTGAATATAATGACCTGGTAATGGCAATGATAATGACATGAATATTTGTTTTCAAGGAGCTGATTGTTATTATAATAATGCTGAGGACATGATTGGATACTTCCCTGTCTCTTATATGAAATATTGTTGGATGTTCATTACTCCATGTGTATCTGCAGTAGGTATATAAAGTGATTGTTTTGTTCCTTTAAGCCTTGAAGTCTAATAAAGTGACAGTAGTGTAAATTACACTGTAAAAAAATAAAAGAAAATGAATGGATACAGTTTGTGGTCATATTTATAAATATATAGGCTATGGTATATATATAAATAAATATATTAACTTTTCCATTACTTCACTTACTTTTAAACTCTAGTCCCATGGCTTCTGTTTTATTTAACATTTATGTATGTGTTTTACAGAGCATATTGCTCTTCTCTTTGGTCTAATTCACCCCTATGCCCTTGGGCTATTTCTTGCTTTCTCTTCAGTCGTCGTGGCACCACTGTGGTTTCTCTACAGTCTGGCTGTAACTCCAGGAACACTGAGACAGGTACTCCGAATATCACACATCCCACACACATTAGGATATTTGGCCTGTTTTATTTCACAGTGACATGCTGTTATAGTGGATTAATGGCAGCTCCTTCCTTTTCTCCCCACAGAGACTGAAAGTGGCAATGACTCCAGCAGACAGCCTTGTCAGAGCACCACTGAAGAAAGTCTCAACTGCAAAGAACATGAACCATATGCACAATATTATAGAAAACATCCATAACGTGACACTTGTGACGGTGATAAGCAGCCCGCAGTATTTAAAACATAACTATTTGAATATTGCAGGAGTGGATTTCACATGACTGTATGTGCTCAAATTTCTGTATGCATGTAAGACAATGCTGAATTTAACATTTGATATTTTTGGACACACTTCATCATTTTTTAAATATTATTAACACTCATTGAAAATCATCTTACTGAGCATGGCACAGTTCTCTGATTTTTCCAGCAGAGGGGGATAGATGTTTGATATTAGATCACCCAGAAGACTACCCCATCTAGACAGTAGCTGTGAGGGGACACCTTTTATTACGTAAATTATTGGAACACAGATGTCTAGTTTAGTGGGTTTATTTTGACTGATGGTGCACGCTCATCAGATTTGTTGTTGGGTTAATTCACTGCAGTTCTCAGATTTTTTCTTGCATGTGGACAGATGTTTAAATATGTTAGAGGATTAAAACAATCATTTTTTTGGAAATGGTGGGATTTTTTTTAATGAAATACCCAAATCCCTGGAAATCTTATTTTGCTTTTAATTGAACTGAATTATTCTAAAAGGATCTACTTCATGAACATTCACTAATAGCACAGACACACACAGAGGCACACAAGTAACAGTCTTCAACTCTAGAGCCAAATATTAATAGACTACAGACTTCACAGACCACAGCATACATGATATAATAATGTCAGCTTCATGGCATCATTAACAGCTCCCAGGAGATTCAGGTCGAACAGCTTCAAATACCTGCATTTAAAGCATCTAGTCAGCATCTGGCATTAATTAACATAGTTCACCATAATACTATTTGAGAAGAAGAGGTAATGGGTTAATAATAATAATAATAATAATAATAATAATAATAATAATAATAATAATAATAATAATAATAATAATAATAATAACAAATGTAACAAATTTAGTTTGCATATATTTAAATACGTGCTAATTCATCATGAAGGTGAAAAATATGAAAATATACTGTATGATCCTGTAAAATGCATTATTAATCTAAGATGTGGATTTCTTATTTAGGCATAAAAAAGTCCATAATAGTTATATGGACTTTCATCTTAAGGTTTCAGTTTGTTGCATTTAATACATTAAAAAAAGATTCCTGTATTTGTTAAAAATATTTAAAGTGTTGCGCTGACTGTTTATTTGACTCCACAGTAAATTTTCTTCCTTTCTTTATCTATTTCTTGACCTTCATGTCATATTTCAAATATCGTCTGAGCAACTACAATCCGGGCAACTCCCAAAACCTCACACTGAGTTAAAATGCCACGCTGACTTTGAGGAGGAGAAATCTGAATCATATTTTCTCAAGATCCACCTGATAAACATAAAACTCAACAGGGAAAAAAAAAGAAAACAAATGCTGATGTATATGACAGGCCTACAATTTATCTGGGGACGTTTTCCAATAATGTACTTTTCTTTGCAAATTTAACACGGACCCACCGCTGGGAGAAAAATGGGACAAGGTGTGCAAGCTGAAAGCCTTAAGACTGTGTGACAAGCGTGATAAATGCAGCAGGCGCTGACACGGCTATGGAAAAAGACAAAAGATACCTTTGTCTTGTCACAATAATCCTAATCTGTTTGAAGATGGGGGCCACATTAGAGGGACGGAGAGAGAAAGGAAGAAAAAAAAAGAAAAGAAAAACACGCAGGAATGGAGGCAGATTCCTGGTCAGCAGTGATAAATGTGGCTACATCAGAAACGGGGCTCAGTATGATGTTTCTCTCTAATGGCCTGATTGCTCAATTAATTCTGCGGCCCATTCTTTGTCGGCCCCCTTTAATGTGGAAACAGCTATATTTTCTCCCAGATTAGTATAGATACAGGCTGACAGTCTGCACTGCTCAAGGTATTTGGGAGGTATAATTCATTCATAATGCCACAATGCGCCCCATCTATCATCTCAGGTTTTTCATCCGCTAACTTGCCGCTCGCTCCCTCCTCTCATTCCAGGCTCCTGGCTCTTCTGGGGCAGGCGGACGGAGGTGATGGAGGGGGCCAAACTCAACCCTGAATGTGTGTGTGTGGGTGACTTTGTATACGTGTGCATGCATATGTGCGATTTAGCAGTGTGCGGTGTGAGAAGTGTTAAGATATGAATTGTGTGTACGTCTGTGTGTGTGCTTTTAGGGCGCGCGGGGCATGCAAGGTTGTGAGGTCGGCAGCTTCTCGTCTCTTGATGAATTAGCTGGCATATGCAAGCGATGAATTACCAGGCAACGAGAGTCAATTATCCAAAGAGAGAGAGGGGAAAAAAAACGAAACGTGGACCCTGCGCCTGTGGCCCCAGGGTCCCTTTTCCAATTCGGAGAGTGATTTTCCTCAAAATGTAGAGGGGAGAGAGAAGAGAAGCAGCCTTGAAGGAGTGAGGGTGGGATGATGAGGAGTTGGGGGCAAAAAAAAAAAAAGAGAGAGAGAATGAATGAAACCACAGTATATGTGTGTGTCCCCCATCCCACACTCCTCGCCTTTTTTCCCTTCGTCGTTCTCTCTCTCCCCGATCAAATCCAGGAGGCAAAGCATGGTGTGAAAATGCAAAAGGCTATTATCAGGCCTTCAGAGTGCACAAACGCCACTTATGATGGATGAGTGTGGGATTTAGAAAGGCCTCCTGTCAAACACCGGGCCGTTTCCCCTCCTTAACTGGCCCTCTCTCTTTCCTCACTTGTCTCCTATATCAAAACCATATCAGGCCCCTTGGTTGAAGTAGGCCTAAGTGGGAGACATTTGTAATATACTGAAGCGGGCGCACACTTATACACGCGCAGTGTCCCCTGCTGTTTCTGCCATTTAATTTCTAACCTCTTTTGGAGGGGGGAGGCAAAGATGGAGAGTTCCTGGTTTGTAATGTTTCCGAGAAGAAGAGGAAAGGTGCAGCGGTCGCATCATAAGCCAAATGAGATAATCAGCTGGAATCTCAGCGGGGCTGTGAATGCTTGTTTAATGAATTTAACACACAGCACCACTATGGAAGGATGTTACTTTAGTGTGTCAGAGAGGAAGAGAGGGCAGCCCTACTTTATGAAAAGAAAGCAAAGTGCAGCGTCGAGGAAAGAGATTTCACAGAGCTGGTTTATTTTTTTATGCAGAAGAAGACAATAACTCTTGGAATCTACTGTATCATATCCACTGACGTCAGTCCAAATCAGTAGATGAACCTGGCCACGGGTGTTTATCTTTCAAAAGAGTTGCTTCTGATGGACCAATTTAATCTCAATGGTTGGACTTGCAGTGTAACCAAACTGCTTTAACACCCTAAGAGAAAAGAGGATAATATAAGCTCATAGTCATAGTGGGCAAGTACAGCCAAACGTCATTAACAGTTTTAAATCCTAAACTTTATGGCTGCCAGAAAAAAGAAAAAAACAAAACAAAACAAAACAATACCATTAACAAAAGAATCTTAAATTATAAAAATGGATGCAGATGTATGTTGGAGTGAATGAAATGCTTGGATGGAGTTCCATGTTGAGATGGAAAAGAGGGATATAAGAATAAAACAAAAGACAGTTATATCCGCAGGTTTAGCTGGCACCAGAAATGGCATCTGCAGTATTATGAGAGTAACAGTTGAAATGAACCCTTGACATCGAGTCGATAAGGCGTAAGGCTCGACGCTGCGGCACAGAGAGCAGATATTTAGCAATGAAATTATCTCAAACACAGCAAGGGTGAAATGCACAGAATCCTTTCCCCCAATATCTCTTAAGTAAGGTCTAACAATACCTGTTAATACTTATTAAATTATTCATTAAATATCCAGTGATAACCCAGAGGTAGGATAACCCATGGGGTAATTCTGCAAGTACCACAGTATGAGTAGAAAAACTGTGGAGCTAATCTGAAAAAAAAAAAAAACAGAAAAAGAAATCATTAGTTGTCTGATTTATTTGAGTTTAGGAAGAACTTAAACACATGAATAAGATTATTTAGGAAATGCCTGCCACAAAGCTGAGTCAGTTATAAAACCTGAACAACATGGACTGTGAATGAGAGCACAGGGTTAGAAAGAGCAGTGATATTTTTCCCACTCCAAGGTATTAGTATAAAACTTGACCAAACATACCAAGCCCCAGCAAGATCACTGTGTCTTATATGAAAGCGTTACTGTAACAATATACAGTTTCAATATCCCTCAGTAACATCCAGTTTAAAACAAACTGAGATTAACGCAGTGGGGTGTCTGGTGTCTGGACATCTTGGACTGGGGTGACCCAAGTGGGGCACTGACTTATGCAGCGGTGACATCACACACACACACACACACACAAAAAACAATTATAGTAGAGGATAATGGGATGGCCCCTGCAGTGTCCAATCAGATTTCACCCCCTGCACATACCCCTAGTAGATGAAGGCGTACCTGAACTCATCAGGCAAACACAGAGAGAGTTGGTATCTGTTGGTGAAAAAAAACTATAATTAATCTCTAACGTGGAAAGTTATTTCTGATGACATCCTCCAAATTTGCGATAAAATATGAATAATGACATACTGTATGTGTTTTTTTTTTATGTCGGCTGTGTTATGGTCATTGTTTTGTATGTAAAGCCTGTTTGGCATTTTTTATATAGCAGACATTTCACTTGTCAGAGCAGGAAAAGCACAGGTGTAACTACCAATGCTAATGAGCCATTCCAAGGAGCCAGCATGTACAGTAACAGGGAGGTGGAGCTGAAGCGCTTAAATGGAATGCAGCCCAAATTTATGTCATTATTTACAGCTGCTACTTTGTAGTGTCTGCCAAGGAAATGGACAGCCTGAGGTGGAGGCAGCATGAAGGTGCAGGTAAAGAAAACACTGTGGGCAGAGAGGGCCGAAGTCGTGACATCTTGCCCGGGCTCGCCTCTGTTCCAGCTTCTGTAACTCAGTGCAACATCGAATTCAGAATTTCCTTCATCTGTCACTCTGAGAAATATGAAGCATGTTCCTGAGGTTTACTTTCCATTCAGCATCAATAGCAGCACTTACTATTAGCAGTGGAAACCTTCATGACTATAAGTTAAACAATGATTACTTTGTGAGCACAGAAAAAAATACAGCACAGCACATGAAAATTTGCATAACTTGGTTTCATCCATATTTAGAATATCTATCTAAATAAACTCTTCAAATGCCATTTTTACAGTTTATTAGCTTTGATCTCTGCTGTCTAAAACCATCGACAGTATTTGCTTCTCTCTGTCCTGATGTTACTACAGACATGTCTGAACTCATCATAGCCCCTGGACCTGCTAATGGAGAGAGATTATGAGAAGTTGTTCAATAAGGGATGCAAAAACATATTGAAATATTGGAGTGAACCAAACAACATACTGTTGAGAGGCTGCATTTATAGTTATCAGTATTGTTAAAAATGTCAGTGGGATTTTGAGTGAGATTTTCTTACTTAAAAAATCCAGGAACTTGTGAGATGTAAGAGAAAAAACAAGCAAACTCTAAATTAGATGACAGCAATATCTTTCCAGGACATTTTGAAGATTAAACCATCTGAGGAGATGTTTGCACTCCCTAATAACACACAAATTACACATCGTCATTTAGAATTATAGTCTTGTCAGTGTGGAGACTTCTTTGATATTCAGACCAACATAAAGGGAGATAATACTGACAGAAAATATAGCTGAAATCAAAAATGTAATTTCAAAAATAAATCTTAAAATTTTATATTATCACCAGATTTAACCTATTAGAGAGGCTTCAGTTACGCAAGGGAAGTTTGATCTCATGACCTCAGGCTTTCTAATGTCTGGACTAGTTTAGTTCAGTATGCGTATTCTGTTTCTCATCTCTTCATATTCAGACAATTGTCTCTTCCTCTACAGATTGATTTCGGCACAGCTTTCCAGACTACCTAGTGGTGCGTCTCTGCTACTCTCTACCGTCACAGTTTTCCTCTGGGACTATCAGCCCCTTCACTTCCTCTATTACCCCCTCACACACCCTTACATCCTCCTACACACACTCACACACACATCACCTCCCTCCCGCCCCCCGCCCCGCGGCGACATGCACTCCACAATGGAGAACAGAGTGGTTTGGGAAATGATGGCCATTTATAACTGCCTGACGCTGTATCCCACCACCTCATACTATCACACACACACACACGGCGATGGAGAAATGGGAGACAAAGGGAGAGCGCACCCTTCTCCTGGCTAATGTCACAAACACTTAACACTTAAATGCACATTTGAGCACTGCGCATAAAAATGTGTTTGTGTGTGTGTGTGTGTGTGTGTGTGTGTGTTCAAAATAAGCAAGTGATTTGAATTGATAGCAGAAAACAAATCTAATATCTGTGTTCAGCTGTCATCAGTTTATTACAGCGCTCAGCAGTGACAGGTGAGGAGAGTCTCTGCCTGTCTCAACACTTGCGTCTCATTCCTACACACACGCACGCACATTCATTGAGATCATGTCATTTAGAAGGTTTCATGACTGTAAATGTTCCAGAGTCATTTTGGTGACTTTGCTCAACATTGAATTTAGCTCATGGTTAACACCTGAAACAACTTGTCCTCCAACACAGAAGAGTCTTAATGTCTTCTGTCTTCAGCACAAAATCTGCAACAAGCTTCATTCCATGCATGTGTCCAATTAAATTACTCACCCATTCTATAGATGAAATAATTCACCTAATCTCAAACTCTACCAATAAAAAGAAAAATACATTGTTGAACTTCTCCTACATACAATAGACACTTTCAAGAAACATGGACATTAGTTACTGCATTATAAAAATAATCACATGGTTTGGGAATGCTAAATTATGTGTGAAGTATCTGAGAATGAAGTATCTGATTTTTGGAAATTAGTAAGCATGAGCTTATCTAATATTGTAGGCTAAATGTGTAACGTTTATCATTATATTAACATATAATTTGTCTGATTTAGTTTTGTCTTGTCTGATTTTGTCTGATTTAAAAAAAACCCTTTCAAAAACATGTGTGAACGAAAACACAGAGTATGTGTACTGTTTGTCAGCTTACAGGTAGGTAGATTTGTGTTAGTCATTTTTGTGCCCCAGCTCCACACTACATACTGACTGTAAACAGTATGTATTAAATACTATAAGACAAATCATTTTAGTTCATCAGATAAGGGAATTAAATGCACATTTTATACCTACGGGAAATGTTTTTTGTCTTCTGAGAAGTCCCTTGAGCTGTTTTACCATCTTACACAATTGCTTGGCTGTGAGCGGCTCCTCCAGAATTGCACTGTTGGACAAGTGTTGATCAGAAATCAAGTGAATTTCAATGGGCACAATATCATATGCTCTTATCATATGTTCTTATTATACCTTATTTTGTCATTTTTACGTATGAACGAACAACTGAATCCAACTTGCTTAGAACTATTATATAGTTCAGACTTAGCTTAAGTCTTAGACAGACTTTTTGATTTGTTCGTCGCAGAAAGAACGCAACTGGATTTTTTGTTTCCACCTCTGAACAGGATGAGGGTGTAAGACAAAGATGAGAGTTGATGACAGAGATCCAGTGCTTTTATGTTAATTAGATGGAAGTCTTCGTATAAAAGCTGGTTATTACATGGTATTTCTGTGAGTGCCTGCATGTGTGTGTCTGCGAGGCCTCAGCCTGTCACTGTGCTGGATGGGCTGTCACTTTCTTAATTGCCTGAGCGCGACCCGGCCCCGCTCTGCTCACCTGGCTAATTACTGTGTCTTTCCAGCCAAGAGACTGAAATGAATTTGACTCCATTCAAGCTTCATTGGCATGAAAAGTGAGGTTACTGACATTGTCATAATACAGTACACAGTATAGCAGGTTTGTCCTTCTAGTGATATTCTACCACATCACTGTCTGCCTAACAAACGCTGATGATAGAAGAATAGCCATGTTAGACTGATAAACAGATCTGTGTCATAATTCAAAAATCAATATTTCAGCATGTTTTTCAACACTAAACTAAAATATACCTGCTCTATTTTAAGGTAGAAAACACACATAAACATTACTAACTCTGTAGATGTATCAGAGTTTTCAGAAAAATACAAGTTCAAGAACATGACTGACAACACGAGGGGGAACAAGTTCTACGCAGGCCAGAGAAGTGATTAAAAGAAAACAAAAGGATGTGAGAGAGAGCAGATTGAATCGAATCAGATTGGAGCCATGCAAATGACATGCTAATGTGATGTTAATGAGCAGAGGGAGGGAGGGTGGGGGGGGGGCAGTGTCAGGTAGGAGGTAAAGTTTGGTTAGAGAGCGAGCTGGCGAGACAGCAGGCAAATGGGCAACGCTCGGGTGAGCAGTGAACGGGCTCCCCATGATGTCGCGATGAGAGAGGGAACATTAAGCGATAGAAAGATGGAGAGTGAAAGAGACTGGGAGGAAAAGCCCCGTGGGCTAATGAATGCTGATTAATTCCCAGTTTACATTTCACAACTTTTCTGAATTTTAGTTTCCTGTGGTGCACACTCTATAAAAACCACCGTGCTGTCTGTTAAACCAGATGTATTCTTAGCTTATTTATTTGTACTCATTTCTCTTTTAAAGCACCATGAAAGGCGTAATGCCATTAGAAGCAGGAGTCACCCAAACATACTGCAGCAACAGTAGCAAAGTCAATCCTCAGCTTCCACATATCTGGCCTTGAAGTCTGTCATACTTAAAGCTTGTCCTCCTTTGTCGGTTTCTATCATGATCGCCATTTTTAACTCGTACACTTGTTACTCCAGGTGCCCCCGAAAACTGGAGTCTCAGTGCGTGTGAACTGATTTGTGTTAATCTATTAGAAAATGTGTTTGGGGACACGGACCATTAAAGCACAATATCAGCTACATGATAAGAACCTCAAGATGTCCTGATTTATCACCTTTATCACCTTATCTTGAAAAGGAGCCCTGTGTCAGCATGTTTAAAGACTTTTAGTAACTCACTTTTGTCCTTATATGTTAGATATTCATTTAGCTAAGATTAGATGTGGAGCCATGTAATATTCCAGCGGTAGAAGTATTGAAAACTTTAAACATTGCACATAAAAAGGAGGAATGGCTTTATTGGGGCACAGCAGCTCATTTCCCCCTTGGAACTGCTATTAGTTTAATCTGGGCCATTATTAGTTGGATGGATGTTGGAAAAAGAAAACTATTCTATTAATCTGCAGAGCCAAACTTGCTGACAGATGGTAGGGCTCCCTAATCAGATTTAATGTGAGAAAGTGAACATACACTGCTGTTTGAGTCCAACAAACTGTGTTGAAAATACAGCTGTCTTATAAAGCATTAATCCACAGTTTATATAAATGCACAGCAGAAGTATTTATAACTGTCAATACAGTCCTAAAACTATTTCTAATGATCAGCATTTATGAAACAAAGAAGAGAGTTATTGTTACCTTGTTTGCTCTTTTACTTCTATTTAGCATGTGATGATTTTCCTGATTTTAATTTACAGTACACTCTAAGGGCATTTTGTTTGTTTGTTGTTTGTGTTTTGTAGTTTGTAAAGCCCTCTGAGACAAACCTGTGGTTTTGGCCTAAAAATGAGAGAAGCAGTCTGTCCCACCTGGGAGCATGTGACACACATTACCACACATAAGACTTCCAGCAGTGACATTCATATTTCTAATAAAGACAAATTACTGATACAAACCCTAGAAAAAACAAAAACATGCGAAACATGCTCTACATCCAACAGAACAGTTAGACAACATCACTGCTCCTTATTCAACACATGCTCTGTTGACATACCCTGATAATTATTTACTGAATAAGCTCTCATTTTCTATTTTATCCAACTCAAATAAATAAAAAAGCCCATCCTGTTCACCAATACCATTGATTAATAAATTAATAAGTTCCTCTCTTTATACTTCAGTCAGAGGGACTCTGCCAGCGCTCTGTTAATGGTGCCACTCTGTCTTTTCTGACACCACAACACTCACAGCTGCTTCATCTGCTCCTGTCAGTGTCTCCAAGTTAAAGACCCTCTGAGGAGACAAAGAGCAAATATCTTTTTGTATGCCTGTCGGGTTTTCTACAGCTTTCACAGAGCAGCGCATACACATGCACACATGGTGGTGGTGGTGGGGGGAGAAGGTGCTGTAACAGAAAAAAATGTGATCATCTGCATCCCTGTGATGTGGTGGAGGTGAGAAAGTGTATCTCAATGGCAGGCGAGCATGGGGAGGGAAAATGACAATATTTAAAATAGGAGACACAACTCCATTTCTTTTTGAACAAAATATTAATGATCTTTCATTTGGATCTCATCACAGATGCGGCCGGGGGAAAATTGCATTCTGTGTGGCAGAAGTCTGGGGAAGACATGAGACAGGATAATAGCCAATAGGTGTTTGGAGAGAGGGAGTCAGAATGAATGAGAGAGAAAGACAGAGAGAAACAGAATTGACAAATTCCCATGATGGGTACGCCACGAGAGGAGGGGGAGGAGGAGGGAGGTTGAAGAACAGGGGGGGAAAAAAGGGGCAGAAAGATTGGAAATTGAAATTTATGACATTGAAAATGACTATGACGGAGACAGTTCCAGGTCCCGCTTTGCTCTCCCCTCTTTGGTAGCAGTCAACCTTGCAATGAGGGCAGATCAAACAAAAATAGGCTGTTAGGGGGGCATGAAGGGGGGGCAGGGAGGGGTGGTGGGTGCTGAGCACTGTGGATGGGATGAGAGAGGGGGAATGAAGGAGGGAAAGCAGCAGTGAAGGTGCAGGGATAGAGGGACAGGAGGGAGGTATAGACAGAAGTGAGGGAGGACATTAGAGGAGGAAATGATAATGTTGTCAGTGAGCGATGTAAATCGCGGCGGCTACATAGTCAACAGATACAGTCGGCTGGCTGTGCAGGCCAGGGCCTGTCTCAGCTGCAGTGGCACTGACAAATGGAATATTTTCAGAGGACTTAATCAGAGGAAAATGGGCTTTCATCTGCTCGCCTACCCGCTCTGCCGCTCGCACACAGAAATGATTGCCTGTCGCTCTTCCTCTCCCTGTCTCTTTCTCTCTCACAGTCATTGAACGTGGCCACTGAACCCTGCAGAGGTTACAAAAAGGGAATTTATCAGTCATGTTTTACAAAAGGATATAGGGACACACACAATCACATTCTCTCCATAATGGACTTTGATTTGAGAATGCTGATAGCTGATTTTGTTTTTTGCTTAAATGCTTAATAAAACTGGAGGCAGATTAAAAGACTTTGAGAGGTTTCAGTGCCGCAGGTGACTGGACAAACACTAATAAATCTTTTTGCTCACCTCAGTAATCAGTCATTCTTTAGCCATCTGGAGGAAAAAGCAGAACTTTTTGTGCTCTGCAAGAAAGTGCAAAGTTTGCCACACTGAGACTGTCCTGTTATATTTCAAACACACCCATCATCCACTCAATAAAACCTATTACTTGTCATGAAGGCCTCATTTCCTACAGTTGTGTTTGATGTAGTGCCTCGGCCGCCCCATCCGTAGGCCCACAGCAGCAGCAGATAGGCCTCTGCAGAACAGACAACAGTGACATGATCTATTTCTTCCATGATGAATGTACCAATCTGCTGCCCTGTTGCCCTGTCCGCCTAATTTGTTATGATGTGACACCATCTAGACTCTTTTCTATGATGATGAACTTGCTGCTAGTGTGTACCAGCAGGTAAGTGGGATGAAAACGCCAGGATGCTCTATGATGCCGGTGAAGCACTTGATACCAAAATGATACCATAAACTATTTCTCAGGTACAGCAGGAGCAGTTTCCCCTCTCCAGCGGGAGAGATCCAAGGTAAGTTGTAAAGAAGCTGGAGGTTAATAAGAGGTTCTGGAGCTGGAGGTTCATTATAGTTTCTATTTTATCTAGAGACAGATCAAGGTATTCTATTCTGAAGCCACAACCACTGCTTGGTATCTGTGTCTGCATTTCCAATATTAGTGAAGAAGTAAGAGATGAGCTGCTGGTAGCTGATGTGTGTTGTGTATGTGGGAAACTCCCACACAGTCCAAAAGTGGTTTTGCGGTTTCAGAGTAAGAGGACTGAGTTAAATTATTAAATTTTTTTGTCATGAAAGTATCAAAACTGTACAAATTATAGGCTTGGGTAATGATGGTTGTCCAACAAGAGCCAAAAAGTAAAATATTGTTGTCTAATGCCTCCATCCAGCTGTGGTGAACTACTGTGACAACAAGTGCTCATCTGCACTGTGGTGAAGTCAGGGCAGAGGGCCATGACAGATCACAGATCAGCTGGTGGCAGAACAGTAGAATCTGTCACTGTGTGCAGCAGCAGATCAATGATAATTACCCGGCTGACATGAGTACAGTTATAACTTTACAGGATCAAGAACAGGGGAGAGGGAGAAGACGAAGGAAGGGATGAAGGGCTGTGGGCCACACTTAGCTCTGAGCTGATCGATACTGTGTGAGATATGGCTGTGACCGGCCCCGGGGCCCGGCCTCACAGCAGCTCAACAAGCCATTACTGCCTTCCTTCACAGGGCAGTGCAGAGCCAGGTTTCCTGTGTGCTAATGTCTGCATGTGTTTTCAAAGCTGCCAAAAGGAAATCGGTTTGGTCTGGCAGCTCACACATCAATATCAACATAGTGTAATGCCATTACAACCAGTCATACCCCATAGAATAGTGTTTAAAGTTATAATCCCTATGATTTAAGTCTTGTTTTATTTAGTGGCACTTGTGGTCACTGGTTTCTGATGGTAACCATTGTCAGGTCAGGACTGTGGTTTCAGCCCTCGTTGAGCGACGGCTATATTCAGCCACCTTTCAGCTGGTGAGGCTTTAAGACACACATCTGAAACAAGGAAAGAAAGAAAAGAGAAAAAAAGACAGACAGAAAGGGAACAGTTGAGAGTGTGGTCAGTGACGGCCCAGGGCAAATCATCTTCATCTCCAAACTCATCCTCTGAGATCTCTTTCCTCTGTCTCTCTCTCTCACGCACACACACACACATGGTTCATAGGTTGGCAGATGATGAGGTCTCTCTTTCAGTGACTCCTGGCCAGGATTTGTATTGTTCAGTCTGAATGTGAATCCGGGGGTTTTGGAGTCAGTTGATAGCTGGAAGCCTTCACTCTGTGGAGGGAGAGCTGCTGATGACCTAGTTAAGCTTTCTGAAAATGTCCAGATGAAACACAAAGTGACAAAAGTGCCAGTGTAACTCAGATTGTCATGCAGGATATGCTGGATACACTGTGGTGTGTGTGATGTGTTCATAGACAAAAAGGATTCTTTCTGATTTTCACAAAAACTTTTCAAATATTTTGAAGGTAATTGATTACCTGTCCAGTTTCTATTGCAAACATAAACAGGATTTTGGAAGTGTGCAATCTTTATTTGAATAAAGAATATCTGTACCATTGATTAGCTGGGTGATGTATGAAAAAAAAGGATTATGTTTAACTTATTGGGGATTTGAAAATGATCCCATAATCAAAATGAAGCAGTTCTCAATCACTGCAAGTGTGCAGTAGACCCAAGTATCATCCACTGTACTGCATGTACTGCACGTGCTATAGTTTATAGGAAAAATGATCTTACCGGGAAAAATGAGCTGCTTAGAGTACAGTACAAATATGAGAATCTAATCAGGTATATATATATTTTTTCATTTTCATTTTTTCCACTAGTTTTTGAAAAGTTAATTTACAATATTTGGAAGACTAAATGTGTGTTCAAACAGCAAATATTAACTTTAATTACTGTGACCAAGCAAAGATGTTTAGGGGGAATTATGTTTTTATTATTTCATCATTGTTTGTGGGCAGCATCAGCAAAAGTTAACAGGAAGATATTTCATGTGATCTGAAAAATGTTTGAATTTACTGAAGATAATAAAAGACAGCGCCTCACCTTTAATCACTGACGACTTTCCATCCTAAACCCTCTCTTTAACTACTGATGATTTTCAATAGTCTAATTCTAAAGTTGCCCAGCTTTCTCTCTCTCTCTCTCTCTCTCTCTCTCTCTCACACACACACACACACACACCTCCATCCACTAATCTATATCAGATAAATGAGGCTGGGCTAACAGAGTGGGGCAGAGAGAGAAAAGATTGACTCGGAGACAGAGGCCTAATTAGCAGAGACTCATTAGGAGTCTTTAAGAGGCTGTGATTAGGGATGTTTGTTCACACAGCATGCTGCTGCTGCTGGGCTTAATGACTGGGACTGATCACTAGCTAGTTTAGCCTACAGCGTGACGGGGGGGTTGGATGAGGGTTGGAGCATGGTGGAAGTGTATGGCTGTGTTTGAGCGAGTCATTTGTCTGCAGTTAACTGATATTAAACACAAGAAAAAGAGCATCTATAGGCTTTTTCATGTATCATACACCCGTCATACTGGCACAGTGTGTGTGGGTTTAGGCACAAGATTAAAAATATTTATGTTAGTTATAATAGTTAGTTAATAGTATGTTTCGGCACTGATTGTAAAGTCTAAGGGAAAAATTGACATGTTTTCTGAAAATACACTTATTCACAAATGTGCATTAAAGAAATCTTTCTAGATTTTAGACTTTGTTTTTGTGTAGATTAAACTAGGAAGATATAACATGTTAGTTAGTGATGCCGTGGTGGTCAGGTGTTGTTATAGTCGGACAAAGCCAGGCCAGCTGTTTCTCCCTGTTAGCAGTCTGTGTGTTAAGCTAAGCTGACTGGCTGCTGGTTTTGGCTTTCATAGTTGGTGAACTATGAACCCCTGCTACAACTACAAACTGTTGTTTTTACATTTCTGTTTTGTATGGATTACACAAACAGGATGCATCATTACAATTATTTCCCTTTATAGTTGGTTTTAGGTGATTTATTTTTTTTGGAGAGAGGATAGTTGTTTCTCCTTACTTCCCCTTTCAGTTTTATGCTAAACTAATCACCTTACACTGCCATACATGAAAGCTGCATTGACCCTCTTGTCTAATTCTTGACCACAAAGGGTTTTTTCACAAAAATCACAGTATTCCTTTAAAGGCTGGGATCAGGTCTGAGGTTTCCTGTACTTAAAGTTGCTGTAAGAATATTGGACGGACTTCCTTCTCTGCAAGTAACCACAGTGGGATTCATAATAACCCGTCCTCTGCTGTTGTTTCTTGTTGTGCGTAGCAGAGCACAGTCTGCACCTTGTCTCAGTGTTAGCGAGGAGCTAAGCAGGGTGCTGCAGAAGTGACGCATGATGCGCCTCTCTGTTTTTCGTCCAGCTGAGAAACTTAGAGGCCTTTAAGGCTCTCTCTTCCTTAACTCTCAAGCCCATTGCAATAATCAGAATCAGTGCATCCCCCCACCCTGCACCCTCTTCCACACCGAAGTTTACCACTGAGCCCGAGCTCTTGGCTTTATAAATCCCAAACCCCTCCACTTAAATCTGATAAGAGTCCCAGATCTATTGTGATACGATTTCCCCCCTCGGAAGTCCGTCCATGATCCCGCATTTCCCTGAGTCCCTCTCGTTCCACTTCCTGAACTGGGCTGGATTGTCTGGAATAAACTCCAATCCTCCTTAAAAGAAGAGAGCAGGGACGGGAGGAGGAGGGGAGGGGAGGGGAGGGGAGTAAAAGCCGAGAGGATCAAGGATGCGAGGGCCAAAGTAGAGGATCCGACAGAGCAGAAAGTAGAGTTAGCAACTCCGCTCCTTTTCCTCAAATTCCACTAGCTGCTGTCCGTCGTCATCTCCAACACCCTTCCACTGTATGTATTTTATCCATCCATCCATCTATCCATTATCTATTTATCCATCATTATCTATTTGTCACTATATGCCTCTTATTCATCCATCTAATCACTTTGGACATGTATTACCTGCACTTCTGCCCCCAGCCTCTGGGCAGCGCTGCAGCAGTGTGCGTCTGTGGAGTTTGCGCGGTGCGTTTGGAAGTGGTGGGACTGATCCATTTGTTTGTTTTCTGAATCCAGGATTTGCAGAGATAGATTAGACAACAAAAGCGTATGGAAAAGATAAAGAACACTTAGGTAATGGATTTTGGCGGCCTCTCCGACACAGCCGAGAACTCATCCTCTTTCCATCGCTCACATCTCCTCCTTTCTCCCCGCTCTAAATATGTTTGTTGTTCTTTTTCTTTTTTTACATAAGAATACACTGTCTGAAAGGAGAAGAGGCTCCAGCTATAGAGGACAGAAGGGTTAGCTTGAAGAAGAAGAGCAGTTAAAAAGTAGCAACGACGTTGTGCACAAAGCAGACCTTGGACTGTGGTTTGATGTGCTTTCCAAGTACAGTATATGTAAAGTGGGATAAGTGTAAGTGTATCATATATGTGGATTTGCAGTGCAGCTTTAAGAATACAAAAGACCTGCTACAAGAAATTATGGCCAACAATTTAAAAAGGGACATATGTGCAGTAAACTTCTACCAGACAAACAGCAAATAAATGCAAATTAATTGAAAGTAAAAACAACAACAACAACAACAAAAAAATAACATTTCATGCTAATCCAACTACTCCATTTGGACCGTTGAGTTGACATCCCCTTTTATCACAAGAGGTTCCAGCCAGAGGAGCTCCCCTTTTTTTCTCTCTTTTCCTTTATTTTTTGTTCACATTCATCTCCTGCACACATAATCAGACACGTGAAATTTCATCACATACATACACACACACTGATTTGCTTTTGTCATATTTTTACCATTTTTCTTACACCAAAAGAAAAGAAAAATATGGAAATCACAGGGTAAAAAAATATCAAAATAAGGTACTAATGTGAATTAGTTTTACACAGACAAACATAAACTTCAGCTGCCTATAAAACAAGGGGGTCATCTGAGCTCGTATGGATTAGAGGACACAGACTGATTAGTGCTTGTGGGCACTCATGCACTATTATGTGAATAATATATTGTGCTATAAGCTCATCTACAGTGTGAGTGTGCGGACATTTATTGTAAATATCTTAACCTCTGATGTTTGTTGGATGTAAACATGCAAACGGATAAAGTGACGACCACTGGCGCTCAGAGTGAGCAGCTCTGGGTCAGGGGGGCATCACGGTGGAAGAGCTGGATCAGTTTGTATTTCTGTTTTTGAGCAAAGGAAAAAATTGTCAGATTTTGCCTTTGTTTGTATTGAGTCAAAGGTGTTTCCTCCCTTCCAATCTCCTGGCATCTCAGGATGCCAAAAACCTCTGACAGAAAATGTAGTGTGGGTCTTCACAGCCTTCATAGGAAGGTAATGCTTAAGGGCACTTCAACAAAGGAGGAGCAAGGAATTGAAATACCAACTCTGTAATTAACAGCATACCTGCTCCGCCACAACATCTTCTGCTATTCTTCCAGTGTGCAAACACACTTCTGCTGTCACACCGATTATTTATTCGAGTGCTAATTTCCACGAATAGAACAAAAAAACTATTTACTTCATGTATGAAGGACTTTCATATAAACCAGTGTTACGACAGTTTTAATAATGAAGTCTGCACCTCTGTACAGTTTATGTCATTAATGACGAATCATTTCAAAACAATTCACAAACACCTCGTGTTTCATTACATTAATGAAAGAACATTAGCCCTGCTGCTTGTTTAGCGTGATTGAGTTTAGAGTTTAAACAACACTTGGAAAATGATCTTCACTAATAGATCCAACAGACTTCATTATGTTATGAGGGGATCGAGTGCATCAGACACACATACACACAGACAGACACAACTGCATATATGGATGTACTTGTGCGCACACACACACACACACACAACAAGGGTCTTTTAAATAACAAGTAGCTAACAGCTTCAGTAACCCAACTCCTCTGAATTATCACCTCCTTGCTCGTGGCTGTTTATGAATACAAATTGAATTTCCACTGCAACCTTGTCGCAGTCATGGCTCATTTGATTTATTCCTTAATGAATATTTCCCCTTTCAACTCAGGAGATGGGAAAACATTTCCACACTAAATGAGACCCGGCTCTTATTGTAGCTCATTCTTTCCTACATCTAGAGGTACATTACACTTATGGTTGTGTTGCTGCTTTGGATTGAACAAGGCTACTCCATTCGTTGGGGGGCAGGGGGGTAACAAAGGAAACTGAAACTATAAAAAAAAAAAAAAAAAAAAGAGTACATTTACCTGCAGTTTGTAACGGCATGTTGTGGGTGTTTTTCTCTCTAATAGCTGAACTCTGAAGTCTTTTTTCTTTGTTATTCTCCTAAAACACACCAGCATTCCTCTGTCTTTCCTTGAATTAAGAAAATGTCATATAAGTTAGAGACAGATAAGGAGATCTACACATTGGATTTAGAGACTTAACCCACCATATCGACTGTCCACTGTGACAAAGATGCCGGCAGCCCCATTGCTCAATGCCTACTGTTAGACAGATTCCACACGAACACCATTTACCTGTTAATGTTGTGTAGATAATGTGCAATTGACCGCATGCCTGCTAAATAATGCAGTGGCTTGTTTGGGGCCATAAGGAGAATTTAAATAGTATTGATAGGCTAAGCTGCCATGGTGTAGGATGTATGCAGTCAGAAAGCCCCACTCTGTATTGATCAACGAACGGGCTTAAAGCAGAATAGCTCCGAGTTCTTGAACAAATGAGGAAAAAACAAGGCAAGAGAAGAATAGCAGTATGGAGTGATAGGTCAGAGCTATGGAGGAGGAGAGGGCGGCTGGTATGGCGCAGGAGGTGGAGGAAGAGGCTGAGGGGAGGAGGAAGAGGAATAGTTTGGGGAGAGACGGAGTGAGAGTTAGACAAGGCGACGTCGGGGCCGTCCATCCATCCGGCGCATCGCCAGGGGCAACAGGAGGAGTAAAGTTGTTAACGAGTGTGTGGACAGTGGTGTCAGGCAGAGCGGAGGTCCATCAGGGAAATGAGACGCCTGGCTTCTATTATGGCCCCAGGTGCATTATGGGAGGACAAAAGGAAAACTTTCAGTGGAAATAGATTATAGACAATGAAAAGAGCACAAGGGAATTCACCTGTTATTGTAGTGTATTTATTTTATTCTGAGATGTGTGTTTCATTTTCAATTTGTGATAAAATAACTCTTTAATTTAATATGTTCCATGTCTTTCTTTTAATCTTCTCTGCTCGTCTATAGATGCAAAACTGACCTGCATCATGTTGAATCAGTTTTTCAATGGACACTGTGGTGCCTTGTGAACATTACAATCAACTTTAAGCATTTGATGCATTATTTACTTACTTAATCAGAATCAGAATATTTTATTTATCCAAGAGTAAAATTTGGAGATTAATTAGGCTCAAATCTTTAATTATCACCAAATAACTACGGATTATAGACTGTGAGATTACTATAAATTCTCATATAGTTTTCAAGCCCTTTATTATAACCAATTTAGTGAGAAGCTAACTTGTTTTCTTTTGTATTAATATGCTGTTGATTATTTGTTGTCATCTGTCATCTTTTCTCACTGTAACACTTACAGAGATTAGGAGAGTATAATCCCTTCACTTTCCTGAAAGGCTTACATCTAGAAACATCTGCAGAATGTGTTGAAACAACATACTGACCAGATTTAATATATGACCAGATTATACACACACACATGCATGTATGTATGTGTGTATGTATATATGTATGTATGTATGTATGTATGTATGTATGTGTGTGTGTGTGTGTGTTTTATGCATTTATTAAAAGCATTTATTCTTAGCTAGCTCATGCAACTAACAAGTAACAGATAACTTAATTTGTATACATTCAACTAAATAAACAGTTAGAGTATATTTAATTTAAGTTGAACTAAGTGAGGAAAGTGAGAGTCATTGCTTTGGGAATGTGAAAACTCTTTAAATTTAACCAGATAAATAAGATTTGTCCTAATGTTAAAGCAACTCCAACATGGGGCCAAATTAATTTTCTAATCAATTTGAAGAAACTGGACTACACTGGTGCTCTTGAATGTTTTCGCCCATCCATTTAAAAATATATATTTTGTATATTTACTTGACATTTTAACAAGAGCAAATTATTTGAAAACACATAACATGGATACACTTTTTTTTAATGTGATTATGAAATATGAATACATATAAATGTATAAACGTATAAATGAAAACACTGAAAGCCTACCAAGACAAATCTGTCTGAAAACAGAGTATTATGAACAGTTCAAAGAGGGCATGAAAGGAGGACAACAAATACCACAACCAAGATCCTTTTAGATCTTTATTAGAGTATGTATTTTGATACTGATAGCTGTACATGATCATGTACATGTGTTTTGATGCATTCCACTAAACCTCAAGAAATTATTTGACTCTCAACTAACTTTTTGTTTGATCTGATGAAAATATTTGCGGTGGCAAAAGATTACAAGAACAACAAAGTACCATCTCACTTCTAAGGCTGATATTTTTCTTATCTGACAAAAATCTCTTGGATTGTTCCGGACGCTGTCAGGCATTAGCAGCACTTAAAGCTGGATGCATGACAAGACTGCAAAATAAACAACCAACTTACCAAAGATACGTGTCATACATCCTTCAGAAAACCTTGCATTAAGTCTGTTATGATCGGTATCAATGAAGAAGAAAAACATGTTTCTCTGACCATTAGTGTGTTGGTGTGTGCACAGTGCAGCTTGTGAGCGGCGGCCTCAGGCTGTGTGCTTAGTGAGGATTGTAATGGGACAGCTTTAACGGGGGATTAATGCAGCACAGCTGTATGAGAAAAACACTCCTGCAGAAACAAACACATGCAGTAATTAAGGGGACAGATACAGCGAAGGGTCAGAAAAATATATAATAAATTAAAGATTGACTTTACTTCTTTTCTGCTCGCAACGGTGAGATGCTACTTTCAATAATTATCATGACTTTCACCTGGAAAATGCCATTTTACACGGTGAGCCTTACTGTTATCTCAAATGTTGGTCTTTAAAGAGTTAGTTTCTCTCTCCTTTCATCTTCAAGTATGTCAAAGGATCACAAGTTCACATTTAATTTCCAATATTCTAATATATTCTAATATGTATTCTAATAGCTAGGCCTATTTTAGCCACCTCCCCTCTTAGCCTCTGATGTTCCCTCTTTGCATGATAAACAGCTTTTCAGCCCTCAGAATATGTATGTGGCCCATATTTGATTCATATGTGTGGGTGTATGAGAGCAGACAATTCTGCTTTGGGTGTGGGAGAGGAAATATATAAATAAGAAAGTAAATAAACAGTCAAAATAAACAGCCAGAGTAATAAGGTTAACTATTTAGGTTTTTTTTTCATATTGATATTTGCAGGGAGAGCTACAGGAGAGGGCAAAATTAATGACAGCAGACATAATGCCATTGGGATACTTAGGAGTGTGTCCAATACTTTAAGTAATAGCGTTAATGGCGAATTTGAAGGAATTTAATTTTCGACATCAAACAGGGGCGCCTTTAGAAAGCCACCACCCTCTCGCCTCCACATGTTTGGGGCTCTGAGAGCTTCTGAACTCGCTTCCTCTCAGAAGGAGGAAGAGGAGGAAAATCATCTCTGGGGTGGCGGGCATGCGGGGAGGTAGGTGGCTAAAAACTTCCAAGCAGAACAGCCTATCGACTCGCAGGGTGACGCTTGTTAGGCTCAGGCCCAGAGGAGGGAGCATGGCCAGTAAGTAAGTAAGGTTATTGGGAAATAATTAGCCTAGCCCGGGAATCAGCGGGGATAGCAAAGTCCTCTGGGGTAGAAACGCCAGTGCCCCTGGCCTCGTTTCCACAGCTAATTAACTTTGAAGAGAGCCTATTAATAAGGTTGTCTTCATAGAAAAAGCCTGAAACTATATACAGAAGGAACTTTTTGGCATGGAGGAGGCTGGAATTCAATTTATAGATGAAGCACAAAGAAACACACAAGACTGTGGAAGTAATTGAAAAGGAGGTGATCTTTTTGGGTGGCATTTCTGAGGCTTTTTTTTGTGGAAAGTTTATACAAGCTGCACACGCTATCCAGAAACCTCATCAACCTGCCCCTCAGCATCAGATTGTCCCTTCAATTCCCACAGAAATTTTGCCCCGGATCGCTTGAACCCCACTTCCACCTACTCAGCGGACATCATCCCCAAGTGGCCACATGTCCCCTTACCTGTCATCTCAGAAACAGCCATTGTTGTCACTGCTCAGGTCCAGGTCTGCTTAAAAAAAAAAAAAATCTAGCCTGATAGCCTCAGGGTGTGGGAGAGCGACGCAGGCCTGAGCGCCTAATCACCCCCTCCCACGACAGCACTCATCAAGACAGCAGCTCCAACAAATCAATCTCCCTCTGACAGTTCATTTAGACTGAATTAATTTGGAATTAGGGGCCATTACTGCAATTGGCAGGCGTGGATATTCCCCTAACGCGGGCTGTTATCCTGCTTTGGGGATAAAGAAAAGGAGCCAGCTTTTCTTTTTTTTTTTTCTTTTTTTTCCTGTAGGATCGACTTGATAAGGTGTTTTTCTGTGCTGATCGCAGGGCTGAGGGAGCGAGGCATTGGATTCTCAGGAACTAAATCATCATTGTTCTCAATCAACAGTCAGACTCTGCTGATTGTTTTTTTTTCTTCAGTTTTTTTCCTCTTGATACCAAATGGAAGTGAAATAGGTGTTTAATGAGGGTCGTTGCTCTATCGACTGTCACATTGTTGCCAGGGGCCAATTAAAAGTCTGATAGTCTGCTGTAATAGCAGAGAAAACAATGAAACGGGAGAAACACAAGACACAGGACAGAATCGAAGGACTGATGAAATACTTTAAAACTCTTTCTGATCAGGGTTGGAGAGGGATAACAGACAATAAACAGTAAAAATATCATACTAACAAAGTAGTGTATTTTGTGGCTTTCACGTGAAGGAGATTTTTCAGGAACCCAGCAAGTTCACAACCCAGAGGTCTTCCAACTTGATATATGCCCGAGCTGTAGCCTACAAAATATTACATATATATAATTGACCTAAACCTCGACACATGCTATAGCAAAAATGTTTCCCTACCCCGTGTCTTTTATGTTCAGAGCAGCTCTATATTTGATCTGCAGCTGATCTGCTGAACAGACTGACTGGGCCTCCCTCTCCTGCTGGGAGGCAGCAGCTTGAAGTTTACCCAGGGTTCACGACCCGGTGACCTGGAGGTTTGACCGAGACAACTCAGCTCCATGGAGACGCCGCTTTGAAAAGATAAACACCCTAACATCACACATACCCCTGCACAGGGAAGCACACAGAGATGAAAAGCATTCACCCTAAAACACCAAACTACTTTCTGGGATTGCTTGGTTGAGCTGAAGGTCTTTGTTTAATTTCTAATTTTCTGAACAAGTCAATATGAGTTTTGGTCTCTTAAAATAAAAGAATGTTTTTCTGAAGGTGACATTTTGTTCAACAGTCACAAAAGAAGAAACTCCTCTCAGAGAGGCTGGACCTAGAGGGTCAATAGACCAGAGTACATTGCACGCAGTGTCAGGTTATGTTTTAAAGAAAGGATGCAACTGTTGTGCCGTGCCTCAAAATATTCCCCATTTCCTATATAGCTCACTATAGAGTGTTATCAGCACAGTATAGTGAGGATTGTTAAATGCATAGAAAATATCCCACAATGCACTGTACAAAGTTCACACCACACAATAACAAGCCTCAGAACAGAAGATGTTGAAAAATGAAAAAGCACAGGTGTAAATAATAAAATAAATGATGGCTGGATTACATTTAGCTGCTGTAGTTTCAGGGTCTTTAAGTTAAAATGGGAACCAGGAAATGAAAGCTGTAGCTGAAATCACTTGCCATTTCCTACCTAGTGCACCATATTTACTGTCTGCTGTCTTATTTCAGGGTCTAAAGTGTGATTAATGAATGAATAGATTAATTGGCCATGGCCCTCAAAAGTCACCTTACTGAAACAAAGATTAGTTCCCACAGCATCTATACCACTGTTTGCTAAACATCCCATGATGCAAGATTTCTTCATTGTTGTACGTTTAAATTATGCAACACTACACAAAATGTAATATACATTTGGTTTCTTCTCAGTTACAAACTAAACTGTTTAAATGCTTGAAATAAAACAACAATGATCTACAGGAGTTTCTTTTTAACCAGTTCTGTTTATATATATCTAGTTGTGGCGTTCATGGCCGATGAGTTATGAGAGGTGTAAGCGTGGCGACAAGGAGGAGCTCCTGCGTCCAACCATGAGATCAGAGTAAATATTAACACTGACACACTGCTGTGGAAATACCTCAGTGACTTACAGGGGCTACGAGGAGCAGGGCAGGAGGATGAGTGGGAGGAGAAGAAAGACGAGTGGGCACAGACATTAAGGTGAGCCAAAAGGTAAACAGCAGGGCAATGCACACACATAACCCCAAACACACACACTGTCACACCACACACACTGTCACACCACACACACAGACACACTGATACCCTTTTAGCCCGTCTCCATTAAGAGATCAAACTCCAAACACCTGCATCCCCTCTGATGACATGTTCCCTCAACACCTACACAGAGCTTGCAGGGGAATACACAGCCAAGTCCTCAGCTGACACACACACACACACCAATAAACGAAAGCCCTTGTTCATCAGATTACTTTCTTTCTGATGATGTTGACTGATTCCAGCTTGCATAGAGAAATCATTTACTTTAAAGTCACTGAATGTAGGCAGGTTCACAGTTTTAACACCTCCTTCCTTTAAATCAGAGACATAAGGGGGGACTTAAGTATTTTTGTAAGGTAAATCATTTACAGCACTTCTTTATTGTTTCTTTCTTCTTTGCAAGCAGAGGGAAGGATGTTGTGATCCGAGCCGACCATAAAAGCACACGAGGAGGTTGCGGGTTTGAGGATGATCACATTACGAATACATGCTAAAGCTGAGAGCAGACAGTGCGGCCCTCTATTTATTATCTTTTCGGACCTGGGCAGAATGTTCCATCAGCCTGAGAAATATGACAGTGATTTCACCGACACACTCTCAGCTTTCAATGCAGGTAGGCAGGGTTATGTGTATGTATGTGTGTGTGTGCGTGTGTGTGTGGCCATGTCTACTACTCAACTGTGTGTGTGTGTGCGTGTATATGAACGCCAGAAAATGGTTACGTATATACAGTGAGAGAGGAAGGAGGGAAGGAAAACAAGAAAGAAATGAAAGGGGAGAAGAAAGAGAGATGTGGTGAAAAGAAGTTCATGTTACGTATTTGCAGTCGGGGTGTAACATTTCAGCACCGGACTGATAATAGAGTCAACACACTCTGCACAGGTTTAGGGGCAGAGTGATGTATATGAGGAATGTAAGGGTGTCGAATCAAAGCTCTTCTTCACCACAAACTGACACACACTTGCTCAATTACAATTTACCCAGGCAACAGAGTCAACCACACATTAGCGTCCGTAACACTCGTTTCATAAATGACGAGGAACACTTGTAAAACATTTTAGGAAAAGAAGAGGAGTACACACAAGTATAAAGTTAAGTTGCTTTGATGCTTTCAGCTGATTCATAGAAACTTTAAATGCTGTTTCAAACCTTGGAGTGGCCAGAAAATACAGCTTGTTTATTTAATATCATGCAGGTTGTGTAAAAGCAATAGACTGACATCTTGTGAATCACATTCATTTTCTTTTTTTGCTAGTTCATAAATGAAAAAAATTGACTGATCTCATATCTGTACAGTAAACATAAAGACTGCTAACAGGGGGCAACAAGTTGCCTGGGTCTTTCCAAATTTAAGAAAATCAACAGCATCTATAAAACACAGTGTAACACATTATATCTCATTTTAATTGGTACAGCAGCGCATAAAGCATGTAAAAACATTTGTGCTCACCAGCAGCCAGCAGAGATTTCACAAGAGGATGAAGGGCAAATTTATACATACTGGTGTTTTTACATTTTTTTGCACAAAAAAACAAATTATTATTATTATTATTATTATGCTGAGCTGGCTGGCTGTAGCTTTATATTTACCATACAGACATGAGAGTGGTATCAATCTTCTCATCTAACTCTCAGAAAGTGAATAAGCATATTTCCCAGACTGATGCCCAAATCTTTTAAATTGTCATGTGAGCAATTAAAAGGCAGTGTGAGGGAGGAGAAAGACACTAACACACAAATTTGTTTTATTTATTTAACAATAAAAGTACAGAAAGCATTAAAAAAAAACATCTAAACCCTTTTAGTGTCTCTTTTTATGGGATTTCCATGGCATCATCTTACTACTGCGCAAACAAGATTTGAAGATTACAAGCAACAGAGATGCACACTAATCGCTGGATTTGTTGTGGGAAATGCTAGAAAATCCCAGGATTTTCTGTGGTTTAGATTTAAATCCACTCTGGGATACACATCAATTTTACTTTTTGCCTTCATAATCTTAAGACATTGGAGATTCTTGACAGCACATGTTAATAACATTAATGAAAGAAGAACAGCGTGAGAGCTCATCTGGTAAATCTATGACATAAACACTTATAAAGCTTAAAAAAAATAACTGTGAGAAAGTCATCCTCAGATCACCATTCAATCATCTTTTATACTGAATTTTATGTCAACATGTACATCTAATTTTGTATATCATCTTGATTTCTAGTGATTTCTTGAGTGACTGTAGCTTTGTTTGGTTTCTTTTTTTTTCACATTAGTGAACAGAAAAGGTGGAAATGGGGTGGAAGGGGAAACCTTTTCTGAGCTCCTTTTTTCATACTAATAAAAGTAATTCCAATTATATACAGTATACAGTGAAAGCTATCCCAAGGCACTCAGGGCTCTATAAAGTCTTTCAAATGAACTTTTGGTCTCAAGGTGCAGACAAACTCCCAGCGAGCTCTGCTAGCTGCCTCTGAATGGTGACCCTTGGGAGTGAGAGAAAGGGGTGTCAGCGGAGAACAGAAGTGGGGACATGGTGGAGGGAGAGGAGTGGCACAACAAGATGGGAGATGAAAGAGATAAATGGGAGAAAGGCGGCGGAGAAAGAGGAGGATAACAGGAGTGAAGCAGGGGGGCAAAGGGAGGGTTGGACGGGGGAATGAGGGAAGGTCGTGGTTCTCAGCGGAGGGTGCTCTCTCTCTGAGGTAGCAGTGTGGAACCACCCAGGGCCTTGTAATAGTTAAATCATATCAATTAACCATGGGACATCAGGGGATTAGGGGTTAATCTCTCCCTTGAGAGAGAGAAACAGTAAATTAGAGAGGAAAGAAGAAGGGTAGAAAAAGAAGAGATCATAAACGGCCGCGCTGAAAGGGAGATAGCTGACGTGATGAATTACAGAGAATGAAAAAGCATGTTTGAGATAAATAAAGAAATTGCCTCAAGGATGACTTCTTGTTCTCTAATGTTATCAACAATGGCAAATGGTAAATTACTACACAGCAAATGAGCAGTGAGGCGCTGCATTTGCATTTCCCAGAAGTGGCATTTAGGGATTAAAAACAACACAAAACAGGAGATAATCCCACAGCACGGCCACACCCGCCTGGGAACTGATTTACGCCATTTTCAATTTGGATGAGGGCTTGGAAGGAGAAAAGAGGTGCAAATAATTTACCCCATCCCTCCAAAGCCTTATTCCCCCCCATAAAATTGTCCCATCAGATTTAGAAACTGAAAATGAAATCATATACAATGAGAGATAGTATATGTGGCAGAGGGTTGGGGGGATCTACATTTGGGGGTGATGGAGGACTGAGCTTTGGGGGTTTGAGAAAGAGGAGAGGAGGCCCTCTTTCTTTGGTGTGTATGCAAAAATGGCTGAAGTGGGTAATGGAGCCGTGAGGTAAGAGGATTAAGATCAGCATTGGGTCAGGACTGATAGTGAGGAATGGGGTGATGGAGGGACAAAAGGATGAGTAGAAGAGAAAGAAAAACGGGAAAAGAGAGGGGACAAAAACGGAGACGCGGAGAACGTTAGACTAGGTGGGTGATTTGGGGTGAACAGATCTAAAATGGAGAACGTCTCTCTCTCTCTCTCTCAGGTGCCAAAGACTTTTCTTCAGACTCATAAGTGATTATTTGGGATCTGTTCGTCCCCCTCATAGGGAGCTGCAGGATAATGCTTAACCTGATTACCATACAATGGGGGGGTCGACAGCATCTCCACTGCCAAAGGAAGAGCTTGAAGGATGCAGGACGGTGTGAGCAGGCTGGGAGTTTGAATGCCGAGCGCTCAGGAAGCCAGAAATCTGCATGATCGAGCTTTCAAAGATGATTGAGAAGGATGGGAGCTTTCGAGGCTGAAGACTGAAGACTGAAATATGGCTTCCAAAAATGACTTGATACTCAGAAACCGAAATTCTGGATTCCACCTGCCCTGTAAAGTAAATGTTCGACCTTTTGTAAATATTTGCATTCTTGCAGAAAGTTAGATGAGAAGTTTGATTGCACATTAAATTTGAAGCTTCAACCAGGAGATGCTAGCTTAGCATTAAAGCTGAATGCAGGGGAAAACAGCCAGCTTGGCTCTGTGGAAAAGGAAGAAAATCTGCCTCCCCGAAACTCGAATGCTCACTAATTAACACGTTACATCTCATTTGTTTAATCCGTACAAAAACAAGCGTAAAGCGTAAACAAGCGAAACTTCGGGAAGCCATTGCTTCTGGACAAGAAATAGTCCCGCTCATAAATTTCTGTGAAACCACAACTTGTATTTTGTTTTTACAATATAACTATATATAATATTCTACACTAACTATAATATAACTTTACTAACTGGCATAACTTACTGAGCTTTAGAGGTGCTGGCAGGTGGATTTGATTTTGTTACCCTTTGACAGAGCCAGGCTAGCTGCTTCCTGTCGGTCAGCTAACATCTCAGCTAACCTCTCCTGATGCCAGCTTCATGTCTTATAGACAGATATGAGAGTTGTGTCCATTTTTTCATCTAACTCTTGGCAAGAAAGTGAAAAATGTTTATCTATTCTTTCAACTAAATCTTCAGAGAACGTCTGCTAAAAGAAACCTTCATCCAAACTTGTTTGGAAAAGGCTGAAGGTGTCGAAAGTTATGAAGAACTTCTTCCATCTAAATGTTTCCCTGACCGATACGTCTTTGCTTTAGCCAATTAGCTGCCATCACAGGATCAGACCCAACTCTTATTTGCCAGCCAAAGAGGCTCAGCTGCTCGACCCCGTCAGTAGCCTCACGGAGCCACGTCGCCTCCTCGCACCTCCTCCCTCCCTCAGTCACCCCACCCCAAGTCTTAATTCAGACACTTTGAAGTATCTTGGTCTGTGGTGAGGAGCCACTCAATCAATTACGAATGAAATAATCTCCTTATGATATTTCGAGGTTTCTTAAAGTAGAGGAGGGGAGGGGGGGATGCAAGAAGAGATTATGGAAGCCAAATCAGTCTCTCAGCTGCGTCTAAAGTGACAGGGGGAGAACCAGCTGAGAGGATGGTGGGAAATTAAATAAGGAAAAAAAAAAGATTATGTCTAAGTGTGTCACCTCCGAACACTGCTGTGAAATCTCTAACCTGATCCACGAGAAGGTGGTGGTGGAGTGGAGGAGCGAGAGTGGATTATTGCAAGCCGCGTTAAAAAAGGGACCCGTGGTTGCTTAAAAAGCTTTTGCTTACCACGAAGAGAGCTCACACAAACATCAAACAAACACTGACGTGACGCGTCTGCATGTGACTTGCAAAAACAGGCAAGAACAATGGGAGGCAACGTGTCAACTTGTTGGGAATCTGACTTGTGATCTGCTAAACACCAGGATACTCCACATATTAGCATCTTCATATCAGCCAAAAACATATAAGAAGAACAACGTGTGGGAACATTTGGACATGTGGTAGTGATGTGTTTCTAGCAGAGACTTTTCACTCAGAAAATAAGAGCATGATGCTCAAAGGATCAGGTCAAATTGGATGATATTTATGTCTTTAAAGCAGCCATAGGTCATGGTGTATCAGAAAAGTTAAAAATTCCAAACTTTGACACCCTCTTCTAATGCAGCTGAATTTTTTGGGGGTTAGTTTGGTAGAGCTGCGCTCCTGCAAAACTGAAATGTGAAACTACAGCCATTGGGAACTGAGCTTGAAGGGGTAAAAACAAAGAATATGCTAAAAAAAAGAAGGCAGTGGAGCTGCCTCCTCCATGTTTCACCGGTGACTGGGTTTTTATCAGAGGTGAAGAAGAAATGTTGAGAGAGGATGTTGAGAGAAAACAGGTAAGGCATCGTCTTTCATTTTGATGTGTGTGTGACGAGTCTCTGCATATCTTGACTCAGACATCCAAGGTGTAGGATGGAGCATTTCCGCAGGTCCTTCATCCCAAACACTGTCAGACTGTTTAATGCTGCACTATAATTCTGTTATTGCAACAAACACTTTCATACCACATGTAGGACTGATGTTTACTGATGTTTCATCATTGCACTGATGTTTACTGATGTCCTAGCTATGCACTTTATTGTCTTTTTTCATTCCACTCATTTACTTATACTGTTGAATTCATATCTGCTACATATCCATATTCACCTGTGCAATAACACCTCACCACTGCACATCTAACTGGGTGAGGCTGTGTATATAAATACTGTTTCTTTCTTTTTCTCTTATTATTACTATTTACTATTTATTGTACATATTGTTTTTTGTGTTTTTGTGTTTATTTTGTCTCTATTATTTAATGTCTCTTTTAAATTGTTGTTTGAGCTGCTGTAACGGTGAAATTTCCCCACCGTGGGATCAATAAAGGATCTTATCTTATCTGTTTAACTGAAATGTGAAGTTTAGTCCGGAGAGAGTTTTAATACTTTACTGCAATAATATGCATTTTAGTTTGATGGTGTGCCTCTGCTCATGTGATGCTCTGGAAGAAATCCAACCAAGCTTCACATGGACTGTCCCCGAGCTCACAAGCAGAGCCTGAAATATACAACACTCGATGTATATGAATTGGATATGTGGTGTATGGGACATGTGAGTCTGGCCCAAGTTTTATCAGACTTTTCTAAATGTCCATATTGCCTCGGTCAAGCTTCTTCTTTATGCCGTGATATAGTCAGAGAGCAAAAGGCAGACAGAGGGAGACAAGCAAACCCAAACACAGACTGGAGGAAAGAAAGAAGGGTATTATGCATGAAAAGGCAAATGGAAAGGACTAAGGATGACTAAATCATCCATGTTTATGAAGAAAATCAGTGCAATCATACAGCAGTTTGGGAAAGTTGCACTCTGACCTGTGTAGAAATGTTCAAGTGAAGTTCTTTAAGTGATATGAATCACTGTCAGTCAGCTGGTAGTTCTTCCCAGAGTTATACATAATTCATTATATGTACACAGCTGCGGAATGTAAGAAAAGTACATTTACTTAAGTAGTGTACTTGAGCATTTTGATTTTCTGCTAATATGTACTTATATTTTACTACACCTCAGAAGAAAATATTGTACTTTTTACTCCACAACATTTTTCTGATCTGAGCTTTAGTTATTTTCAGATTAGAATCCCCCCCCCCACCTACCTTCCTGTCCGCTGAAAACCATTTATCCCCAAATATTGTGGATTTTTTTTCCTCACAGGACAGCAATGCTACAAAGATGAGGATCTTATAGACCATGATGCATTGCTTTGGATTGAACGACTCCATAGTAAAGAAAGAGGTTAAAATTAGCTCAACCTTAAACATCTTCAGCAGTAAAATGCAACATACACATTGCATGCAGCAGTAACATTAATCCAGAAACATCAGGTATCATAGTAAAACACTGACAGGGAAGGACATTTTTCTGATACTACTTACATACTTCTACTTAAATAAAGTAGAGACTGTTGGACTTGTAGTGTGGTTTTAGAACCAACCCTGAATATTTCTTCCACCACTTACTATTATAGTATATAACTATTTCTCTTGTACTTTTCCATTTGCATTATTTTTCTTTGCTATTCTTTCATGTAAATAGATACTTTTTAAAAGTCAAAACACAACAAGAAAATAAACAAGGCCTCCCTCCAGCCTCCCCCGTCTCCCCTCTCTTGCTCCCATCACTGATGCCCCCACATCTTGCCTCTGGCCTTTTTGATTTTCTCCATGGCTGACTGTCATTTCTGCTGCTGCAAGCTCAGCCATCAGCATCGCTCCCCTTCATCCTCAGCGTCCCCTCCCTTATACCTGACTATGGCGACTAATTCTCCCGTTCTCACCCTTCTTCATCCCAGATTGAGAGGGTCGGAAGAGAAATCAATAACAGTGCCAAGTGGGGCTGGGTCAGGGGTCAATGAGGTCCTTGACAAGTGTGTCAGGGGAAGGAAGGAGCGAGAGAGAGGGAAAAGTGCTTGTCTGTGTGTGTGTGTGTGAGTATAAGTGTGTGTGAGTTTGAGTGTGTGTTGCATAAGGAGTGGTCAAGAGAAACAGAGTGACCAAAGGCCTCGTGGGTGCAAGTGTCAGGCTTGTCAGGGATCAAATTTATGAGCATTGATCGGAGCTCTGTGTGTGTGTTAGATGGTGATGAATGTGTGTGTTTGTTTAGATCATGGTGGAATCTGACAGGGGTGAGGAGTCATCATATAAAGCCAATTATGGCCAAACAAGCCAGTGAAACAAATGAATCCCATGAGATGTCATAGCAAAGACCCTGCCGTTCATCTATCTATCTGTCCATTTATTTGTCTGACTATCCGTCAGTTATCAACTTTAATAATGCCAGACATCAGTACAGAAAGATCATAGAAAATAGTACTGTACTATACTGCCTATACTGTAAACATGAAGCTAAAGTCAGCATCTGTTCATCTTAGTGGAGAGACTAGAAACACGGGAAACAGCTAGCTTTGCTCTGTCTGGTGGGAATAAAGTCCAGCCCAGACTAATTTGTTTAATCAGTTTTTACAAAAACAATTGCAATGTGTTAATTAGTCATTTTACCTTCAGACAGAACCAGGCTAGGTGTTTCCATGCAGCCTTTATGCTAAGCTAAGCCAACTGTCCCTGACAGCGGCTTCATAAGCCACGTTTCCACTAAGTAATAAGTTCACTTTGTCCAGTTTGGTTGAGTTTGTTTGTTATACATTAGAACAGCTAATTTCATGTTTCCATTGGCAAAGTTTTGGATAGTACCAAGAGAACCACTCCGTACTGTCCTATTTTTTTGTCACCCCTCTGTTGAGGTACTGACCTGGAGCTGGAACACTACTTGAAATCCTGACATCACTAAAGTGTGTGTCAGGTAAGAGAGCCAATAAAAATAAATGGACCGGTCAAAGTCATCATATTAGCATTTAAAAAGCTGGTTCACAAAACTGACTCATGCATTTGCTCAGCACAAGTAAATAAATTAAATCATCTGCTTAAAGTGTTTGGATGACGTGCTATTACCATCCAGTAACAACGCCACCTACATTTAAGAGTACTGCGTTTAGGTCAGTATAGGTACATGTTTCAAGGGCACTATGCCAAAAAAATCCAACCAAGCTTTGGTGGAAACGCAGCTATATTTATACCCACAGATATGAGTGTGGTATCGATCTTCTTATCTAACTCTTGGCAAAAAGAGAGAATAAGCACATTTCCCAAATTGTCAGTCTTCTTAATTGCCATCCAAACTTTTCATCCTGACGTGTTCAAGTGTCCAGAACTGCTGCTAAAGTGTATTCAAAATGCAGCTCTGCAGCTTTACTAAAAGCTCATCTGCGATAATGTCAGTCTCCTGCTGCTGCTCAGTTTGGCTGTTCATTCCCCACTGTTTAAATTCCACATCAGTAATCGTTCACTGTAATCTTCCCACTAACACATAATCACAGGCTTTTACTGCCCAGGAATTAGCTTACACTGCTCCCAGGGGAGTGTGTGTGTGTGTGTGTGTGTGTGTGTATGAAAGAGAGAGAGTGTGACTTGATGACAGCTATTTAATGACTGACATGCACTTCATGATAAAGGTAATCATCCCCGTTGTACTCCATATAACATGTTATGAAGACAAAAACAGAGGTGATGTGAGGTGGGTTTTCACTTCTAGAATCAAACGTTTGTCTCGCGCTCACAAATGAATGAATGCAGAGGAGGGCGTTGTGTTGCGTGGTGCTTTGAGCTCCAGAGGTGTCCACACACACTCCACTGTACATCCACACCACACACAATGCAGTGGAAATGGGAAAAGAAGACGAAGCCTTGAAGAAATCCATTTGCAATTTAAATGGAAATGTAATGAGCCCATGGTGGCAGTGAATTAGCCTGCTGATCAATTGATCATGTCAAGGACAAATAGGTAAACAAACATATCCATTACCCTCCTGCTCCACCTCCTCCCTCTGCTCCCTACTGTGGAGGAGTGCTGGAGGATCACTGAGAGGTGAGAATGTGTATGTGTGTGTGTGTGAGAGCTGAGCAGAAGGGGTGATATGGCCTAAAGTACGTTTTCATGGGCAGACTCCTTAAAAAAAACAAAACAAAAAAAAACACTGAGTGCTTCCTTCAAACACATATACACAAGTGTAAACACACTGACACACACAATTGCATATCCCACTGTGACTGCCCTGCCCAGCTCGTTACACAGACAGTTGGGCCCAGCAAGGTTCCTTTCAGAGGCGATGGAGAGAGCCAAGCAGGAGGAGGAGGGAGTGACGGGGCTTCTGAGACTCAAACAAGGAGCAGGACAGAGGCAAGCAAGTGAAAGAGAGCGGGTGAAGAGACTACCAGAGGACAGCAGGCTGGAACCAGACCTGCTGTCTGGACTCACCCCAATCTGTTACAGTGTGTGTGTGAGAAGTCCTACATGCCCAAGAGTGTTTCAGCAGTGATGTAACCGTTAATTACTGCTCCAAGAAACGGCCAATTTGGCAACTGAAATTGTGTTTTTGTGCCATAATTCTGTTCAGTCTATGAGAGCAAAGTCGTCAAGCTTTAATTTTCTATTTCTTTTAAGGTAAAGAGGTTTGAGCTCGCAGCCAGCCAAATCATTGATATTCCATAAATCATTTCAGTCCGCGCTCACTGAGCCACATCTCTTATCAGTCACAGTTGCCTGTTTTTCTAATCTATCAGAAGTCTCTAAAAACTCAATCACAGATCTTAACAAGAAACTGATGAAGAGCTTTTATTTAAACGTCTGTCAGAATAACTTGATTACCGCCTAATAGTCAAAGCCAGCAGAATCATGGCAGACATAAAGAAGCCGTATGTAGCATCTTTATTGCTTGGTGGTCACATAACTGCAGTCTTCATGTCACTGTTATCGCTTTCCCTCATCTTGTCCATCTCAATTGCTAACTATAACAGTCAACAGCCAGGCTAGCTGCTCTGTGAGGAACTTGAGTGAAGCTTTGAGTGAATATTAACATCACAGTGCTGATGTTTAGTACATACCAGCATGCTAACATTTGCACTGAACACAAAGTACAATTGAGGCTGATGATAACAAACACATAACAAACACCTCATATATCACTAATAATAAATTAATTAACTTATTTATTTGGCTGGTGATTGTCCTCCTTTGTGATGAATTACCGTAAAAATGTTTGGATGTAAAATGTTGTTTAATTATTGCTTAACTTTAATAATCAGAGACTTGCTGACCTGTTAGAAAGTATTCATAAGTACTTCTGAAAACACACATGCGGTATTACCAGAAATGATAAAACTAAATGAAAAGGGATTTTTTTTCAACCCCAAAGATTGCCTTATTAATAGTTTATTATTAATAGATAAAGTGCTGATTTACAAACCATTAAGAAAACCATCAGTTTAAAAGACATTTTATACCCAGTTTTTAGTCATTAATTGGGATAAACCTTTGAATAGTTTAGATCTCAACTACATGTAGTGTATTCAGGCTCAGTGAAGATAGAAGAGGTGAAGATGAGAGGATGTAGACTTGAGCATTCCTATCTGGAGTTATTTCATGCAGGGTGCCTGTTCAGCGAACAGAAAAAAGTGCCTCCATCTCCACTTCCAAAGCAGGATAGGATATTACCCTTAGCTTTTGAGGGCAAGGACACATGGAAAGGCATTTGGAAAATTATAATATCCTTGCATGTACTGTATCTTGCAGTGTGAGTGGTCTATTTTGGTGACACGCCACAATAGGAACACACCATCACTACTGGCTAATGGGAAATAAGATGCACTTTGCACAAGGGAGCGAGGTTTATAGGGAGAATCGATCCAGCTTCCTTGTGTGTTATTTTATGCATTAGCTGGGAATTCTGGAAATTTAGATGGTTATAATACTCGAAAGCCAAATCTGACATGCATAGGAACAACGAAAAAAAACACAAAAACAAAACTGCTGAGGAGGAAACAGCAGGTTAATACAGGATGAAGAATGGGGGGGGGCTCACAAAAAGAAAGAGCTTTTTAAAGAGGACCATTTGTAAAACAAGGAGTTTAAAGCCAGATTATAGGGCAACAATGACACAATCCCTTATGTTCATTCCTGTAATACGCTGTGAAGAGGAGGATTTATACTTTATTGTGGTGGAATGCATCCAGGCTGCCTTGTGTCTGCCTCTCCGTCTGCCTGCCTCTTTGGGAAACATTTTCCTCCTCCTGAGGCCAGGTGTAATCCCTGCATGGAGGAAACAGAGATGCCTTCAGCCAACTGCTGATCAGCCTTATAATGGTTCAAGTATTACGAGTGATACCACCAGAGGGAAAATTCCTTCAATCCAGTATAAAGCTTTCTCTGCACTGGCTGACTCGGCAGAGGACTGCGCTTGGTTTGGGTGGCTGCTTGTTGGATCCCCCACACCCCTCCCTACTCCTCCTCTCATCTCCTGGTCTGAGTTGGATTGCAATGGATTGTCTTAATTGTCTCTAATGACTAAATTGTCCCAACTATTTGCTTCATTAACTCCGTGTTAGCTCTATTAGGAAGGAACGGAGCCGAAGAGGAGACAGTAATTGAGAGTGTTAATGAAGGCTGAGTGGTTGAAAGTAAAAGTAAAAGTGTGCGATGTGTAATGTTTTTCACATCTTTGTCAGATATGTGGGGCATTTTATTCTGAAAGGATCTCTGATAAATTACATTTTAAAGGAAAATGAATTGAGTTTCTAGAGGGAAAACTCAGAGGACAATGCCATACTCAGCACATGGAACAGCCTGTTGAAATATTAGTGTCAACATTTAGCCCTAATGCAGCAGGTATCAGCCGGTCTCACCACCTCTCCCTCAGAGCTCAGACTGGAGCTCTCTGTCCGCTAAACCCAGCTCCAGATTAGAGTCTGACTGTCCGCAGCGCAGCAGATACTGTGGGATTTTCTGTTGTAAAGACAGATGTTTTAGAGGAAGTGAAGGGATTCTGGCTCCACAGAGGAGCTTTAGCTTTGTCGTCTCTGTTAAGATTTGGCCTCATGAACCCATTTCTTTGATTGGAATCTGGGCAAAGCCGGCCACACCCTGGGTCAATATTAGCAGAGGGTACAGGGGCCACACCTGGGTCAAACTGGATTTGGAAAAAACAAACCTGAGACTGTTCCCAGTCTGTGGGGAGTCAAATAGGTGGGTCGTTTTTAACTGTGACACTTGATGATAATGCAGGGTAAAAAATTAAGCACTTTGAAAGGACAAAAAGATAATAAAATGAAGCGAAGGAGACATGACATGAAAGTAAATATTCAAAGAGTCCAAAATTTTCCATATTTTCTCGCAGAGGGTTTATTTCTAAAGAGGTGATTCAACATAATATAGGATGTTTCTGCCCACACTGCCCAGTACGGTCTGCTATCATACTGGTGAGTACAATTTGGACACCTCATCATTTTCACGCAAAAATTATTTCTAATTAATTTAATGTATTTTTTGGTATATGGATGGAAATACACTGTGCTGTTGAGACTGGCTGAGAAGAGGTTAGTCTGGAAAATGTTTCAGCTCACCTGCACGATACATAGACAGAAAAGGAACATGTCTGGGGATCAGTTAGACAAAAATGAGCATTTCCAGCTTGATTTTCAAAACAAGCAAAACTGTAACAAAGGAAAAAATATTTCTTCTAAAGAAAAAGGTCAACTTCACCACCAAAAAAATCAAATCATAAAACTGGAAACTGCTATCACTGCTATCATGTTTGTCAGGTTTTTGATACACTAATGAAGTCATGACAGCAACTAATATATTAAGCTTTTGTGATGCTGACAAAAATGTGAAAACATCAGTTTGAAAAAGCAATTTTTACCATTTTTTCATCTGTATGTCTGCTGAATTATACATGTGTATGTGAATGTACAGCTGTACTCTCCTCACCGACTTCTATGACCTTCCTCTTATCTCTGCTTGTCTTAATAAACCTCACACTTTAATGAATGAAATTTGTCCATTGTATTATCCTATGATTCCAAACTTCTTCAGTAATATATAAACATTTGTGCCACATGTGTGCACCTACATGTTCAAACTCCAATTTGCGTCTATAAATGAGGGATCATAGTTTGTTCCACTTCCGCGGCAGTCAAAATTAACACATGTAAGAGTTCCTCCATGCAGGTGGAAGCTTGTCAGTATTACTTAGCTCTTCCAGGAAACTTAGACCCTCCCTGCGTGATCTTTTCGAGTTCAACCCTGCAGTGTGTGTGAGATTTTTTTTTTCTTCTCCAACAATCTCTTGTTCTCTCCCTCCTTTACTTTCTCATTCTCTCCTCTCTCCTTCTCTGCCACTCTCTCCAGTTTTTCCTCTCCTCTTTTTCAACACATAGGTGGATTAAGGCAGAGGGGCTTTTGTTTAGATAAAGCGAAGGATTAGGGAGAGATTTGCCCCCATAAAGTTGTGGGCTTAATGGGCCTTTTATCCCTGCATGTCCCTAAAGCTGTGTTGCCTCTGGATTAGGACTATACAATGGGGCCCCTTGTGCAGAGGGATCCGGGCCAGAGAGAGCAAGAGAGAGAGAGAGAGAGAGAGAGAGAAGGCAAGAAAAAGAAATGAGACAGAAGGACTGAGACAAGGGAGAAAAAGAGGGCAAGAAGAAAGAGAGGAGGCAATGGATGGAGAGAAAGAGAGGGGGAATTATACAGCTTTTAGAGGAAACTGACAGGTTGAAAACTTTTAGAGGAGGGATTTGCAGAGGAGATCCTGAGATCTTGTCACCAATAAAAGGGATTTCAGGAGGATTCAGAGGCGTGGTGCTGACAATAAACCGCAAGAAATTGTGCTGTCTTTTAAAATTCATTTATCTAATATATTCTTGAACGAAAAAAAAAAGAAAAAATAAATAGGAAAACGGGTCTTACTGTGGAAGTGCTGCTAATAACATGACTAAGAGGTGGCTCCTGGCAAATTGCTTTGTTATTCTTGTCAAAAAAAGGAGGTCTCCTGCAAGAAGTCGATTTTAAACTACACATCAAAATGATTAATTGCCGTGGGATGAACAGATGCTGAAATACCCTTGAATGGTGCCGGGGAGGCTGAGGCTTGCTGGATTGCAGACCTAATGTATTCATGAAGTTGCAGAAACATAATTAAGAGTATTAATTAGCTATTAGAGAGAAGAATTCGGCGGCATTAAAGATCGTTTTTGTTCCTCAAACCTCCATCAAACGCGAGGCTGAGACAGGAAGAGCAAGTTCACACAACAGGGACAAAAAAAAAAATGTTTTCTGCCAACAAGGGAGGAAATAATAGATAATCAATAAAGAAACAACAGAAATCAGACGCCTCTTGATTTTTGGGTGGTTGAAATCCCTGATAATATATATGAGGTGATGGGGCCAGATTTCGTTTTTTTTTCTTCCTTTCCTAACTGGAGGTCATTGTTTCCGCACCTTGTATTCAGCAGTGCATGGCTGGCTACGGGGGTAAGGGGAGCTGTTTTTTGGCGTTTAAGCCCTTCAGATGCGCTGGACAGCTCTAGTCGCTCTAAGGAGCTTTAGGTGGAGAGGCGCTGAGAAGAAACTCTTTCTCGCTTTAATTGCTTTAGAGACGGTCCTCACAAAGAGACAGTGGCCAGATTTACCTCCCGTTTAAGTTCTTATTTCCATTGGTTCACAAGTTAATCCTCTTTTTTTCTCAGACCTCGGAGGGAAAAAAAAGGAGAAGAAGAAGAAGACAAAAAAAATAAATAAATACTGCGAGTGATAGGAGCCTATACCAAGGCGACAGAACCAGAGAGGCACACGAGTTTTTCCAGGAGACTTTGAAGAGCGCCTGGAAAAAAAGTTTGAGGTGGAAGAAAAGAAACAGGATTAGAAGGAAAGACGCACCAGGGAGATGAAATTACGACTAGATCAATGACAGCAGTAAACAATAATGGGCTAAGGCTAATAATAATAATAATAATAATAAAAAATAACTTTGTCTTAAATAACCAAACTTGTAAATAAACACATCGAATATTTAATCCTATTTTAACAGAGAAGGAGTCCTGTTATTCGTTCTTGGTTACAATTTATCAAAAGTGTAATTTTATTCAACAATGAAAATCTATAAGCTATGTACTAATTTAAAACTAGAGTGGATGACTGGTGCTTAGCTGTTATTTAAAATATATGTTGTTTTTTTTTGAGGAAAGAAAAATGGCAAGAGATGTTTTTTTCTGAGAGAAAGTAAAGAAACAAAGAAACACCTGCCTCACCTTCACGCTCTCTCTCTCTCTCTCTCCATCTTTCACTTTCACACACACACACACACACACACACACACACACACATAACTTTTGACTTCCTGATAAATGTGCACAAACCTCTGACTGTCCACAAACGGCGCATTTGGGTGCAGTTGTGTTTGACTGTGCATCAAAGCGCACGGGGAATAAATATTCCCCACTGCATGAAATCTTTTGTCTACTGTTCAGCTGTGTTCAGAGAGAGAAACATGGTCAGAGATAAAACTGCGTTATAGGCCAAGCACTTTCCCGAAGAATCTCCCAACAAAATATGCAAGCTTTACATTAAAAGGCTATTTTGCGCTGCCCTTAATTCCCTACCTAAACGGTTTTGCTCCGGGAGAAGAAATCTTCTCTAAAAACCCTTCAAGAAGAGAAGGGCATTATTGCCCTAATCCTCTTACCCGCAGTCATTTTAAGACAGGGGTTTTTGGAGGCTGAGATGGCGTCTTGTCTTCCCTATCCCATCCCAAATCCTTCCAGGCCGGGAGAGAGTCTAAAGGCAGCACCCTGGCATCTATTAACCATCTCTCTAAAGTCTCTCTCCTCCAGTGGCGTGGAGAAAAAAAAGCCGAAAAGCAAACAAACTAAAGGTTGGTTGCTTTTCCTCACAAAAACTAAGGAGAGGCAATTGGATTTCTGTTCCAAGTGCATAAAGCAGTTTGAGATGGAAGATCTGAAAAACCCAAACAAATAAAGTCAGTTTTTTTTTTTTTTACACATACATGTTTAAAATGTGTCTTAAATATATTCGTTTCTTCGTTTCAATGTATATTTTATATTAGTGAAAGCCTGAACAGAAACAATATACTCACTTATTGAAGGTTTAAGTTTATATTGAATAAAACAATTATTTCAGAGCAGAGCAGAGTTTCCTTTTTGTCAACCACAAATCAATATCTACACATTTTACCAAAGTCATTAAAAAAACAACAACTTCGATCTTCACATCTCAGGAATGTTTATCATTTTCAGCAGTGAAACACAGTGTGGACAGACTCGGGGGATTTAGCGGACATAATGTGCTTAAACTCATCATCTCTGATGATGTCCGCAGCAGCTGGACCGTCAGCCGTTGACTGACAGCGCGCGCAGCCAATAGGGAGGTAGTGTGACCCCCGCGAGGCTCCGCTTAAAATGCCTCCGCCGGGCTCTCGCGCACCAGCAGATGGCGGCTTCCCACTCCTGCGCGAGACGCGACGAGCCGAGCGCGAGCGGAGCGGCCAGGTGGAGCGCGTGCGGACGGACTTGACGCGAGGCGGATGAGTTTTCCTGCTTCCTCCGCGACTTGTTAGCTCACTGACGGACTGACGGACGGAGAGAGGAGGGCATTAACTGACCGAGAGGCTGAGAGAGGAGGAGGAGAAGGAGCTCGGACTGTGTGTGAGAGAGAAGACAGCTGTTTCTACAAGAGGTAAAAAAAAAAAAACTTTATGAGCTTCTCTTTATTCAGATAAAAATATTGTTCAGAAACGCTCAAATATTCGTGTAAAACATGGGTGTGTATTTTTATCAGCCGGGCTGCAAGCTTTCAGAGTTTGGAAATCAGAATGAAGTTCATTTTGTTCGCAAAGTGAATAAAATATAAACATGTTCGAGCTACAAGCAGCCTGTAACAAATGTATCAAAGAAAAAATCCTTTCGACTTAGTGGGGACGGAAGTAAACATGTAGCATTTCTTTTTCTCGCAAATCTGCTTTTTTAAACTTTCAACGTGCAGCACGAAGTAAGTGAGAACTAAAAAAAACAAATGAAAAATTACAAATAATAGAAATGAAACAAAAATAAAAAGCTTCATTATTATAATAATCATTGACAAACACATCTACTTTCATGCACGAGCCAAAATAAAATGACTAACCTAAAATAAAAAGGGACTTTTTATAATGAACCTGGTCCCCTCTGAAATCATATTACAATTAAAAAGGGCCTGAATTACTGTAAAGTCTAACAAACACACAGAAGCACGACAATAAAATGTGTTTTTTTTTCTCCTTTTTGAGTCCTAAATTTTAAGGTTATGTCTCGTATGCATTCTTGTTAAAATTATCGCAGTATTGTTACAATTATTCAACAGACTTGATAAATGCTAATAATAAAATATCAGATAATAATAAAACATATTTTCTGCATAGAAAATATCCTTCATAATAAAAGCTCGGAGGGAAAAAAAGCGTCGCCCTCTGACAGTTTACACTGTGACACAGCAAAGAGCAGATTGTCAGGTCGACTCATGCCCCTGGGGGCTGTTAGCAAATAACATTTTTCCTAATTTAGTCGGATCAAAGAGTTGCACTGTACATGCCAATTTACATAATGACGGTTTGATAATCGAAGCATTGAGCAGGGCTGCCAGGAGGGCCCAGTGCCCGGAGCACAGAGAGAGAGAGAGAGAGGGGGGCTTATGAATGACAATAACAGCACTGACAGGCTCACAGTGATGAGCTATTGTGCTGAATTTGATATGGGCAGGAGGATACAGGCTATAACCAGGGATGAAGAGGCAAATGTGATACAAAAGGTGCGTAAAGCTGCTAATCAGAAGATGGCAGGCTCAAAGCTGAGAAGTTTACCTTGTGCACAAAAATAGAGATGCAAACTGTCAAAAAACACGCAGCTCAAGATCAGCTTTATTAAAGGAAGAAAAAAGTGAGATTAAAATCAGTGGCAAACTTTCACCAGTGCTGGCAGGTGAAAGGTGTAAACGAATAAAAGTCTGTGTATTTTTAGAAATGTTTATGGACACGTGGTGCGATTATTTTCCTTTTTATTTTTGTGCGATTTGATGCATAATTCGATTTAAAATGTGCCCCTTTAGTTTCAGAGAAAAAAGAGCAGGAAAAAGTGGGAAAAATGATTGGCCTATTACTAGAACACACCCGTACACACACACCTGCCCACGCGCACACGCACACGCGGGAACTCCAACCCAAAGCTAAGCACGCGGTCCCACTGTACGTCCGTCCGTGTCAGCGGTGATGATAAATGGAGGGCCTCGCAGTCGAAACCTATTTGCACTTCCATTAGACGGAGAGCCAAATGGGGATCAACATGCATATTTTTACCCGCGGAGAAGCCATACATCTCAGCCAAAACGTTGCCCCGGGGCGATGGGATAAGAGGCCGCCAGAGAGGGGAGGGGAGGGAGAGGGGGTGAGACAGGGAGGAAGGGTGGGGGGCCCATTCAACTCAAATACTTGGGGGAGTAAAGTAAATGTTTAGCGAAGCACCTTCTGTCCCGGCGAATTAAACTATTCCCCACTGCCCTCTGATCACATTCATCAGCCGCCGCAGCCACTTAATAGGCTGGGAATGGGCACTGCACGGGCATCACGCACTTTTACGCACACACAGGCGCGCGCACACACACACGGATACACACACACACAAAACTGAGGGCAGAAAAAACAGCCTTTCCAACAACGACCACCCAGTCTTTCTAGTCTTTTCTGTTTTATGAGATAGCTTTACGATAGACTATTATTATTATTATTATTATTATTATTATTATTTATGACTAAATGATCCAATGAATACTGACATCCAATGCATTAAATTAACTCTTTGTTGTTACAAGATTTATTAAATCATAATAAAAAGATGTCAGGTTACTTTAAAAGAGTATGACCTTGGTCAAATTCACATCAATTAAGTTTCAAATTACAATTAAAATCATGCATATTTTCTGAGAATGGAGAAATTTAAACTGCTACCAAATACTTGTGACAGAAAATGCAAATAATATATTATGATGATGATTGGATTCAGAGCATACAAAGAGTTCGTTGTAAATTAGTCAGATTAAATAAAAATAATAACGAAATTAGCTAAATAATACCCTGAAAGCTTTTGTCAAAAAGTGTCTGTGCCTAAACCCGAGAACTTTAGCAGCTCCCTGGATACTGCACCTGTCATACAGCAGAAAGATTTATATCTTTTCCCTGTGGTCTCTCTGTAATAGTTATAATAACTGTTTGGGCCTCCGAGATATTCCCTCCTGTCAGCCTCCTCCGTACTAATACATATCTAATCGTGTCCTCGAGCGTTTCATCTATGAAAATCTCGGTCGTGAAGGAGAACCAAGAAATAGAGTTTGGGAAATTGCTGCCACGTGAAAGACTCTAACATGGATGTTTTCCTCCAAGAGATCGATCTGTTAAAACGTCTAAATATCTGAGTTATAACTAACGTAAAATAACCCAAACTAAAATACAATCTTGACTGTTAAATGCAGCAAGAAATTCATTTTCAGAAGTAAAAAAAAGTCAGTCACTAAAACTGAACAACACTCACTGAGAAGAGCATTTCTGTAATCAGAGCCTATTAAAAAATAATCCTGCTATCCGGTTGCAGGTTTTGCCACCGAGACCCGGAACAAATCTGCTTATTTCATTTTCCAACACATTTCATCGACGCCTTGATCTGTCAGAGCAGCGTTTTCAGAGGGGATTTGGCTTCTCCGGGATCAGAGAGATGACGTGAATAAATTCATGAATAAGGCATCCGTCACGGTTCATTATGGGAACGACTGATAATTACCCCAATTAAAAGTCTTTTGTATAATTAATGGATTGAACAGGGCGATAATTGGATGTTAATGGATAACACTTTTGTCTGAGTGCGCACTTTAAAATCTATTGGCCCTTGAGCGCGAGGACCTGCTGACACGCGCTAATAAAAAGCTCGCGTGTGTTATCAGAGGATCCACGATAAACAGATAATTTGTTTTTTCTTCCTTCTCATCAAAACGGAGGATGTCAGCTCACATTTCCAATGTTCACATGAGCAGCCACTCCTCACCCTTCATGCCATCTGATCACGGCCATCCTCTCCTCCTCTCCTCCTCTCCGCAGGTAGCGACCTCTCGCCATGCAGCACTACGGGGTGAACGGCTACTCTCTGCACGCCATGAACTCCCTGAGCGCCATGTACAACCTGCACCAGCAGGCCGCGCAACAGGCGCAGCACGCGCCCGACTACCGGCCCTCGGTGCACGCGCTCACTCTGGCAGAAAGACTAGCTGGTAATTGAGTGCACGCTCACACTCACACACACACCACACACACAAACTCCTCTTCTGACCACCACTTTGTTATTATGACACGTTACTGTATAATAATAATAATAATAATAATAATAATAATAATAATGATAATAATAATAATAATGATAATAATAATGATAATAATAATAATAATAATAATAATTTGTGATTTGGAACATCGTGCAGTTGAATGTCGTGCAAACACAGCGTGGTGTCATAATCTCAGCATCAGGCCAAGTAAAATAAACTTGCCGTGTGTTTTTTCCTTTCCAAACGGCTGCGCATTTCAAGACATCATCCTGGAGGCTCGTTACGGCTCTCAGCACCGCAAACAGCGCCGGAGCCGCACGGCCTTCACCGCGCAGCAGCTGGAGGCGCTGGAGAAGACTTTCCAGAAGACTCACTACCCGGATGTGGTGATGAGGGAGCGGCTGGCCATGTGCACCAACCTGCCCGAGGCCCGAGTGCAGGTACTATTATACCTGACGGAGAAACAGCGGAGAGTAGAGAGAAAAAACTGGCATGGATGTGTGTGTTTGTAACGGTTCACTATGTGTATCCCTTGTATTATTCCCCTTGACATTTTGAAGTAAAGATTAGTTTTTTAAAGGGAACTTTAAAGTTTTATATTGTAGTTGTAAATGTATCTGCGCCAAACCCGAATTTGTGAGGTGGAGATGCTAATTCATTTGTGATTACATTTTTTGTAAAGAAATAATTACATTAATTAAAACAATAGAAAAAGAAAAGAACGATAAACGATAGACGACAACTACTAGATAATAATAGACAATTGACCTTATGTATTAATAAAAACCAACAGCTTGCATTGGCTGTGCATTATTAAAAATACAGACAAAAATCAAAACAATTTGTACTACAATTTGTATGGAGTAGTTATTGTGCATTTATGCTTTTCACTTACAACAGTAAATGTGGACTTTCCATTTGAATGCAATTAATGTATCACTTATAACATTGTTCAGACTGATTTAAATTTGTTTGTGATAATTTGCTTTTAAACTCTAAGTTAGTTCTGTTACAATCTTGTTACTGCTGGCATGCTCTTCACATTCAATCACTTGATGTTCACTGAATCAGTCCTTTAGTGTGTGTTGCAGTCTGCACTGCAGTTTGTCTTCTGCTGCCATTCATCTTTTCTGCTCGTTCTCCCTCTAACTCTTCTTCTCTTCCCCTGTGTCATCAGGTTTGGTTCAAAAACCGCAGGGCCAAGTTCCGCAAGAAGCAGCGCAGCCTCCAGAAGGAGCAGCTCCAGAAGCAGAAGGAGGCATCAGGGGAAGGGGGAAGCGAGAAGGAGGATGCGCCTCCATCCGCCACTATCCTTCCCGACACCCAGCTTCCTCCTTCATCCTCCTCCTCATCCTCCTCTTTGGAGACAGAAGGTCCCGTTGTCCGTCCTGTACCGCTGGACATGGAGCTGAACGTCACATCAGCAGAACACTCTGGCAGCGAGTCGGCGACGGAGGATAATGCCACAGATAAGGAGGATGAGAGTAAATCCCAGAGAGATGAAATGAAGTGTGAGAGAGCAGTGACTCCTGGGGACGTCTCTCCAGCCTGCAAAAGACTCAGCCCTAAACCAGGTAAGAACAGAGGACACTTGATTTTCACTCTGACTCTGAGGAGCTAAATTCCTTTTTTTTTTAATCCCTCAAAAACTCATTTCATCCCTCATCTACAACACTCATCAGCTGACTGTAAAAATTAAATGTATTTACTCTTCTCTCTGTGCAGACTCTCCCCTGGTCTCTCCGTCTGTGACCCCGTCCTCCTCCAGCAGTGGCCTGGCCAGCAGCGGTCCTCTCTCTCAGGGCCACTCTTACTCGTCCTCCCCTCTGAGCCTGTTTCGCCTGCAGGAGCAGTTCCGGCAGCACATGGCTGCCACCAACAACCTGGTCCACTACCCTGCTTTTGACCTTGCTGCCCCATCTTCACTCCCCTACCTGGGAATGAATGTTAACATGCCCCCTGCACCACTGGGCTCTCTGCCCTGCCAGTCTTACTACCAGTCCCTGTCCCATCATGCCCAGCAGGTGTGGAACAGCCCGCTGCTGCAGGCCACGGCTGCAGGCGGCCTCACCAGCCACAACAACAAGACCACCAGCATCGAGAACCTGCGTCTGAGGGCCAAACAGCACGCTGCCTCGCTGGGACTGGACACAATGTCTAACTGAGCATCAGATTGTAGGGCGGACAATGTAAACTACGCCAGAGCTTTGGCCTAGACATCACCCGATCCTACTGCGTGTCTGTGTGACTGTGATAGTTCTTTAGGAAGCGTATACTGAGCCCTCCTGAAGCAGACGGGCACAGGACATGCAGAGATGTCCAAAAATAAAACATGCACTGGACCTACAGAACTCCATTTAACAGCTTTTTAAGACAGGCCACACTTCCACAGCTTGTTTGACTCCTCTAAGCTTCTGTAGCAGCTCCATGGTCCAAAACCTAAACCGGGAAGAAGAAAACTCATGAGAAACTGAACCTTGCCAGAGTGATGAGAAGGATCAAGTGAATGCCCCGATTAGAGGGCAGTGAACGTTTCCAACAGACATGTAGAGCTGGACCATAACTTCTGATATTCTTTAAAAAAAAAAGAAAAGAAAAAAGAATCACTGAAAATTATGTACACACACGTGATGGATGCACTCAATTTAAAAAGACAATGCAAATAATGTTTACAAGAATAATGTGAATAAATGGGGCACTTTTGAAGGAACCAGGCTCGCTAGCCAGGAAGAAAAAAGGCATCGCTCTTTCAGCAGAGTCACATGACCACTGACACTTCAATTAAGCAGCACGGTTATGTACATAGCATGTACTACACAACAGCACATAAATAAAAATAAACTTCAAGCCATGTTGTCCTCAACAGCATAATTAAATGTGACTAATTTACCCGTTTAATGGCGAGTATGCCACATTGTACAGAGGCTGCCTTGATAATGAGAAAATGATTTCAGTGACTAAATTCTCAAAGCTTTTAATTACATTTTGCCCTGGGCTGAGGGAGCTGGGGCAAATGCAATTATGAACATGCATACCATTTAAGAGCGCCTTTACAAATTCAAAAGGTCTGTGCACTACAACAGTCAATTATGGGAGCAACATGATTGACATCACTTTAACCTGATTTGATCAATTTCCTTCAAATAAGAAATTATATTGTAAACAAATTTGGGCTTTTGTTGTGGGGATAAATGTCTGAATCCATATTTTCTCAGCGGCTATTCTCGCCTTAATATTCTCTTGAGGAAACATGCAGCTTATCATTGAAAGTCAGGCCGACTGTTAGCACTTGAGGAGAATCACACACGTCTCTGTTGTTTTCTGTTAATGTGTTCTGGAAGATGATGTCTTCATATGAAAAAAAGCACATTATTTTAGTATGTAAAATACAAAAAAAGTCTATCTATTAATGTTTACTGGTAAGGTAATTGTAAAGTTCCTATTATGTTGTATAATTGATAATGGACTCAGATAAACTTCCTTTAGCTGTCAGATTGTAAGATTGTATTTGCTGAGCTCACCGGCAGCCATGTCTACCCCTCCTCTCTTGGTTGTCTATGTCTGGGTTGAATTCATATTTTAAATATGTTCACTTTCTTCTCTGGAGTTGGCCGGAAAGAAGTGACTGAACATGTTCGGACTGATGGAAAACTGTCACCTTCCAGACAGAAAACCCTGAAGTCAGAAAGTGAAGAGATTTCAGTGAATAAGTGACCCGAGTCCTCCTCTGTGTACTGCTGTCTTGACTCAATTTGAGTTCTGTTGTTGCTATTATTCTGATGCTGTTCCCCCCACTGTCTCTGTCAAACTACTTGGTCCAGTGGTAGATAGATTCATAAAAAGGTGGAGGAGAGAGTGAGCAGACCATCAGCGGTACGGTTTCCTTTACTCCTCTCGAACAATGTAGACTTGAACTAGTGCTGTTGTAAAATAATCGCTAATAAAAACATTGCTTGGAGATCTTTATAATGAAGACTTCTCTGTCTGTGCTGACTAGTTACACAGTGTGAAGGACGGTGATGACCAGACCTTCACAAGGGTGATGCTACAGTCCAAACCTCTAATTCAAATGTCATTAGACAGCATGTGTTTAGAAATACAGCAGCTTTGGGATCTCATGCTAAGAACGTGTTGATCTGCCTTACAATAAGCAAAGTATAAAACCTACTGATCAAAAAGAACTCTGAAGGGGAAAAAGCTTAAATTCCTACTTCGGCAAATGTGAAATATGGGTAAAAGCAATTAAAAGATAATAAAATTTATATATTTAAGGTGATATTAGTTTGAAGAATAAGGGATAGAGGGTGATGGTGAGGGGAAAAAATGGCAAGAAGATGAAAGGATGTGAAGAAGGTCAAATGAGGAAAGCAATAAAAGAAAAAAATGTATGAGAATTTGCAGGGAGACAGAGAGTACGGGTGTAAAAGAGACAGAAACAAAAAAACAAAAAACAAAAAAAAGCTGAACGTAGACATAAGCCATCCCCAATGAATAAGCAGCCCATTATCCTGAAGAATGACAGCCTGGGGCGGTGATTATGCTGCTATTATATCCTTAACAGCATGGTTTGTCAAAACGCACAAACCCCCACCCAACCCTGCCCCTACCCCCTACACACACACACACACACACACACACACACACACACACACTCACTGCAACACACGCAGGGCAATTGGGAATCTTCTCCAAAATGTGCCCTTGCTCTTCCCACAGTAAACTTTACATGTGCTGCAAGTGCACGGCCCCGACTGGGTGACATTGCTCTGCTGCTAATTGAATCGGCCTTTACCTTTACCATACATTCTCTCTCTCAGTGTGTGTGTAAATAACAAATGCACTGTGGCTGCTGCACTGAGCCGTTTCTCCGACCGTTATGAATGACCACCATCCAAAAAAAAAAAAAAAATCGGATAGAGGGGGATAATGATCTCACCAGATTAGCGGCGTTAATGTGGGTGTAACACCTCACCCTAACCTTGTTGTGGTTTATTACACTACATTCATGTGTGCCTACATGCGTGTCCTCATCCAAGGGCATCCTGATTGTGCGACTGATAAGATTGTGGTGTGGATATGCGGAAGGAGTGAATGTCCTTGTTATCCAGGGTAGGAATCTGTCCAGGTACACGGCAGGATTTCCTCCCGTGGGGCTCTGGGCCGGAGAACATAACACAATACGCTTGTTCCAAATGTTCTCTCTTTTCTTAACACCCATCCCCCAAATACACACACACACACGCACACACCCTGGGGGCTGAACAGGGATTGCTAGATTGTACTGCTGCGGGGTCAAGTGTGTTAAGCCCTTGATGCAGGATCAGGTGCTTCCATCTCATGGCTGTATATTCACCACATCACTCGGCGTAACCACCTATTTATAGACACACACACATCTCCATCTACTTTCCTTTAAGCAAGTGATGACAAGTGTGTATGTGTGTGTGGTAGTGATATGAAGATATATATATATATATATATATATATATATAAATAAAAAACTCTGATGAGACAGTTCAACTTAAAGATTTTTGTTGTCGCCCCGCACAGACCCATTGATTTGCTGCATTTTTTTCTTTGACTCTCTCGCTCTCTCTCTCTCTCTCTCTCTCACACACTCTCACACACACACGGCCCCCCAGAGCAAGCCCCCCACACAAAAATCACAGTGTACCATTCAATCAGTGCTTTTTTCCCTCCCTCCTCTCCATGGTTCTCTTAAAGGTTTTAACCATGGCGAGAATGAAAAGTGCCAGCGTTAGAAACCGTGGCCTATTGAGGAGGTGACAGGGTCTGCCAGAATATGATCCTAATCCTGTTTCCAGCATTCTTTTAGTCCACTGGCATTGCCATTTTGCCGCATATTCTCTGAGCTGTCAGGCCCAGGGAAATCCCTCTAATAGTGCATTGCCCAGATACACATCAAAGCCCTCCTGGAAACCACCAGCGGGAACTTAAAGGAGAGGGAAGCACAAGTATAATCAGGCTCACGGCTGCACATACACATACAAAAAAAAAAAAAAAAAAAAGGCAAAAACTGCAAACCCACTCGAATAAATTCAACCCATACATAATGCTTGAGGTCCAAACTTCTATACACAAAACTGAACATGTCAGCAGTCCTCACCTCTTTTTACTTAAGACCTTTAAAACAGACTTTTAATCTTAATGTGTTTAATAATTAATAATAAGGCAGGAGACAGAGCAAAGATAGATGTTACAGAGATAGAGAAACAAAGAAAGGAGTGATATGAAGAGGGAGACAACAGGTGGCTAAACTGTGTATCCTGGGCCACCCTCCTTTAGTTCCACTTCATCTTCCATTTTCTTCTTGTCCTTTTTTTCTTAAACACTCTGACTGCCATCTCACCCCTCCCCGGGTAATCTTCTTAGAGAGAAGAAAACCCCCATTCTCTCTCTTCTTAATCTGGCTGCAGCCTAAACCTACGGTTGCATTTTCAATGTGGGCCTCGCTGAACCACTTGGGACTGCTCTGAGCCAGTTCATGGAGAACCGAGTCTTTTGGAGAACGCTTAGATCACAAATTGAGTATATGGCTGGTACAAAAAGCTTGATTGGTGAAAGGACAGTCTGTAGTTCTGAGAAGAAACACATTAAGCGATTAGCTGCAAAAAAAAAAAACAGTGTAAATATGCTATCAAATAATCCACAAAAGCTCTCAAAACTGGGATATACTAGATCTTATCAGGTTGACTGATTTGCTTTGTCCACAAAAATATTGTTACCTTGGTATTAATGACAGAAAAATCATTCTTACTCACATAGCCCAGCCCAACCAGGTTGTGAAGAAAGGTGTTTATTAAAAAAAAGAAAATTCAGTATGAGATCTATTGATGTATTTCCTGGAAAAATCATCCGTGACTGATCAGTTATACCAAAAAAAGAAAACTGAAGATATTAAAGGGAAAGGGGAAAGGTCGCCTGCTCTTAGTCACTTTCCACCACAGCACAACGACAGACTGAGGAAGTCTCTTGTTGTGCTATAATATGAATTTCAGTGAAATGTGACACAAATGATCCTTTCACTAGTGTCAATAGACTACTGAATACCTCTACAGGTAAAAAGAAATTAGCTTCAATGATAAACGGCCAATGTACTAACAGCTATAACCTGAAAAAACACAAACAGTGTAAAGCATTTTTTCTCTTCCCTGTGGCTGAGAGCAGCAGAGAGCGCATCCTGCTAGGATCAGTCTACACAGTGCATCTGCGACAAAGACCCCCACTGGTGAAATCCCCTTTCTCACTGCCAACACAGACACATGTCTGAGCTTCACCTCTGGGCTGGAAAACACCACAGAGGGAACAGCAGCATCTGCTTTAAATACACAGATACTAAGTCACTATGTGTGTCTTTACACTAACATGCCTTGATGTTCATGTCTACAACTCTGAATACCTCATTTCATTACTGGCAGGTAATCGACCCATTTAGACAAACTGAAATCCTGTAACACCTGTTTCTCTTAGGAGGTGTACGTTTCAGTCGCTTTTCCCTTCTGCTGTCATTTAATAACCTGCTCTTGGTGCTCAGTTTTAATATATGGAGTTTACCACTGATGGGTACAAGATCAGTCATTCAGCTTGCGTGGTGTGGGGTGAAAACATTACACTGTTACAGTGTTTTGCATCTTTATTAGCAAAAATGCAACATTTAAATTGTGTTTGACAACACAACAGAGGCATGGTTGTGTAGTTAAATCCATAATATTCATCTTTCTAATACACAGCATATGTCTCCCTAACACAGGCTTACACACAGGCACACAAACGCACAGCGGTTCATTGGCTAATTCAATAATAAAGCAGACAGCCGGTCGAGTCTATAGAAAGGCAGAATAGAGAGTAACTCATCTCTAACAGTCTGCCGTCTCCTGAGTGTTAAAACATGTAAATTTATGTAAGAGCCCATAGGAAACACATATTTACAATACGTTTAGGTAATCACAAGATGTGCGAAGAGGCATTCAAGGCCCCAGAGACGAAAGCAGTCAATACAAAAATAGTTTTTATGTGTCATTAATTCCCTCTGCATTCCCAGATACATCCCCCTTTTACCGCAGTAATACAGTAATCACTCACAATCGCACAGAAAATTATCTGCACTCATCTGTGGAATAAAAAAGCGGAGGGGCAAAACGGGGCGAGACGTCCCATTTTAGCTCTCTGCTGCCTCTTTAATGTTCATCTGGGAGCCGCATGGCTGCCGTCCATCCCTGCACGGGGATGGGAGTCAGCTCCTGCACTTGGAGCGGCTTAATGACAGTGAGATGTGGATGGTGGACTCGTTAGACACACACACACACCTTTTTTCACGCTACATTGCCCGGCCAGGACAACATAAAGGGTCATCGGCGGTGTGATGGAAAAAAGAGGCACCTCACATTAGCTCGTGATAAGAGGAATCACGTCACCTCTGAGTGATGTCAATGCAAAACGGACTCAATCCAGCTATAATAATAAAAGTTGCACAGATTCAGATGTGAGGAGCCAAATGGTCAAATAAGTCATTACCTGCCTGTTCATTACGCCACCCTTCCACATACCCACATATTGCCGTGTTATTAGGCAAAGCCATCAAAACTGATGAATAACCAGACAACAACCAGAACCCATTTTCATCGAGGAGTTAGGAAGAGCAGGTAATTCAGATTGAAATGTGTGTTTCACTAATGTGACTCCCCAACACGAAATGTTCATCTCTCGGTGCAGAAGGACACACAAGCTGGAGCTCCTGTCAACATGTAACCTTTCCAAACATGTCCTTAGTGTCCTCTAGTGGCACCGAGTTATACAGGACACTTTTAATCTTAATCAAGCGGTGCCACCTACAGGACAAAAATAAAACTACTTGAACGTGATGATCCCGATGGTTTACAAGAGTCCCAAAGTCTCCACAGTTACACTGTGATGTGTTTCAACAATCAGCCACCGAGATGACAAGTCATCCTTCCACAGCTCAAGTTTATACATACAGGTGAGTCTAAAGCTGAAGAGTCAGCCGTCCATGAAGCAGTGACACACTGTCGTTCAAATGTCCACATGGTTTGAGGCAAAACTGTCCACCAGTTCAGTCTATGTAAGCCTCTTTAGCTTGCACATGTAGATGGGGCCAAAGTTAGCGGCTAAGTGCGGGATCACCATCTCGCCCAGGGGGAGGTTGGGAGCAAAGTGAAACGTTTTCCTAAACATGTGTGTGAGGGGTCGCAGGTCAGCAACCTGGATGTAGATGTGATTGAGACAAAGGGGGGGGGGGAGAAAAAGAAAAAGATCAAATAATTTATTGTAATTTGGTTCCAATGTTCATAACCAAGAGGTTCTGATATTTCAGAGGGCCGAACCTTAACAACAGTTGAGTTTATCAGTAAATCTATAATTTACAGTCTATACTGACTGTCTGACTGACCTCAAGCTGGATGCCGTGGTTCTCTTGAGCCAAGAAGATGGTCTGCTCCACCACACTCTGATTCTGGGTGTTAGAAAGTGTGCAGGTGGAGTAAAGGATCTCTCCACCTGGACAAGCGGCTAAGATTCCTGCCCTGGAGGGAGAGAGAGAGAGAGAGAGAGAGAGAGCATGTTCACTTTATAAAAAATAATAATGTTTACTTTACTTAAACTGAACTGCCCTACTGTATAGTGATGTGACAAAATGTAACCACGTGCACACTATATCTATATCTTCAGCAAAACTCACAGCAGTAACTCCAGCTGTAATTGTGGCAGCCTCCGTCTCTCACCGGCCCTGTTCTTACTGAAGATGTTGTTGTCATCCTCCATGAGTGAATGTCTGTCTGTGGTACAGGGGACGTCAACGAGGACCTGAGCACAGTAAAGGAAAGAGGAGGTGGACCAAAAGGTGATATGTGGATAATTGTCAGTTCTGTTCTGAAAAAGGATAAACTTGGTTACGTAACACTGGCTTACTCTGTCAAAAGTGTTCCTTTCGATTTCCCCCCACTTGGTGCCATCGAAGGAGGTGATGCATAGTTTCTCGTCTGTCAAAAGCTCCTTAGGCACGTAGCTGTGAAGGACCTTTTTCAATCGCAATGTCCGAGACACCGAGGAGTCATTTATGCACAAAAAGCCTTTGACATAAACACACACAATGGAGGGTTAACTACAACTGACAGACAGAGTATTAGCACTAATTGTCACAGACAGGGGAGTACAAAATGAAGATAAGAGCAGTTCTCTTACTGGCACACTGGGTCTGAAGTAAAGCCAGGGTCTTGCCTCCGGGAGCCGCACAGAGATCGAGCACATTGTGACCTTCCTGAACATCCAGTGCCAGACAGGGCAGCACAGATGCTGCGTCCATTAGGTAGTAACCCAGCAACCCACACATGTCTGGTCTGTAGAAGACAGAGAGAGAGAACAAGACAGAGTTTTTCAAACTAAACATAAAAGCACAACAATCTATTATTATATTATTCACATTAGACTATTTTGTCTAATAAGTAAGACAAAAGCTCACCTAGCAGGCTTGAATCTTGTGATGTCCCCTCGTGGAAACACCAAGCACCTGATGCCAGGACTGAGCTGTAGAGACATCTTCAAACCATCGGTATCGCCACTTGATTCCTCCTCGGTTGTAACCACAGATTCTTGCTCCAGGTATGGCAGATCTGCAGGATGGACCATATGAGGAGAGAAAGTCAGCCTTTTAATTACATAAAAAAGCTGGAATTTTAGAGAAGATGGACACTCAAACAATGTTATTATGGTTTGAATCATGTAGTAAATGACAATATGAATTAATATTGGTTTCAAATTGCACAGTCCCTCCCTGCAACTCCCCCGGTTATAAAGAGCCATATTGACTGTACCAAAACTAAATATTATAAATAAATACTTACTTAAAAATAAAAAATGTATTACCCATAATTGTTTTTGTTCACCTTGTTCAGTTCCAGGTGAAAAATGAAAAAAATGTCTCAGTGGATTGCCTGCATTACACCCATTAATTGAGTTTTATGCAATTTGCAACTACCCAAATACCATGATGCAAGTTTTCATGCTTGATATAGCATTAGCAAGTAGAGTGAGCCTTCAATTCTCATTGCATATTTTGCTGTTCAGCAGGAAGAAAGCTTTAAGTGTGTGACCTCTCAGCACCAAAACTTAAAGACAAACACTGTGTTCTACACCAGTGTGAACTTATGAGACAATCAGCAGATCTGTTAACACTCGATGAAGACCTACCCTCTGCATCTGTGTCACTGACGAAGTCTCTGCATCCCTGGGCCATCATGTCTGCCAGGACAGCGCCGTGGGAGAAGTTATTGAGCAGGGCTCCGTATTTCCTCTCTGACAGCAAGGCGGCTCGAACAGACGGCCACAGCTGCCCCAGCTGGCCGCTGTAGGTGGCATCAAAGTGCTGCAGGGCGAGAATGGTGGGAAGGTGCTTGGCCCGCGTGGCAGCCTGCAAGGAGGGTCAAAACACAGCTTTTGAATGCTTTCTTGCTTTGACTGTCTCTTTCGTTTCTATGTGAGTAAAATAAGTCAAGTTAGTGTATAACGTTACATTCATCACTGTTCAGAGAATATACAGTTTATCACACTGTATGAGAACAACATCACAGGGTTAGTTTATGTCCTATAGTTTACAATTGCATGAATGACAATGACAATGAATGTGTCAGTCATTACATTTATCTACAGAAGTCACAACTGCACTCTAATAACATTTTAGCATTTTAGCTCCTGTTAATTACATTTGCCATGTTATACATAGTCAAAATTCAAAACCCTTTTAATAGGAATATGTTCCCTGTTGCTCTTGACAGCTGCAGACATAAAGATCTTTTAAACCTCACACTGACTTTTTACAGAGAACAACAGCTTCATCTGCCACGCCACTGACAACCTACCCATTTATCTTTCACTCGGGTTCGTCTTGGCGTTAAACACCTTAAATCTCTCACTCTTCTAAGGAGGACTCTGCTGTCCACGAGCAGTGCCATGATGTCGTGCATCAACGTTTTCAGTCCGTCTTCGCTCCGGGACCAGAAACAAGAGTTCCTCATCTATTGACCAATCTAATGGGCGGGGCGCTGCTCAGAAAACTAAGCATGTTATTGGACCGAATCAACGTCAGTCGTCACTTTTCACCAATAGGAGACGCCATCCGGTGAGGCTTCTAGTCGTTTCCTGTGAGTGACCGACCGACCTCACGTCCTCGACGAGAAGCTGCTCCGTGGATAAGCTCTTGTCCTCTGTTGGGCGTCTTTTGGGCGATTTTCTGAGCCGTAATCATGGTTTTCGAGAGGAAAATGCTCACATACGGAGACCCTGACGACGAGGAGGTGAAAATACCGATATTTGTATTTTTTCATGGTTTTTTGTGTGTGCGTGTGTGCGAGTCCGGCCAAGTTACTTAACTCTGCGCAGTCAATTCAGCTCCACAGCCTTAAATACCAGTTTAATATAAAATATTAATGTCTGCTGACATTATAATACTACATGAGTTTAGTTTTTTTTTTAGAGATATCTTTTGTCCGTAGTTTTTGCTCTGAGTATCTCTTGGGTATGTATGAAATGTTTTACAGGCTGCTCGGTTTATATTACTGACTGTTGTTGGATTGAAATGTGAAAGTCATATTTACATGTTGTTTTGAGCAGAAATTGTTCCTTTTTAAAATTATACTTGTTTTCAAACCAAATTAACCCAAACCCACGATATCATAACAAGGAGGAAGATGCTCCCGCTGAGGAGGAAGAGGAAGAGGAAGAAGAGGAGGAAGAGATGGTGGTATGTTTGTTTGTTTTTCCCATAATTTGATAAATATTGTTTTAAGTATAAAAAAGTGACACCTGCTGTCACACACAAAACAGCAACAATAACTCAAAAGTGCAGACACTCAAAAACTGTATACATGTAGAAATGGACTGCTCAAGGACAGAAATAGGCAATAAAATTAATCCAAATTTAAAAAAGGCCGAGCTGTGGGCCAGATAGATGAGGCCACATTCATGTAAAGTTATAATTAGGTTTGCATACCACCATGAAACACACAGACACTGTTGTGTGTCACTTGTTTCAGTGGTGAAAAGTAACTAAGTAGGTTAACTCAGGTATTTGAGTACAACTTGTAGTCACTTGTAATTTACTACAATACCTCCATTTTCTGCCACCACATACTTATACTCCACCACAATTCAGAGGCAAATATTGTACCCTTTTCTCTGCTAAATTTAACAGTTTTCAGATGCAGATAGTACAGAATAATGAAATATTAAATACATATGTGTATAATTGACAAATAGATTATGGTGCATTATTACAGGTTAAGTAATAAAGTAGATAAAGTAGACTTTATTGATCCTCTGGAAAAGCCCTACCCTTACAGACCATGTTTAATTGTTGAATACATTAATGTATCTTTAATCATAATCTAATAATATAATGCACATTATTCTGAGATGCCATCTGCTCAGTGAGCACTAGCTGTGATGGTGGGACTTTTGCATGTAACAGAGAATTTCTACACTTTGGTATTGCAAGTTTCACATGATCTGAGTATTTCCCCTACTGCTGGTTTCCTTCTAAAAATCACCCTCAGAAACAGGAATCGTGAATCTATTTAATATTAGTTTGCACATTGTACCCCCAAGAAATGTTTTGTTTAAGACGGAAGAATTGAACTTTGATAGGTACAGATGATACCCTGCCTGTGCTTTTTGTTCCTCCCAGGACCCCCTAGAACTGATAAGAGCCAAGTGTGAGCAGACCGAACACTGTGTGCACTACAAGGAGCGTCTGGAGATCTGTGAAGCCAGAGTCAGCTCCAGATCCAACACCGAGGAGGAGTGCACAGAAGAACTCTTTGACTTCCTGCATGCACGGGACCATTGCGTAAGTGTGAGGAAGAAACAGAGAGGGAGGTGTAGTTGGAGAAAACACATTACTGATACTGTTTTCCCTTTCTGTGTTGCACGTGTCCCGATTTTTAGAAAATCTAATTTTTGTGCCCGTCTCTGGAGAAAACCCTAACCATATTCTCCTCTCTTTTTACAGGTCGCACACAAACTGTTCCACAATGTGAAATGACCTGCCTGCCTGGTTCCCACCACTTGCAGCTGTAGAGAGTCTATTTAACTGCTAAAACTGTAAAATAATCAGAACAGTTCTGTTGTTCTATTGTGTATTAATGTAAATGGATTTTCTAGAGTTCCTGGACTAAATGCATTTGACCTTTTCTGTACACAGTGTGTGCTTGAGTAACCAGCATCAGAAAAATGAGACTTCTTGTAGATTAATGGGTACATCAAAGGTGTTGACAGCTGTGCAAAGATTGGGCTCAGACTGTTTTTCCACAGTGTGGTCAGTTCACATGCAAAATAAATCATGCTGCTCCGGTCACGGATAATTTACCTCAGGTTCAGTCATGGAGTCATCGTTCAGACCCGAAAATAAAGGTTTTCCTTTGGCTTCCAAGTTGTTTGTGCTGTGTCATTTAAATAAATTTGATTCTTTTGTGAAACATGAGAAGTGACGCTGTACACTCAAGAATTCATTAGTTGTTGGTCTTACGTGAGGAAATGTCTGATTTGGATGTTTACAGGCACAGTAAGTAAAAACAGATTCTGTAGGCTTACAAAGACATGTTTATATTGTTACCAGAGGCTGGGTTAAAATAGATTTTATACTATGTGTGTGGAATTAGTAACAGAAGACTCAGTGACAAAACAATGCTCCATGCAGAGATCTAAGTTGACTAAAACTTTATTTAAAAAAAACAATCATGATAATTTAAAAATCATAGTATTACAAAAATAAGCTTTTAAAAAATAAAAATGAGAGGAATGATCAGAAGGTGGCAGTGTGACTTAGTACTGCCAGTTAAAACAGGAGCCGTGATGTAGACGGTGGGTGTAGAGGTCTGTGGTTGGTTGGATGCAACATCCAGATAATTCATGCACACAGTGCATAACGTTAAAGCTGTAGATGAATTCACCTTCTCACCACAAGTTCTTTGTTGCCAACAAAATCATCCATGGAAGCCTGTGAAGAGCAGTAGAGACAAGTCGCTTTACAAAATTGAATAGTGTGTGAAAAGCTCTCTTTAAAAAAAAAAAAACAAAAGCACTGAGTTGTCAGTTATCAATGTCTACATGACAGAAAGGGCTGTGCACATACCTGCATGAGAAGCCTCTCCTTCCTCAGTCTTCTGTAGAACACAAGGACATCTGGATCCGCCCTGACTACACGGGGGTCAAAGTCCATAACCCTCAAGCCCTCCAGACTCCGAGCCCGGGACAAGGCCACGTATGCCTGACCGCTCTCAAACACACGCGCCAGAGAGATTTCCACGCAGTCCAGCGTCATTCCCTACAATAAAAAACAAAACACTTGTTACATGCACAAATTAAATTTTACAAACAGAATTTATTGCCATTTTATTTGTACATATTATTAACATTTATATTTTATTCAAAATGAAGCAGCCTTTATTCAAAGGTCATTAGTATATCACGGTACTTTTTAAACCTATTATCCAGATAGCTAATTTAGTTAAGATTCAAAGCCACAAGGGCAACGTCTCCAACCCCACTCTGCTCTTCTCCTCAGGTAGGAAAATTATTTTATGTGCACTCATTTCCTGTGAAGGGATGCAGGTGTGGGATTTCCTTTTTATTTCCTCGTGCTGTAGATCAAACACTGGTGACACATTGGTCGTGACCAATGAACTCAATTACCCAGAGGGACCCCTTTTCATCTCACGAATTTCAGAGCCTCAGTTCAGGACATAGGATGTGCTGTGGGAGCTGAGCGGGAGTTGCTGGCGAGACGGTCCGGTAATTGGTGACAACGCAACAATAGCTCATTTGTGGGTAGCAGCAATACTGAGGTAGTGTTCGGGGGGGTCTGATTAAGCCTCTGCAGCAATTTCTCATTAAATAGAATTGTTCCACCTCACTCACTTAGCTTGAGTTTCTCTTTCAGCCTGCTGTGTGATTTTGAAACTGGCAGGGTTTTTTTTGTCTTCTAATACTATTTTTTTTTAAGTAAATGAACACAGGTTGCCCATGAGCCAAAGAGATCTGAGCCAAGTTTAATAAAAGAAATACAAAAAGTTCATGTTCAAACACCCATAACATTAATGGGCATCATTTTTTCTTTACAACTAATGCAAAACACTAGTTAAAAACTCAAAAGGGTGTTTGTGTAATGTTTGAACAGCAGGACTGATTATAAAATCAGTGCTGTTTGATAAATACCTGCCATGAACAACCGGTGTTCACCTGTAAACTAATGAGCTCTCACTGTTAAAAGAAGGACTGAGAAAAGCAGTGGTACATTGTTAAGTGTGCACACATAACAGAGGAACTCTTTAAAACAAGAATTCATACTACACACCAGTTCTACACAGTAAATACAAAACGTCCCTCGTCAAAGTATGCCGTTTGATAGTTAGTGTGTATGTTAACAGGAAATGGTCATAAACTAAAGTACAAAAGAATAAAAAACTATTTGGCCTGATGATGGCATTAAATAATTATAAGTTTAAGGACAATCAAAGTTATTGTACTTCATCCTGAGGGGAAGATGGGTGTCTGTACAGGGAGGTCCATCCAATAGTTTCAATAACATCAGTTTTGAAACATTTCATTTAAAACCATAAAGCAAATTCCTCCTGCTCGAAAAGTCTGAATCTCCAGTGTTAGAATAATTATAATAATTGTTATGATCATTTGGGGAACATGAACGTTAATACAGCATGTTTTGCCAATCCATCTACTAGATGTCAAAATATTACATTGGATAAGTGAAAGCTGTGACCCACTAGTGTCACAATAGAGAAAAAGTGAGGGGATCTACAGTTATCAGGGCATATCCTCCAGGTATCATGAATGTAAATCCAACCTTATGACAATCCATCCAATAATTGTGGTGGGCCCACAATCTGACAGACTGCTGTCCCTGGAGCAACACTACTATTGTGTTTAAAAGCAGGATGAATTAATGCTTGTATGTTTTAAGTTCCCACTACTGTGCTGGTGTCAGAAATAAATCCATTTGAATCCACCTGATGATAGAATGCTACTGGTGAATACATAGAATTAATAGCTTTAGTGTAAAACATGATATAAAAAAAAAAGAAGAGATGATTCACTGTATCTGAACACAGGCTGTATTTCTGACATTGCTCTCATCTTCCCTCTCCTGTTGATCTTAATCTTGGATGACGAGCAATAATATACAGACACTGACTGAGCTTCAAGGCCGGCTCAGATACTGCAATCAAACAGTCAGCCATATTTAGCCATCTAGAGGAGACTGCGCATGTAGTACAAAAGAAAAAAATTAATTAGTTTCAGGCTGATTCAATTAAAGTACCAATTCGTCAAGTGGATCATTCATTCAAGACAAACCCACACAAACAAAAAAACAAAAACAAAAAAAACAAAAAAACAAAAAAAAAAAAAACAGAACATCGGTCTACCATGGCAATGGTGAACAATATCTTCTTTACCCATTTAGACTTTGTCATGCCAAGTTTTTCTTCATATTCAAAATAAAGAGTTTTTACCAGATGACTTAGAAGTCTTGATATTACGGAGGACCTTACTTTAAAAAGAACTTAAATTTACTGTCACTCAGTGGTACAAAAAATGTGCAATCAAAGCCTTTGACAGCTCAGCTCTTAAATACCAGCTGAAACACTTACTGCTTCATCAATCAGCTGATTGTCAAAGGGGTGTGTACATGCCACCTTGCAACAACAACTCATTAACACAGCTTTAATGGTTTGTAATGAGTCCATTTCTGCTCTCCATATTTCATTATATTCATACATAATTAATCAAATATAAAAGTTAACATCAAAATTTTGGCTCCAACATAAAGTAATGTCATTATAGTGACTTGGTGAGCAGCTGTCTGTATTTTTGTTTTTGACACCACAACCTGCACCCACCTGGCTCTTGTGGATGGAGATGGCCCAGGCCAGTTTGAGTGGCAGCTGCTGTCGACTCAGGTGGATCCCACCGCTGGACTTAAACACCCAGCGCTCAGGCTTCAGCACCTCTGTAACGCCACACAGGAACCGCACACGTGGGAGTCCTGATGAAACAGAAAATAAGTCAATATGTGGAAACTGCAGAAATGTAATCACCATTGTTGTTTGTTGTTATATTATTAACATAATGTGTCATTTTCAACATATTTTAACTTGGGCAGAGCCAAGCTAGCCGTTTGCCCATCTGTTTCCAGGATTTATGCTATAATAAGCATCTGTAGGTTCTAGTTTCCCATTTACCCATACAGACATGAATGGTATCAGTATATGTGGGACTTTTAAAGTACTTTCTGAGCAAATATTTCAATACAAAAAACAAAAAAACAAACAAACAAAAAAACTGACCATGTTTTCCAGGCTCAAAAGCCACCACAACTCCTCGTGCTCCATTCACCAGACCTCGAGCCACGTCCAGGTTCTTTGTCAGCATCACCTTACAAAGAACAAACACTGAAAATTTAAAAGCATGTCTACACTCCAAGTGTGTGCACTCTTGACCCGTATCAGAAGCATAATGGTGCAACATTGCAGCAGATTTGGAGATTGTGGAGAACACACACGAACACACACCTGTGCTCCCACTTTGAGTTGGATCACTCTGCTGACGGGGCTGTGCGCATCTATAGTCTTCACCAAGTCTGGGTCACTGTCAAGTGCCTCAAACACACGCACTGACCCTAAGAAACAGGGACAGATTCATTAAACAAATGACTACTTATACTAGTAGCAGTAATACCGTTAAGGCAGGCAGTTGCATATACAAAATGACGAGGGACAGGCAACCATGCACGTGAAGGACATTAAGATATTCAAGATTCCTTTATTGCCACTATACAAGTACAGCGAAATTTGGGGCAGTCCTTACGGTGCAAATAAAAAAAAAAGAAAAAAGCTATATAAACTTGGCCTACTGTTAGAAAAATAAATATAAATGAAGAAATAATGATAATAAATACAAAAAGAGACATTATGCAGTCAAGGCAGAAATAGTTATTGCACAGAATAAGTGCACGTATTGTACATGTGGAGGTAGACTGCGGTTCAAGGCACAAAGAAATGTAGACAAGAGTACAGCAATGTATAGGTGCAGTATAAGGTGCAAACAGGGTGTAGATATGTACTGAGTTTTTGCAAGTTCTGCCATTTTTACCCCCAGCCAAAAAACACCTCATACAGGGGAAACACATTCTTTTTGCCAATTTTCACCTGCTGAACAATATAGCACCTGTTTCAGGGTGAAAAACAATACATAATAAAAAACGGAAGAATTCAGACCTGGTAGCTGCTGGAGTTTGTTCTCGTTGGTCAGCTCCACGTCGTCCTTGTGTGTGCACAGCCTGGTCGCCAGGATGCCGTCCCTCTCAATCTGATGGTAAGCGCTCTCCATCATCTTAGCTGTGACTTCCTCTGTCACCCTGAACAGTGTCAAGACAGAACTTGATTAAAGTTTTCCTTTAGAGAAACTATTTGTGCAGCAAAAGAAAAATGTGACCTGCTGTGGCTGAAAGGCCTGTCAGAGCTCTATGTGCATTTATCAGAATCAGATCACTTTATTTATCCATGTTTCCATTCCATCCATCCATTTATCCATGAAATGTTCCAGGGGAAAGTCCCAGTGCTAAAAGCAGACAAATCTAAATATCGGATGGTCTAAGACCTCAGAGCAGTAAACGATGTGATTGAAGACTGGCCGGTGGATGTGCCAAATCCGCACACTCCTCACAAATGTGCCTCCCGAAGCAAAATATTTTTCGGTAGTAGATTTATGTTGTGCATTTTTCAGCATACCATTGCATGAAGACTCTAGAGACCTGTTTGCGTTTACGTACAGAAGTAAGAAATTAACTTACTGCTGCATTCCCCAGGGGCTCAAACTGAGCCCACATGTGTTCAACCAGGTGTTAAAACAGGATCTAGAGGATATAACTATTAACAGCACGTTACAGTATGTAGATGATCTTTTAATCTGCTCACCAACATTAGATTACTGCCACTGTGACACAGTAAAAGTCCTTCAAACGTTAGCAGAAGGTCACAAAATTTCCAAAACAAAAAATTTCGATATTGCCAAACACAGGTAGAATATTTGGGCAGACTGATCTCACATGGAACCATTGCAATATCTACCTCTCAATCGGAAGGAGTGAGCAAGGCTCCACGTCCCAAAACAGTACAGCATGATGACATTCATGGGGCTTGTAGGTTACAGCTCAGATTGGACTGAAAACTTTGCTGAAATAACTGCACCACTGAGGCAAATTGTGAAAGACGCAGGAACACAAACACTAAAAGCTCCACTCCGGTGGACAAACGAAGCTATGATAGCTTTTGAAAAACAGGAAATGCAACATGCTCCAGCATTAGCAACACTTAACTACGACAAATCATTTTTGCTGTTTGTTTCAAACAGACATTATCTCTATGCCTCCACAGTGCTAGTACAAGAAACATGTAGTGGCAGACAGAAACAACCAATTGCATATGAGGGCACAAAACTCGACAATGTTGTACAAGGCTGGCCACCATGTTATCAGGGGATAGCCGCCGTCCATTTTGCCTATGAAAAAGCAACTACTTTAACTATGGGCTATCCAGTAACTATTCTCACACACCACAAAATAGCAGAGCTAATAAATCAAAGGAAGTTTGTTGTAACTCCAGCAAGGTGTTTGCAATATACACCGTTTATACAACTTACCCTGATGTGACTTTTAAAAGATGCGCCACAACAAACCCAACTAATCCTGTTCCATTGAAGTTACCCATACCATCTGAGATAAGTTCAGATAACGGCTCAGCATTCGTACAAAAAATTGCCAAAAGGTATTTTGCAACAGCTGCGTATAAAACAAAGGTTGTCCGCAGTATACCACCCAGAGAGCAATGGGGTGGTTGAACAAATCAATGGAAGCTTGAAGGCAAAACTGAATAAAATCTGTGCCAGCACAAAGCTAAACTGGGTTGATGCTCTGCCACTTGCTTTAATGAGTTGTCACATGCAAACTCATCGCAGTATGCATCTAACTCCGCATGAAATACTAATGGGTCGACCCATGCCTGCACCTCAGCTGAGGGGTCCCTATAAAGGACCACCACTTGAGCACTTACAGATAGAATTGAAGGATTACATGAAACAATTAATGGCAATCCATAGATCAATCTATCTGCAGGAGAAAAGGAGGGAACCAACTCTCGATCAGGAGATTGAGAGGCCAGTTTTGCCTGGGGACCAGGTCTACATCAAAGTTTTTCAGGAGAAAGTGGCATCAACCCCGACGAGAGGGACCATATAAGGTGATCCGGGCAACACCCACGGCTGTTCAGGTCGAGGAGAGCACAACTTGGTATCACCTGACACATTGCACAAAAGTGCAGGACAAAAGCAAGGGTGACGTAAAGGACAAAAACTGAGGAACACAATGACACTGTGGTGCATGCTAAACTGTCTGCTTCTTCTGTTGAAGATCTTAGTGAGCCTCCCGGTCCAAGGCGATCCAAACGGCGAGCCCCTGCTGGAGGAACTCCAAAGAGGAGCCAAAGCCAGTGAATCAGATGAGTACGATGCAACAACATACTCGTCCTCACAGATAGAGCCAAAGCCCATGCCGACATCCTCAACCACACTCTGTAACATTACTCACACGTATGTACGCGCATGAAACAAAAAATTCATACCGAACAACGCTGCACCTGATGGAACTTTTAATGTTGCTATGGAGACGCTAGAGAAGCTAAGGGGGGTTGCATGAGAGTGCTGGTAAGGGGGGCCCATCTTGGGATGGGTTAGACCAAATTTTAGGAAAATGGGATGCCATTTTGGCAAAAGCAGATATCAGTGCTGTGCTAGTTCTAATTGTAATTTTCTTGTTGACATGTTGCATCCTGCCCATGCTGAGGAGACAGTGCCAGCAGAAGACGAAAGAAATTATGGGACTTCAAAAAGCTCACATGCTACACATGTCTACTCCACAACAGCAGACACAGATCCTCATTGCTCTCCAGGAAATAGGTTTGGGAGAACCTGATCTGTTCCCAGTTCCTTCGTACATGGATGACGATCCGGAAGAAGAGTAAGGTCTGAGAAGAACGGACTGATACACACACACATTCACTTGGAGAGGAATGGACTGACACTCATATGTCTAAAGAGCACCATCATCACATAATCATGTTTGGTATTATAGTGTAGTGCCATATGCATAAGTTCAGTATACTCATTTTAGTAGTAACAATGTATAGATCATATTTCATGTCACTTATTTTTAGTACATCTGTTTTAACAAAAAATATTACTCATATCTCAGTGTGTTGTGTTTCTCAGAAAGTTTAAAGTGCTTATATCTCAAAATATTGTTGTTTTCAGTAAGTTCGTTATCAACCTCACATTTAATCATGTATTCCAAGTTTTTGTTGACATGTTCTGTTACATTTGAGATGTTCTCGGTGTCAAGGTCGCCTGGCGGGAGGGGCTGTAGGAGGCTTTTCCCTTCGGAAACAGCCAACAGGGTTTTCCGCTCCTATACACTGAGAGCATCCCATTGTTATTATTCTGTTTACACTGATACATACAAATACATGTTTACCTTTGTGTGTAGTTACATATCTGTAATAGTATTGACACACTCATATAACAGTTACATATATTTGGTTATGCACATCACATATGTAGTTCAATATCATTTACTCACTCACACATACAAGGTAACACCCTTGGCAACAATGGCATTGTCTAATCTAATTGGAAATGGATAAAATCCATTTAAGGGGGGACTATGTTGGAGAAAAACATTGGGTTAGGCAACCGATTTGGCAAATAGCCCAGGACTTTGTGCCTTTGTGTTGAAGGAATATGATGATGTTATCATTAGCAAGATAAATTGCCAGGAATAATTGCTTCACTGTGCTGTCCCCCATGACCTTTTAACATGCACCAGGTCATGCCGACCTCACCAGTTGAGAATAACAAGAAAACTTAGACCAAATCAGGAAGATGGAATACATCTTTTTGAAGATGTTGTCAGAAATGTTTGCCAAGATCTGCACCACACACGCACACACACATCAAATGTGTAGCCGATATAAGGGACCCAGTTTTTGTATGCGGACAGGACTGTTTGTGAACTTTGGTCAAGATATGCGTTGTGCTGACAATTAGTCTGAATAAAGATCCCGCAAAGGCTGAACCTCTGTCTCCAGTTGCTTATTTACATCCAAATCTCGCAACAAACACAATAGAAATATACAAAAATACAATAAAAACTGAATATGAACCGTAATAATATATACAATAAATAGAATATAAATAAGTATAAATGCTGCTTATTGCATAGATGAGTGTAGATGTATTATGTATTATACTTCCATAGACAAACTCAAACTGTACATCTGGTACAAAACTATTAAAAACTGTGTGCACTGCGATCCAATTAGCTGTAAAAAAGAAAAACATCCTGGCAATGAAACTGCACTTAAAAAAAAATGGACAGTAGCCCTTATTTTACCTGCCCACCCTCACTGCCTGCAGGAGAGAGATGAATGACTGGTCCGTTTGCCTCCGCACTTCTGTTAGCTCCATGCTGAGCTGGATGACCTTTCGCCAACTTCTGGCCTGAACATTCAGAAAGAGGAAAGTCTTGTTCAATAAACATCCATTAATGCTCTCCAGGAAGTGAGCGGACCATCTGTAGGGACAGATGCTGACTCATGAAAACAGCACAGAGCATCTTGAGTAAGTATAAACTCAGGTCAGTAAGCACTGACTCCCACAACCATTTACATTAGTGGAGTAAACAAAGTATTAGAATTCCCATTACCAACTACTCCTCAGAATAAACCACTAAATTTAATGAATGCTTCTCTTATAGGTTCATTTTTTTTTTCTTTCATAAGACAGGATTTATTGCAAGGTCATTTCACTGAACCTTAAGAACAGAGTTGTTCAGATTTTCTGATATTTCAGAGTTAATCACCCTGATCCACTATCACGTTACTGGCATGGTGGTACTAGATCACTTGACATTAACAAACAGTAAAGCTCTAAGATCCACGGTCGTCTGACCTGGAAGCAGAAGCTGGCCTTTTCCTTTCCCTTAGAAACAGGAGGCAGCTGGAGGAAGTCACCGCAGACGATCAGCTGGATGCCTCCAAACGGCTCAGTCGACCTCCTCACTGACCTGCAAGAGTACAGTAACAAGATTTATGTCACTGAAGATCAGTAAAGTGATTATATTACTGCAACTAAGGATTTTTACTGATTAACTGTTTATGCCAGACTACTGTTGCTGATAATAATATTACAAGCTGCACACTAATAAAATTATATCTGCAATTCACAAAACTTATTAAAATGGTTTATAGCTGTGGTCAGGAGAGAAAAGCACAGTTACAGTAAACTGTTTATTTTATTTTATATATTTAAAAAAAAAAAAAAAAAATTATATTCTCATGTCTAATCTGCAAGGCATCATGTCCCACAGTAAAGCTCATGACAAAGTGCCGCTGGGCCTTTCAATAAAACCCAGGATATTACCTACTCTAACAGGAACCATAAAATGTGATACAAAGAACAAGCTGAAATGAATATCAACACTGTTGTTAATTCTTCACACTGGGAGTCTGATAAAATACTGAACTGTGCCAAAACACCATCTGTGTGAGCTCATATTGAAATGAGTCACCTTTAAACACTGCAGACAACAAGAGTATGAATTAGTTATTACATTAAATCCTTCGGATAAACTTTCAAGTATTCACTTGAACTTTTCCATACACAGTTTTACTTTAACCGTTTACAACATAGTTTCGGTTTTATGAATTATTAATGGTAATAGTTGTTTACCCAACAGCAGCTGTCTGAAAGAGTTTTAATGAATGAAGTCATACCATCACCTGGGACAAGACGCTTATTTGTATAATCTGTGATCGGTCAAGTTTATCATTAAGTTCTGTGGTTAGAGCAACTTGAAATCATTTAAACATGATGTAATTTATGTCTACAGTTTTTACAGTAAATGTCATTGTAATTTACATTAACACTGTGGCCAGCTAGGAAGCAATCGTGCAGCTGCCTGATGATTTAAGGCACACTCATGCAGAAGTTCTCCAACAGAAAACAATCTTCATCTACTTCAAAGACTTTGTAGTGTTATATTATGATATACTATAGCATCATACGGTGGTTTTTAAACTGGTCCACTGTATTCAGCATTGAATCTTGCCTCACCTGGCCACCGACTCCAGCTTGTCAAAGAACTGCGCCTCCACCATGGAGACCTCGTCGATGATGAGGTGTCGGCAGCTAGTCCAGTGCTGCAGCACCCCAGGCCTCTGAGCCAGCCCGATACACTGCTCCAGTGGGGCTGAACCGGAGCCAATACCTGGAAAGAGCAAAGCACAGAGGACGGAGAGACAGATGGTCAGATGGGACACAAATGAATAAGGCCGATGCAAATGCTCATTACACAAAACAGAGACACTACTGTATATTGAGATTTAATCAAAAACTTCCTTTAATGAGGTGAGGCATCCAACAGCACCCCCGCCTATTAAAGATTCATAATCTGAAATATCACATCAACCAGACACTGAGATGCTGCAGGTGGATTTCAGAAAACTGTTTTAAAAAAATGGAGACAAAGTAAAAGGACATTTCTTTGTATTGCAGTAAAAGAAGTAGAACACAAAATTTTCAGTTGACTGACATTAAGCTTTTTTTTAAAATTTTTTTTTTTAATTGTTTCAGTCAGTTTCATCAAAATGCCAAACATTCACTGGCTCCAGTTCTTTGTGTGTGAGGATTTTCCGCATTTCTATGTTTTGTTTCATTGTAAACTGAATCTCTTTGAAGTTTTCACTGCTGACCACATAAAACAAGCAATCTGACGATGCCCTCTTCAGCTGGGGGGGAAATGGTGATTGGCATTTGTTCTCTTTTTTTTTACATTTGAGTACAAAATGATTAAATCAGGAAAGTAATCAGCAGGTTTATCAATAACCTCAGTCCTGCCTTGAGCTTTTCTGTGCATCCATCAGTAACACAGCCTAATTTCAGGACCTGCCTTTGATGAAACCATGTCTAATTATAAGTACAACATGCAATGTGCCTTGTTGATAAAGAGAGAAAAAGAAAACATGGCACATCTGTCTCTCTCTTGCCACTAATGCCATTTCCAGCAACATATTTGCATCAGTCTTGCGTAAAAATAAATTTTAACTCCTCAGGGACACAACCACTGACCAGCAAAGTTGTGTAATGTGGTTCCTCCAATGTGACATGCAGCCACTCCTGTGCTGGCTGTGGCAAAGGTGCTCTTTGGAGGGAGAGATCCCATTATTCTCTTCAACAAGAAGGACTTTCCTGTACCTGGAAAAATAAATAAATAATAATAATTTAAATTAATAATAATTAATAATAATTTAAAAAAAAAAGAAAAAAGAAAAGAAAAAAATCACAGACAGTCTCTCACAAAACACCACAAATGTGTCATGTCTTCTTCAGACATCTAGTTATGGTAATTAGATTCACTGTCTCACACTTACCTGCGCTTCCAGTGAAGAAGACGTTCTTGCCACTCAGCACGGCGCTGAGGACTGCCGCCTGCTCTTTATTCAGTTTACATGATGGCAGAGACAGGATGGGCTTCTTACTTGGGTTGGATTTCACCTGAAATCATCAACACACAGCTAGTGAGACACTGTCCAACAGATTTAGAGACAAAACTCAGAAAAACATGAGATTGATCTTGGGAATATGTTGGTGCAGTAGTCTTCAACAGATAAAGACACTTTGATGAGGAAAAGCATTTGTTTTTAACGCACCGGGCTGCAGTTAGTGTCACTCCTTGGCCTTTTGACCTGCTGACCCGGCCCTGCAGTCATCTTATTGGTGCAGTCAGCCAGTCCTCTGGGAGCCACTTTACTTCTCAGCTCATTGACCTTCTGGATGTCCTTCTGCTGCAGGGGGCTGATGGCCTCAAAGCTGCGGGGCAGGCCGGCTTTGAGCTTCTCTCGGTCAGTCAGGGGCTTGTTGCCCTGCCAGGCCTGGTGTTTGATGCTCAGGGTTTTGAGGAAGAGGCTCAGCTGGTCGGGGGGGCAGTTGGACATGAGCACCTGGGTGTTTTCAGGGAGCAGTCTGACGGTGCACTTCCCATCTCGGGCGAACTTGGTGAAAAGTTTGAACTCTTTCAGGCGGTAACTCTGCGGGACCTTCCCGTCGTGGACCCGCAGGATGATCTCCTGGAACTCATTCCGGCCCAGGAGGACGGAGGCTTTGCGGATGACCTGCCTCCGGGTGGTCTGTCCGGCGGTGTTCATCTGCTCCACCGTCACACAGCACTGCAGCTGGGCTCCGTCATCCCCGGGTAACATGCCAGCAGCTGTCCGACAAATACGACCTCAACTTTGTAAAAGATCACAGAGCTGAAACAGCTGAAACAATGTAACCGCAGCTGAGCTCCAAACAATCAAACACCAAACACCGCCATCTCGCGAGATTATAATGTAACAACTCAACTTTAAATGTAGGAAGGTTAATAGGTTTTAGGAAGGAAATAAGTAGTATTTCAGTTCTTACCCTTGTGTCTGAGTGAATCTTTTCTTTGTCTCTCTTCCTCTCTGTGCAGCTGCTTCGCTCTCTCTGATCACCGATTTTCAAATTGTCGGGGCGTGAAAGCAGCCAATATGTGAGCGACGCTGACGGCCAATCAGGAGGAGGAGATTTAACAAAGCAACCAATGAAAAACGAGAGGGAACGCCCCCGACGCCGTGCCAACCAATCGCTGGTATCTTTTGCTAGTGACGCCTCACTTGTGTGACAAACACATGGCTACCCGCGGCTGAGCTCTTCGTCGTGATGTAGGCTTTTATTTCCTCTGTCTCAAACTCAGTACTGTACAAATACTCCGAATGATGTTTATTACCAAATAGGTGTTCACATACAATAATGTTCACCTGTAATCTTGGAGCATAAAAATAAACACCGTAAAATGTTGGTGCACGCCTGCGAGCGTTTCCGGTGCTGGATTTTGTACCGCCGGAGATTAAGCGGACCGCCGAGGCTTTTGTCTGTCTACATATCACACAAAGATTAAAACTGATAATCTCTCCTGTTCTCAAAAACAAACCAGTTCTGAGAATTGAGTAATTTGTGCTTTTAGTGGAGAAGTCAAAATAATAATAATGTATTAATTTCATTTGCAAAGCACAAGAAAACAATCATGAATATTATGTAATATATATATTATATAATACATGAAGAAAACCCCAGGAACAGCCAAGAAAAAAAAAACAAAAAACAGAAGTTCTCCAAAAGCTACATCAATTTTCTTACTCCAGCCAAACAACATATTAAAGGACTAATTATTAATTATGCAAATAAATATGCTTTTATAGGTCTTTCTTTTAAGTCTCTTGTTTAACATCTGAAGCTCGCCTCTTATCCCATTCAGCAATAATCATGAATATTAATGATGAAAGTTATGATGCAAAATTTGCCACAAGCAAACAAAAGAATATTAAAAGACAGGTTCTCCTTCATTACATTGCTACGTCAGGACTGTGTGATGACTCATAATCACACTCATTATTTTCTAATAATACACGCACACACATGGATCTCACATAGCAACAAGCCACTTTTTCATTTTCACATTTCTGCGCTCCTCGCTGATCCTCGCTGTGAAGCTTCTCAGAACCTGATGAGAGGAGAGAACATGCCTCTTCAGTCAGGCAGCTGTCATTATATGAGGCTGACTAGACCCAATACATTTTAATGTGACTAACATCCAGATCAAGTGGAGAGACTGGAGAGAGACAGGGTGATGTGAGTCTCACATACACACTAACCGTCAAACCAAAAGTAATGAGGCAAGCTGATTCATTAAGAAAAACATGATCATGACCTACTCAAAACTTTTGTACCTTTTTAAATATCGCCACTGCCTTGATGTTCATAACAGTCTCGGTGGGTGACGTGTTCTTGCACTGCTCATTGTGTGTTAATGTGCAAATCACATGTTGAGGTGCCAATGATATTTGACAGTTTTGGCTTCTTAAGTAATTTGCTTTTTACACTACACATCTTCAATTTTTCACATGAGTTAACTAGGTGCTGCTGCAGGACTGTGGAGAGAGAAAAATGTTCATCATGTTTATAGCTGCAGTTCCTCAAAAATAACGTCATCACCGCCTGTATTGCTTTGCATATTTTGCTACCTTGTGTGATACACAGTTGAATGCACCATGAAAGTTATATCCAACTTTAAATAGAGCAGCATGTTTGAACATGCAGACATTTATATGCAAAATATTGTTCAAAAGCCTGGTAGCACCATGAAGTTGCTTGGATGGATATCTGACCACTAGGGGGCAGAAAACTCCTCAACAGGCTAAAAGACACACATCGTCTACGTGTGTAAAATCTAGCGGGTGTGTACTTACACTCTCTGAGCAGACACAGAGCAACATTATAATCCCAATTCTTCAAGAGCTTATCCCTTAACTTTGTCTGCCTGCGACTCCTCTCACATGACACAGTGATTTGATTCAGTTTTAATGCAAGAAATACCGAGTAATGCAGCTTTAAAGATGTTGTCTAGGGTCATTACATGGCCTTCAAGTAATCCTAATAAATGTTACATGGGATACCAAATATTCAATTATATTTTTTCCATTTTTGCATACAGTTCTTTGTAGAGTTACAACATATAGCCTTGACTGGAGCAGCCTTATGTGAAATGGTTGACTCCAGTCTTAATAAGGTTTAGTTGGGCAGTGGAGATGGTCTCCTCTCAGATGGGATTGTGTCGATTGAAATGTGGCTCTGATGACCTTTCTGCAGGCAATATGCAAATCAGTTTCCTTCTGGGGCAGACCTTCAGCTCTGGTTAGAAAATTTCCAGTGGATTTAAAATGTGATGTGCTCAGCAGAACGGGGCATGTTAAAGCATTAAAAATTTTTCCATCTTGGAGAGTATTCATGAGGATAGAACATTTATGTTATGAAAGGCAACACACTTCAGGCTGCCAACATAACATTTGAATTGTAATCCGAGGTGGTTTGTTCCCCTGAGGGCTGTGGAGTCCAGCATGGGGGTTTGATCTGCACAGAGGGTACATTTATAGTAAACACTGTCCTCTGATGTCTCTGCAGATACTGCAGCCCATGTGGTGAGTGTGAGCACACACACATCACATGGCTCTGTCGACACCACAACAACTTTTAATACCCTGTATTCCAGATAAACAGCAGAGGCACAGCAGCAACATTGATTTCCCAGCATAATGTGGAAATGGAAAGATACATCTAATGTGCCTCGCAGGAAGGGACATTTAAAAGCTTTAAGTAAAAACTACACTTTGTGTGCTTTTAAAGGCACGTTGTGTTATGGTTCGCTTTATGCCCTGTTGTTTTCTCTGCCTTGTGTTTCTTGTGCCCCTTGTGTTTTCTCGGTCTGGTGTTCCTTGTATTATCCTGTCTTGTGTTCATTGTATTCCTTGTGTTTTTCGTGTTCCTTGTGTCCTTCTCGTCTCTCGTTCCCTGTGTCCTGTGTCAGTTGTTTCTTGTCTCTCCTGTCCTTGAAGTTTATCTTCTCCAGTTTTACTCACTTCCTGTTTTATTTTGTATTCCCTCCTCTCCTCACATGTCTACCACTTGACTTCTTGTCCTTGTGTGTTTTCCCACCTCTGATTATCAGTTCTCTCCCTTATCAGTTTCACCTGGTCCCTATTAGTCTCCTCACCTGTTTCTACTTCCCTGTCCCCCACAGTGGCCCTTTTCCACTAGCGCTTACTCGGCTCGACTCGGTTTTCTATGCGTTTCCATTACGTGTTAGTACCTGGCACCAGGTACTTTTCTAGTACCTACTCGGCCGGAGTGAGTCGAGCTGAAAAGGTGATGTCGGCAGACGGCAGGCCACTGATTGGCCAGGGCGTGACATCACTAGATGATTTAAGTCAGGAGAGCGACTCATTCATAAGAGTCAACCGCGCCATTTTTAAAACCGAACACGATCAGAGATGGCTGCACAGAAATAAACCCCATGGTGCAGACATTTCTTTGTCTGGTGGGCTACATAGTTGTTTCGTGTTTGTGTTGCATAACAAATGACGTCGCTGGAGTTTCGGCCACGTTGCTATGACGACCCCACTCATGCTCAGGTGGTACTCTATTGTAATGAAAAAAACGACCAAAACTGAGTTCGAGTCGAGTCGAGTAGTGCTAGAACTGTGTAATGGAAAAGCACCATATATATATACCGGTCCGTTTCCTTTGTTCCTGGTTGCATCGTCAATGTCACCACCCCTAGTGTGCTCCTGTGCTCCTGCCTCCTGTGTTCCTCCTGTTTTCCTGTGTAAGCCAAATAAAGAGTCATTTACATCTACTCTGCCTCCTGCCTCGTCTGCATCCTGGGTTCCAACTTTACTTCACCCTGCACCAAACCTTGACACGTTGAGCTCCTAGAGCCACCTTCCCCTCAGCAATTATATGCATTAGAACACATGTTCATTAATGTTGAGTGTCTGTGCCTGGTTGCTCTGTTTTTATGTATTGAGATGCCACACAAGGACACTGTTTGCAATTTCCACCTGACCTTTAACACTCTCATCATTATGTGGACAAATGGTGAGTGTTGGTACCTCTCACCCCCTACAGTCCCACAGTAACCTTATTGATGACCTCTGGGAAATGTGTAGATATTACATTACAAAGCAAATAATGGTGACTCACAATATAAATGTGAGTATTTTTGTATTGAATATTGTGGGTGCTGATGTTGTGCTCCTGATATTATTTTGAGGTTGAACAAGAGCAGTTTCCTTCATTGTGTATTGAATTACTCTGCTGGGTCATCTGGTATAAGCTGCTGAAGGCTTCACCCTGGACTTGAATGCAAAATCACACAGTTTTAGCAAAGGGGCTGAAAATGAGAGAGACCTTTGCATAATTTCTTTCATGATTGTCTTTTCTCTTTCTCCTTCTAATCCCCACAGCCTCTTGCAGTGCCAGAGCTAAGGACAGAAATAGACCTTGTACTCTGTCAAAGTAAAGAGCTCAACCTTTAACCTATCCGTCCACCCACACACACACTCGCTGACCAATGTCTGCAGAGCTAGTTGAGGGTGCAGAGCGTCTTCCCATTTCGGCAGATAATTAAGTGGCGCTCTTTAATATACACTATAAGGTGGGAAAGAGCGGCTACAAGCCAAGCCACTGGTCTTAGTTTGAGGCTTCCACTGTATGTGGTTTGTGTGTCGTTGCTTCATTTTGAAATATTCATACAGAGTGATTAGATCAGGAATAACAAGGCTTATCTCAGTAAACCCCTCATGTTCCAGAAGAACGTTAAAGAAGAAAGAATTTGTTAAGGGGACCAAATGAGTCAGTCTTGTCTCCACTCCTTTCTTTGCTTAATTTTAAGTAACAATTATCTTATTCATGGCCTGTAAAGTGGTTTCTCGAAAGCAATTTAATATTTATATAACAAGTAGCCTTCCTCAAGTCCCAAACCTCTATCTTGTCTGTTTGTTTTGAGTGAGAGGAAGTGAGTGGATGGAGGTGGATTAGCATGTTTTATGTAAGGTATGGTAGCACACAAAAAGGAACACAAACTTTCCATACCTCGGGCTGGGAAAACCACACATTGGTCAAAAGCTAATTTCTCAGCTTTGTCCAACTGTTTGTTTTCAGTTGTGGAAGGCAATTAGGTATAATTGGTCAAGTAAAATCTTTCAGGTATACATGTATTTTTTAATGCCACTTTATGCTTTTGAAATATTGTACGTTAGTCTGTAACAGCTACATTTACCCTTTTTTTTAGCTTAGCTTTTACATACAAAACAAATGATAAACTTACATTATATGATGCATTATTATCAAACAAAGGCCCTACATATCCACATAGGCGTTCTCAATCTTTGTGACTGATTAGACCTGCTCAGGTTGTTGCTGAGTGAATGTGTGCTCGGATTTACACAAACATCACCATGGTTCATGCATGGATAAGATCATTTTAACTTGTCCTGCAACAAAAATGAGCCCAGTGTCAATCAACATCCAGTCTAAGCACCCCTACACTGTCCTCACAAAAAGGTTTAATCAGACTTAATATTATAATTATTAATATCACTTAATATGTGAAAAATACCTCTGCTGCAGTAGCTTATATATTGAAATGGAAACAGGATATGTTTGAGAAGTTTTTGCAACCATTTTATTACTTTCTTGAATTGTATTTGGACTTGTTAGATGATGAAGATGCGGAATGGTGTAAACCCTGCAGAACATTACATTACAGTCACTATGTGAAATAAATAATGACATTTTTGATCATTTATTTTCAACTCATGTTTTCATTGATGCATTACTAATGCATGATAATAATGTATTGTCTTAGAGAAGCGACTTGATTCAGGTGTTTTATATTATATTTCTAAATGCTTTTTCCTGTATTGTATATTGGGTAAGGAAAATAATGATGTTAAAAAAAACACTTGTGGAGGTAGACCATGGGTGTGCAGGGTTATGAAACAGTTCAAATTAACTTCACTCAGCCAGTAACACTGAAATGTAACTAACATTTGTCATTCCTTTAATGTAACATACGTGACAATCTGAAAAAGACCATTCTAGACAAGAAGTATTTTTACTTTTGACATTTTAAGTACATTCTGCTTGTAATATTTATGTACTTTTCAAGAGTATTCAACCCTAACCATGCCTCTACCACTGCTTGTGTATCTTGAATGCAACTAAAATAACAAAAATATGGACATATGAATACTGCAGTTAGAAGGATGAGAGGGCCTTTATTTCAGTGATGGGATTGTTCATTTCCATGCAAAGAAGGCTTTTCATCAGGCAGTTTGACAGGGATGAGTGGAAACATGGTTATGCGCGAATCATAATAATCATTATCATAACCTGAGCGTGTGACATAGCCATGAGGCAACTGCATTAATGGAAGTCAAGGTTTATCTACAGTAAAATGAATTTATTCAGTCAAATTTCATGTCCATTTTTGCAGCTCATTATTTTCATAAAAAACACAACAGACTTATAATTTGCACAACATAAACATATTTCATACATACTGCACCACTTAAACTCAGCATAATGTAAAACCAAATATAAGGTATGATGGACGTTGCATTTGCATTTACAAATTGGTGGACAATGTGCTTCATAACCTTGAAAGTGAATACTTAATATAACCAGCCCTGGATGTCCACATTGCATATGCATACCAGACTTTGCCATCTCTGTACATAAAGCAGCATTTTTTTCTGTGTGCTTTAAAGCCTTACACACTGCTTTGATGTAGCACCCTGAAGAAGACTGAATCTCCTTTCGAAGACATTGACTCATTCTTTCAGAGGTGGAACAATATGGCTTATGACTCACCCTGCTCTCTCTGAGTACAAATGCAGACTTTGACATTGAGCCTGATAAAGTAAAAGTCAAATCCTTTACATACATCTTGAACTACCACTGGCAATTAGATACTTTGAGGGCAAGGACATGTCTGGAAAAGGGAAGGGAGGTACGTAGATTAGGATGGATGGAGATATTAAGGATGAAAGGGCACCACAGAGAGAGGTCACTTCAAGAGGTAGCACACTTTAAGTGATGTATCAGGAGAAGATTCCCTCCCAAAAAAAACTGCAACAAAATTCAATCATTTGAATTTGAAGAACTAAAACTGTATGGTAATACCCAGTGTATTTTTATGGGAGCAAACCTCATATAAACTGAGATTTGGGCAACACACAGGAAAGATTAATATCAAACAGCACAGTTACAGACATACAGTACATATAAATTCAAACACTTCCTTCTCTGAAGAAGAGACAGAGGCAGAGGTAAGTAACTGAATCCCCTTTGCCCATAAAACACCAGTGAGCCAGACAGACGTTAATACTTCCTGCTGCTGCTAAGCTCATGGAAAGATTACTAGTGACTTGGACAGTAAAGCTTTGTCACAACTGAAGTAAGACTGAGAATTTACAGTTAAGTTTGATTCCCTGTCATTTCAGACAGCACACAGTGTGCTGGAGACAGCTTACTGACCTAATTAAAGGAATAGTTTGCCATTCACAGCTCTTCACTATCTTGCTGGGAGTGAGGTGAGAATACAGTAAATATAGGCTGTGCCACCAGCAACCAATTAATTTAGATTACTCAGAGACTGGAAATGGGGAAACAGCCAGCTGGCTGTGATCTGGCCAGCAGTCACAAAATCCACCCAGTACCACCTCTGGAGTCTTGGCATCACCTTTGCCAGATTTTTAGTCCAACAGTAGCCCCCTGGAGAGTATAATGCTTTTGAGGTAAAAACAACTTCTCGGTGACAATTCTCTCCATCTGATGTGGAAATAGATAGAAAGAGAAAAGCTTGGCAGTCCTCTTTCAATAAGAAATACCTTTGTTCTGCTTGCATACATATTTCCTTCCAGTACTTCACACACAGGTTTAGTATTCACCTGCAGCACTCCAGAGACTCCTCTGAGTGGACCTACATTCATCTCTTCTACAGTGTGAAGATGATTTGTGCTCGTTGTGGTTCACATGGTTCACAAAGTTCATCTCTGCCTTTTGGGGCTGCCAACATGAGACAGCCACTCTAGTTAGTCACATCCACCTTTTTTATTCACTTCAGGTCTCACAGTAAGTCTACAGATCTGTCTTACCATTGACTGATCAGTGAGGAAATTTCCTCCCGTGAGTCATTTTTTCATGCATTTCTTCTCTCCTGTACTGTCACACGCTGACACCGGGCTCTCCTTCTCCCCTGCAGAGTCCCTGCTGGGTGTGCTCAAACCTTTAAGTGGTTTCATTGAAAATTTCAACCGGACAGACAGGCCGAGAGATCCTGGTGGGCTGTACGGAAGCTTCTCATTAATCCAGACATGCCAGTGAAGCTCCAGATTTGGATTCAGTTTCAACTGTAATTAAAGAAAATAAACAAGTTCTTTTCTTTCACAATAGATCTCAGGATCCACTTACTAGCTTTTTTCCATTAGCTCGTAAGTAGAATATGACTGTATCAAACTAATGTTTGTGAGGTATGATTGAACACTCACGCTCATATGCCTCTATGGTTTGTTCAAACTAATTGATCCCTCACTTATTGAACCCATTTCTATTTCCAGTTAGAAAACTGTCCAACTTACTTCTGTGAAATTAATTTTGTGTTTAATTCTCTGGTTTCTTCATTTTTTTAACCTTGGGCAATCACAAGTCATTTCCTGTTTTAATATGATGTTCTATCTCTCATAAACAAATCTCCAATCACCAAAACCAATCACCGTGGAAACACTTTATCTACTGCAGTAATGGCCTGCTCTTTTCATTTTGTAATTTAGGTTTGTGGGGTATAACACAAAAACGGCAAAATGTGTAATATAATACAAACTACAGATGACTGAGAAACCACTTAGCAAAAGGAAATAACTTCTTTATGACCTGTATACAAAGACTATGAATTATTTTCTATATGATATAACATTACAGTTTGTGGAACGGCGATTCAGTAATATCATTTTGAGAATAAATTCCCAATGTCAGATCCGTTCTCTCATTTTGCACCATGTTCATTAACTCCAAACTGTGACTTAAGAAGAGCTTATTTCTGAGCTGCTGAAGTGTTTGCAGCATTTAGTGTTTTCATTTTTCTTCTCCTCTAATGAAGAACTGATGACAAGTAGCAGTGATATCTCATGTTCAGCAGCCAGAGTTGCTGCCAAAGAGCTGGCAGTCTGTCAGGCTTTAAGGAAGCACTCACAGACAGAAAAAAAGGTTGCGTATGTGACATTTAAATATAAGCAAGATATTGTGTTTGACTTACTCTCAGAGTGAAAAACAAAGAGTAGCACCCACTTATAGATAAAAGAAATGAAGACACAACTTCGTCTCAAGTTTGTGTCTCGGATGTTGTTCTTCACTTACAATATTTCAGTTGAGTCAAATGGCTCTTTGGCAGCTTTGGCAAAGATGATGATGACTCATGGGGAAAGTGACAGAAAAGCAACTTATTTTTCTATCTCTATTCTAACCCTGCAGATGTTTTGTGGGAGGATGACTTATGATTTGAAACACTGAACTCAGTCTCTTGTACATTGGAGGTGAATGTTAAACCCCGGGGCTGAAAGCACACACAAGTAGCACTGGGAAAATATCCATTCCTCCCACACACACTCACACCTAAACACCCACATATTAACCTTGTCATTGAACTTTTGCTCCAAAGTCTTGGAGCCTGCAACTCTGCATTTAGCTGTTCATTCAGCATCTATTGTTGTGCATTTCACTGATGACATCCCACACAATGCCCACTGTCTATGCAACTTCACATACTTGGTGTGTGTGTGTGTGTGTGTGTGTTGTTCAGATATTTAAGCAATTACCTCTAATGTCAATATGCCCTTATAAAAATCCTAATATTGTTTTCATTTCACACAAAGACCGTTTCCATTTCCTATATTATAGAGATATGAAATTTAACACCCCTCACTCATGTGGCAGGTTTTACAACCAGTTTCATTAAACTGTCATGGTTTCACTGAATTCTGAGCATAATGTGATTTCTTTCCTCTCAGTATTCAACTAATTTGGACTGTGTGAAACTGATACTCTAAGACACCATAATTGGATTAACATTAAACGCTTGAACACTGCAGACTAGACTCTGGATGTAATTGTTAATATTGTTTGGGAAACCCGCTGGAAGGAAAGACTTGAGGTGAGATGACCGCTAGTAATATTAGTGATTGTCACATTAATAATGCCTAAGTGGGCGGTACTCAGTGAGTGCATGAGGGACTGCAGTCTACTTAGTCTTGTTTCACAGAAGATGTCATTATGAACACTGAAGACACAGTCACAAATTTGAAAATTTTTATGTAGCATCTTTTTTCAAGGTAAAACAGAAAAAAAGAAGCAAGAATTATCGATTGTAGATGGACAAATCACATAAAACAGCTACAGACAGTTTCTCAGAAATGTCATAATGTAAGAACTTAAAACAGAAGCAAAAAAACAATGTTGCTGCCTTAGTTATACTCACATTATTACATTTTTTAAATACTAAATTATGAAATTTGCGCTGAAATGTTGTCGATTGTGAAAATAATCCCACAATTCATCAGACGAGGTGCAGTTTGGGGGAACTTAACTGAATAAAGTAATCAATAACTTATTGTATATTACTAACAGGAAACATTATTTCTTACTTAAAGGCGTTATTTAGACATTCAGAATGATTAGATGCTGCTCTAGGCACAGCATCTCAGACCAAATCAAATGGGCACACTTTATTCAACAAAATGAAACTCACCAAAACGATCTATAAATACTCTAAAAATAAATGGTAACTGTAGATAGTGAGCTTGAGAGAAAAATGTGCACCTATCACAGGGTTTTGCAGGGTGTTGTGTGGCGAGGAGCAGGCAGAATGGGCCAGCAGAGAGACAGAACAGTTTTATTTATCGGTTTACTAACCATCGACAGTACTTTTAAATTACATTTCTGTAAATGCTTCAGTGATAGCCAAAATGCAATTTGTCATCTGCAGTCCTTGGGCAGATGTTATAAAGTCATCCAAACATACACTTAACCATGTAGTGCACAATTATACTTCATTATTCATTACATTCCTTTGTAAAAGATGGCTTTAATTCTAATAAGTCTCCACAGTCACACATCACCTCTTATAGCTTACTAACTGTAATGAAAATACTGAATTTTAGATTTTCATTCATTACACCTCACATGAGGTCATATTACTGTCCACTATAATGTCCTCCTCAACTGAGCAGTGACTACAAACGATACATCATTTCACTGTTTTACATTGTAACTCCACCAGTCTAAATGATTACCAACACTACAGGTATGAACAATATTATGTAGCTCCCATATAAGAAAAGAGAGGTGAAATAAGTATATATGGTTGAAATTTATGAAAATATGACCAACCCAGTAAAGATCAGAAAAATAAGGAAATCTACTAAATGTATCTTCACAAAATTGAATATCAAATTACCTTCCCTCTTTTCAGATGAACTTACTTACTGTACTTAATGTACTTACTGCACACAAAAGTGATTCTTCACAAGCAAACCAGAGAAACATATAAGTTACCTAACCCTTTGTCTGTTTGTTTGTTTTTGTGGTAATTCATTTTCACACAATACATTATTCATATATGCAGATATTTTCATATATTATGTATATTACTGAATGTGTTTTAAAAAGCCAGCATACCCTACAGAAGATGTGCAGCAGCAGAGTGGACTTCATTCTGTGGTTTCTTTGTGTTTCAAGGTCAGCAAACTCACCAGGTGTAGTCTGACAAACTGACAAACTTGCAGACTACCACTGATACACACTGTACACGCTGGCAGCTGAGACACTTTACATGAACACACAACATACAGCAGATGTCAAACATTAAACTCTAATCAGGATTTCAAATTAAAATCATTAATGAAGTGATAAATATCTCACTTGACACAAATTAAAACCAATTTGAATACAAATGCAACTCACACACACCGTTGTATGCATGTATATTCACATAAACACATTTATGTTTCACAAATGCACTGTGCTCCCAAACCAGACATTAGCACAATAATTAGATTTACAACTGTGCCAGCACATTAAACTGTTATTCTGTTATTCAAATCCTTGGCACAGATGTGTCAGCAGTGAGCAGCTGTATAGTTTTGCGATGCTGGTGTTTTCATCTGCGTGGCTGTATCAGTAGTGTCTCCCATGATGAAGATGTTTAATATCCTGCAGCCTCCTGACACATGTGAAAACACAGTATGGAGTTCCATTAGCACTGATGGCTGTACTCTGTCTGAGCAGTCCTAACCAGTTATCATCTCCACTGAGAGAGAGAGGGGGGGGGGTCTCCTCTAAATGGAGTAGATAATGATGACATTTCTCTTGTAACAAATGCCAGACTACAAGTGCTCTGACACAAAACCCATTTGAATTCATATGGAAACACACAAATCTTCTTTTTAATTTAAATTTTTCAAATACTTGGCAGCCCCCTTATGTGTTTTTGCGATTCCTTGTAAAGTATGATGCCGGAATAAAATCTATCAGCAATATTATATCACATTTACTCAGACACAACTCAAAAAACTATTGAACATATTCAGAGAAGACTAAAGAAGAAGACTCTTACGCTGCACTGTGAGCTCCACCCTTGCAAACATGAGATGTGTGGGACGCACATATACACACAAAGAAACACACAGTTGATCTATACTCACATATAGCGGGGCATATGTGGGATGGCAGCACAGATGATAAAACAGCTGCTAAGTATTGTGTTTTGGTGGCTGCGTGTGTTAGTGTATGTGGGAGGAACAGATGTGCACTGCATCAGAGGTTTATCATACCCATCTAATGTACAATAGACCAGCAGGCCTGCGAACCCAGAGGACTGTTGAATCAACAGGCTTCCAATAACATTCTTGCTGAGAGAAAAAAACAATTACTGATTGCTTATAACACTAAACATAGTTTTTAAAGAAGTCTTCTACCTTGCTACAGAGGTGGAATATTAATAGGAAAGGAGAAAAGGAGAAGAAGGAGAAAGGAGAAAAAGATGGACAGTGAAAGACTCAATTGGAGGAGAGGGACAAAAGAGAGAGATCCAGAAAGGGGAATAGAAAGAAGATAGAGCAGAGTAGAGAGGTAAATGAGCCTGAGCCCTCCCACCCCCCAGTGTAATCAGCTTGGCAGGCTGCAGCAGAAGCAGCAGGGTGATTGGACGTCTGGGTGGAGAGGCAGCAGCAGAGGTGTGACGCCACCGCCAACTCTGAGCAGTGTGACGACATTGAGACAGTAAAGCATCATCATCAAATTACAGCAACACTGCAGACGTCATCAATGTGGAGCCATCACCTCATCTCATTTTTTCACCCACCCTAGGAAGGAAACTCCCCGTCACTAGCCGTCGGCAGCAGGAGTGTGTCACTGAATAATGGGAGTGTAAGAATACAAAGAGCCTGTACCTCATTGAATCTATTTTCTATCTCTTTCTTTCTCTGTGGGGCTGCTGCCAAACTAAAATAAATGGGCTTCTTTGTGAAGCTTTCATCCTGCAATTGTTCACAGACATCAGCAGAAAACCAACACATTTTTCCTGTATTAGAATTATTCAAGCTTTTTTCAAAGAGGGATCCCTCAAATGATGACTTTCAACTGTGAGTGACTGCATGTTGTCTTCGATCAAGAAAAAGAGACAAAAGGATTAGAAAAGAGCTGAATATGAGATTCGGATAATCCTGTCATTTGATTTGTTCCCATGGGCAGTGTTATGACAAATTATGGCACATTTATAGAAATCTGGATTGCTTCAGATTCCACCATTTGTGATCTTGGTCACTCATTTTCTTCTCACCAGTACACTCGCTAACATTTAGCCAAATGTCCTCTGAATAAAATTGATTGGACAACAACACTGCATTTATCTGGTTGTATAATCAGGTCTAATGGAAACTAGAAAAGGAGTAAATGTGCTTTCTTAAAATTAAATCAATCAGATAGTAGATATAAAGTTAGATTAGAAGATCAGCAGATCTTCATGCTAAATATGAAGCTATTTCCAGAAGATGGTTAGCTTAGCTTACCACAAAGACTGGAAACAGGAGGAAACCGCTCACCTATCTCTGTGGGTGAGATTTTAGGGGAGGTGATGTGTGTATTTCTTGGCTGGGAGCAGTGATTTCCTGCTGTCTTTAGACAGTCACTGCATTCAGCCAAAAAAATGCTGATTCTGTGCCTCCTGTCGTTTTTACATTTTGGTTTTTATGTGAAATAAACCAACGAGGTATAAGGCAGATTATGTTCACTTTGGACTGAGCCAGACTAGCTGTTTCCCCTGTCTATTTACTAGACGCATATGAAATTTGTATTAACCCTCTCAGCTAACTCTCGTCAAGAAAGTGAATAAGTGCATTTTAAGGCAGTCTGTTAAACTGAACAAAAGCTAAAGATGACACACTGGATTTGTTTTAATTGCACATCAGCCCATTGTAATAACACTCAGTGCCATTTTGATTATTGATAACTTGTTTATTGATTCCCCTTGAAATTGGTTGTAGTGTTTTGTATGTAATAAACAATGAAAATCTTCTAAAGCTCTTGAGTGTTATTGCTCACTGAGCACTGACAGGCCCAGTCAAATCATTAAGTCCATTAAACCAGCCAGTGGGGTTTCCACACATATCAGCCTCCTCCCTTCACAGCCAGCCTAATGAACGTGTGTGCATCAGCGTCTCAGCATTCTTCCAGTCTGCATGTAACCTCCAAGGACAATTGATTAGGGGCTCTGAAAAGAGATTATAGTCCTGTAATTTGAATGGGGAATCCCTGAGGATCGTATGTGAGAGGGATGATGACACTCACAGACTTACACATACACACACATAGGTATGACCACATACACACAAACAGACACACTGAAGAAAACCATTTTAAACCCACTGCATGTCTGCTCAGTGAGTAGGCGGCCACGAGTCCCTCAGGTTGTGTGTACATAAAGAGCGTGGATTTCTATGTGCGGGCATGTTTGAAAGCTTTGGGTTATTACAGCGCAGAGGACACAGTCAAATACACACACACACAAGGACCCAGGAGGCATCGGTCCATGTGAGGAGGGGAGGAATCCACTTACAAAGACAAAGACAGAGAGCCACAGTCTACCTTTAGACAGACCTTTCCTCCATTGTATATGATGAATTCTTTCATTTCCACTGATTAGATTATACTGCTCCCATCTCTCTCTCTCTCTCTCTGAGTGTATGTGGAGTGTATATGTTATAACATTATATCATGCAGTATGCCCTGTGTGAAACATGTTACACTGTGTGACATTAAAAACCACACACATAACTAAAATGTTTAATTTTTTAAATAACTGTGTCTTAGTTTTATTACAGCTGAAATGTATTCTAACAGTATGGTCACAGCTTCAACTGTCAGTTCACTGTTTTCATTGAGTATTTTTACATTTAGCTAACACTTATACTTAAATAAGACTTTGACAGTAATTGGGCATTTTTACATTGTTGTATACGTTTACTCAGGTAAAGGATGTGAATATTTTTTCCTTTATTTTTCCCCACCTACAGCCCCAAAGACCACATACTGAATACTTAGAGTCAAAACCCCCAGAAGACCAGCACAGCCTGCCAGTTTGCTCTGCTCACGGAGTAAATATAGTGTGTGGGGTCATTGAATTCAGAAATCTGTGGGTAATTAGCGCCTGCTTTGCCCTGCAGGCTCAGTCTGAACTCAGGAGGCACAATTGGTGTGATTTGTCCGAGATGATGAGTTTCAGAGAGGGGATGTACCAAACTGTGCAGTGCAGTGTCATTAGAGAATTATGAAATATTAATCATAATTAGTCATTAAATTATAATGTAGTCTGTGAGCCATAAGTATATTCATAATAGAATTTATTCAACTGTCTCCAAAGGAAAAGGCAGAGAGTAGATGACACCGTAAGACCCACAAAAGTATAAAGATAATGAAAAATACAGTGCAGAGGAGAGAAAGAACTAATGGAGCAAAGGCTGTTCAGTGCAGATGGTGATAATCAAAGGTGTGTTTATTTGTTTGTCCAGCTCTTTCTTTTCCTTCTCTATTTGAGATTTCTGTAGAACAAATTGAGATGAATTCAAGCCCTGTCTTCACCAGCACAACTTTCCTATTTAACACCTGCTGAAGACTCAGCCACACTGACAATGGGATTGTTTCGTCCATTTGAAAATTACGCAGGACTCCAGGCACAGAAATAAGGGGGAGCTGAAATGTATTGGTGAAAAACTGCAACCCCTTCAAACAGTGAAAAGAAAGCATGTCTCTGCCTGACTGGCACTTTTGCAGTCCTTTGTATCAGACTCGTCATCACTGAGTGGACGTTTCACAGAGAAGAAAAGTACAATAGCTCATGTTGCAGTGAGAAAAAAAACAACCAAAAATAAGAAAGCACCTGACAAAAATCTTTCTTGTCAGTGGATTATTGTTGAGCAGTGGATGAGCCTGCTGGAAAATAATGCGTTCAAGTGACGATACCCGGAGGTCTAACCAGTTTACAGATGGAGATGAGGGGCAAACTGACAGTTTGTCCCCACGAGTCCTCTTCTGCAAAAGAGGCACGTGCAGCTCAGTGATCGGCGTGATTGATGAATTATAGAGGCCTCTCCGCTGTGATCATTTTAATTGGTTTGGGAGAAACAGCATCAGGACGTTGGTTATCTCTCAGATTAAATGGATCATTTCGTGCCTTTCCAAACTGACGCCTGAGCTCTGCCATCGATCGCAAGTTAACCAGGCACGCGGTCATCAATAAGTTTAAGTGATGGGTTCGAGGTTTGAAACGGCAGCTCGTGTCTCTGTTCGCGGTGCTGATGGAGGTGGAGGAGCTGACCTTGGTGCTGAAGTTTGGGATTTGTGACGTGATCGGCACCATTTCCGTCTCTTTACTTTTATCTGTGGACCACATACGGTCACATAATCCAGTTCACATTTATAGTGTTAGGATTAAAATTACATTCATTTGTTGAGCTTATTCTCAAACATATTGCTTCAGTGCAGCCAGGACTTTGCGCTAAATGACAGGAGATCTTGGCATTTGGCTCCTGCGTCTGGTGAGGTAACAATGCTGGCGGTATATCAATGAGGCTGAGACAGGACGAGCAATGAAAAGTGTTGAATATTGATTGTCCGGTTGCAGAAATGTGATCCTGGGAAACCTGGGCCGCTGCGCCTCCAGTGCGCACGTCACTCTCCTGACATCAGCACACAGCTTAAAAACCCGCAACACCGAGCGGTGTAAACACAACCAGGCACACCTTCATGTGGGCGCACGGGGAGCCAAACGCTGCTGGAAACAGAAACACTTCGATGTAATACACGTTCACTTCCTCTGAAATAGGATGTTCCAGGATGTAAATTTGAAGTTAATTACCATTTGTTCTCACTAGCGCTCTAGATTTCCAGAGCGACTCTCTAAACACCACAGAAAGTTCCTGCACTTTAAACTCTGCGCCGTGTTTGGTTTTAATAATGATCAACGACACTCTTGCGTTTGGAGAACTGGACACCAATGTCTCTGAGCCGCTGCCGCCTCTCTCTGTCAGCCAGAACCAAAGTGCGTTTCCTGCGCTGCGGCTGGAGTCCAAGTCTCTGGTCACTTCAGCCACCATGTTCGCCGTGGGAGTTCTGGGGAACCTCATCGCCATAGTTGTGCTGTGCATCTCCAAAAAGGAGCAGAAGGAGACCACTTTCTACACTCTGGTCTGCGGGATGGCCATCACGGATCTGTTGGGAACTTGCTTCACCAGCCCGGTGGTGATCGCCACATATGTGGCCAACCGCTGGCCGGGAGGAGCTCTGCTCTGCCACTTCTTCTCCTTCTCCATGCTCTTCTTCGGCTCAGCCGGGATGTCCATCCTGTGCGCCATGGCTGTGGAGCGATACTTGGCCATAAACCACGCGTACTTCTACTCCCAGCACATAGACCGGACAATGGGGCGCTTTGCGCTGCTGGTCACCTACCTGGCCAACATTGTGCTGTGCATCATGCCCAGTTTTGGCTTCGGGCAGCACGTCAGACACTTTCCTGGGACTTGGTGCTTTCTGGACTGGAGGGCGACCGACCCACTCGGAGCCTGCTACTCCTTCTTGTACGGCGGTGTGATGCTGGTGTTGATAACAGTGACAGTTTTGTGTAATCTGGCGGTGTGCAGGTCGCTGGTGGGGATGAACCAGAGGACAGGAATAGTCAGGACGGAGATGTGTGAGCAGGGAGGATCACGTCGCCGCTTCCCCCGGCTGCCGTCGGTCACCTCAGCGGCGGAGATCCAAATGTTCTGGCTTTTGATCTTCATGACCATCGTTTTCCTGGTCTGCTCCATCCCTTTAGTGGTAAGGACAACAGGCTGTTTGATTCCCTCTAATCTTTTGCGCACGGTGCGTGCCAAACAAATGAAGTTACTGGTGTTCATCTTATTTGCTACTTAAACAGTTAATTCATATATTTTCTGTCTGTGTGATTTCTGTGACAGGTGCGAATCTTCGTGAACCAGATTCACGACCCTGCTTATATTTCTGCTGACAACCGGGGCGACCTGCTGGCGATCCGCTTCGCCTCCTTCAACCCCATCTTAGACCCCTGGGTGTACATATTGTGCCGGAAGAACCTGCTGCTAAAAGGCTGCGAGAAGCTGAAGAAGATCGTGACCCGGGTTAAAGACGGTCCTGGTGACAACATCGGCTGGGTGGGAGGTCAACACTCCCCCCGGTCTTTAAACAGCAACGACACCAGCTACGCGTCATTACGCACAGCCAGCTACAGGAACGACGTGGAAGCCCGCGTGTCCATCAAAGATAAATCCTTCACCGACTTTGCAATGAGGCAGGCGTGGGAGTACGACACCGCCCGGGTCAACTTTCACCCGTTCAGCGTCGAGTCCACTGCGATCCTCGGCTGTGAGGAGGAGGCAGCAGCTGACTCCAAACATGAAGCGGCGGCGGCCCAGTCTCCTCCGGGACGAGGAGCGACGCCGCTCCTCTCTGCGCAGGTCAGGAGAGTGGACATTGTCACCTGCACCTTCAGCACGCCGAGCTCGTGCCAGTCAGCGAAATGCCTTTGATGGACATCTGTTACCCGCCAGCCTCAGTCCAGAAATGTTTCAGAGTCCAGCAGCTGACAAACTGACTTTTACTTCAACTGTGAGAGAGAACAGCGCTCTCAGTGACAAACTTCACAATACTTTACCACCTCAGAGGGGTTTACACCACCAAAGAGACACTTCAGCGTACATCAGTGAAACACTTGAAATCTCAACATCAGCATTAGCTCATGTACTTATATGGTTTAATCTGCCTAATCTAACCTTTAAGGTTAAATGTTCCACTTGAGGATCCAACATAAGTTACACCGTTGGTGATGCAGTATGAGACGTTTTACATTTCTTAACCAGAATATTTCTCCATTCAGGTGAGGTCAAGAAAAAAAAGCTGTATGTTTAATTAATTGTGCTGTGAAGTTGGTGGATGCTGAAGGGACAGGGTGTCATTTTTTGTTGTTGTTTCAACAAGTTTAATTTTACCAACAGCTACAGTTGTGGAGGCATCTGATTTGCTCCATAATGAGACTTGTGCTGAAAGCACACAGACAAAGCATTGGATGAAGTGTGTGGTAACCATTTCCATGGAAATTTGAAAATATACCCCATGGGTACAAATGAAAGACATGCCATCCCATTGTATGAATCCATATGTACCATTCACAACATGTTTATTTACTGTGTGTTGTTGTTACTTTTTTAAATCAACGTGCTGCTATTTCACTCCGTGCCATTGAAACAGTGTTGCATGATGCAGGGAAATCTGAATGTAGACCTTTTGTACTGGACATTTGCATATAATGTTTTGATATCTGCAGTTGTAAACAGCCAACATGAACACATCACCTTTTTAAAAAAGGAAAAAAAATACAGTTGCTGTAAGCTGTATGACCTGTGGTGTTTGCTGGATGTGTTTGTGGGTCTGTGCATAGAAATTAAAAAGACAGCAAAGACAGCACATTGTTGGGTTCTTCCTTTTCTGCTGGTCAAAGAACAAATAATGATTTTTATAGAAAATGTTCTCAGCTGGACAGACAGGTGGCAGGAGAACGACGCTTCTTTCAGTTCAAAACGGGGACAAGTTCACTTTTTTGGTGTTTATTTTAGACCAGCAGGTGGCTCCACAACATAAAAAGTCCTGTGAAAATAGATCTGAAAAAAAAAACGTATCTGACTGGGTCCTGAAAAATCATTACAGAGGGCACTTTTTAAGCTGTGTAATCAGTGAAAAAACAGGGATAACAAGCTGTATATTAAAAAAACTTTATTCCTTTAGAGGATAATGCCATACAAAAATAAAGGAAACTTTATAATAATAATAATAATAATAATAATAATAATAATGTGACATAGTGGGAGTGTGTAACTGAATAGAAGATGAGACATGTTGAGGTTCTGTAGTATAAATATTTTACTTTTTTAGCTGGACACACAGTTTGGACACTGAGACTCATTTAATGTAGAATTAAGTATACCACATCATGTAAATGTGGGTCAGTTTGTTTCTGATATTTATTCTTATATCAAAGGATTATAAATGTCTGTCTAGGATGAAATGTAAGAGGGAAGCCGAGCTTTTAGAAGAGCCAACGTTTTTCTTTTGTAAAATCAATCAACCAATTTCAGAAACATGTTTTGCATCCAAACTAATTCTGCCCAGAACCAGCAGTCCATCCCGGGTTTCATGAGGTTTTGCATCAATGTGAAAATCAGCACCTTTACAATAAAAAATGTACGTACTGTATGCAAGCAGAAGTAACTGTCAACATGAAATCTGAATCTTGGCAATAAATAGATATTTATCTACAATATAGAGTTCATAAAACAGCTTTCATATCAAGCTATAATAAATAAATAATTTATCAGAAATAAATATATTTTACTTTTATACAGTAATACATAAAGATGCATGGCATCCATTTGGCTGAGTTCACCTGAACATAGAAACAATACAATGTAATGCCTATTTTTATGTGAAAAAATTGTGTGAAAATCGGCTTTGGGAGAAGCTGGTTTCACTGTGAGTGATAGTGAACATTATATCAGTCTTTTTTTAAGTCTGAATCAGAATATAAACACAGTGGCAGTCTATTCTTTATATCTTAGGCTTCAGTCTTCAGATCTTGCCGAGATAAAATCAACTCATGTTCACATAGAGAGTCTCTTTTGTGTGGAAAAACTGGTCTGGAGTGTCCTGCGTTAGTTGAAAACAATTCACTCTTTGAAGATGCAACAATAAATCCACGCTGTGAATCCCTGATGACTTCCCTGTCAGTTTCTGATTTCGACCTTTAACCTCCATCGTCCAGCTGTGTCCAGACCTCTACGTCCTAAACAGGAAATAAACCACAGAAAACTAACAAGTGGCCTCCATCCCTTCTTCTGCTGCATGTGTGCTACAGCGCCCTCCTCTGGCTCTTCCCTGTACCCAGGTCTTCCTCACTCTGAGCCTCTTGACTCCTCTCTGTCCAGGATGGGTGGCACCCCTCCTCATTACCCTCTCCCTCTTTCATTCCTTCAGCCTATGCACATGCAGCTGGCGGCTGATAACGACTGGATGGTCCTCCATGTAGTCTGGGCATCCATGAAGGAAACCGGCTCGTACCGGTCAGGCCGGCAGCAGGGGTGGCTGCTGACCCTGCGGGTGGTGCTCCGGGGCAGCGAGCCGTTGTCCAGCAGCGCCTTCAGTGCCAGGTCGTAGTTTGTTCTTGAAGATTGGCAGGAGCCCACGCAAAACTTGAAGAGGACAATCTCGTCTGAGTCATACCCCAGGCCCAGGTCCCGAACCCTCATCTCTCTCTTCTCCACACGGCAGTCCCTGCTGCTCTGCTTTGGCTGCCTGTTTTTACCTTTACCCTTCCTATCTCCTTTTCCTGTCTCGTCCTCTTCCTCCTTTTCTTTCCTCTTCCTCTTCTTCTTTTTCTTTGGTGATCCCTTAGGTTGAGGTTCTGAGGGGTCAGAGGAGCGTGGTGAGCGCCCCGCCCAGCGACTACTGGGATGGTCATCCACCTCATCTATTACAAAGGGGTCTAAAATGGAGAGGAAAAAGGAGTGTTAGACAACAATGTTACAATGAAAAACGTATTAAGGAAATTATGGGCAATAACATACTAAATCTACAGTTTCACGTCTACTGTTTAACTTAAAATGACTTGTTACCCTTTAAATCACATGTAAATATATTGTGATGACTGAGACACAAAGCACATCCCCAGGCTCGAGACCTGTTTCCACTGATATACTGTCTGGTGAAGCAGATGTGCTGTAAATTATACTTTCACAAGAGCTTCAGTACCGTAGAGAGCATGCCAAGTAGAGTAAGGGTCACTGTCGTCTTCCTGCTCCTCGTCCTCCGCCACCTCTGGCAGTGTCACAGGAAGCTCTCGCTCCTCCTGGCCTCCCAGCAGGCCCACAGCACGGCCCGACTCTGATCCTACACCAGCAGCACCGCCTTTCATGTGAGCTCCTTCCACTAGAGGCAGCAGAGAGAGGAGCACCCACAGCAGCACCTACAGGAGACAGAGGTCACACGTTAGCCAACAAAATGAACTAAACTGTTAACATAATTAATGAACAAAAGAGTTAATAAAGCCAAGGATTGTCGTCCAAAAATAGAATACCCACCAGGGCATGGAAAGTAAATCACAAGTACACTCACTTCTCTTATTGAGTAGCTTTCTCACTAACTAGTACTTTTTGTGCTTTATTATGTTGTATATTTAAGATATATACAGAATATAATGTGTTAATTATTGAGTTTTAGAAGTGCTAACAGCCGTTGTTACCTTTGAACAGAGCGAGGCTAGCTGTTCCCCCCTGTTCCCAGTCTTTATGCTAAGATAAGCTAAGTGCCTGCTGACTCTTGTTTCAGATTTAGCGTATAGACAGAGTGATATCTCTCATTTACCTCTCTTTGAGCCCTCCTTTCTTTCTTACAAAGAGAAGACGCTCACCACCAGCGGAACTGGATGTTCGGTCTTTTGCTCTCATGGTGACCGTATACTTCATAACACAAGTAAATTGACTAAGTGCTTTGCAGATATGAAAACAGATTACGAAAATGAGATAATACTTATAAGAGCATATAAAACACAAACCTCTTCAATGGAGCGATAGCAGTACTTTGTCTTAAGCCTATTTCATCAAAAGTGATCTCACTTACTCTTCAGTAATACTTAAGTCAAATAACTCTGCTTTCTTTCCGCCGTGGATCAAACTTTATACTGGTTTATAATTTAGCAGGGAAAGCTTTGGCACTGACATGGTTTTATGGAAAGCTCGGTTCTGAGCCTTCTGGGGATGGATTTCATTAACAATTTATACCTACACATAACTCATCCTCTAGTTTATAGCTCTCTGTATAGTGGAAATGAAAAATGATAAAGCTAGGTTATTTGTAGAGATGGTGATTTAAATAGTAAATAGCAAATATGAAGAGTGAGAGAAAGGCAGAGACGAAGGAAGAGATGGAGAGCAAGAGAAGTGAAAGAAGATGAGATGAAGAAAAAAAGCAGAAAAAGAGAAAGTTTTAGGGCGCTCCTTTGGCAAGGACATCAATTTCTGACAAACCTTGGCCTTTGCTGACATTACTGAAGTAATCTCCTGTCTATCCTTCCTCCGAACCCTCCATCTGGTCCCACCTGGAGAGAAAGAGAAAGAGGGAGGAATGTAAGACCAAGAACAAGGCTTCACTCTGTCAACTTTCCTCCTCCCAGAACTCCCCTTGAAAAGAGTAATGTAAACTAAAGACATAACATGCGGGCAATATGATGTCTATACATTCACAATTGTCCAGATACTGTAGAAAAAACAGTCCCGTGGGCCCCTGAGCGAGCTTACATGTCACATAAATCACGTCCTCAACGGCGTGTTTGTTGTTGCTTCAGTAACAGACCAGTGTTTGCTGCCAGCAAGTGTGGCTAGTGTTGGCTTGTCTGGTTCATACATCCATGCAAAAAGCCCCAGTGCGACAACAAAAGGCAGCATCTGCGATACACTTGTCAAAGGCATTCTTCAGGGTTATTCCTGTGGCAGAGGTACAAGCAGGGGGAACCAGGCATAGCAAGAGCACTTCGCGGAGGTCCTGGACAAAAACCACAGAGATGCAGGACAGGTGATAAGAAGTGTCACGGATGCAGATGTTTATATACAGTACGTGCCGTGTGGAGGATTGTGCTGGCTGCGGAGCGCCACACACCCTTGAGCATTAAGTCATAAGGTTCTTTTGTGGCGCTCCCAAAAGAGAAACTCAGCGGAGGTCAGAGCACCACGCACTGCAAAAATGGGAATGGAAGTCAGTGGCAGGGACTTAAATGTCTCGTCTGTCTTGCTGGCATTACTAAAGGGAGAAGTCAAGGGATCATCAAATTTATCAAGATACATCTCACATCCTCTGTGGCCTGTGAGCATTTGTACAAAATTTCATGGCAGTACATCCAATAGTTATTGAAAAATTTCAGTCTGGAACAAACTGGTGGACTGCCCACAGAAGGCAGCCACATCCACCCACACAGCTAATCTTCTTGCGTGGCTAAAAACACAAAAACAATAATATAATATATACAGGTCGTACAAGTCATCTTTGGATTAAACAGACTTCAGGAACAAAAATTAATTCTTCTTGTACGAACAAGGATTTCAGTAACCATGAACTCTTTATATTTTACTTATGGGCATTTGAATAATGTAGTAAAACCTCTCCTGTAATCTCTTCATTATTATTCTATAGATAGTTTAGTCCAGTGGCTCCCAACCTAATTGTCTGTCCACACCCTCAAATGAAGGGATGTTGTAACCCTTCAACCATTCAATCAATAAGTGTTTTCTTTCATTACTTTTTCAACAGCACTTAGGTAAATCTAATTAAATTAATTAAATAAAAAACAAAGATTAGACAAAAATATAAAAAATGAACATCCTTTTGTGAAGAAGATACGTTCTGATAAGATAATACAGAAATATGTTTTTCTGCTGCTGTCGTGATGCCTCGTCTTTATCTTACAACCCAGGCTGGGCACTGCTGGTTGAGTCTATAAAACGTAACTGTGATAAATGCCAATCTAAATTTCCCTGAACCCTGAAGAACAACTTTAACAGCTTGTTTTGTCCAACTATTAGTCTAAAGCCACAAAATATGTGTGCAGTTGAGATTGAAAGTTTATTCTTGATCTTGGAAACAGCAGTCAAAGCAATGTGATCACAAGGTCTGTTAGTGGCTGTTTTGAAGCTTTTCATCATACACATGACCATCCTCATGAGCTGGTACTGGTATAGGTGTCGCATTTTGATTGATCACTAATGATGACTGAAATGATGGGGTTGATTACATCTCCATGCATTTGTTGTATTTAACGAGCTGTGGGGCTCCTGACCACTGGGAGGAGCCTCAGGTCCTCAGACCAGGGATTTCTTGCTGTTCTGAAGTCAAGATTAAATCATATAGGTAACTGTGCATTTGTTGTTGCTGTGGAGCAGCTTCCCACAAAGTCTCAGAGAAATGTATTGAAAGCATGTTGAATAACACTTTCCTTTGGCTTGTGTTAAATGTTTTGTTGATTGTACGCTCTGTCTGCCTCTTTTTATTGCCAGCTTCACTTTCACTTTTCTTTTTCTTTTCTGTGAAGTATCCTCTGTTTTGATAAAATAAACTCATCAGATATTTGTGCTGAATTCATGCCTTGATTAGCAAGTAACCTTACTTGCTAATCAAGGCATCAATTCAGCACAAATATCTGATCTCATGAACAACATCTGATGTCATGAACAACTTTTCACCCACAGATACCTCCAGCATCTATGAAACCACATCTATCATCCCTCAGATGCTTTGTATAGCCTGTGCACTGAACTATAGCAACACTGTACGCCCATAGTAATGTATTCAAGCGCGTACTGTTCATGTATTTGTAGATCTCACCGATATGTAGAGTTGCATGTTTATTTAACAGTCAGAAACAATCCCAGCAGTTCTGTCTGCGCGGTGAGATGGAAGACTGACAAAAGGTTACAGATCACAGGTCAGGATAAGACCTGTTGATGCATTTATGCAACCCTGCATGTTCCAGCAGTAGTGATCCAGCAGAAGGGAAGCAAAGCCACAGACACCGAGGGTTGGGAGAGAGAACAAGAGACAATCTGAGCATAATTCAGCTGTACAGACAGTGTACACGCCACCACTGAAACCTAAAACCAAAGTGTTCTGACTCCTCACTCCTCTGACTCCAAGCTGATTTAAAACCTGAGCGGGACAGAGGGCTGCAGATTCTCGCTCGTTCTCAGGAGAGGTGCCATTCTGAGTCTCTAGCACCACAGCTGGGAGCGTTTAGCCTCTTTTAGATCAGCGAGCTGGGAGTCTACACGGACCCGTCTGCTGGTTCATTTCACCCTGGCACTCTGGAGCTGTTTACAGCCCCACGCCTGCAGCCTTTTTCAGGGATGAGGTGGGTGGGGGAGTCGAGGGGTGGAGAAAGGAAGAGGAGAAGGAGTGGGACACTGGTCCTTGAAGAGCTCCAGACTGACACAAGCCTACTGACAGTGTGTGTGTGTGTGTGTGTGTGTGTGTGCGCAGTTTCAGATCCAACAACATGCGTGTGTGTGTATGTGTTTTTACGTGTGTTTAGAAAGCTGAACATGTGTTTGCTCCTTGTTCGGCTGATTAAAGCCTTTGGTTTGTCCATCAGGCGGGATGTCTGCAGCAGGGTGAGCAGAGTTCTTGTCACCTTCCATTTGCATTGTTGGTCCTCTGCGCTCCAGTTGTTGTTCACAGTTAGTTAAGTGGGTAAGCCCTCCTGAAGCAAGTACATCCCATAAAGCCAGTGCCAGCTACCATTTACATAGTCAATTCTGCGGTTCTGAATTGCTATTACAAATACTGTTAAAGAGCTCGGAGAGGATGGTTGTGGGTTTTGTTTTAGAGATATTTATGAGGTAAAAGAGCAGAGTATCACTTAACGCAGGCCAGCCCAAAAGTAACATTAGTTGACTGACTATTATGTGCACTGAGCAGCAGTATGCACTAAAACAGGGATGTAGAGGGAGTTTTTATTCATCACTGCCAGCAGTGGGAGCGTCATCTTACAACCTCATCTGATATCAACCTTATGGCTATACTGCCCTAAAGCCAAAAACACAGTAATATTTGGCCAGTGCTTAGTTAAGAGCAGAATAAGATTTTTTCCAAAAAAAACTGGATAGCTGGTGAGTAAATTTCATTTGTCCATATTTTCCTGTTTTTTGTGATTCAAAAAATAATTTGGATGCACCAATATTTTAGTAATTTGTTTTTTTATACCATATATAATCTGAGTGTAACAGAGAAAACAGTAACACTGTAAACTAGTCCTGCTGAAAGCTACCTATCTTAGCTTAGCAGAGAGAGCAGTAAATGCTGTCTCTGCAGAGGTTTCTCATGATTTGATGTGGTTCAGCCAAGTTTACAAAGCTATTTTATTTAACATTAATTTACTACACTAGCTCCTAGGCCTTTAGATTTTCAAAACAAAGTTTTACATAAAATCTGTCACAGTGATTAATAATCAGCCTTAAGGGCAAGATTTAACAACTAATATATCTATTACACATTTGGCTTCAGCCACATTTGGACAGCCTTCAAACCTCAGACTCTCTTTTTTCTAAACTTTATTGTCCTCTATTATTTAGATGGTGTATCATCATTCCACATACATTTCTTTCAAATATATGATTGAGACTTTTATTAATACTGGTGTTTTCACATATTTACCAAGAAAATCGGCAGAGCGACATAACATAAATGTGTTTCTGATTAGTGATCTTGGTGCCTACTGTATACTATTACATCCTCAGACCTGAGCTTTGCCCGCAGAGCCTCCATAAACCTCTCACCTTGTAAAAAAAGAAAGAAAGCCCAGAGCTCTCCAGTGTTTGGCCTCCCTCTGAAAGCCAAACTTCACTGATAATGACCTCCTATTAGAGACACACTCGGTTCTTGGCTGCCCGCGTGCGCGAGAAGTTCTGACCTCCAGCTTTAACCTGTCACTACCGTGATGCCTGATTGCAGGAGCGAGGAAAAAAACAAGGGTATAGTAAATCACCGCTGGCTCAATAAAAGACACCTGCAGTGTAAGAGGAGATGCGGGAGAGAGAAGCGGAACACCAGGAGAGCCGCCTGATCACTACCAGACACTGTGAGAAGTCTGTGGAGGTCCCAGGGAATGTATGATACCTGCTGCACTTTCATGTGCCCCAGAGCTCTGCATACATGCATCCTGAGCAGGGTGAAAACTTCTTTTGTAACTTGGTTGTGCGGAGCATTCTCTTCAGAAGCATCTCATGCGAAGAAGAGGATTCAAGGTGTAACACCAAGTCAACAAGTCACTGTCTGACTTGGTGAATGTTTTTTATCCTTATCTGAGTGAGGAGTCCTGGAAAACTCTTGGACAAACTTGTGATTTGGGGATATATAAAGACACTTCATCTACATTAATATGATGTTGAATGTATGATGAATATGATGTTTTCCTGCATTTTCTCTTTATATTTTCTTCCTGGTTTTTGTTTTCATCATGGTTCATTTAAAGCTTCATACACATTAAATGTATTTTTTCTCCTGTTAAGTGTGCTCCCTTCCCTTTCCGTCTAAAACAATTTCACTCTTCAGCAGTTTACGACAACATGTCTTAAGTATGCGAGGCAGCCACAAAGCCAGAGGAGAAAAGGCTGGAGGAGGGGCGACAGAGGGACTGAGATAATAAGAAAAAAAACTGAAAATCACATGATAAGAATGAGGGGAATTAAAAATAGAGAATGGGTTACTGTCCAGGGGAAAGAAAAATGAGAAAAAGATAATTGAACCACTGAATGGGAGAAGTCTAAAAGCAGAGATAAGGTGAGGCAAGGGAACAGCAAAAATGAGAGTGCAGAAAGAGAGCGCAGACTGAAGCTGGAACCGTCTGTAATCCCATAATCCCTGGCAGGCAGGCAGGATGTAATTGCTCGTTAGTGCCAGTTTCCACTCTGAGGCCTGTCACTGCTGGAAAACCACAGAGCGCCGGCAAAATGAGAAACAGATAGCAAGTCCCATGCCTCGGTTCATATAGGTGGGGAGGCCCCCCACCCAAACACACACACACACACATGTGCACACACATGCGTTTTCTGTCTGATGACCGTTTGTCTTCTTACTTTTTCTCATAATCATTTCCTCTGCCAGAAAAAACACATCAGATACACCCCATCTTTGTCAATTCCTCACACAGTTTCGGGGCACACACATGGGGAGGGCGAGGGGGATAATCAGAGGTGTGGACACAACACAGCCCAGAGGAGGATGGTGAAGAGAGGAGCGTGACCTCACCCCTCTCTGAGTTTCTCCCACCAGGAGGTTTTATTAACCGACTGACAGCATCTGAGCCTGTAGTTTCTCTCAGGCCAGCTAGAGACAGTATACCATGAAAGAAACTCACAGGGAGGGAGAGTGCAGTAGGCAGAGAGGAATAATCTGTCAGGAGCAGAGAGATTGACTGTGATTAACACGGGCCGGGCTGAGCTGGGTTTGAGAAAACTATCCAGAATTGTCCAATACTTTAGTCTATAATCACACACCTGCAAAACGAATAACATTCCCATCAGCTTCAGCTGTTTCATGGAAGCAGTGCACGTCTGCATGCTAACATATTGAAATAAGAAGGTGACCATGATAAACTTTATACCATCTTCGCATGTTTGCATTGTCCTTGTGTGCATGCAGGGGTGGAGCACAGAGCTCTGGGCCTTGTATATGTGCAGTCTGTTAGACCACCCCCACATGATTTTAAAGTTATTATTACAAGTCATTTTTGTGGGCCCCTCCACACCTTTGGACCCTGTAAATTAGTACCCATTGTCCCTCTGTCCTATGAACCTGTGTGCATGTAAGCATGCCAAAGTTAGTATTTAGCTCAAAGTACTGCTGTAACTTCGTACAGCCTCACAGAGCTACTAGCTTTGCTGGAGACTCTTCAGCTGGTCAATGGACAGAAAATTGTCAGTTTTTATTTATTTATTCGTTTCGTTTACCAACCAAAAACATTCTGTAGAGTTTCTAAAATTTGAGGACTGCTTAGTTTTCATTTGACTAATCTTTGCGTTTGAACTGTTGAGACAAGTGAAATGAGAAATTGGAAAATGTCACTTTGGGTTCATTGTTTTGGTTTAATGGCTGACTTAATGCTTTGGTTTACTCTAAGCAGCCACATCTTTGGTGGCAAGTGAACATGGTGGAGCATTTAGCAGCTACAGATCCTGATATTTCCCTCAATACATGGAGGAGACCAGTGCTGAGCTAAAGGGAGAGTCACTATGGGACTTGTTTGGTGGACAGAAACAGATGAATGCTGATGTCGTCATGTTTGCATATGTAAATGAAATGAATGAAAATGTCAATGATGTGCTTACAGCTGGTGCTTACAGGGGTCCCCAAACACGGTACCAGTTCGTCATTTGGTACCGGGCCTTCAGAAAGGCTGAATAAAAAAATATTTTATTGATTATCGGAGTCTGAAAGATCTTTTATTTTGAAAAAGGCCCAATGAGGAGACAGAAGAAGAGCCTTCGACTTCCAAGAAAAAGAAAGCTGCATTTAATAGACAATATCAGGATTCCTATTTAAAATACGGATTTATCGCTACAGGTGATTCTCACGCATGGTGAGTTGTATTTTTACGCACTTTGCTTTTAGTTGTTTCTATACCAGTCCGTGAAAATATTGTTTTACATGAAACCGGTCTGTGGCGCAAAAAAGTTTGGGGACCGCTGCTCTAGGTAACTGGAAAAATAAGAAGTGCAGCTTTAATATTGAATATTATGGTGATTATCTTGCTGATCATCAGGTGGTTAACTAGCCACAGATTATGGAGAATAATACCTCTTTCAAGCTTTGCCTGTAGGGCCAAACAGTGCAACCTGGACCTTATTAGCGGCACCAATTAGAAGGTAAACTTATTGGTTGCCCAATGATAAACCTGAGTGATTAGTGGTTTACTTCACTGACCCTGCAGCCTTCTCCCCACACCAAAGAGAAGAGCTGAAGAAAAACGTGTCTAATGACTCTTCAGTGGGATAAATTAAGCACTTTTAGTGTTTGAAGTGGAACAGTTCTGGATTAACGCCCTCACACATGCATGTTGAAGTTGCCAGCGGTACTGTGGAGAGTTCCTGCAGGTCATCAAAGCTCAGGGATCAGTGGGTCACAACAAGCTCACTAAGTTTCCATGGGGCGTAAAAGTGTCATCTGTGACCAGCGCGTTAACCTTGAGCCTCAACCCTGATGGCATTATTACGGCAGACAAAGAGAGAGAGAGAGAAAGAGCTGCTGTCATCGTCAGAGCTACCAAATCAAAGACACCTGGCTCTAATAAAGGAAACATATTCTCACTGTGAAACATCGCTGCTGTTGGAGACAAACCCCAGAGAGCGCAGGCTGTTATAGAGTTCACAGCAGAGGATTGATATATAATGGGGATATCCAAGTATCAGGCAACCAAATGGAGTTATAAACAAAACAGCATTTCAGTTTCTAACAGTATCAGTGTGTACAGGAATAAAAAGGATCACCTTAGTCCTCAGATTACTGTCTCAGACACTCCCTCCATGTTTCTAGCAAGCTGGTTTCAGATATGCCAATCATCTTCCTTTTGTGTTAACACATTTCTGTTCTTCTACATGCCTGACTAATCACTACTTGTGTGGTAAATTTTCGAAATAATGACTGTTGCTGTTGTTGGTAAGAAGTCAGTTAACTCCTGCCAAGACCTCTGGCTTCCTGCTTACCATTTTACTCTCAATCAATCTGTCAATAATGTTGCATTTAGAGAAAAGGGATGCTCATCCATCACTGTTCCAACAGTTCATCAGTAATCTAAAACTGTGTTGTTGTTGTTCAGTAAACCATAAAAGGTATTTCATGAGTAGTGTGTGTAATGATTTTTACTGTTGGCCTTTATTCCCTCTTTCGGATGTGGTAGATTTGTTAGCTTTGGGATTTAGATTAAAGCTTGATTGATCAACATTTTTATTTTAAGAATTGATTAAATGACTGTGTAATATGAAAGAGGTCATTCGTAGGAATGAACTCACAGAGAAATATCACCAGACTGTAACTCCCCTCAGCTCCTTGGAGCATTTTAATGTCTTCTGCCTAATTGTTTTTGTTTAATGGCCCAAACTTTTACTGTTTTGGTTCACACTCTGTGGACCATTTAAACTGAAGAGCTAGATATTTTCTCTTTCTTGGATAAAAAAACAAAGCCAAAAAGGAAATTGTATTTTGGATTTATCTTTTTCATTTGGACAAAAACACAACTCCAAATGAATGCCAGTGTTGCTCTGCAGTGGCCAAAATGCACCTTTAAAACTTGTTTGTTGCCTTGTCAGACTCCTCTTTAATAATGTCGCCTTGATCCCAGTTCTTAGTAGTTAAAATGGTGAATACAGTATTGTAAGAAGCCACAATGACCCTCTAATACACAACCAAAGCTTTCGAAACTGAAAGGCAGAAGTTTCTAGTACAGTAAGGAAGAGTAATGAACCTGCCGTAGGATTTTCCACATCAGCTGTAACGTCCACGATGTAAACCAGCCTCTACAAGATTAAGTGTGCGGGGTCACTGGAAAGTTTAGCTGATGTGCAGTTAGCACTAATTAGCCACACAGAAACCCACAACGCAACAGACTTATATGTATCTTGTGACCCAGTGAAGTAAATTAGATGGGACATCATCATCCTCCGCGCTGGGCCCGTTTTCCCATGAGCGCCGAGATGAAGACAGCCTCCTGATGCGACACATCTGTGTCCTCAGCGTCTCGCTCGTCTTCGCTTTGTTTCTCATTGAGGCAGTTTCCCAGTGTCCCTGACCCTAATAACCCAAATTCCTGCCTGATTAAGTTGGTTTTAAAAGGAAGCCACACAGAGAGCGGTTGGTTGAGCCTCACCTTAAATGGGAACACATTTTAGCCGCGTTGGAGCGATGATCAGCGGGTAGGATTTCACTTTCCGGTGTTTGTGAGTACGGCGGCACTTAAAAAGGCCGCAGAGAGGACAGGGGGAAAGAATGGAGAGGGATGAAGAGGAAAAAATAAAAAAACACAGACACATTCAACTCAGGACAACGCTCTGTTTCTGTCTTCCCCTCTCCTCCTGCCTATTTTCTCTCAAACACACTTTGTAAAACACACACATGCACACTGAGCCGCTTACCTTTCCTAAAAGGCCACGTCTTACACACTGAAGTCCCCTCTCCCACCATCCACCCACCCATGCGACCTTTTCTTGCTCCCATCTTGTGTTGTTATTTCTCCAAATTAAGCCCACACTGAGCCCGAGTGTAGCACTCAGAAAAGTGGCCATCTGTGACACACACACAGGTCATTATTAGTGTGTCTTGTGGGCGAACCAGCGCTCTCCAAAGTGTTTCCGTGTCGCCCGCTCGTGCCCCAGACAGACTGAGTTTAATGACCTGGCCAGATAGTTCAAAGCGGCCCTCAGACGCCATGATTAATGAATCTGACCTGCTAATTTCAGAAGAATACCGCTTATTGTATCAAAAAATGCTCTCACAGACACAAACACTGAGCTGGGCTAGTTAACATTCTTCTCTATTCTGAGGGAAAAAAAAAAAAGTTGTTTTAAGGAGGGCGATTTTACGATAAGGACAGGAGTTTGCTTTATGTTTCATCAGCGGCTCCGAAAGTATTAAGTGCTGCTTTGTTCTAAATAATTTAAGCTGTTTGAACTAGAAGAAGTCAAAGTGCTCAACAACAACAAAACAATTCAAGATCAGAGACAGAAATTATTCCCCCAGCGTACTTACACAAGATTGTCCACTGCTACAAAAGCACGGACCCAGAAAACAGGAGTAGCATGGGAGGCATTTTGTCTGAAGGAATACATCTAACAAATTGAAATTCCTTTTTGTCAGATCATGCCTCCTTCAATTTGCCCTAAAGGAATCACTGTGGTTCGCTGCATACTCTAAGCACTTCCAGATTGAAGTTGCCCTGTGGCACTTCAGGTTGCATAATCAATCTCTCTCGCTGCACTCTCTCCATTAGTCCTGGGACAAAACAACCAGAGTAACGTTACACACCACGGCTAGGACGCAGCTGAAGACAGGACTCCCTGCTCAGCACGCACATCCATCTTTCTGTGACAGATTTCCTCTAATCGGGAAAAATCGTGCCCTGCTTTAAAATTTAACTTAAGCATGTCGCTGTGTTTGATGATTCTGTACATTTTACATTTTACTTTGCATCAAGGTCCCTTCCAGCCTTTTATTAGTGTCAAGACTTCTGGAAGCCCTCAGTTTTTGTCTTTAGTGTTCTCTAGTGGCTCCATTTAACAGAACAATTAAAGTTATATCACAAGATTTATATTATGTCTCCTAACAATCTATAAACTGACACTGAAATGTACAACACAGTGCATTATTAGGTCAGTATTTAGTGAATTTGGCTAAAGGAAGACATTGTTCTTCCTTTCTGCTTTTTCTCAGTTTATTCCCCTTGGTTGTCGGCTGAGGTGGATGTTGTGTTTTTCTTGGCAGATTTGATGAGAAAGATGCAATCTTGCAGTTGCATTTTCAAAAAATGAATGTCTTTATCCCCAACGTGCCTCAGAGTCTCACATGAAATACATGAAAGTAATATTTGAAGCATCAGGCTCTGCAGCTGAAAGCTTAGTGAGTAATGAAGACCACTGGGCGAAAGAGACAAACAGTGACAGAGCCTGTTTACAGCAACAATGGCTTTAAATGTATGAGCGGTAATAACGATAATTTATATTGTCGCTTTAATTACGAGTGTTTGACTGGCTCTCTCTGAGCCTGGCGTGCAACAGCAGGGGAAACAAGAAAGAGTTAAACCCATAACACCAACAAACGGCACGCTAGCTCTCGTAAAGCCACATGCCAGTTAAAACAAACCAGACCACACATCAGGAGGCTGCTGGTAAAGAAAACACGCCGGCCCTGCCGTACCTGACCCTCGGAGAGGCCGCTGACCCCGTGACCTTTGACCGGAGGAAGTGAAAGCTGTGGCAGTGTGACGGGGCGGTGCGAGATGCCTGAAGCTGAGGCGACGCTTTCATATTCGGCCTGAGAACAAACTGCAGATTTTAAACGACACAAGTGAAGAAAAACAAGGTTGTTCCACACCATGTTTTCACACATTTTACAGAACATGTGTGACATGTCTGCAGTTATCCCAAAACTTTTTTTTTCTCTCTCTCTCTCCCTCTCTCTCTCACACACACACACACACACACACAGAGATTCATCAATACAGCTTTGAGCTGAAGAATAAATGGACAAGAAAAAAAGAGATAAAACATCAAAGCAAGATCTGAACATCAGAGGCCTACTGTCCACTAACTGAGCCTCGTCTGCGTGCATGAGTGACGCTGTATGTACATGACTGAGTGAGTCAGTGGGCCATTGAGTCAGAGAGTAGGTATGAAAGTTTGGTGACGCATCACAGTTTCTTTTACATCTTTGAGTGGACAAATCTATCTGACTAATTGCACACTTTGGGGTGGAAAGTACCACAACCTGAAACTGTGAGAGTGTTGAAGACAGAAGTCAAGAGCTGTGACAGAAGACAACAAGCTGTGTGTGTGGAAAAACCAACAAAAGCATCAGCTGCTGTCAGTTCACGAGGATGAAGCAATCAACACAGTTTGATCTAAAAGTGCAAAGAAATGTGGCTGACTTTCAGCATGTCACAACACCTGAAGCTTAGAGGACTTGATCCACCCCTGATCCCTATCGGAGGGACTGGAGAGGAGGAAAACTGATGCAGCTCTGTGTGTGTGTGTGTGTGTGTGTGTGTGACCAGCACTTTGATATTTAGATTTGCGGCCCACCACAGGAGAAGGTCACAATGGAAGACTTCCTGACTGCCACCGCTTCCTCCGCATCCACACACACACACATTATCAGCCACAGAAACTGATGTGATTTATGTTTCTCCAGATTTCAGTGTCACCTTCTCGCACCCTGTAAAGACTTCAGACCGTAAATCATAAAGCCTCGCTTCGTAAAACGCTGAGAGAAAACACCTCCACCGTCCTCCTCCCGGGCCGCGTTTCACCAACTCTCCCAGTAAACACTAAATTAAGTGCAACACTGAGTCCAGGTCACGGCGGCCTCCGAGAGTCAGAGGAGCCAAGAACAGCTGGCAGGTGCGTGCGGGGAGGTTTGGAGCTCAGCAAAGAGCCGCCGACGTGAAAAGAAACCAGACATCAAACAGCCGTGTCAGTGTTGGCACAGCAAACAAGGGCGCCAACCTGCACTCACGGCAGCATTACGCACAAAGGTACCCAGCAATACTCTTCCACATAACCGCAGCATCGTCTTATATCCCCTAACACAACTTTTGACAGAGGCTGAAGGGCGCCTTACCCGCCGTCCTGCGCGCCTCCTGCTCCCGGTGCGCGCCGCAGAGGATCCGACAGGCGCAGCTCATGTTTTCTGCTTCTTACGCCTCGCTGTCACGGCTCAGAGCAGGCTGTCTCCACCGAGGCTGGAGCAAACATGAAGGATCCATCAAAAGCGGCTCTGCTTCAACGCGAGAGGCGCCTCCTCCTCGTTTCTTTTCTTTCTTTCTTTTCTTTCTTTTTTTTTTTTTTGCGCGGTCAGAAATCCCTCTCCTCTGTCCGGCGTCCTCAGCACTCTGGACAAGAACAGAGAGGAGGAGGACAGAGACTGTTAACCTGCCAGGTGAACTCACGTTATCTCCAAAAATCCCCCCTCAAAAAAGGTTTTGGAGTGGGTCTTAAAGGTTTGAGTGAAATTGTTTTCTCACGTTTTAAAATGACAATTTCTGATCATAAATTTGACGGATCTATTTTTTTCCCCACTGTTCACTGCGTGAAATGAATCAGAGCTCACTTTTGTTCTTTTTGTCCTCTTTCTAGAAACACACTGAGACACTGCTGGAAATAACAGAAGTTTTCTCAGGCGCATTTTCAGTATTTTTTTTTTAAGAAATGACTCGTCGAGGTGGATGTTTTGTAGAGTTAACCATAAAGTCATAAATTTTACAGCTGACCGGTGCGTGCGCCGTAAAAGCCTTCATAAAACCTAATGAGGTAGAAGTTTGTTTGCGGTGGCGCACACACACACACAAACACACACACACACACTCCAACACGGTGTGCGAGACAGAAAGACAGACAGACAGACAGTTAGAAATGTAAAATAACAATAATAAAAAAATGATCCCCAATTAGCTGCTGTACCTCCGCTGACTCACGGCCAATCACAGTTTAATAAAATGAAGCCAGTTTTTCAGGCATGACTCTTCTCTCCTCTCCTTACCTCCACTAACCTGTTCGGTCTTGCCTCCTTACAGCTTGTATGGTTAATGAGTAAATAACACCGCGGGAAATGTTCCCTTTCTCAGAGCAGCTTTAAAATGACAGTGTCGAAACGTCCAAACGGGAGACTCTGCGTGCTCCCCTAGTTTGGGACAGGAAAGTCGTTTGTTTTTTTGTTTTTTTTTCTCCTTTTGCTCGTCAGCCGGTCTTGAGAGGATCTGAGTGTGAAGTTCAAACCGAAGGGACGCTGCTCTGTCGGTCAAATTATCTTTCTTAAGTCTAAAGAGTCCGTGCGTCACGCATTTACGCAGCTACTGTCCGCGTCTCCAAAGAAGCGCTTCTCTTTAAAAAAAAAAAAAGGGAAAAGTCTCTTACTTTGGAGTCAGGTATCCGTTTATCAGACTGTGCCGATCCGGTGTCTTCTCAGGGGTCTACCACACAGCTGCTGAACAATGTCTACAACGCCTCGCAGGACTGGGGGCTATGCGTAAAAACAGCGCGCCGCTCCGCCTGTCACAGACTTTGTGAAACCGGAGCGCGGTGGCCGCTGCGCAAAAAGTGCTGTGATTTTTCCTCCCCATCCACATAGCTCGGATGTCTTTTTGTTCCTGCGCGGGGAGGAGGGAGGGGCGGAGGGGAGTGATTGTCACACAGGACAGTCGTGGAGTTCTCCAGTGGAAGAATCCAGCGTGACATCTGTCCTTCAGTGTTTACACTGCCAGACTCATAAAGGTCCAGAGCTTCACTGCACACACACACACACACACACACACAGGCAGCACAAACACTGATAGACACATATGCATTGACGGATTTTGAGACAACGGGCCCCCTGGGCAAATACATGTATAAAGCCCCCCCCTCCCTCCTACACTGGAACCGGACACCCAGACTGAAAGACACAAAAAATGACAACAAAAGATTCAACACGTTTCTCTGTGCTCAATTTGTACCTCTTTGTGGTCATTTTGTGTCTCTTTGTAGCCATCCTGCATGTCTGTGTTGTGGGTTTGCATCTTTTTTTTTTATAGTCTAGTGTCTTAGTGTGTATACTTGTAGTCATTTTATGTCACTTTGTGGTGACACCGTGTCTCTTCGTGATTGGTTTGCGTCTCTTTGTAGTCATTTTGCATTCTCTTAATGGTTGTTTGACACAGTCAATTCAAACACAGGCTCTGCCCCCCCCTTACCCCCTGCACATCTGGAACTGTGCCCAATAGGCCCGTTAAGAAATGTGCACATGCATGATTGACTGCGTGCACCTGTAGGCCTTCATTCTGCACACACACACACACGTGTTTGTTTCATATGTTTGCCCAGTCAGTCCTGCCCTGACCTCTCCACCAGACTGTGTCATCTGCTGTCAAGCCTGAAAGATGGGCAAAGTGAGTGAAGGAGCTGCCCCTAACAGACCACAGACCACCTACTCACTCCACCGCAAACCATGCACCTTCCGCTGGCAGAGCTCCCGACCACCTCTTCACCCTCCACCTTGCAGGTTTGTCCCGTTTCGTCCTGCCACCCCACTCCACCCACCCACCCTCCGAAGCACAGAAAGGCCCTCCAGCTGAGGCACTCCCAGTAGGGCAAACACTGAGGCCCGCCGAGCACAAAGGCTGGGTAAACAGCTCCTTGGCTTTCCTCTCCAGGCCCACTCTCTGCGCTGAGGCAGAGACAAATGCAGGGAGGATCCCTGGTCTCTGCCACGGTGCTATTAATAGTAGCGACCAACAAGGCAACAATGCACACAGCTGAGGTACATGACATGCAGGAATGCACCGTCAGATAAAAAAGATGAGCTCAGTAACAACAGGAGAGAAGAGCAGCCTGCTTGGATCATAAAAATATGATATCTGAGGCTTGCAAGGATGAGAAGTTTTATATAACTTTCTTTCCTTAATATTACCCAAAAGAAGGCTGTTTTACTCACCTGAATGCAGATTAACACACACATCAAAGTGATTTTGCGACCAAAGAGCTCCAGTCTTCCTCAGATAATAACCTCCAGAGTGAAACGTGTCCTCAATAAAATGAATCACTCTGTAAACTCAAGTCGGCAGGTGAGTGGCAGAGTTTCAGCAGAGGGCACCACACTGCAGCCAGGGCCGCAAAAAGTGTGTGTGCTTTTCAGAAGTGTGTCTACATCATCCATCACTGAGAGCAAAGGCGATGAACTTGTTTGGCATTGTGAGAGGGATTTGCAGTGTGACACTGTTTGTACACCCACAGTAAACCCCATGCAATCACAACACACATATATCTTCACACACACACACAGGTTCAGTCCCTGGCAAGCCGGTGGAACGTGATGGCTGATTTTTTCCTTGAAAGAATATAAAACTATATTCATGAGCAGAACATTTCTTTTAACAAGATTTCTTTTTTACTTTGATAATTTGCTTGTGTATCGCCATAAAGTGGCGACTCCTTTGGCGATGTGCACAGCTGTTTCCAGGGATATAAGGTGCTGGTTTGGGCCAAGTCCATCCAAGTTCAGGGTGGGTGTTTTGGATTTTGGGTGGTGATGCTGAGGGGGGAAAGGGGAGAGACAGAAAGGAGGAAGGAGAGAGTGTGTCTGTTCCAGATGTGATCTGTGACAGTTAAAGGGCATTTCAAACTCCCTCCAAGGTTTCTCTGGTTTCTTCTGGAGGCAAAGTTCGCTGCCCTCGCCACCTGTCCTTCCTCTCCATCTCCTCTGTGCTCCCTCCATCTAAAAGGTGCCTCTCTTTCTTGGGCCCATGCCAGATTTGAAAGTTTGTTTTCACATTTCAAGTGGGAACTCCCCTCATCCGGCACACTGTCCAAAGCCCTCAGGCCTGATCTGTGGCTGTAGCTGGAGGAGCAAAACAGTGAACTCCATAACAACGGGTTTCCACATTACCTCAAACAAGTGAAAGCAGTGCAGATAAATCCGCAGTGATTTACATTTCATCTGAGCATTTCAAAGCTACATTCCTGCAGACGTCCTCCAGATTTGTTGTATCACCGTTTGTACAAACAAATCATAAAGCAAAGTGTCAGCATGTGGCTTGATTAGAGGCGTTATTATGTGGATGGATGGAGGCTGTGTGGAATACACAAAACAGGAGCTACGACTGTGTGCGCCAGCGAAACTTCAGTGTGTCACTCTGGCATCTGGTCTTATCTAGAACTGAAATGGTAAGTTGAATAATCAAAATTTGATAATCAACTAATCATTTTCAGTAATTTATCAAGCGACCAGACTAAGAGTCTACAGCCACAGCAGCCAAATGATTTGAGCCAAATGTTAACATGCTCAGAATGCTGTTGTGCTCTTTAATGTTTATTATGTTTGCCATATAAGTTCAACGTGTTAGCATGCTAAGGGTGAAGGTAATTACAACTTATCCAGATAGGAACCTGAATGTCTGAACCACATTTTATGGCAATCCATTCAAAAGTTGCCAAGATAATTCATAATTCACTTCATTGTTAAGATATTAAAGTCTGACCAAAGGTGGTGGCTGTTGTTTAATTTGAATATATTTGGTCAAGAGCCATAGTGAATTCTTGATCTTGGAAACAGAGGTTAAGAAAATAACCTCACTAGAGGTTCAGTTCAGGACCCGTTCTGGAGCTTTGAGTCATACCAAATGAATTTCATCAGGAAATGGAGTTTGCCCAGTTGTCATGGAGATGTAACCGTTCAGACTCAACTGTCCTTGAAAACAACCGTTGATAAAATTATCTAACCTCAATGTCAGTTTAGTGGCAAACGCCATCTGCAAAATGCACATATGATCAGAAAGCTCTGCAACAGCTACTACCAAGATCAAATTCTGAAAATCTCACCTTTTATGCATGGACAGGAAATCCCTCAAGGTCTCAGAAAAAAATGGAAACCCGATAATCTACAATTTCATGACAAAGGGACAAACTCCATCTGAAGATCGTGTGATAGGACTGAAAGCTCTGGTTCAGCTACTAAACCCTGAGGTGATATTATTTTAACCACTGTATTTGATTTTTGTATGACTGGTTTAGATAAATTTGAAGCAATCTGAAGATGTTACTTTGGTTTCTGCAAGTTATTACTATTTTCTGACATTTTCAGGATTTGACAACTAATTGTTAGGATTAATTAGAGGACATACTTACAGATCAATCTATGATGAATATAATAGTGAGTTGCAGGCATTGTAGTGCCGATCGGATTTGCACGAATGAACACAGTACTGTCAGAGGCCTTCAGAAGAGCAACGATGATGACATTTATTTTTCTATATTATAATTGTATAAAAGCACATTTATACTTTCTCCTCCTACTTCATCCTGAAGGCCACAAAGATGTCTGAGGAATATGTTTTCTGCCTCACAGATGTTCTAACCTGCAGATGTCCCTGATTTACTCTTGCCTCTGTGCACGTTTGCGCATCACGTTTCCATCACAGTGGGCCAGACAAACAGAAACCACCACTTAACAATTAAATGTCATCTATGAAATGTAAGGAGTCACTCTGAAACTGTATTTAGTGATATTCACTTGGAATGATCATGGCTCACAATGAGTTTAGAGGCTGACAGGACGAGAGGAAACAGTGATAGAGGCCCGTGACAGCCCCTGTAGGTGTGTCACATCCAGAGACAAAGGTAGACTGACAGAATGTGGGACGCAACGCAGAGAAGGGAATGTTATTTTCCCTCATCTCAGCTGACCCGGCATTAACAAAAACAGAGAGGGAAAAATGGGTGTCTGAATGGGTGTTTTCTATCCCCATTCCAACTCTTTTTACGAGGAGTTTAAATTTCAGGCCCGGGGGTCGCAGCCCCTCCGTTCCAATCCTACTGAGAGGAGGTGGGGCGGGGAACCTGTCGCAGAGAATAAAAGGCCCGTCGGCTGAAGAGGTGCAGGCGTGCTCGTACCCCTGTCTGCCGGACCAACAGGAACGACCGCCTCCAACAGGTCGGCCAGCCAGCTGCCTCGAGGAGCTCCCAGGTGGCAAATCTCCTCCTGATGCGGGGAGAGGGCGAACTCGAACCCACCCCACGGAGGTCAGGAAAACTGTCGAGTCAGAGTAGCCGAACGCAAAGTGGTTTTAGTGACCGGTGAGGCGTGACTCGTTTCTGGCACCCCATGAACAGCAGGATGGGCCGCTCCAGCGGCGCTTTAAGGGCCCTCAGCGTCTTGTCCCCTTTCACCTCACACCAGCGCCGACTTACAGCAGCCACAGCTGGACAGGCCTGCTCTCGCTCATTCTCAGCGACGCTCCTCGGGTTTATGGTGATGTTGCAGTGTGTGAAAGTGAGTGAGAGTTTCACGGCTGCAGCTGAACAGCCCGTGTGTTTATTGTGCGTGTGTGTGTGTGCAGCAGGTCTCGAATGGGTCCCTCGTGGCTACAGCAATGAAACAAGATCTGCCTCAAGCGATTCGAGCAGGTGAAGAGAGAAATACACGGCGCAGAGATGGGACAGCAAAATAGAAAGACTGGGGGTAAGGAGAGGAGAGGAGAGGACAAGGGGAGTTTGGGAGAACAGCGAGAGTCGAGTGGGACAGACATAAACACACCAGAGAAGAGGAGAGTACATTAGGGAGGAAGTCTGGTGGATGGAGGATTGAAAAATGATTTCCTCTGGCTCTGCAGGTAGGAGATACAGAGCACAGAGCAGGGGAGGAAATCCCCTTCTCCACGCTCCTCCGCTCCATCCCTCCTTCATCTGTACTGCGAGCTTCCTGCAGTTTGTTACCTCTGAAACAGACTAAGTGACACACAGACGGTAGAATACCTGCTGTACGCTACATAACACAAGGCCTCCTCAAATATGAGCACGCTATAAATGTGGCACTGAAGGCCACGCTACGCTTTGAAAAGCCATCTGCAAAGACGTTCAGGCCACCCGCCGTCACATTTTGAAAGAGTACCGGCGTCTGTTTAGATGAAACAGACAGTAGACTAAATACATCAAAAATATTTACTATATATGCTGAAAATTCACAGTTTACAGAAATATGTATGTACAAAAAGACAAATACAAAACAAAAACAACACAGTTGAGCTGTTTGGGGAAAAAAATATATCCAGTTGCTCCACAGAAGCAGTCAAAAGATGCAAACAACATGCACAGGCAAATATCCATTACAAACTTATTTATTGAGTTGCAGAAAGCATTTAAAACTATATATAAAAAAAGAAACTGTTACACCTTTGATCACTTTGACTTCCTGCAAACGATGGAGACGTGTCCCCCCTCCCAAAAAAAGGATCAAGGTTCATAAGGTTTATAAATATGATGAGGGTTGAAAGCAAATTCCACATTAATATGAACAGAAGAGATGATTTGGGTCCAATACATGTTAACACTTTCAGTGAAAAATGAAAACCCTAGAAGAAGAAAAAAGAAAAACAGTATTCACTCCAACTAAGGATCTGCTTAGTCTCAAAGCTGTAAAGACCATACTGGTGGTTTGCCGTCTTTTTTTTTTTAAGCCCGCTTGCACATTTTTTACATTATTGAGGACCATTTTCCAAAACATACAATGAGACTTTAGGCCTACTTTTCAGCAGCTACTGGTTTCTTTGACCGAAACACGCTATGACAATTTTTGCTAAATCTAACCAGTTTTTGAACATAAGCTACGACAGTCTCATTATAATATGATCCTGCAGCAGGGACCACTTTCAAACTCTCCTTGCTGGTGCATTCAATGATTTTAAACATTCAGGAATTAAAGAGGCGCCTAGTGATTTAGCATTGCACTTCCATAAAGTTGGGGGTCTAAAGAGACAGATTTAAAAAATGTATTAAAATCATAGCAGCAGTGAGCAGGACATCCTGTCTTTGAGTCCTTAGTATGGTTCAAGCTCCAAAAACACCAGATCCAACACTTTTTTTGGACATTATTTCACAACTGCACTGAAAACTGTTTGCGTTGAGTTTTGTGTTGATTTTAAGTGTAAAATCAATGGGGTGCCCCTTTAATATGTAGCTGCCAAAAAAAACATTGTTGATGAGCAACCTTGTACATTTACACACTTGTGAATATGTAGTTTATGGGTTAAAACATGCAACCACCAGTATGAGGCTTCAAGTCTTCCTGGACTGTATATAATGTATACACAGCACAGATATAAAATGAACCGGTCCCAAATCACAGACATGAGGAGTGATCTGTCCAGACCTGGAGCTGATCTTACATACCGGATCAGCTGCCACCAATTCTCCTGCATCAAACTCCTTGCTGTATTTCCAGGTGATGAGGTGTAAGGCACTGAGAGCGCCTCATGATAGTGCAATGGTCAGCTGTTCCCTGTACCTTTGCTCTCAAAAACACACAAAGAAAAAACTCCTGAACAGGGCCTGGTTTCCAAAAAGGGATCTATTCCTTCAAAACCCAGTGGAACCGCTCTGGGGAAACTGGGTAAGACAAGCTCCTGCATCATGCCAGCGGTGTTTGGGAAAACTAATCAAGAAAAATAACAGGCCATGGAGCGATGAAACAGATACAACAAGAGCTGAGAGCGATGGAAGTGACCCTGTGTGTACAGTAAATATGCACTTCCAAAGAAAAAGTAGAAATAGAAATTATATAAAAACATCTTTGAATTGTCATCTGACACAACAAAACCCTACTTTGGTAAAGCAGTATTTAACTGCACCATCACTATATAAAGCTGATTATCGCATTCAATGGATAAAATGAAACAGATGTGACACATCATTATTTTGTTTTTTTTTTTTGAGAGTGGAAGCAGTGGGAGATGCAAAAGGTTTGATTGTGTAATACGGACCACTTATATACTGCTCAAAAAAATTAAAGGGAACACTAAAATAACACATCCTAGATCTGAATGAATGAAATATTCTTATTAAATACTTTGTTCTTTACATAGTTGAATGTGCTGACAACAAAATCACACAAAAATTATCAATGGAAATCAAATTTATTAACCCATGGAGGTCTGGATTTGGAGTCACACTCAAAATTAAAGTGGAAAAACACACTACAGGCTGATCCAACTTTGATGTAATGTCCTTAAAACAAGTCAAAATGAGGCTCAGTAGTGTGTGTGGCCTCCACGTGCCTGTATGACCTCCCTACAACGCCTGGGCATGCTCCTGATGAGGTGGCGGATGGTCTCCTGAGGGATCTCCTCCCAGACCTGGACTAAAGCATCCGCCAACTCCTGGACAGTCTGTGGTGCAACGTGGCGTTGGTGGATGGAGCGAGACATGATGTCCCAGATGTGCTCAATTGGATTCAGGTCTGGGGAACGGGCGGGCCAGTCCATAGCATCAATGCCTTCGTCTTGCAGGAACTGCTGACACACTCCAGCCACATGAGGTCTAGCATTGTCTTGCATTAGGAGGAACCCAGGGCCAACCGCACCAGCATATGGTCTCACAAGGGGTCTGAGGATCTCATCTCGGTACCTAATGGCAGTCAGGCTACCTCTGGCGAGCACATGGAGGGCTGTGCGGCCCCCCAAAGAAATGCCACCCCACACCATTACTGACCCACTGCCAAACCGGTCATGCTGGAGGATGTTGCAGGCAGCAGAACGTTCTCCACGGCGTCTCCAGACTCTGTCACGTCTGTCACATGTGCTCAGTGTGAACCTGCTTTCATCTGTGAAGAGCACAGGCGCGCAAGTGGCGAATTTGCCTAATTGCCAATCTTGTGTGTTCTCTGGCAAATGCCAAACGTCCTGCACGGTGTTGGGCTGTAAGCACAACCCCCACCTGTGGACGTCGGGCCCTCATACCACCCTCATGGAGTCTGTTTCTGACCATTTGAGCAGACACATGCACATTTGTGGCCTGCTGGAGGTCATTTTGCAGGGCTCTGGCAGTGCTCCTCCTGTTCCTCCTTGCACAAAGGCGGAGGTAGCGGTCCTGCTGCTGGGTTGTTGCCCTCCTACGGCCTCCTCCACATCTCCTGATGTACTGGCCTGTCTCCTGGTAGCGCCTCCATGCTCTGGACACTACGCTGACAGACACAGCAAACCTTCTTGCCACAGCTCGCATTGATGTGCCATCCTGGATGAGCTGCACTACCTGAGCCACTTGTGTGGGTTGTAGACTCCTGTCTCATGCTACCACTAGAGTGAAAGCACCGCCAGCATTCAAAAGTGACCAAAACATCAGCCAGAAAGCATAGGAACTGAGAAGTGGTCTGTGGTCACCACCTGCAGAACCACTCCTTTATTGGGGGTGTCTTGCTAATTGCCTATAATTTCCACCTGTTGTCTATTCCATTTGCACAACAGCATGTGAAATTGATTGTCAATCAGTGTTGCTTCCTAAGTGGACAGTTTGATTTCACAGAAGTGTGATTGAGTTGGAGTTACATTCGTGTTGTTTAAGTGTTCCCTTTATTTTTTTGAGCAGTGTATATTAATGCAGTGGTGAAATAATGAAAAACTCGTCCGCAAAGTGCAAAGACCTGATCAGAACATGTGATGCTGCTTTGTAATTGTCATGTGATTATGACCTAACACATGATTTAAAGAAATCTGTCCCCATTATCAAAAAAGAGCATGCGCACTGTGTTAACACAAGATGCATAAAGCACAAAAATAAAGGGCTGCCGACTGACATTTAACACTGAGCCAATTCAAAATAGATCCAGCAATGGATTTAATCACAGCACTGCTTCTGCCACAAACTTAAACGATGATGCAGTCTCTCAGGAAGCACATGGTGGTGAATTAAAAAAGAAACATAAATTCAAACTTTTGGGTTTTCTCAGAACAAAAACAGAAAGCAGGCCTGCCTGTCACTAATAACTCTGGGACCTTGTAACAAAATAAATAATTAAAATGAACCTACAACCAAAAATATATATATTTATATTCTACAATCCAAGATTTCACCATTTACTGAAGAACAAGAAAATGTGCAGCAACGGGAGGAAAATGGGAAAAGGGATGTGACGTACAGAGCCTGCCTCTGTTGACCGGAGAAGGACGTGTGTGATGAAGTGATGAAGACAGTACCTTGACATGAACGTACAGAGAGGAAGAGGGATTTACAAAAACACAAGGAGGTGAGAGAGATGCAGTGTCTGAATTCTTACGTTAAGTTTTCAATACTATTTAGTGAAGGAATATAGCTAAATTCGTTACTAAAAACAAACAGATTTAGAGTTTTAATCAAAAACAAAACACTTTTAAATAATTTATCTGTGTTACTCTTTAATGTCTCTCTTTCTGGTGGCCTGTCACAGAGAGATGAGTGACAATCCAGATAACACAAAAACACACACACGCAGACTTCAACAGACATCAGAGTGAACCTGGCTTATAGAGTTACCGATTTAATTACCTTACAGACCGCAGAGGAAAATATCTGTATATTAGTAAAACACTGGAAGGTTAGTGTCTTAAAGTGAGACACCAGTCTGTGTGACCCTCGCTAATTTATCTACTTTCATCTGGCTTGGCAAGTGTTAATTTGGACCCATGACAGTAAAAAAGTGAGTGAATCAGTGAATGGACGAATGGCAGGAGGGGGATGGGGGTCAGGAGGGGGGGTTGCTGCTGCCGCTCATTAAAAAGCACAGTAAAAATCTTTGATATTTACACTGAGTAAAGTGAATACATTCAGGCAGCAAAAGGAGAGGATGCCCTCTTCCCTGTACGAGGTACGTTTGGCACTGCTAATACTCAACCCAGCCCCGAAAGCTCTCCGTTACGTTCCTCTGTCCCTTCATCCTCTTATCTGCACATCAGGGTGTCACCTCAGCTCTTGCTGTTCATTCATGTGATACTTGGGGGGTTGAAGTGGTAAACGTTGAAGGGTGGGGCCGGCAGAGCTCTCCTGTGACTGTCTCTTGATGAGACAGGGACCAGACAGATCCAGTCCTCCACATGCCCCCCCCCTCCACCCAGCACTGCTTCAATCAGCAGGAGTCTTTGGTTCAGAAGGCACATGTCTGCAGCTCTCCACAGAAACCTTTTTTTTTTTTAAATAATCTCCTGTGATATGAAAACCCAAAGAGTGTGCAGGCCACCCGGATTCTAAAAGGCTCTTTTCTCCCAGAGTCGATCCGTTTCCCTGCTTCCTGTTTTGTGGTCCTTTGGGAGAGGCCGAAGGAGACTGTGGGTGGGTGTAAACTCAGATACCACTGGTCAGGTCTGTGATGACGTTGGCCTTCACTAGCTTGCGGAGGAACTCCTTCTCCTTGGATATGTTGTGCGTCCACGACTGTGGGAGAATCAGAAGACATAATGAGCCTTGATCATTGTGAGAATACATCTACGAGAGTGTTCAAGAGCACTTACTCCAAAGGCACTGAGCTACACTGCACTGAAACCTGTAGGTTAGTTTAGGATTTTCATATTCCCAGTGTCTGCACGTGTGGGTGTTCATGTGTAAAGCCTCGCTGGGTCAGTTTTCCTCCCTGCTGTGCTATGAGGATTCAGTCCAGTGGGCCAAGATGTAACCAGAGCCAGCAGTTCCTGTGTGGTGCTTTGAGATGCAGAGGACTAAAGGAGCAGAGAGCCAGAGAGAAGATGAAGGAGGCAAAGGGTGGAGGAACAAACACACAGGAGGGAATAGGAGGAAGAAAAAAGTGGAGGGCTAAAGGAGGTTGGGCCCTGCAGCTGCCTCTGGTTTCCGACTCTCCTACGGGCTCTAGGTCTGTCTGGGTCAGACCTCCTACCACTATGTGATGGGTCGCAGCAGGACCAAGAGGAACAATGAGCCAATGAGCCAGTTTTAATGGAAAGTAACCTAAGAAACAGAGCTGTGAGGTTTTAAGTCTGACTGAAGTGCATCTATAACAATCATCTTAAAAGTATCTTTAAAATGCATTATTGAAAGGAAAAAAGGCATTTAGAGATACAATTTAGCCTCCAAACTTTTTGGGATGGCAGGCTGATGTTTGATTGACAGCTGGGTCACCACCAGCCAATGACAGAACAGTGATTGTGAACAGTGAAATTTGATGACATATTTCTCTGCCTCCAAAGAAGTGAGGTCGATGAGAGCAGCATGAGTAAAGTTGTGAGCTGTAAAACCAAAACATTAATTAAAAAAAAAAAAACACAAAAAGCTCCATCAAGCTGATGTGACCTGCAGAGCCGAGCAATAACCATTTGTGTTTTTCACATAAATGTAGTCACTTGATCTATTGTGAATATAAATGTATTGATCATAGCAGTTTTAACTAAAGTTGTTCATCAGTTAGTTAGATTTATTTTGAGATAACAGAATTGAGGTAAAGTTTCATTCATCACAGCAGATGACCTCAGTCAAACTGTCATAAACTGAAGTTTATGTATGTGTCATTTATTATCACTTTTTGTGGATCTTGCCTTAGTTACATTACTTTCCTGGAACTTTAAAACACCACCCAGATGGAAAATAGGCTCTTTCTCCAAAGCAGTGGAATAATACATGGATAATTTCACAGCTCAGCAGCCGTGCGGTTCCAGAAAATCAAAACAACCCCAGGGAGCAGCGGTGGTTAAGAGTTCCAAACAAAAAAGCCCAAAGTATTCCCATTAATTAACCATGTGTGGCAGATGATGACAATGTTGATGAAGATGATGATAATAAATGCCAAAGGTTCACTTGGAGTTTAGACAAAGGTTATCATCATACTGAGCTCATGGTTTACGCACGTCAGCACGCGGGTGACATCTTTGATTCCACTGGGCTTCAGTGTAAACATCATGAGGAAGACTTAACTGATGGAGGAGAACGATCTGTCACAAGGGCATTTAGAAAGTGATTGTTCAAACAGTTAGTGTATTGATACAGTGACTGATGAAAGACCAGTGACACTTCAATCTGGGTAAGTTACTAATGTAATCTTTTGATGTTTTCTGTTCTTCAGTTTTTGTTTTCATTTCATTTTTTATTTTGGTTCAGTGTTACTTTGTTTATACTTTTATGTCCTCAGTTCTTCAAAGGTAAGGACCTTGTATTGTATAAGGTCAAACTATGCATTTCATTACGACTTGAAAAGCTAAATCAAATACACTAATTAGCACAGATATATAAAAACACAGCAGAATGTATTTTACTTACACATATTATACCTTCACTACTTACAGTTTACAACATTATACAGAGCAGTTCAAGGTGTTGATCAGCTTGATAAAATTGAATTAGTGCAACTTCACACATTTTGCCAATAGTTACATCTTTGGATGCAAACACAAAAGCTGAGAGAAGTTCAGTTCATGCACAGTTCTTAGACTAATATTACCATCAGACTACATAGTGAATTCTTTGTAGTGAATGTATTTTGGCTGTTGGCCAGTTCACCCCTCCCTCTCTCAAACCCACAGGAGTGGTGGTCCCTCCTCATCAAAGATTACAGTTATTCGTTTCTTCAGTTATTCTTCAGTGGCCGGAGCGGGTAGAGAGAAGCCAGAAAATATTGTTCTATTATTACAGTGCCAGATTCCATTTAAAAGTCTGGTCATTTAAGATCGCCTTGATCATTTACAAAACATGGCAAGTAGTACAAAACAGAGACTTTTAGGTCTTGATGAGCTCTCAGTGAAACGCATCGATCATTCTTGAGAGGAAATAAGTGCTCAGGTGTTCGGTAACTCACGTCTTTAATGGCGGACATCTTGACAGTCTCGTAGTAGTGCAGAGGCGCGTGGGGCATGTTCATGTCGTAGCCAAAACCAGCCACTGCCACCTCGTCACAGTTATGCAGCGCCATCGTTATGGCAACTGTTCCTAAAGTTGGAATGTTCTGTGGTGAAAGCAGAGATCAGACTGTCAGAATATCACAGTGCAAACACACAAATAACACAGGAATTTATATGGGAAGGAAACGTGCAGTAGCATGGTTTTAAGACAGTTTTGAAGCAGATCATGGATTTTGACAGTAGTTCCGAGACATGTGTCCACTCCTTCTCATGTATCTGCTTCCCTCCTTGCCTCGTACCTCTGTCTTTGTTCTGTTCCACTGCTGCTAAGTGACTTTGAGCACTTGGTGATTAACTATTACCTTTAAGACGCGACCCCTGCTACGACACAGTGATCTACAGGGTTGAACTGTGCTTCCTAACCGCCTTGGGCTGCCAGAGATCTGGGGGGGGGGGAGTAGAGGGGCTGTGTGTGCGTGTGTGTGTGTGTGTGTGTGTGTGTGAGACTGTATGTTGACGTTGCAGGATTGGGGGTGGGGGGGGGGGGAGAAGAAAGAGTGGAGGGAGGACCCCATTGAAATCATTACCCTGATTTGCAGCCCTCAGGGTAGGTGGAGCTGAACCAGCAGCTGGCCAGCCCCCTACTGCGTGGTCTAATGCAGATTAATTTACACACACACACACACACACACACACACACACACACACACACACTCTACATAAACACTAGTATAACAAATAGACCTCCTCATTAATTTCCACATACATAAACATAAACTCCTATGGTCAGGAGAGGCAGGAGAGTGTTCCAGGGAAAGAATGTGCCAAATCATACAGCTCTGCCGCATGTATTGTATGAGACAGTGCTGCAAACACCGGGGCACAAACACAAATGTGCGCGTACACAAAATGACCAACATACACACACAGAGGCCAGATGCCCACATGTTGAACACATGTTGCAGAGTGGAGTTCATGCAGGGGTGTTCTGGTGGTCCCAGAGGGCAGAGTTACGGTGATACACTCCTCATGTCCCCTCCAATTTTTTAACCTTGTTCCCCTCTACTTACCAACAAAACACACATACACCACTCAATGATACACTCATACAAACAAACAGTCTTGTTTATACGCAACCACATACATATACACAGCAGACAGATTTGATTTTAAATCCTCCAGGATCATTACTTTATGTTTTTCTGTTCTGTACTGCAGTTGTTGATGTTGTCTGGTCTGACCTGAAGCAGCAGTCTCAAGCCCAGAGAAACATGACTCATGAGCAAAGTGCATACATCAACTTCTATCACCGAACAAAAACAATAGAGTACTGCGTAGTGGAATTCAGACTGGAGTCATAGCTGGTATTCAATACTGCAGCAAAGTCAACAATGAGAAATTGTTTGGCATTTCCTTTTAATGTATTTTCTTTCTCTTTTGAAAAATGGTGGAGGTAAGCTGCCATTCTGAGGTAAAGAACCCTCATGGAAGCCTTCAAAACAAAATACAAATACAAATACACTTCAGTAACATACAACTGAAGAGCAGATCATACACAACTTTGCAAGTGAAATGTACTTTTTGTCTTCATCTTTCCAAAGCTTTGGTACAACTGTTCCCCAGCTAAAGCTCCTGTTACAAGAATGACAGCATAATTCATTAAAATAAGGCAGAAGGCCTTAAATGACTCCAGAAAAAGCACATTATGTAACATTTGTATTGTGTCTTCCATCAATTATTTTAAAAGACAACTGTGCAATATGGGGCAGAGTGCTGTTGTCATCTACCCGCGCCTTCAGTGTGGTCGTACTAATAATAATAATAATAATTTCAGTTTTGAAATATAGTGACCACATATTGCCTCTATCGACTCAAACAGCATTCAGATTTCTCACTTAATTTCTTTCCCTTCAAAAACACAATCTAATTGCTGGGTATGTGCCTTTTTTAGATTTTGGCACATTGGTTAGCAGCTCTCAGTCACTAATGAAGTCACTTTTTTCTCTTTATGTGCATATCCTTGACTCATATTTCCACAAAAATGTGAAAATTATAAACACATTTATGTCTTCATTTGTCTTACCCCTTTGCCCATGAGGCCACTGTTGAAGGGGAGGCCTATGAACTGGAAAGCGGCCTCCTGGATGAAGTAGGGATTGAGGATTCTGATCTGGGCTGGCTCCCGAGGCACATGGTGGGCCACCGACTTCCAAAAACCCTCCGTGCCCCTCTGAGGTATCGGCGAGGAAATGGGCAGGAACAGAGACAAAAAGAGAGGAAGAAAAACAGAAAATGGTGCATTAGTAGTTTTCAACACTGCACTGCTTTTTATCTTTGCGAGGCCAAAGTCATGCGCATAAAAGTCAAAACTGACATGCACATGATGACACCTCCCCGGTGGACAGCCAACTGCAATTTAGCAACCCAACATCAAAGTGAGATTATCGTCTGTAACACTGACATAAAACACAGGAGCCAACCAGGAGCCGACCAGAAGCCAGACCCCTACTGGCGCTGATTAGGGAAATGGCTTTTGGGCCTTTTTAATGGATGAAGTCAGGGTGAGGGGCTCGCAGGGCATCAGTAATTACAACCTGTGGGTGAGGGGTGCTACTTCCCTGGACTGATTTACCATCATTACTCATTTCATTGGTTGTAGGGAAGGGAAGGTTCTTCACAACATTTTGCTGAGATATAAATTTATTACATGCATTTGTCTCAGTTTTAAGAAACACAATTATTCCAAATGCATTTTAACAGAAATTTGAAAGTTTTTCAAAGAAACAGCAGATACAAGCAAACATTCACTCTGTCCCTTTCCCTATAAAAAAATAATATTAAAATTAGATGTTTAGCTCATTGAATATTTTCCATGTAACTCAAAACCAGATAATAGAGAGAAAATGATAAGGGTAATGAGAATGACAATGATAAGGATGAAAACATTTTTCCTTTCCATTGCTGGATCGACCATTTCCACCGCCCCCCAAGATCATAATACTTCTCCCCGACTCTCCATTCAGAAAAGACTGCTGTCTGAAAAAAACTTTGCTCCTGTGCTCCTGACAGAATAGCTACTCATTCAGTGGCGGTGTTTAGTCAGACACGATGAAGGAGTTAGGGTTAGGGTTTATGCTTTAAAATGTATGTACTGATAAAATGGATAACTTTGTGGGTAAGTGGTCAAGTCAACATTTAGTATCAGAGTATCTCATCACCATCCAAGGTTAAACATGGCATTTAAAAGGAAATGGTTCCATTCACACCTTGAGCTGAGCGTTCTGCTACACCTCAGGCCTTTTTACACAATGCAATCATCATCAGTTGCTAGGGCAACCTGTCAGACAGGCTGGCAGACACATCTGAATAATATTATGTAACTCTGGAGAAATGCACTTCTTAATCTCACTCATACAGGAGCAGCCACTGAATATTAGCCATTGCATATTACAAAACTGAGAAACACATGTCAGAAAATGCACATTTAAATTATTTATACCTCCTGCAAATAAAAAACTATTTTGACCCTAACCTTCCTTAACAAAATCTAACAAAAAAGTTCCTTACTTCAAATGTTCAACTCAACGATCATTCAACGAACTAGCAGTGCGTGATTGACTTGACTGACAGTGTGACTTCCTAAAAGGCATGAAGCCAATAGGGTCAGCAGATGTAAATGGGAATCACCTGTTCAAATAGTCGCGCACCCGCCCGGCCGCCTTTGATACAGCATGCATGCACTGTGTGTGACTGTGTGTGTATGTGTTTGTGTGTGTTGGCAGAGGCAGTAGCAACAAGTCTGCTGGCTTTGTAGCTTCAACAGTGGCGGCTCTTTCTGAACGTGAGCCCAGCTCTGTGCCTTCGGCAAGCTGCAACAGGAACAGCAGCTCATCTCTCCTGTCAACACAGGTTGTGTTTGCCAGGAATCTATTTAGCGGCGCTGTTTGGATGTGTGCGCGTCTGTGTATGCTGAATAAAGAGAGTGATGCATTTTTTTCTTTATTCTAGGAAAGAGAGAGGCTAATGACACACAACACACACCCCTCACTTTACACTGTAGTGACCCGACGTGTACATAGACACAAATGTCATGGGGTGGGGATCTCTTTGAAGATATTCAGACAACTGGCAAAGTACAGATGGCTTTGAGAAATGTAAGAGCAATTAGTATGTAAGGATTCAGGACTGTCAGCAGGGAGGGGGGTTCAGGGTACTGTTATCAGCTCAGGAATGTGGGAATTTGTTTACATTAAAAGAAGAGTTTTATTTCACTAATCTCACTGGTTAATTAAAAGGTTAACGCAAACTTTCATGAGCAATAGTGGTGATTTAAGTGGTATTCAAAGCAAATAGCTTGCAGGGAACAAGATGTGGCTTCATCTGTGTACTGACTGCTAACCTCTGTTTGAGTGTGGCTGGTGGCTGCTGAGCTAGTGATGTATGACCACGGACAGAACAGGAAGCTGCACCGTGATGCTACTCCACTTACTTGCCAAGCAACGACACACATGGTGAAAGGTGACGAGTATATAACTCGGGCTGTGGTCAGAGCGGAAATGGCTGTTTCCCTTCTCCTGCAACAGCTTTATAGTTAAATTGGTTTGGATTGTTAGATTTAAGTGTGTGCACAGGACTGTGCACTCCAATAAAGCACCTGTTAAAACAACCCTGAACTGAGAGAGTTAATTGTTTGCATGGATATGGACGGTAGAGAGGTCGATGTCCTGGGAAAGATATAATTCCACTACAAGTAAAAACTTGTTGGCTTTCACTGCCCCTCAACCAGTCTCAACCAAATTTGTCTAATCTGCAATAAAGCGACCTCATATCTGAGTGGCCAGTGGTCATCTGCCACAACAGCAGCAGTATTTGCTAAGAAAGAAAGAAGAGTAAACAGTTTTCCATGCAAAGTAAGTAAGTTGTACACGTACATAAGTGAAAAGACATTTTCAACACTGGTGAATCTGTCGCAACACTAAAATATTAATTGATACAGATCATATTTATTGTATTGATTTGTTGAAGAGTGTGTAAATGTGTTCCACTTTTATTGCTTTGCTTTGAGTGTTACTAAAGGAGGTACCGTTAATGTATCACAGACAGCAGACTAATGCCATAAAAGCATTCCGCTTCTATATGTTAGTGTTGTCAATCGCAACAGCAGCTTTGAAGCATATTTGTCTTGTGATTTCACAGCTGTAGGAAAATAACAGCTATACAAACCATCACCAAAGGAGCATAAAGCACAGGATTAGAGCAAGACAATGTCAGGAGGAGAGTCAATGTGAGGAGAGGACCAACTATAAGCCAGGACAAGCGCAGGATCAAACGGATGGAAAAAGTGATGTGGACTGAGTGATAACAAAATGGAAAATGTACAACTCTCTGAAAATGCAAAATTGCCTGCCTCCTCTCAAGTTTCTGCACTCAAAACAACTAGGCGTAATAAAGGTCATGTACAAAGCTGCTGAAAATATAAGAAAAGTAACTATTTAACTTGTAAAGATTTAACTTGTGCTGAGCATAAATATGATGACATTCATCCTTTTCAGTTGCATAAAACTGGGCGGGTGGGGGGGGGACTTACACAAATGCAAAATGCCAAAATAAGAAACATGGTTGGTTTAGAGCCTCGACTTATCCAACATTGCGTTTATGGTTTTCAGTGTGGTTTGGTTTCAGTGAGCCCAATGAAACTCAACTCACCTTTAAACTAAAATGTCTCTGAATGTACTGAATGAAGCAGACAGTTTATAGTACCAGAGAGGCCGAGTAAAGAAATGTGGAGCACTGCACAGAACTGTAATATGAGGGGAAACGGAAGAACAAAACATTTAACATCTGCTGGGCTACTAAGGGTGGCTTTAAAGCTCCTCAGTGTAAACAAACACAAACAAGCCTCAGCTTTCTGTCGGCCACAGGTAGTAACCAGAAACAGTACATGTTTGAATGATGTATCCTTCACAATTATCTCATAATACAGCTGGAATGACACAGACGTCCTTCCTTCCTTGATAGGCAGCTATCGTTGGATCTATCTGTTACCGACGGTCTGAGGATGTGGTGGTGTTTGATGTTTATGGGGAGGACGACTCAAATGAGGTGGACTGGATTCCAGAAGGTAGACCTCGAGCAATTTAGAAACACAAACGGCGGCTCTGAACTGCCAACAATCACAATTAAAGTTGTCTGGAGGTCATTAGCACTGTGTACATGTTGGACCTTTAAGTTTACAAGTTGCAGTGTCTCACCGCATAAGTGCTCCGCTGAAGAGGAACCATTTCAGAAAGAATGTTTGAAAGGAGAGAGTTTTTTTCCAAAGTTGGTGGTAAACACAGAGGTGCGCAGCAGGGGACGACCGATTCTAAAATCCAGAGTGGCAAAACTCTGTACGGCTTCGGTTATTTTATTCCTTTTTTGTTAGCCAGGAATCTGAAGCATTTTCCCCCAATTTGCCTTTGCTTTTCTTGACACATGCCAAGACCTCTGCCCTCATTGAGGTCACGGCGGTTTCTCTTTTCTCTTTTGGGTTATCCAGTGTGTGAAACCCTCGTCTCCACACTCCCATGACGGCAAATGTGAAAACAGTGCCAACACTTGACAGAACTGTGACCCTGCAGAATGGTCTCTGGGCAAAAAGAGGTTGCTGCTTTGGCCCACTGACAGGACTGAGCTGGTATCCTGCTAAAGAAAAAAAACAAGTCAGTCCTCCTGGTGACCTATTCTAACATGTCAAAGCCCTCCTTCAAATCGCATAAATACTTAATTACCCAACATCCACTGCATCAGACCACACCACTTAAAAAGGAGTACAGGTCTGAGTGTTAATCACTACAGGCTAGGTAGGTGACTCATTTTTGAAACACAACACTCATGGTAATCAGTGACATCCGGACCCTATGTTAGTCACTTGGTTCATGTTCAAAATCCATGTTTACAAGTATGTAAATGTTTATGAATGCATGTATGCATGCTACTTTGGGCTTCTGAACAGATGTTGGGGCTTTAAAAAAAAAAGAGCCATATAGCTGTTATTTCTGTCCCACAGTGCATCAGTGATAAAGTTACAATACATGTTTTAGAATGAAATGATTAAAAATTGGACAATCTGGGTGTTAAATAGAGGATTAACAATAGGAAGTGTTTCGTAACAATATTCTAACAGGAAGCTGTTCATTTGGAAATTTGTCGGTGATGTGAAGCAACTGGCTATTTTGGTAATTCCTCTCACACTTGATTTCTGGAATTGCTTAAGAGATGTGCAATGTTTTTAAAATATTGGCTACGTTACAGTATTTTCATATCTCTAAATAGGAGCCCTTGGCTGTATTTCTATTAAAGGAGAAGTGCTCTCTTTCTCAAATTGTCTCCATCCATCATTTATCTCTTTGGCCTGTAGAGAGCGGAGAGGGTTCCTGTAAACAAACAGGAGAGATAGAACACCGACACTCCACCTTCGAACCCCGTGTTTACCACCGGCTGTATATCCTTCGCTGGCTCTGTTTGAAAATATCCCCGCATATACAAACAACTGCGGCCGTATGTGCCTGAACTGTGCGCACACGAGCCATGAATGCGCGTTTTACTGGACACACACAAAAAAAATTAAAATAGGGGGGATTCCACAATCATGGAAATCATGTTTGAGCAGAATTGTAAACAGTGTGTGGCTGGGCAATCAACCAGGCCGCTGCGTATGTGGGGTCAGACTTTAAAGCAGAGTGACAGAGCCGTAATCACGTAGACCTGCGGTAATGAGGGATTAGTGAAGCTGGAAGCTGAGTGATGCTGCAGCACTGTAAATGTATTTGTAGTAGAGAGCTTCACTGATCTAAAATGTGAGACACATTCAGGATACGGTGACTGCAAGCTTAAGATCTGATCAGGACCAAGGTCACGTTCGTGAATCTTCGTTTTACCTTGAAGCATATGAGTCTGTGTGTGTGTGAGTGAGTGTGTGACAGTGAGTGGGAGTTTGTGTGCGTGCTTGCAAGAGTGTACAAAACACTAAATAACAGATTGTGAAATTGCCTCGCTAATTTGTATTCTGTTCAACCATCCAAGACAGCGCTGTAGGCATTTGAAAAGCCACAATACCGGCAGGATAGTCAAGCACGCTGACAACTGGCTTGATGAGTCACTTGCGGCTGCACAACAACTGCACACCACCCACTAACCTTTCAAAGGAGAAAGAGAAATACACTTTCTTTCATAACCGCAGATGCGGAGTGAAAAGGCTTTGCATCCCTTCCAGCTGTGAGTGTGCAGGTCACACAAAGAGATCCACTGGTGGACCAACAGATGTAAAAGCTCCCAAAGGACAACTCTCCCCAAGATACATTATATCTAAATGGACTAAATGGATAAAGCGAAGGGTAGGGTGGCTTTCTACTTCTGATGACTTCTTACTGCATATCCAAAAGTATGTGGTATCATGCTCAACTAAATGTCTTTAAAAGTTGCTCTTTATTGATTTAATAACTGTTGTCTAGTAAGCAGTGGGAAAAAGGGTTCACAGAAGGCGCATGTATATGCACACATAAATGCCTCTTACTGTTTATGTTTCCAGTGTATATATTGGGTGCTGGTCTGATAAAGTGACAGTAGGATAATAGTCTTTTAACAGCACTTCAGTTTGTTTCATGTTCTTGCTAAGGATTAAAATGCAATTACATAGGAGTCAGATATTGTTACCCAGTAATGTGTACTTTCTTAAAAAGGTCATTATTTCAGCTTCTGTAAAATCTACATCAAAACAAACCGAATGGCTTATATATTTGTGTATTATGTCCTGATCTGTTCAGAATTAAAATCAGTAATGGGCATGATGTGTATAATGAATTAAGACTGAGTTAGCTCTTTTAGTATCATTTAAAATCACCTGCTAAATAACATGGATATAAAGAAGGGGGCATTCAGTAGTCATAAAACCTGCTGGGCAAAGTAACTTGCACTCCAACAAGAATCTAATAGCACAATAATGAGCACATGAAAGAGAAACACAGCCCATCACACCCATCATGCCCAAAATAGTTTGAAACAACTGACTGAGCAGCTGATGAACACTGCCGTTCATGGAGCATGGACTCACTCAGCTTTTTGTGGGATTATATTTGTACAATAGTAAATCAACTACTGAAAAAAGGACAATCCACAGGTCAAACATGGGTATTTGCCCATCTGTCAGTCCTCCTCTTCTATATTATCATCAAGGCTTTGACCAAAAAGATGCCGTTTTTTTTTTGTTCCCTGATTTTTAACCCATGAGAAACATTCTTCCTTCCTCAGCAGATCAAAGAGGGCTGAGTCGGATGCCAGGGGCCAGATCAATTATCCCAGGCAGCCATTTCCACTGTCCTCCCCTTCTGACACACCAGAAAAATCTGGGCCCTATCAAAGGCTGAAGGGGCCATCAGCCAGCCAAGCAGGCTATTTTCCTCCATTTTGCTTTACTGTTACCTTCCACTGCTCATTTTCTTTTCCCCAGCTATTATCCCTTTACCCTGTTATCCTTTCCACCCATCTTTTCTCCACTCTTTAAACCTTTAATCCAGCTTCACACCATTGCTCAGTTTCGCATTGCCACTATATGCCCTTTCCATTCCCTACTATAACAATAACGTTCTTTCCTCCTTATTTTTTCTTCCCCCCTCCCTCACTCATGACTCTACCATTTTGACAAATGTCACCTTGTAAAAAATCCAGCTGGCAGCTGCTCCTTTAAAGTCACATGGCTGTACTGGAAGTAAAGCAGGTTTCCTCAGTTCTGGGTTGCATGATTAGACAGAAGCATCCCTCATGTAGACTGAAGTTCAGATATTTGACCTGAGTACAATTTGTGCCTTTAAGGTTTATACTGGAAACTGAAATGCTGCTGTATGTTTTGCCCATTGCTACATCTTATGTACTGCAATTTCCTTTCCTTTATATCTAATAATGTGCAGTAATCTTTAAAAGTGCCTGGGAAACCGAATTATAATGGAGATATAGTAATTTAAAAGGCCATGCTTTGGAAAATGGTCAGCAATGATATAAAGTAATAAAGATTAGCAGCAAAGGGATTAAATCTGTAAAAACACTGGTATGTTCCTTTAAAATACGTCTAGTTTTATTTTAATGCCCCAGAAGAGCTTTTATTAAGTACTCCCACTGTCCTGGAGTTGAATGAAATCAATATAATCTCAAAAGAGTTACTAGAGTCCGTTCAACAAGAACAAAATGAAAGTGCTTATGAAAGCTTTTTTGGTGACAATGGATATAAAAAAGGACACTGGAGCCATTAAAAATGACCATCTGTCTAATACTGAGAAAGATAAGAGAAAGCCCATTCATTCTGACACTTGTGATTAAGAAGCTAATTCACAGTCTGTCTTTTCACTTGGAAATCAGAAGGTTCTGAAGGACAATGAAAATATTTGTTATCAGGTCAGTTAATTCATAATTATTAGCACAATGGAATAACAAGATAGGGACAACATAATTTGTTAGAAAATGACAATGTAGCGTGAAGAAAATGTTGCCAGAGACATAAAAAAAAATAGCCTGGGTGTTAGTTACTGGTTTTTCTTAACTGCCTTTTCCACATTAATCACTCATTAACTATCTAAAACATCCCCAGTATACTGTGGAAATTCATGCTGTCCTCTTAACCTCTTTATGACAACGGCTTACACTTGGGAGGAAGGAAGGAATGTACAGAATATGATCAGAGGTTAGACTCCTATGTTTTACTAAAAAAAAAAAAAACCCTCATAACTCAGAAATTCAGGCACATTTAGACACCCACAGAAGCAGAAATACTCTGCAGTGTAATGTGAAACAATCCTGAATGACATGCCTGATGAAACACACGCAAAACACAAGTGTTCTTTCACCATTTAACAATCAAATAAACTCAAATTCAAATCAAATTCTGAAAAGGTCAAAAGATTACTTTTAGTTTGCAGCAGGTGCAAATCTCAATTTGAAATTTTTGTATTTGAACACCCACTCTGCAAATCTGTCAGCTGTGAGTCGCCTCCTGGATGTGTGGGTGTGTGTTTAATGTGTTCTGTTCATCTTAACTTTCATGGCTGAATGATTAAAAAAAAAAAAAAACTTACCAGTTTCTCCTTGAATACCATCTGCCTTAGCCACTTGAAATCCAGTGGTTTGAAAGCAGAAAAAACAAAAAGTGAGTCTTGTTCATAGTTTTCAGTCTTCTGGATTGCTCCCTCTGGATAAGTGATCCTCATTGTGGTTTTGGTCCCGACATCTCTGGCATAACCACTTACAGGAGCTTCATTCAACCTGCCAGCACAAAAATAATCTCTTAGTGAGTGAGAGGTACCTGGAATATTTTTATTTACACTCTTATCTATATGCACTTTAATGAGGTATTCTTTAAATTAAGTTACATTAAATATCATGAATGGTATTCTTTCTGTCCTCTGGGTACAGTTTTGTCTTTAACATTATATAGTTTATACACAGTACAGTTGTTTTGAGCCACAGTTTATTCAGAGATTCATATTCATTTTTATATTTTATACATTAATTTTGGCATCATCTTACCTCACTACAACATCGTAGCCATCTATACGGGAGCCCAGAGACTTGTTGGACAGGATGCCCCCATTGCCCACAATAACGCATCTTCTACAGCTGAGACTGTCAGTGTAGGGGTCACAAGTTAAGTGATATTAACAAGTGGACAACAAAAACAGGCCTTCCTGTTGATGTGGGGAGTGGAGTAGCGACAATTACCTGTCAAGTTTCCCTCCAAGCCCGTAATTTTTCGTGGTAGTTAAAATGATGTCGATGATTCTCTCTGCAGAGAAAAAAAGAAAAATAAAGAACCACCTTGAGACTTAGACTTGACTTTATTGATCCACTTTGGGATGACTCCCTCAGGGAAATTTACAGTTTCCAGCAGCATACAGATAGAGAAGCACACAGATGAAAAATAAACAGTAAATACTTAAAATACAAAATATAAAATATAAAGAAAGGGAATAAAATACTATAAGTAAATATAAAGAGCTGAGTGTGGCCTTGTATGAAATAAGTTATGGCTTTATATGGTATAAGTTAAGAGTTATAAATTAAAATTATTGTACCATATGATGGGGTTATTGCACCAGAGGAAAAGTGTCCAATGTGTATGTGTGTGTTGTACAAGTAAATGTACAAGTGGCTACCACCCCTACTCTATGTCCTCCTCCCCCCTTGTGAGGAGTTGTAGAGTGTGATGGCATGATGGACAAAGGAGTTCTTGAGTCCTGTTGGTCCTGCACTTGGGAAGGAGCAGTCTTTCACTGAACAGGCTTGAGGGGACAGTTAAGGATACTTGAAGTTGTTACCTACACTGAAGTACACAATATTAATAATGTACTTCTTACAGGAACATAATAAATCTAAATACTTGTGTAGATATTTTTATTTTCCAGACCAGTTTGTGTATAAATACGTTATACATGTTATAATTGCTTAATAATTGCTTTCTTGGCAATGAATGGGAGAATGGATACAAACAACTGGTGTCAAATTCTCTACATCAAAGATATTATATCTCTAATTTGACAGGGAAATGCACCGCTATCGTTGGGGTCAGTCACTCTTTGTGAAGCAATGCATCAGATGAGGTGATGTTCTTTAATAATGAAAGTAAAATATTTGAAAATGCCAAAACTGAGGGAATTCCTCCATTTAAAACATTAACAAACTGCCACAGACGTCAACATACCACTAGAGATAAAGAAATCTAGGAGGTCTTAAGACAGTTGGAGGGAAGAACACTTCTCTCCGTTTATTCAGTCATAGATAAGGAGCAACCAATCAGCCCTCAGGTAGGGCGGTGATGGGGTTACGGAGGGAAAAAAGCTGTCGTGCTCCTGAGAGGAGTGAATCTGGGAGAGGCAGACATACAGGGCTCAGGATGGTATGCGTGTGTATGTAGAAACTCTCCCATAAAAGCACTCAGGGAGGAATGCTGTTTTCAAACAAGCACATTCTCCTGGTTAAGTGGGCGACGCTGAGCTCGTCTCCGTGCGTGGCCAGCACCCCTCTCTGATCGCAGGGTGAGAAACGGCGATGTTTAGCCATAGCGCACATTCCTGCCATGTTCTTCGGGGTATTCTGCTGGAGTCACGCTTCCAGCGTTAGATATGGCATACATTTCTCTCTCCTCCTGACCATTTTTAGACCTCTCATTCTTATAATTCATCTATCATAACATCCCAAATGCGTAGATTCCATTAGAGTTGCGCCTATTGTTGATCCACATTTGTACTAATGTGGAAGCACCATAGAAGGACTACTTGGATTTAACTACCATGATGACACTTAATCAGATTTCCTTTATTTGTGTCCCCCATGGAAAAGTCTCCCTGCATGACGTTGTTAAAATATGAGAGGCATTTTCATTGCCCTCTCTACTTCACCTAATATAATCATCCTATAGCACACAGTCTGCAAAGGGGGGCCAAGAGAAACAGCAAAAGTGAGAGTAAAGGGGAGAGTGGGAACAAGAGAGTTTAGACTAGGGCCTCGGAGCGGTTTGTAAGACACATTACAGCCCCATTCACCCTGGCTAACGATCCTAATGATTAACCTGCTGCGGAGAGGCGAGCCTAGCAGCGGCCCATTGTTTGGATGTGGTGTCGATGTCTGGCGTCAAGCATCACCCCGAGCGGCATAAACACAAGGCCGGGGACCACACCTGGATCCAAGCGGGTGAGAAGTGAAAAATCACAATGGGCGGGACTCTCTTCCAGAGGACGACATGGAAGCTAATTATTATAAGTACCCAGGGTAAACATTTCAGCGAAGTATGTCTTGTGGTGGAGCCAAAGATGGATGGCTGGAGGGCCAGACATTAGTCCAACATGGAACTTTTGAAATGACAAAAATCTTTAATGGTAACATAGATGACGGTCGGAAGCATCACCCAGCACGTAAACACAGACACGTTGTTGGGAAGAGCGTAGCCTAAACAGTGCAGAGAATAATGCGATGAGAGAATGGTATTTGTTAGGTCTGGATGTCAACATGGCTTTTGACCACAAAACTATGAAAGAAATTATTTGATTATTTGATTTGATCTTTTTAGCAGAATCATGTTTCCTCCTACCTATGTGTAAAGTTGCATAACACAGTGTGTGTGTGCCTTCGCTTGGTGGGTACAAACAAATGCATCCAGAGTTAAAACTTAATGGTCCAGTTATATAATTTTTCAATCTCGGTGCTACAAATAACACTCCGGTAGGTTCAATTCACAATCCTCTCCACGACCCTCAAATTAAATTTTTTTTTTTTAATAAATGTACTTATACACTTGTGCACCTGCTCGTGTCTCATATTACAAAGACATCTAAAGCATGATCACGTGACAGAGGCAGAGCTTGTGTAAACATCTTACTCTGGTTACGTTAATGCGATCATATTCATAATGAAACATTAGTGTAATCTGCACTTTGCAAAATTGACAGGTGATTCCTTTGAATGTGTATCATAAACAACTACTGTAGGAAATACTGCCCGTAGGCCTGTGTCAGTTAGCCAATCATTATAGATTCAGATTTTTAAAGCATAGTGCAGCTCTGGGCAAATGTGGGCACTTTGACGTGCACTACAACTGAGCTGATTATTTTGACTGATACTGCAATAGGAGTCATGACTTCAATGTAATTTAAAAAAAAAAAAAAATTTCACTGAATAAATATATAAGAGTTGGTGTGATTGTTGCTGTGGTTTTTGAGTCTGAGCCAAACAAGCATGTTTCATTATATCTGGAGAAAGTGATTTGTAGGCCGGGGCATCTCTATCTCTATCGATGCCACAGAGCTTCATTTATAATAGTCTGATGCAACACATTTTATTGATTTGGATATTGCACTTGTACTTGCACTGTCATATTGCAATGTCGATAAAATTTTAATGAATTGTTCTGCCCTACAAATAATGCCCACTGCAACTTCCCAGGCTCCAAGATGATGTTATCCAGTGTCTTTTCCAAAAACTCAAAGATATACAGTTTACAATGAAATATGAAAACAATCTATAACCAGACTGTAACAAAAGGAAACTCAGAAACTAAATAAGACAATTTTTCATACAAAACTTGCATAATATAATTGACCATTCAGAGACTGTCATCCTGCACTGTTTGAGAGGTTTCTGTGAGACCAAATCAACATAGCTTTACTGTTCTCAGGATATGGTTGATGTGTGCAAAAGATACCTCTGCAGAATAAAAAGTAAAAATAAAACTCCCGCCTACCACCACCACTCTATGTTCCTAATTTGGAATCCTTTGTGGCGCTCTATTCAAGATCCACACGTATCATCTCTCCACATGAGTACCACTAAAAGGGAAACCCCACTGCCATCGCAGTCCGTGGAGAAAACAGAAACCAGGTGTGACACTCACACAGGGAGTGCTCCTTTGATTCGACTAAGACAGTGTGAGTGTGTGTGTGTGTGTGTTCATATGACAGCGGAGAACTTGCCAGAGCATAAAGGTAACATTCACTGTACCCTCTGCATGTGAGTATTGGAAAATATGTGACAGAGCATGTCACTGAATCCAGGTTAATGTTATCTCTTCACTTCCCATGGCACTGTGTACTGGTTTGATATCTGAAGCGCTGGAGTGTGTTAAGGTCAGGGAACAAGTACAAGTGTGTGTGGAAACATTAAAGTTTGAGTGTTGGGAGACATGAGTGCCCTGGTCCAAAAATAGAATTAATCTTGCTAGCAAAAGCACTTCTCTGATGGTCGTTACTATGACAAACAAACAAGCCTTCGCTGCACTGCTGGTAAATAAATGACAAGAAAATACGTAGATATTATCATTCAGTGTCAAATCCACTTTTCAATTCTGAATCCTTTCGAAAACCTGATCAAACCTCTGCTACCTTTCAACAGTTGCAAGAATGGAAAGGCTAAAATAACAACAGCTTTCAGATGTCTAATCTGTCTGAAGGCAGAAACGCTGCAGTCTTTCATATCTGCCTCATTAATGCTCAAGATCTGTACCTGCAAGCTGCAAATGACATGAGCAGCATTATATAAAAGGTGTTCGTTAAATGTTTCTGTCACATTCAATAAACAGCCGCTGGTGCTTCACAACTTCACGTCATCTAATCTGCTGCTGGTGAAGTCTGTCATTTAAAACAGCGACACCCAGCTAAAATTGGGTTAAGCCACCTAAATGTTTTTTTATGTGCTCTTTTCTGAAAAAAAAAATTACATAAAAGGTTTCATAAGACATCTGTTAGCATCAAAGCTTAAAGAATCAACCATGGATGAGATAAGATATAGACGATGTAGTTTCTTGCATTAAAAAGGTGTTTAGAAATTGCTTCACACATCTCCGATGTTAGACTTTTCGTGAATAAACAAACAGCAGAAGTTCTCAAGAGCAGTCATTGCCTGCATTACGATTTCAAAACAGCATAACTTTGGCAAAGACTACAGGTGACTAAGGTACAGTGTAATGGAGTAATGCTCTCATGTCTCAACTCAGGACAGGTCCGAGAAAGAAACCTGAGGCAGGATACATGCTGCCAAAAGCACCAGTCTTCATCATTGACAAATGATGACAGGTGAAAAGTGTCAGAACATTGGCATTCTCCACCGCTGAGCCATCAGAGTGAAACCTTGATGATTAAAGAGAGCCGGTAGATATAATAACTAGCTTGGTTTCATACCTCTTAATCACTGCCAACACCCCTTTATTTATTTATTTATTTATTTATTTATTTATTTAGGGACACACAAAATGGAGAGATGTTGACAGTTTGTTGATCAGTCTCACAGGTTACAGGTGACATCAGTGATGTCACTTATAGATACAGCAGCATTTGAGAAGCCAACAGATGCCTGGTGAAAGAGGAAGAAGGCTGGCAGCTCTCTCTTTTCATTGTATCATGTACTTGATGAAAAGAGACCTACTGAAGTGTAATGTTGGTAACTTGGAACAAAACTGTCTGATCAATCAGACGGCTTATTACTCTGAGATATTAAACTCTGCCATGCAGCATCTGTCAAGCTCCCACACAGCATCTAAACCTTGGAGAAACAGTAGCACTAACAACACAGGCTCAGTGTCGCCTTTAACACAAGCATGTCTACCCATCAGATGAAAAATATTATTTATTTAAATAGTATTTATTCTTTTAGGGACATCTCTGCTTTAAGTGATGTACAGTAGATGTTACCAGTGGAAGGTAACTAATGGCATGAACCTTTCTTACCTTGTGTCTTGAATCCAAATGGAGGTAAGTAGTTGGTGACTTTTGCTAGACGTTTGAAGTTACGGTCGAGAAACATGGGTGCTTGTTTCTGGAACCTGTGATCAGAAGCAGTAAAGGAGAGAAAGCAGAAGAAGAAAGAGAAATCTCTCGTCAGCTAAGTAACCAACCTCCTATGATTAAGACTCCTAAGATTCCTAAGATCTCCTAAGATTTATTTTTGTTGTACATTCCCCCACTACACCTTTTCTCCTCTACACAGAGAGACCCCGAGGCTTCCCTGCTCTACCTGGGACAGTATGTTTGTTAATGACCTGGGCAAAGTTTAAGCCACAAAGACATATACAAATCCACTTGTTCCACTGTCATTAATCTAAGAACATCCCCACCTCCCCTGCTAAAGCCTCCCAAAACAAGCCTGCACACATATTTGCAAGGTAGCTGAAGACTAAGCGGGCAATAAAAACGGAGAGGCAGGGGGAGACACAGAAGGCGGCTGCAGTGCATAACCTGTCAACATAACCTCTCCACCCAGGCCTAAATCACAGCTGACACATGGTTTTGATAAATCTGCTGAGACAACACACTCGTGCCAGAATGCTTTTCCTCAAATGGTCCGGGGCAAAACTGTTTCTACAAACTGAATTAGAGTGGAGGAAGTTGTTCTTGCCATTGCCTCGGTTTAAAGGAGAGACACAACAAAAAACACAAGAACCCAGAAACTTCACAGAAGTTTGAGCATAAAATATGAAATACCGTATTTGCCCAAGATAGCACAGATGAAATCAATTACTCCGGCAAGAAGTGAGTCATCCAAACAAATGGAGTTTGATATTCAAAAACACGTCTGACATGTTTTCAATAGCCCATGAACTGCTACTTCCAGCATCGCCTCTTCCCTATCCTGTGTGGCTTTGTGTGTGTGTATGAGTGTGTGTGTGTGCACATTGTCCCTCTTTGATTAACTGCAGCTCTAAAATCAAAAGAAGCCATTTCCTCTTAGTCACGCCTGCGACCCAAGTGTGGCTTCAGGATGGATGTGTGTTTTTATGACCTGCTGTCAAGCGGGGCGAGACAGCCGCTCTCCGTTGTCTCTTTTCAGACGTTGACAAGCACGGAGCTCTGTGCGCTTCCATGTCAGAGACCAAAATGATCAGATCAGGACACACACACACACACACACACACACACAGAAAAGACAATGCTAGGCGCCTTGGAAAGATCTATTGAGCTGGTGTATATTATTTTGTTTATGATAGAAGATAGTCTCATTAGCGGAAACCAGACCACCAGCGACATAACTATTGCATCTTGCTGAGGGGCTTGTGGTTGCCCTCCCTCACACACTTTTCCCTCACCAATCATAAATTATGACTCTCAAAGCCGACAGACTACACGAACTTGCAAAGGCATTTTAAACTGGAATCAAGAGAGAACACACAAGCTCAACCACACACCCTTGTTTCTCAGCAGGAATCTTGGATAGCTTGTTACCATAACATTGAGCTCACATGAGTATGGGGGGGCTCCAAGGCACTATGACCAAACATGGCTGACATTATTGGGAGGCCTTCCGGTTAGCCTAAACCTCTTCCAAGCACCCTAATCGGCCTTTCATAACCTCATTATGGTCTAGTTTTAAAGGCAAGAAAGCGAGAGAGAGAGTCAAGAGCAGAGGCAGTTATGTATGTGTGTTTCTCTCTCTCTCTCTCTCTCTCTCTCCTCACACCACCTGACAGGGGCACACACACTCAGAAACTCCTGTCCTGCCAAAACAAATGGAGATTCATTAAACCCAAGACTTCTGAGGCCAGAAGGGGCTATAAATAATACAGGACCATTGCAAGTAACTGAGCCCTGACCGACAGTCAGTCACTGACATCCTGACAAAGCAGAGAGACAGGGGGCTGCTTGTTGTTAAATAAAAAGTGAGGGCTCCCAAAACAGCCAACGCGCAGGGACGCATTGTGCTCGTTTCCTTTGCGAGGGCCATCTCTCACGGGAAATATTTTCATAACCGTGCCGCTTCAAGTTCACTGCCAACACTTGATTTAGGGCTCCAATACAAACACTTTTGGGTAAAGAGGAGGGGAGGGGAGGTGTCGAAAATAAATTGGATTCTGCAGGGCAGGGGCTTCACAGAAGGCAAACATGGAGGAAGCAGGAGATGATTAGAGAGCGAGCCACAGGACCTCACTGCTAGAGGTTAAGTAGGTTTTCTCTAACAGCTGAACTGTAGGCCACACCTATTTAAACATAATACTAACAAGAACTTTACATTGATTTTGTTTTTGCTTGTTTAACATACAAGGCAGACTGAGATAAAGAAAGAAGAGACAAGTTAACAAACAAGATGTTAAGTGCTTGACTCCCTTTCAGACAGGACCCGATAAATCACAAGCTGCGCGGTCGTGTAGGTTCAACCATACAAAACACACAAACTCACACAAAGTTTGCTGTTAATTGTGCTCATTGACCTGTGTGTGGCTGGGATGAAGGTGGTAGTAATCAGCGGGCTCCCAGCGGGGGTTCTGTGTTGTACAGAACTTTGATCCGACACGTGCGGCTGATTAGAGGAAGTCATTACGAGGGGGGGAGGACATCGTTAACGCGCAGCCTCTGAGATAGGTAGAGGGCAGCTCCGCAAAACGGCTTCGTCTGTCTTGTTAAGCAGTGCTGCCATGGCTGATGGTGTTGGTCTGTCAATTCATTCAACATATACTGTATATATTGTGCCATATGCTTTGAATAACCTCACTTGGAGAGCAGGGTTTCCATTTTAAAGAAAAATATTGGGACATAATATCACACAATTGTGGGGAAAAAGTAATGTAATGTAATTGTGCATCTTCAGGAAACAGAGAAATTGGGTTCAATGCTTATGCTTGGAAATGGGTTGGCGATTTTGTCCCACAACTAGGTCAGGCACCGTATTGAAGTGCCACTGGCTATTGTTCAACAATGCGGTAAATTGCCCCTCTATTAGCTTAGCTCCAAGAATTCTGTCTGGACAATGCCCTATACATTGAGCTGGGATTGGAGGCAAATGGAGGCAAAGAGAAAAATCAAAAGAGCCAATGACATCAGAGAGGGCCGTGGAGGATTGTGTGGGCTGGGTACCAGGAAGCTCATGAGTCAGGACAGGAAGTTGACTGCTGTCGTTCACAGAGAAAGGCTCTAAGGCTCTGGGATACGATAGGAGCAAGATGGAGACCTTGGGTGACAAAGGTTCTTTTGTGCAACAGGGGGATTGCAAGGACACAGTCGAGGTTTTGTGGTGGCAGAGAAGATGATAGAAACATGATTGAAACTCGGGAAGATTGGGCAGGAATGTGGGGGCTTCTCTGTTTCTGACTCAAAACGCTTAAGGCTAAGCTAGTTTGAGCAGTGACATCATGCATTTTGGTATGCTCGAGTGACAGTTTTAGCTTTTCTCCCACTGACACCCAATTAAAAAATGATTTGCTTGCGACACTCCTGTTTGTGTGTGTGAAGTTCTTAGAGCAAGCTCAAAATGGAGTCTGCCTGCATCCCATGCATCTCCGCACTGTTAAGTGAATTTATTTGTAAACGAAAGAAGCAATCCTTCTCACTTGGGATAAATGGTGCTCATCTTGGCTGCTGCATATCCTGGCTTGCACACTCCTTCGCTGAGGTTGCCGTATTTGTATGCCAACTCCTGTGGCCTGTGCGTTAAAAGAACATTTAATTAGACACATCGTGATAACAGATTATCAATCATACAGACACATTTCTAAGCCTCAAAAACTAGGCTTGTCAAACAATCTGCTTGGGAGATAGGAGGGTTTAAAAAAAAAAAAAAAAAAAGAGGGTTTCCTAGGAAGTGGGAGAACTAAGCGCATCACCTGTGTGTGGCAAGACAAAGGGACGTTGTTCAAATAATCACACTGGCAGTGCTAAAACTAGAACCTCCCCGATTACCAGCATGATCATTAATAACCTGGTGTATGCCATGAGTCTAGTTCAAATAAACAGGGAGAAGGGAGAGAGGCCCGAAATCAGAGTCGGCAGGAGAAGGGGGCTTACTGGGGCCTGCTTTGTGAATTTCTCTTGGAGATCAATAAAGTATCTATCTATCTATCTTGTGCACAGCCTGAAACTGTTCTATGCTAATATAATATATTTCAGCAGACTGGCATGCTGCTCACTTGCAACTTTGGCTTAACTGGCCACCAGCTGGTAAGTGATTTGATGAGATAGTATCTAGAGGGTACTTCTACCGCTCGACCACCAGCAGGAATAAATTATCCAAGTCGCAAAACTAATTACTAGCTTTAAGATAGATTGCCCTACTGTATGCATGTGCTCTACTGGAGTAATTAATGACACTGTTGATATAATGCAAGGAGCTGCATTAAATAAACTGAATCCATGTGAAAACCACCTTAAAGTGTGTGCTGACATGGTTCTTACAGTGTGTGTGCAGAGTGTGGACAGACGTGCCCTGCGAGAGCCAGGGTGGTGAAGGCAGTATATGATTATTGCCTGCATGGTAACTGGGGCGAGGGGGGTACGGAAAAGGCCTTATCGTGGCAGTTTAGAGCAAGAGTGTCAAACCAATAACAGAGAATTATACACATATCAGCAGACACGCTGACACAATGACAGCCACACAATGACTCAATATAGCAAAGTAGCATGTTCTCACCCTGACAAACCACAGCTGCTCTGGAATAAATCTCTAACTGTATCTCTCAGACCACCAATAAAATCTGTGCGTTTGTCAACAGGTTTTGAGATGCGATGTGTTTATTTAAAAAAACAAAACCAAGTGAGATTAATGGGATGGAGGTTTACATTTTTGTGTTTCGTGTTTCAACCACATGATCAACCACAACTTGTATGAGTGAGTATCCAGTGGAACAAGCTGTAAAACATATCTAAAGTGGAGTGGACTGGAGTCAAAGTCTGAGTGGGGACTGTTCTAAATATAACAAGTTATAAATATCCTATGCTGTGCATGATGGAGAAACACGTTACATTACATGACATGAATGTTCACTAGAAAGAGATGTACTCACAGTTTTGTGTCCAACTGCAGAAGAAAGCCCTGCTTATCGTACACTGGAAAGATAAAAAAAAAATAAAAAAAAAACAGATGGAAATGATTCATTACCATGCAGGTCACAAATGTAGAAGTGTGGCAATCTTTTGGCTAAAACTTTACATAGTTGGATCATTAGCTCTGGTCATCCAATCTACATAATTTCAACTATCAGCTCAGTAGCTGTAGTTGTGATCAACCTGTGCGTCTTTCACAGGCAAAACAATATGGCGAATGTAAAAAGAAAATAAGCATTAGAATTAAGGACTTGTGATAAACAAGCAAGGTTAGGGAGAAGCCAGCCAAAACAATCTGCTGAATTTAAAATAAAGTTAGACAAGAAGTTAGAGATCACCTATGGACAACCAAAGAGGCAGCCGATAGGTGCCTGGTGAAGCGCTAAGATAGAAGACAGAAGCACAGAAAACTAGGATGTGTAGAAATTAGAACTTCATTCTGAATTATGTCATCTGAGTATCAATTTCAGTCTTATATCTAATAATGATAATAATGATAATACAGCATCTATAAAAACACAAAGTTAACATAGTACATTAATTTCTGTCTGTAAAATGCAGCGACTGCATTAGCATGACAGAGGACTACATTTAACATGAGCATTAGTTGAAAGTAGGAAGAGCGTGGTATTACTCCTGTGGCTGCGGCTCTTGTCTTCACAGAGAAGCTAGAGGAGAAAGATAAAGAAAAAGGACAATGGGAATGCGTGACGGCTGGCTAGGGAAGGATCCAAGCACTGCCCTGGAGGATGGGGAATTTGCCATTGCAGCCAAGATGAGAGCGCAACTGTGTGTGTGTGCACGCATTATGTTTCTCCTAAGAAGCATATAGCAGCCAGAGGATCAAGTCGAGGCAACAGCCTGGGAGAAATCATAGCAGCAGGGTCCTAACAGTAAGGCAAATTGTGTTCTGTTGTGCACCAAAACTCCTGCAGACTGTTTAACTTGCCAACCATTTGTTACTGAGCCAAGACAACAGAGGGCAGTGTTGTATCACACTGCAGCTTTGCGTGGAGGACAACGGGTGTGCAGATTTTTCATTCCTCGCTAGTTGTCATGGGTACAAAATTCAGGACTTTACTAAAGTAAAAAGTCAGTAACAGATCATCTGACAAAGCTGGCTGACTTTTTTTTTTTTTGTTTTAATGTTGCAACCCAAATGTGGCTGCTGAAGTGTTGCAGGATTTTTAAAAGTTCTGTGATTTTCTTTTACATGGCGGAGGGACAACAAGGATGGGTAGGGGTTTCAGTTGGTGGGGCTGCAGATGTACCTGAGCCTACTATTCGTCCCACGGTGATGTCTGTTTCCAACTCTGAAACACAAAATGGTCAATTAGCACCGTTTGAGGTCAGGTCTGTTATGGCAGCATTGGACTTGAAAATAAAGCCAACGGCAAGTGTCAGACATTACAGAGCAAGTAGAGCAGGAGGAGGAGGAGAAGGAGCAAAGGTTAGTAGCTTTGATCCCAGTGGGTTGAATTATAATTCTCAGTCTCAATCTTTATTAAGATGAAAAGCCCAATCAAGTGGAAAATTAACTTCAGAAAGCCCCCATTGTGTTTGTGATTATCATGGCAGTGGTATATTGAAAGTTACATATAAAAAGGACTGAATGAGTGAATGAGCACAGACATTTTTGGTCATAAAACAAAGCAAAAAAAATGATGATAGATAGATGAAAGTGCCTAGTTTTAGAAACACCTGCTTCACAATAGTTTGACAGTCACCCAGTATAAATGGGCAGGGTCTTGGTGCCTCTACCTGTAATCCTTTTCACTTCAGCCCCTTTTGTCAGGACTACAGTTGTCTCTTCTGCATCACCCTCTGAAAACAAAAGGGGTTAAGACACTGAAAAAAGATCATCACGGTAGAACTGTGGAAGCAACTACACAACTATTAACCAAGACCAAAAGCGCTCAGAATATTTTCAACATCAGCTCAGCTTCAGCAAAACACAGACCGTGGCTACGCACAAAAACAGATGCACACAAAAGGCGGACACACAGACAGAAAGAAACCAAACGTCAAAAGGTTTAATGGGGATCCTCCACTGGGGATCATCTCCATCCCAGAAGTGCCATTCATAGAGTACAGTAACAATACCATCCCAGAAGTGCCATTCATAGAGTACAAATGGTAACAATAAAGTATAAATGGTCAAGAAAGATTTACAAGAAAGACTTAGTACAAAAGTATGTCTTGTTACAGATTTACAGAACAATGTGAAAGGTTCTTACTGTTTCTGCAAAAAGATGCGACAGGCCCAGAGTAAATGTCTGTGTCTTACTCTGTGATGTGCTTAAAGTTGTGTTTATTATCCTAAGATTTCTCTGCAACAGAGAATGCTGTGCACATTTCCATTTCACTTCCCCCTTGAGATTTATCATTATAATTTGTTTTAACAAACAGATAATGACTGAGGATCCGTTAATTAAGAATTTAAAAGGTGGCAACTGCACTTAACTGACATAAACTCAAACAGGATTTCCATTTGAGGGGAAAAAACTTCCCCCTTGAGATTTATCATTATAATTTGTTTTAACAAACAGATAATGACTGAGGACCGTTAATTAAGAATAAAAGGTAGTCTTAAACATAAACTCAAACAGGATTTTGAGGGGAAAAAAATGCCTCTCACTTCTATCAAAATAATCAGAGGACAGCTGCCGTGTCACTTCTTCCAATCATCGATGACTGAACACGACAAAACTACAAAGCCCTCTTCAAAACAGAACAACAAAAAAGTTCTCCTTGAGACAAAAAGACAGTAGTATTTAGTTCTGCAAATGTAAAGTGCTGTATGAAAGTGTGCTCTTTTAAAAAAGTGTGCTCTTTTAAAAACAGACACACTGCAACCTCTCCACGTGAGAGCCTCTGGCAGATCAAATCCCCCCAATTAGTAAACCTCTAACTGTCTTCCAGCTGAAACTATACAGGCGTATCAGTGATGAAAACCTCAGCTGTGAGACAAAAGAAGGCAATCCACATGTCCGAGGGCCTTGATGTCTTGGTGCAGCGGATTCGACTCCCTCTGGCCGGGAACCCTGGTTGCTGGGCGTCAACCCTTTGCTATGCAGTGTCTTCCCCCCCTCTCTCTCCCGTCTTTCCTGTCTCTCTCCCACTGTCTGTCCTATCTACAAAAAACATTAAATGGTGTAAAGGTCCCCCGTAACCCCCCCCCCTCCCAAAAAAAACAAAACAAAAAAAAACAACTGAATTTATCTCGTAACAACAACAACATATTTCAGAACTATTTCAGGGCTTCATTTTAGGAAAGCAGCAGGGAAGGGTGAAATCAGCAGGGTTGAAAGTTGTGGCTTGTTGGCTGCTGTGATGGTGTTGCCAGAAAAATAATTAGCAAGAATTAGCTCGGCTGCAGGAACACATTTAATTTCTCACCCTGAATTTCAGGTGTTAATTTCATGTGTGATTTAACACCCTAGGGAAGAGGTGGAAATCATTCGTGTTACTATCAGGGTTGAAAGTTGTGGCTTGTTGGCTGCTGTGATGGTAGCATAATTGACTGTGCTCGGCTGGGAAGCTCTGAACACATTTAATTTCTCACCCTGCAGGTGTTAGATTTCAGGTTGGCTGAAACTGATTTAACACCCTCAGGTGGTATTACGTGTTAGCACTTCTTCTCAGCAAAGCAAATGTTGGAGAATCTATTTTGAACGGCTGTGTCATAATTGACTGTGCTGTTGGGAAGTCACTGAATTCAATGTGTAAGAAGGTTGGCTGAAACTGCATTATACAGCACTTCTTCTGGCAAATGTTGGAGAATCTATTTTGAACGGCTGTGTCACGTGGTCACTTCATGTGTAAAAGGTGTGAGACAGCACATGCTTTTCAACCAATGTTTTTAAAAAAGGGTTCTCTATCAGCATTACACTAAAATGTAAAAACAACCGAACAATCAAACTGCCTCTTCTATTGGTTGGAAAACTGTATGCTCTTTACTGTATGCCCATGTATTTTCCCCCCAGGTACAAAAACCTGTTATCAAGAGACCATAATTCACACAGATTTTTCCATGACAACTGAGCAAATACCATCTGCTGATGACATCCACGAGACAATGTGGCTGAGCAAATACCATCTGCTGATGATCATGTCACGAGATGTGGCTGAGACCTGATCTGTGAGATCATGATTGTTTTACTTCATTTCAGCAGTTTTTAACCTTCTTTCCTTAGCTCTGCATTCTCAACTATGATTCTCACCTACAGTGTGTGAATCAATATAGCTAAACACACAATTCTGTTGGTGCCATGAACATCTCTTTATTTGCTGTTGCTGTGTACAGTTATAAAATATTGATGTTATTGCACCTCATAAACAGTAGCTCACACTCCTCCTGCACTGGGAAAGTCGATCAAAGTCAATCACTGTTGAAAAGCCACAAACTTGCCTCACAACATGAATGCAGATCAGTAACAGCTATATTGTAATTGGCTGTATCGACACTCAAAACAAGCGACACTCAAACAAGCTGGAGGCGACTAAAAGTTTGCTCCGTTAACTGCATGAATATCCAATCGTGTCTGTGCAGGAACACATAAGCGCATGACATGGACAGCTACAAGTGCACACAAAAACTGCCTATTTTTTAGGTTTTAACATGGCAGCTCAGCAGGCTGTCTGAATTTATTAGATCATAGCTGCAACAGCTTTAATTGTGCTCTGAGAGGACTTGATGGAGACAGAAAAAAAAAAAAAAACAGCCAGAGATTCAAGTGGCAGGCCCGTGTGTGCCAGCCACATTAATTCTTGAGACCATGTTATTTGAGAGAGCAGTAGGAGAGCAGCTACAACGAGTAAATCAAGTAGAAGGAAAGAACACACGTTAAGTGAACAGGGGTCCCTCATCATGCCAGCTTTACAGGAGTAAAACATCCACTCCAGCTGACAGAGGAATGACAATGACCACATGAACCTACTCTGAAAGTGACACTTAAAGATAGCTAGCAGAGGAGAGAAATAAGATAGCATGAGGCAAATGGGCGCAAGAAATGCTGCCTCTGGTGATGGGTTGAAAAAAGAAAAAAATCATAAGTAAATAAATGAATGAATGAATGAATGTTAAAAAAAGAAAAAGAGCCGAATACAGCACAGCCCTGATGAATGAATACAGGCATCATTACTTACAGTTAACATTTCAGGATAAAGCCTAAAACAGAGGCTAAAGAAGAAGGACAAGGCAGGAACCTTCTGAAAGCTGTGACCATCTGGTGGATCTGCATACAGCAGCTGGTTAAACCAAGCTCCTGTGACAAACAACACATACTTTCTACAGGAAACCAGCTTGTCAGGGAATGGGCCTGATGAAAATACATCTCACTGTTTTCATGTTATCACCAACTTTCAATGGCAGGTACCGAATCTGTGTCTTCTGCTGCAAGAGGAGAGACTTAAAGTGCCCAATAAACACAGAAATGTATGTGACGAGCAGGGCATAAGCCTCTGTGTGTTCCATTTGTCTCTAGTGTCAAGAATGAGGAAGAGAGATTAAGCAGATTTTTATCCTTTAAGTGAGACAGCATAGCTTAGCTGACCAGGGTGGAGGGCAGGAGAGACCTTCCACATGCACCTCTTTCCCCTTTTACTGTCTTTAAGCCAAACATCTGACACCACGGTAATGCAGAGAGCCAATATTTCTCACTGCAATCAAAGCTCCTCTCCTTTCGCTTTGTGCTACTAAACACACATCTTGGGAGACTGCGATGATACGTGCCAATCAAATTCATCTGTTGATCAGGCATGCAGTCGGTGACTCAACACACAAAAAGAGGATGTCTCAATACTAAAGAGAAATGTTTAGTTTACCAAAAGCCAGTTACATGGGAAGAAGGTCAAGCCACAAGAAAGTCAACTATATCATCTATAACAGAGTACAGTAACTTACATGGCCACCACAAAACAAGCACATAGTTGAAAGAGATTGATGCATATTAGATGGGATGAAATCCTCTGACAGTGGATCCAGGAAGTAGCATGTTAGTGTTAACTCAGCTTATCGGTCAGATATGTCTGGGGTGGAAGCAAGAAAGTAAATACAGGTAGAAGATCCCGTACACCAGATAATTGGAACCACTAAACAGTTTGTGACCAGATAGAGTCCACCTCGGTATGATTCAGTTGGTCGGCACCTGTGTGCCATTACCGTGTTCACGAGTCCCAATTTATTGGGGCTAAAAAGCGCAGGTGTAAAAACACCATAAATGGTGCTGTATGTAATCAACTATTTCACTATCAAATAGGGCTGTTCGATTTTGCCCAAAAATAAAATCCAGATTTTCTTCTCGCAAAACCCGATTTCCGATTACGATTACGATTTTATTATTTATTATTTTACTATTTTTGGATGAAATAACAAAAAGACATTTTTTCAAATATGCTATTTTTTTGCACATTTTGCAAACAATTTCCCCATCGGGATGAAAGTGCAAACCTTTCTCTTTATTAAACAAAAAAATCCCTCAAGGGATTAAAATAAAAAAAAAAAATGTTATGAACTTTTGCCATCTGGCTTTGCTCCATGCTATCTTCTTGTAGACGTCTTGTAAACAAAAGAACAATCCCTTTGGGATTAAGTGAAAACCTCACTTTCACAGTAAACTTAAGGTTTCTTTTTAAAAAACTTCTTTTTTAAATAAATAAGGCTTGATAAAATGTAGTTTGTATCCCTAAAACAAAAATTAACACTTGCAAGTTGCAAGCATGTAAGGTATGTGCATGCTATATCCCTGATGGAAAAAACTAAACACCTTTTCTAATTTAACGAAACAGGTTCTTTGCATGTTGAATAATAAATAAATAAAATAAATAAATAAATAATAAAATTACCCATGAGGGAGTAAGAGTTGTGTAATGTCTGTCAGTCAGTCATGCCCTGTGGCATGTTACAACGCCCCCTCCTACACTAAAGAGCCTCTCTGACGGAGGGATTGAGAGGTGTTTCTTGGCTAGCTTGCTGAGCGTCGCAGCCGTACCATTTCCAAACAACGGACTTGCTCTTGGTCTATTTGGCAACGACATCCACGCTGGCCTTAGTGAACGGCAGCCATGTTTGTTTGCAGTATGCTGGGAGAGCACGATGGGAGGAAGGAGGCGGAAGTCACTACGGCAATGAACGGGGGCTGTACCGCAATTACCCTAGTTAAAGTGAAAAATCGTTTTTACGAATTACACGTTTTTAACATCATCCTGACTATATAATCCGATTACGATTTAAAAACGATTAATCGAACAGGCCTACTATCAAATAAGCATTCATTAGTAAGCAATAACGATTAGCAGCAGTGACTTCTCAGACACATGTCCAAGTGCTGGCTTGATGGCCCTGTCACACAGTAACATTGCTGAATTCGCTTATGTGCTTATGAGAAATTTACAAAAATATTACAAGGTTGTATGAACGCAAAAATGCCTGTTTTCAAGGATGACATCACCATTTAAAAGTTTCAGAATATTTAAGGAGTGAAGTGTGCATCTGAAAGGAGCTTAGGACACGTATGCCTGATGACAAGAATAGTGGCTGTAGTAGTCAGCTGCTGATAGCTGACTGTGACAGAAGATTGCTGTGAATTGATGAGGCCACACCAGACCTGGCTTCAACATGCCATCCTGAATAATCATATAGTCAACGGGAAACATAATCCTTCCACTTAAGATCAGTGTTACACATGATGTTGAATGAATGTTTGCATCACACAGGCACACAGGTTCAGAAAATGTACTTCTCCCCTGTCAGCCTACAACAAATCTAAACTGATTAGGCCTACGATTGAAAAGCACAATTTTTAACAACTCCAACTGCATAACAAAATATTACAGCCAGTGTGAAGACATTAAGGACAAAACACAAGGGAGATTACCTTTTTTTCTCCCAGCTTTACACTTTAGATAACATGCTGTCTCTCTAGCTAGGCCCTCAATCTGGTTCAAAACACATTTGTATTCTCTGTACCAAAAGCTGCTCCCTGAGAATGTTTTCCAAGAAGATATACTCTGTAGGGGGGTAGGGGGGTAGGGGTGACAAAGTTTCAAAACTGGGTAAAAGAAATCTTCTAGCCCCCTCTGCTGGATTTTAACAGCTGCTTCAGGGTGACCCACACAGTGTGACATAATTTCTCCTGTCCTCGTCATCGGTTCAGATCCAGGTCTGTCATCATTTTCTTTCTAAATATGGACTGTATAACTCATTACCAGTTACCATTACCAACATTACCAGAAAAACTGCAGCAGCAGTTGAGTCACAACCACCATCCAAAAGAATTTTTGAGTGATACGCGGAAAACGCGACCTCTCACTATGTTATAAAGGGCATTGCGAAATTACCTTTTCAGTTTTCAGAGTTTGGATTTCATCATCCAAGTTGGGAAATTTCAACATACTTTTTCCTCTTATCTACAAAAGCAGATAAGACCACAAAGCAACATTTAAAACAGTCAGAAAGAGTCAGAAAATGCTTTCATGTCTTTGGGTTACACTTTCGGTACTTTGACTGCTGCTGAGACAGGGGCCTGTCAATAGTTTTCCTTGTGTGAGACAATCCAAATGGGCTGGTTTAAAGTAGCACAGATGAAACAACTAATACTCATGGTACAAGATTATCTGTTTAAACTCTCCCCACCTCGGCATCTGGTGCTATGGTGAAGTGAAAGAAAAACTAACTGAACATCAGACGCTGACAGGTTTTGCGACGCCAACACACAGCTTGACATACTAACATTTCAGCAGAGACACTATGGAAATGGAAAAAAAAAAAAAAAAACACATTGACATAGACGAAAGGTTAACTGACAGTCAGCACAGAGAGGCAGACAGCAAAACAGAGACAGGTGTCAAACAGATTTGCTCTATGAAACACATAAAAAAACATGTAGGTTTCCAAAGTATTATGGACTGTGAAAGATGGATGATCAGGTGATGAGTAAATGCTACAAACAGTTGGACTGGAGACGTCACTTACGAGGCTTCTGACCCCATACATGTAGATGTAGCTTCCCAGAGGAGTAGTAAATAAAGCCCAGGACCAGCATGGGGCACAGGACAAACAGCAGCTTGTGTGTGGGCTTCATGGTCTTCAGTCATTCACATGGCACCATCTAGGTCATCACCTGAATTGGCGAGAGGGAACAGAGACATGGCATTTACGCAGCCCAAGAGACAAATCTGTCAACAGCAAGGAGACAAAACTGAGAGAAAGAAAGAGGAACACACACACACAAGAGGGACAGAGGAAGTTGGGAAAGGTGGAGTCAAAGCTGACAACAGCCAGAAAGTAATAGGATAATTGAGAGAGGTGTGTAAATAGAAGAAAATGTAATGAAGGTACGGCACATGGGGCGGAGGGTAGTTTATGGATTGCTTTTGGTCTGACTCCACCAAGGTTGGCTCTGCATCATGTTTTCTCCTTGAGTACTATTCAATCATGTTGGAGAAGAGTCTCCAAAGGCGATACAAATTTTAACCTTAAAACCCTGACACACTTATTTCTGCAGGAGAAGAGAAGACCTGTTTTTGTGGTCATTCTGCTTCGGGGAAAACAGTGGACATGACACCGAGTGGTCACGGGACACCGTTATGATCCGTTAAACATCACTTTTTTACAGCAGTTGTTTTTAAGAAACCACTCTCACCTGTGCAGAACACGTGAAATCTGTATGGTGAAATGGTGTCAGTGTTACCCAGTGTTTATTGTTGGTTCATTCTATGGCACAGAATTACTCGATTTAGTTCATCTCACTTCTGAGGTATTTGTAAATCAACCATCCACAGGTGCCCAAGATTTGAAATTGAAATACACATTATACACATATTAAACCAGCAACACAACATGCAACACTACACGCAGTGAATCATGTCCCGTCTTCACGTCGCCTGACAGCAGACAAGACAACCCATTACTCATCTCTGGGTCCGTGTGGCCTGGTCTCTGTTTTGAACACATGCTGCTAATTACATTGAGTCGTCTGCCAGCTTATGGACTGTAACTCGGCATTATGCGCTTGCTTTCAACCCCGGACATATTTTTATCTTAGCACAATCTGCAGCTTTCGTTAGGAAAAAAAAAAAAAAACAGGCACTGCTGAAACCCACCATGCTGGGTGAAATTTCTCAGATTTGGTATGTTTAGAAGATTTATATCAAATTCCATCTGGGGCTGTTTCATCCTGATAACTGCTTGAGGCAAGAGCAAATAGGGGACTACAACACACTGGGAGGTGCCTGACCAGAGCTGTGGGTCCTAATGCAACCTGTTGATGCTATATGACTTATCTTACCTAAAACGCAGCATATAATCCAATTGTTCTACAAGTTTACTAAATAAGCTGCATATATTTGACACTCTCCATTTCTTCACATCTGCAGCTGGCTTTATCAACAAGGCCCAGGACACTAACCCTACACACACCTCGCTCACTACACCTCACATGAACATACACACCTGACCCAATGCATATTGCAATTATCCTTTATTCTACATCTGACTGTAAATACTGAACTTTTGCACATTCCTGCATAAACCTAAACAGACATATTGTACTTAATGTCTATATGTACGTCTTTTAAATATTTATCATATTTTTATTCTTACTTACATCTAAGCTATACTTCTGTCTCAAAGGACTTGCAGTCATCATTTCTTTTTGTAATACGTTATAAACCAACGTACTAGGTCAAATTTCGTTGTATGTGCAAGCAAACTTGGCAATAAATTTTATTCCGAAATGAAACTGCCAGTCGGTTCTTCTTGAGCAGGCTTATAAATCAATAACTCATGAAAAAAGAGACCTGTGGAGTGCATGCAACAGCACTGACTTAATAGGTCAATATATGCAAGCGTATGCAAGCGTGCGGCTGCAGGAAACAAAGCGTTGATGTTTTCCTTTCAGACGTGCATTATACCACGCAATCAAAATAGGCACGGCACGGTTTGTATCTTTTCGTGAAAGGGAAACGGCAAACAAGGTCAGTCGACCTGTTTGGCCACAGTATGAGACAGTCCCGTCGTATGTTATCCAAACTCACCACATCGCTAACCAGTTCCTGCCCCCCTCAGCTAACTTCTTACCCATGGCTTTTTCAAACGCGTCGTACTTCAGGCCGTGTCGCCGGTTAAGTCGCCCTCCACTTTACCTCGTTAAGTCGTGTGGTTGAACAAAAAAAACTGTCTTCTCGAAACGACAGGGCGTTTTTTTTTTTTAAACGCACACGAAGTTCAGACGGCCGTCCAAAGATAAACATAACGGAACTTCATGGTCCCGTAGTTCACCGCTATGATATCTGACTGTCCAGACACTGCGTCTGCTCCAAAGATTAGCTGCTGGGGTTATCTCACTTAAATTACAGTTTCATTCAAAAAGGCACCGTTTTGATCTGAAGTGATTAAACTAGGCACATGTCTGATGGTTGTCAGGTGTCTGTCAAAAAAGAGTCTGTAGAAATGACGACGGAGCGGCTAACCGTTACCGTTAGCTCCGGTTAGCCGTCGCCATGCTAACAGCGCTACGTTGGCAGAGAGAGGTACGCGCCTTGATCCGGGCCTGCAGCGACAACACGACACGGGATGGCAACAATCTGTGGACAGACATTTGGCTCGCCTACGGCTTCGGCAAGCACCAGAAAACAGCCCACACATCCCGGTTAAAATAACGAGGAAGAGGAAGAAGAAAAAGGAAAAAAAAGGAGTGTACTTAAGTATGCGGTTTGATTGAATCACCGTCCACTGTCGGGTAATAACACGACGCCTCGGAGACATTTCGGATGGATTTGAATGACTCTTGATCTTACCCCCTTTTTTTCTTCTCCTCCGAGTCCCCCACCAGCGCCGGGTCAGTAACAGCACCAGCCTCAGTTTAAGCCATGTGTCGGCCGACAAAACGGCCGGACTCTCCCTCCTCTCCGAGCCATAGCGGTGAAATCCGTGGAAGTGCCCCCGGCTGTGTGAGCTTAAGACGACCAGTCCTGCCTGCGTGTTTCCCCCCCCTCCCCTCTCTCACATGCTCTGCCTCGCATCAAGACGAGGGAGAAAGCTGCCCCTTTATCATCATCATCATTATTATTGTCATCATGAGCGGCAGGGGTTTGCTTGGTCTACAGCGACAACACAGCCGGTCACCCCCCCCGACAGTCACATGAGGCACCTCTGAATTGCCCCCTCCTGCTTTTTAACAAGGCTGATGTGAATGCACCTTTTCATCTGGTGCTTCACGTGGTGTGCCCCCACCCCTCTGCACGTCAGCTGTGCATCACACTTTCCTTGTAGCAGCAGACACGTCAACCCCCCCCTTTCACACACACACACACACACACACACACAAAGAGATGCATCAGCCCCTGCTCACAGGCAATAATAGTAATAATAGATAATAGAGATGCAATAATGTATGGCTTGTTGAAGTGCCTGTGCCGTGCACTGTAGTGGTATGTGCTCACTCTGCACTTTGGATCTTTGCATTGATTGAGCAGGTTGCAGCGGCATGTTTTTGTCCCACAGTCAGTATCGAATTGGCTGAAATCTAAAGACCTAATGGGTTATTGGTGTTGATAATGTTAGTCTGTGGATAAATTCTCATAATCAGTATAGATTGATGTCAATTTTTTTTATATGCCTTCCTTTGGCAGCAACTCTTTGAAGGAAAACACTGTCATTCTAGACATCTCTCATGTCCTCTTTAGTAAGTATTTGTTTAAGTCCTTACCTAACATACCTTCAGCAGACTGTCTACTCTTCAATCAGTGCTCATCTCGGGAGTGTTTTTCCAGAAATGTTTAGCTCTAATTATCCACTAGAGACCTAAAAATAATCACTACCTACACGAGTGTAAGGCCCTTTTGCTCCATGATTCATTCTAATACATTCCAGGACAGTAATAGTCCTATCCACTAGCCCAAAGTACTCACCCAGGACTTTGTCACAAGCTGTTCTTGTGTATTGTATCCTTGGACGTGATTTCCACAGTCATTATGAAGTCAGAGACCTGAGATGATTCACTGTTTTAAAGTTAGCTTAAAGTATGAGTGTTTCACAGTGGTAGGGGTTTGAACACTCCTTCATTTCACTTCCATTATAAATGAAGTTAAGAACAGGTTAATATTTTGTAGGTATGAAATGTATATGTAGACAAAAAAAGATGATGATGTGTCGACTGTGGCTCAGATCATGTTGGAAATTACCACACACTTACAGGAGTGACAGCTGCTGAGGTCTCCCAACTCATACATGAAAACCACCAAGAACACACTCTTGTATAAGAAGCCACATGAGTCACTCTTGTATTTACTGCCACTGTCAGGCTGTCAGATTTGTAAGAGCACAGTATTTGCTCCTGACATTCAGGTAGCCTTGTGTTTCAAATGATAGATATTTCAAACATGATCTCATGTAAGACCAACGGCTTGAGTTTTCAGACACTTAAACTGATATTCTTTTGGGATAAAATATAATTAGAAGTGGAACTGCCAATATTATAATTATTGTTATTATTCCTACTGGGAAATCTGCCTTGTTCCTCATGAAAATAAACCAAACATTGCACATAGGTCCAGTGATCTGCCAAACTTCCTCACTAAGTTTGTCCTAATGATCCTGATTGTGCCACTACAGCATGCGTCTAATGTTTGAATCACTGAAAACTATTTATCATATTTTTACTGTACATATTTTTAACTTCATTTGTGACAATTTATTTATTTTCAGCTGTTATCAGAACACTACTGACTAAGTCTTGTGTGAGGCCCCCTCAGATTTACATGTTTCTGGGAAACTCAACATGATAATGAAGTGTCATTGCTGACAAAGGCTGTGATTTCAAGCCCCGGTTCATGCAGGATGAACGCCTCAGACCTACTCATGCATTATGCCGTGGGAACTGGAGACATCTGACTTCTAATGATATTTTGAAATCTGACTTCACATACAACCCCGGTGACTGCATAAGACATAGTCTGACATCAGCTATGGTATGTATGGTCTTAATTGGAGTGTAGCTCAACAAGACAGTGACCTGCCCTTGGTAACTAAGGGGGTGGCTTGGAGCCCTGACTTAAGCAGAATAAACATACTGATGCCTATTTAGGTATTATGCTTTGTGGATTTGAGCCACATGATCTCAAAATTTAATGATGATGATTGGTCTGAACAATTCTGCTGATGGACACTCCGGTATGTCTTCCCCTCTTCCTTTTGTCCTACCGTTCCTCCATCTTCTTATTCCTCCTCAAAATGGTCCTCAAAAATAATTGTTGTATTTTAAATCTGTAATACTCTTGTCTCGGTGCAAGACTAAGAGAAAGCACAATCTGCCATCACTAACATCATTTTAAAGGAGAATGATGAAACATTCTGATAGTTCTCTGTAATTAATCATTGCACGAGCAATACGAGTTGTCAGCTCATGTTCCTGTTGCACACATTAACAGTAAGGCTCGTGTACGTAGAAACCACTTGCTTAAAGCAGTCCTCATTAATGCAAACAGAGACCATGTTTATCAAACTCCCAAGAATAGAATGATATAAATAATTGAATCATTTCTGCTCTGCAAGGATGCTTCATAAACATTGGCTCTGCAGACCTTGTGTGTCACCCTCAATGCCAGTTGGGCTTTTGACGCTGTAATGTGGCTGCTCGCAGCAGATTGTTTTACGGCAGCAGATCCATAGCTCAGTCCTTCACACCTGCTCGGGTTACTCTGTTAATTCAGTTTTCCTCTCGGATCTTTCACGTCTTATTTGTGCCCTGACATTCACAAGGCCTTGTAACCCGTCATAAGTTGTTGGGCTAAGAGCCAAGGTGGGAGAGGTTGGGGGGGAAGGGGGTTGTTCTGCCCTGCAAAGAATGTGGCAGACTAGCATACCGATCTATTAATATTAAATCAACCAGGAAATACAATCTGCTCACCCACTGTTCTCCATCTGGGGTCAGGGGATTATCAGGAGCCAGGAGAATAAAATACATACACAAGCAAACACAAGCAAACACTGCAGTGCGCACAAACACACACACACACAACTATTGAAGTGCTCTAGGATCACAGGCCTTTTTTTTTTAAAGCTGGAGTGGGACTCCTGGTGAGTTGGCAGCACTTCACGACCTTAGGCAAATGGATCACTCGTTTACATCCCACTTACAAGTGAGAATGATCAATGGCCACAGAAAACAATGCAAGGAGCTGAATTTTTCCACTCTCTGACCACGTCTGGGAAGCGCGCCGTTATTTGTTTGTCTGCCAGCAAGGAGCTGCGTTCCTGGAGGGGAAGGCACTGTTTGTGTTATACGTCCATAGATTGTAATACATTCACTCCACTGTACGTCCTAAGTGAAATTGCCAAGATGAAGCCACATCCCAGTGAATCAGATTGTTCTGGTTTTGAAATGTAACTTATTTTAAGATTGTGGCTTTCCTGCTTTTCCTCCGTCATGCCCCGTTCCTCTAATGCTCTAATTATTTTCAAATTGGCAGGGGAATAAATAGCAGACCAGTGTAGTCTTGACTAGCGTGTCTGTCACAATAACGGAAATACATACTGCTGTGAAAAATCTCTCATCCTGTGTCGGTTGTGCAATCGGTACCAATAACAGCGATATCATCAGGTCCATCACTGGCATTTTCAGCGTCTACGAGAGTGATAAAACAGTTTCCGCTGTGCACAAGTTCCCACTTAAGCCCACTCTAGGAGCTTAAAGCAGAGCTGTGGGTGGTGGAAACAGCAAAAAGATGTTTAGGAAAATGTAATGTCCTACGTGTGTTTGCACTGACAAAGGCTTGTTTACAGGCAATTCTACCCTGCGTAGTATACATGTAAGTTATAAAACTGAGACGTCACTATTTCAAAGCTGTGAACTGATTAAAAAAATCTGACTACCTGTGTAACCCCTGTGTAACAGAATAACTAACATCTGTAGATAGACTTTTCCATGTTTGATCACATCAGCTCTCTGAGAGAAAAGCCTGCACGGACAGAGCCAGACTTTACTGTGGCAAAATGAATCATTCATTGTTGTATCAGTTGAATCATAGATGAACTATCTGCTCAGTGGCATGGCTTTTGCTTTAGTGGGCAGACAGCAGTAAACAAACAAGTGCCATTGTGGTATACTAGAGTAGACTAACATGGACAACACTTTCACTTCCCTAGGAGAAGACAAAACTGGCAAAACTAATTGTCATTCTTTCACAATCAGAAGGAACAAAAGTCCCTTTTAGTGTCGCTTTTAGTGGCCTCTGAGAGAGAGAAAAAAATTTCACTTGTCATTAATCAACGTCTGACATTTCCATAGACATAGTCACTTATCATATCCAGAAACTGGGACTGAATGTAACTGCAAATTAAACTAATTTAGGCACAGAAACTGATGTCATGCTGTTGCTGTCTAGTGCTTGATAATTTCACATTTTGTGAAATAGTCCTATCTGCTTTCTTTCCATAAGTTAAAAGAGAAGATTGACTTACATCTATATGCTCAATATGAAGTTAGAGCCAGCACAAACTTAGTTTAGCCTAATGTTGGACACAGAAAAAACAGCTAGACTGGTTATGTTTGAAGTATAAAAAAGAAATCTGCCTTCCAGCTCCTCTAAAGGTCACAATAAATAACAAGTGACAGCACCGGGCAGCTCTTTCAGTGACCGGCTGCTCCATCCATGGTGTGTGAAGGAGAGGGACCGCAAGTACACAATGTCTTGCGGCTGGAACTATGTGAATTTCCCCCTGTGGGACTAATAAAGGCTATGTAATCTAATTACACCCAAAGTTCAGCATTAATCTTTAAAATATATAAAAATAACCCCTTTGCTATTCCTGCAAAAGGTCTGTATGTTGAGTTTTATAGAGTAAAAGTTCATTACCATGACAAAACTGTAAAATTAAAAATATTTGCAAATTGTAAAATACAGAATAACTGGGCATGAAAGGTAGATTATGCATGGCTTTCTTATAGACTGTACTGCTTCCAGAGTCTCTTTCCACCTTCCTGGAGTGTACCAAGGAGGTTATTTTAAACTCTACTAGGCCAAAGTCATGGAGGTATCCTTGGCCCACAAATAATTCCTGTTTTTGTTTCAAGCTTCTATCAATGCCCATGCAGATACTGTAACTGTATCTTAGGAGACAGATTATCTGGAAAAAAAACATTCCCACGCAAGCAGAGAAACAAACAATATTTCACTGTGATGGAAATATTTTTTGGATGATATCATGTGCATCATTTGTGCTTTTATAAATATCCTACCCTTCTGATTTGTATCATATATGACAGTGTTAGACTCTGTCAGCATGATCAGCTGAGCTCAGGGTTACAATGCTGCTTTTTAGTTTCCTTCCTTTAATAGAGATACCACTCTGCAGTATTGTGAAAATCTGTGAAAAAATATTTCTATTATAACTCTTTCAGACTAATGAAATATTTCTATGTGGTCTATAACCTTAAATTTCTTAAGACATTACCTTTTCAGCTGTGACTGTGAAGATCTTAATCCAGAGTACTTGTATATAACAGACGAGTGCTGCTGAATGAATATGAATATATGAATATGAATATATGAATATGTGGTTGTACATGCTCTGTAGGACTGCAGGTGCAGCTGAAAACAGTGCTGCAAAACTCTTTAGTGTGTGAAGCAGCCTATAAGTAGGAGAAAGTGGGAAAGCAGCGGACAGGCTGACAACTTCTGCACATAGTTAGACTGCAGAAGTTTCTGCCACCAGCCCTTCAGCAGATTCTTGTAAACTTTTGTCATTTCAGCCAGAATTCAGCGTAACGTGTGTCATACTGTGGCAAATAAGTCATGTAATCTGATTCATTTAAAGTCACATAGAGGCTGTATTGCTGTTGTTTGTTCCTCTGAGAATTTCACAACTAAGAAGTGAGACTGCATGGGTTTGGTTTTTCTGAAACAATTATGCAAGACTGTAATAAATCAGGGATTAAATTAGATTATCTACCCCTGCTTTGACCTTTTAATTCCATTTGCTTTGTTGATTTTTGATCAGAATCCCCCATTAATACAGACTTATTTCAATTTGAGGCAGACAAAACACAACCATTATCAGTCCAGGAAGGCAGAAGGAAATGGTGTCACTTGTTTACTCAGAGTAACCCCAGTTTGCACTGACCTGCGGTTCACCTGTGGGCCTGTGTAAACACAACAGTGGTCTCAAAGCCTGAATCAAACTCAGCTGTCAACAGCCTTAAATCTTCAAGTGTGAAACACTGTTTGTCCCTGTTAATGGAAATGTGGCTTATGCCTGACTTTCACCTCACGAGGAGCTTTGGAGAAAGGTCCACTGTCTCTGACATGGAAATGATTAATGTGAGTACAAATAGCTCTTACAAGCACATGCAGCAGGTACAAATCCAGAAAGATGGACAATGGACTTGTGTTCTGGAGAAAAGAAATGAAGAACACTCACTAAGAAAAGAAGAGAAACAGGTAGTGAGATGGAAATAAATGATACTGTATAGTATAATGTATAATGAGTATAATGTTTCTATACTGCTGAGTAACCCCAACCAGTGTTAGGGGAGTTTACAGTGAGTTTGTTATCCCATATTAGTGACAGCTATATGAGGAAAAATGTACAAAATGGTCACTTTGAAAGTTAAAAGATACAACCATCAGATTTTTAGTGTCTATTATCAGTGATAATGCATTTCTCCATTTAACTAGTTTCACTGAGGAAGGATAAAGTGATTAATTGAGTGAACAAATTGAGATAACAAATGCTTAATCTCACCAACACATCTTGACAGTTGCAACAGGAAACCAGTACTCACAAATCCCCACCACCAACATGTGACAACATCCTCCTGTACAGCACATACATTAAGCTACTACCCACAGTCCTTTTTACACTTTTAGTTTAACCTTCCATCAGCTGATAAAACTACAAATCCTCTTAATTCTTTTATTTTCCCACTAGGATGCTCCTATCATTGATTACATAATTATTAAGTGCCCTGTAGGGTGGCCCAATGTGCAAGACAACGTCATTGAGTGCCCTTACAGTGGAGAAAATATGATCCAGTGCAGGGTGTACTGTAGGTAGGTACTGTAGGTGTATAATTGGATGCCATATCCCACACAACATACAGCTTGTGTCCTTCTCATTCCCATTTTTCGCACCAGCCTTCCAAACAAAATAAAGGTGTATAAAGGAAGTTTGATTCTTGGAAGTTGATGCAAATTAGAGAGGTATCTAAGGAGTTCAGAAAATATAAAACTGTGGGTGGAGGTGTTCGCTCTCACGTGTGCGTCATGCAGCAGGGTACTTCATGAAGAACGTGCAGACATGGAGGCCGACGTCAATAATGAACTAGATCTTTCTACTGATGCATTCACACTGCTGCATTGCTGAGAGAAAGATTAAAGATACTTTTGCCATTTAAGGAGAGCAACTAATTACTTACAGTTAATATTACTAATTGAATTTAATCACTGCCTCTGTTTTCTATTTAAATACACATAATTATGTATGTATGAGCAGAAAGAAACAGCACCCTGTTGGTGAAGTTGAACACGTCGTTTGCATCTTTGCGCTGCTCCAGCTTTTAAAACAAACGAAACAATAAACTGAGTTGGTGGAAACACTTCATTTGAATTCCCCTCTATAGTATTCATTCATAACAGATTATGACTCAGCAGCAGATAGTGCTTGACAGCATATATGAAAGTTGTAATCATCTTAAAGATTGAGGAAATGAACAGATGCTATCTACAGTTGCTGGTCATGTGATGGGACTGAAGGGAAATGTGGGACCGTGGGAAATGTGTAGCCATGAGTTTAGACTGTTTTTTGGTTTGTCATGCCGTTTTCAAGGTCGTTTTTCTGAACAGCTTCAACACCAGTGTCTCTCAGGCTTTCTTCCCTGTTGAGCTACATGACTGATGCTGATCAATAAAGCAGGGACAGCTTAAACACTTGCTGACATCTTTGGTTGTGAGGCAACTATTTTTACTGGCGCTGTCCGACGACTTTCGGTAAACACCAGCAGCGCCTGAAAATCAGACATCAATAGCACAAAGTAACTTGAGCTCTGTCACTTGACTGCCATGTGACTGGTCAGTGGCAGTTGCAGACAATAGCCCCCCTACTAATAGAAGGAACTGAAGGCGCCACAGCTCACACAGGTCATCTGTGGCATCACCATCAAAGATAGTGTCAGAGTTAAGATACAGAGGCCTGCTAAGAGATAGAGCACATCAAAACAATAAGTCTGTCTTTGCCTTGCACGTTCCTGTTCTGCTTTCTTCTTCCCCTTTCCTCTGTGTCAGTGCCTGCATGTAGCGCATTTTTTGGCCACCTCTGGGTGCCCCCCCCCTCAATTGAAATACTATTGAGAACCTGATAATATTTATTTATTTATCTGTACAAACCACTGTATGAGTTGCTGCACCAGCACCAACATTCTGCATACAATCACCTGATTATTAAAATAGATTAATAAGATGAGCTGAGATAACATCTGCAACAACTTAAAACAATTTCCAAGTTCAGTTTATTAACTCAATTTGTAACATTTAAACAAGACTGCTCAGTCTGTGTGATTCTCAAAACAAGAGAAAAAACGTGCAAATGATTCACTGGGATGTGCACTTTTATAGACTTAACACAGTAACATTCAAAACTTTTTTAAACTGTAAACATTGGTCACTTGTCAGCTTCATCAGCTTATTCCTTTTCAAAAAGGTACAGTGGATACCTTGACTTACGAGTGTCCCAGCTAACGATTTTTTCGAGATACAAGCCGTCTCTCGTCTCTCTTTTTGCTTTGAGTTGAGAGCTAACGAACAGATTAATGGTATTTCAATTCATCTCAATGGGGAAAATTGATTTGAAATACAAGTAATTTGAGTTATGAGCTCCGTCACGGAACGAATTAAACTCGTAAGTCAAGACACCACTGTATGACTTTTTAACATTAGTTTTTTTTTTGTGCAAAATTTGCAACAATATTGCTTATATATATATTTTTTTTGTACTTTTTACTTTTATTTGTACTTTTTACTGTGTATTTTTCTACTGGGTTGAGTGGGCGGCCCCGCCTCTCGCGCCCCCCCAGCGCCCTGCCCCACTATTTGAGAAACATTGAATTAATATGTTCATGAGAAGTTGACATGATGAACAAGTCCATTTACTGGTCCATTTACACATCCAGCGGACACAAAGCAGCTTTAGCATATCTTTGGATGAATGTCAGTCCCATAGTCACCCTCCTTTTAGCTCCCTTTTGGTCTCCACCAACTCTTTAGGTGATCATCGGAAACTGGCTCTTCAGCAGCAACGTGTCCTGCTGCTTGGGGCTGGGGCAGGTAGAAAGCAGACAGCAGAAGCGGGAGCTGTGAGATCAAAACAGCAAAGCTGCTGGCCGCTAAATGAAAACTGAGCGGAAAGACACTAAAATGCTCTGAAGAGCCGAAAAGACCTGCAGAGACAGGTGGGTGTGACAGAAAGTGGAGGACTAAACTGTGCAAATGGCCTGCTGTAGATGTATCAGACAGCAATAGAGAGAGAGAAAGAGAGAGAGAGAGCACGCAAATTTGGGTAAGCAGGATAAACAAAGATGTGGCGCATGTAGGATATAGGAAGGAGTATTTCAGTCTACAGAATTCACAATCTTTATGCACATTTCTTTTGATAGCAATATGGTTTGTATTTTTATCTACATAAATGAGCCCTAACCCCCTAACCCTACCCTGTCAGTAACAGTCATCTTGTCTGAGCTTCTGTAAAAGTCTTATCAAATTGGGTGTAACAAGGAAACCAGCACAAGTCTTAAATGAATTCACATGACCCTGGTTTGTTCACTCATGATACACCCTTCTCTATTACCCCACATAAAAAAATCACTTATTGGCGAAGAATAAACATAAGCGCATCATACTTGTGAAGCAGCACTTACCCACACAGTGACCCTTTCATTTCATTTTAGCTCTCACGAGCTCATTGAAAATTGCCAGTGGTCATAACACAATAATAGCGTAACAAAGCAGCTAATTTAATATTTTGGCATTTGGCATTGAGACATGGATTTCTGTGTTTTGTAACCCAGATGAGAAATCCATTACACTCTCTGTGAAAAAAAAAACATGTAGACAAAAGGAAATGCTTATCAAAAGCGAGACAACAGTGTACTGGAACACTGAAAGCTTTTGGCGACAGTTGCAACTGAACTGCTTGTCCATTGGCGCACAACACTGAAATCACTGAGTAAAATAAACCCTCATTTAAGATGGAAAGTTCTGACTGCAGTAATCCCAAACAAATACACTGGAGTGATTCTTTTCTCACGGACTGTAATGTGACAACAAAATTGCACAAAATGTCTTGTTGAATCTTCAGAATTCATTAGTTTAGTAATGTATGCATGTGTTAGGCCACTGGTGGACCCCTGCCCTTGATTAAATGTGATATGAGGTGATGCTAATATATACCCTTAGTAGAGTGGAGGATGACATGGCCTTACATGCCCCTAACTGGTTAAATATCAATCACTAATAATAATTCTTAGGTATACTGTATACTTTTATTAAAGTAATAAATCACAACTATAACACATTTACAATCTGAATCATGGAGTCATTTGACCATAAATGTGTGTGTGTGTGTGTGTGTGTGTACGTTCATCTAAATGAGATAGTGATCCACCCATCTCTTTTACAACATCCGTTTATGTTTTTCTGCCACCTGCCTACGTGGTAACAGTCTGTTTCTTTGTCTTCATTTCTCAGAGCCCAATTGTGTCATGTCAGGCTCATAAAATGGAGAAACAATTAAACTGGATTAAATCCTACACAACATGGAAGCTCACTTCCACCAGGAACATACCAAAAAAGTTTTAAAAAGTTTGATGTAATGGGAAAAATAATAACACTGGATGAGTCTAAACTGTGAGATAAGCAAGGATGTATAAATCATTTTAATAATAAGTCAAGTCCATTCTAGTGATGTTCACCATCTTAGTTTAGTGTGTTAACATATGACATTAGCTAAGCAGCTCTAAACAATCAGTTTTACAAGTATCAGTCATAAGGGACATGTTAAAGTCTTGACCTGATGGCAGATGCAGTTGAGTTGAGTTAGTTCACCTGGACAGTTCATCTGAAGCAAATTTCATGACACTCCATCCATTATATATTTCAGTATTTACCAATGACATGAATCTCATGATGGCACTTGAGAGGTGGCATCACTAGGGTACTAAAGTAAGTGCTTCGTATCCTCTGGAAACCAAAAATGTGTGTATGGAGTTTCAAAGCAATCCATCCAATATCTTGGATAGTTGTTTCAGTCTGGACCAACATAATGCACTGGCCAACCAACATCTGTATAACCATACCACCAGCATGACTACTAAGTAAAAAATTAAGTCACAATTTATTTCACTTAATTTCTCGTAATTTTGATAAACCATTTTTGGTTTTATCAAGTACAATTACTTTTAAATGTTTTTTTGTTTTACTGTTGGAAATGAGATTCCATACAGAACACGTTTATTCTAGTCACTTTCCCAGACGAGAAAACTGTGAGAAACCAATGACTAAGGTGTAGCTTATCGCAGCTGATAACACAATCGAATCCACAACTGAGAATCACAAAAATAATGAAACCATAATATGCCAGCCAACAAAGGCTTGAAACCAAACCCACTGAATAATTGCTTAGAAGCGCTATGTGGGCTTGTCTTTCCTGTAACTGACTGAAGGAAGTAACAGTGGGGCCATACGTATGATAGAAGTTGCAGGATGTTTCTCATTTCTCACTACCAGCCATGACCACATCTAACCTGTTTATGTCAATGTAACCATAAAATTCTGCTTAAACCTCAGTAAAACTGTGTAAATGGGAGTTTTTGTTGAGAGAACTGAAATGGCACCCCTGGGGAATTTCCTTAAATTGAAGCTGAATTAGTCCAAAAATTCCCCCGCAGCCATTTCAATGACGTTTCAGAACATTCAGAAAAAAAACTTGATGCCTTCAATAAATCTGTTCAAAGAACTGTTTCCCTCTTCAGGGCAAACAAAGCATTTCTGACCAAAGCCACAACCTGGGTTATCTCACTCAGACGTAAGGAGAGAGAGAAAGGAGAAAGAAAACACTTCCTCCTTCAACCAGCATGTACAGATAAATATAGCAGACGCGTGGGCAGCTGTATGTGAGATGTAGACAAAGGAGGGGATTTGACAGATTAGGCATTTTGGAACTTAAATTATGCAATAACATCTCTTCGATATGATATATTTTTAAAAGTTTTATATGCACATAAAATCATGCTGTCTATGGGACATTGTGGAAACCGATTTTTACTACACTAAGCTGTAAGTTATAAGCAGTATATAAGCACTTAATAATCAGTTTATAACACACTACAATATCATTGTAAGCAACTATAAGCACAATTTTAATTTTTTTATTTTTTATTTTTATTACAAGATCTGTAGCAGATGATGAATGACTGATATTACACAGTTGTAATTTATTTGTCTGCATATTATACACAATTTTTACATATAATTTTTCATTATTAATTGTATTTATTTCCACTCCTTTCGTCACTCTTGTGGCAATAAGTAATGTCATCCATGTGGGCACTGAGATGGGACTGGAAGCTTCATAGGACTGGATCTGGTAGCTTGTCTTTGAGCTACAAATGTTTTGTCATGCTGCTCTTTCTAAAGGTAAAGACGACTGTCAGGCAGCCTTCATGAGCTCTGAACATTTTTATAAACAGTTTTAAACCATCCTGTGAAGGACTGGTACACGCGTAGGAAAAGTTAATAAAGGTTTTCAACACACTGTAAGAATTTGTTTGTTTCATGTTAATCATTAAATATTATTACAGCTATTGTGGATGTTTTACAGGTGAAGTGACAATTGTTAGTACCTTTCGCACACCTGCTCACATTCACATTGTGTGTTATCGTAAATGCTGAAGAGCTAAAGAAGGGTTGAAGAGTCACAGTTTCCCTAAGACAGCATTGTTTTACATGGTTATGTTTGGTTTATGTATGTTAGGTAAAACGAGCTAATGGCTAACATCCAACATGTTCCTGCCTCTTGTGGGGACATGTTCAATACCAAGAAAATGATGTGTATTAGGGGACAGATCCATGGCAGGCTTCATATTAAGAGACATGCAGTGAAAGGATAGAGTCCATCATTCATGTTGTATATGCTCTATATACGCTCCATTTTTCATTTTATTCAGTTACATCACATTCCTTCAGGCAGTTGAGTTAATCTGGCCTGTCAGTCAAACAGACTGGCAGACTGCAGACCGGTGGATTACAGTAGTACACTATATAATGCACAGCAGTTAAAGGTCCAATAAATTTGATTAAACGGCATAATAGCTGATTTAACTGGCTCTGTGGCTTATAAAGGAGACAAAAGAAAAGATTTGACTGGTCAAAATTGCAGCTGCTTTATATCCACAATATCTATGTCAGACAACTGTAATTAAACTTCAGTTCAGTAACACATTGTCTGTTTGTTGTATACAGTGGATATAAACAGTCTACACACCCCTGTTCAAATGCCAAGGTTTTTGTGATGTAAAAAAATGACACCAAGATAAATAATTTCACAACTTTTTCCACCTTTAATGTGACCTATAACCTGTACAACGCAATTGAAAAACAAACTGAAATCTTTTAGGGATGTAAAGTAAAAATAAACAGCTGAGATAATGAGGTTGCACAAGTGTGCACACACTCTTATAACTGGGGGTATGGCTGTGTTCGGATTTAACCAATTACATTCAAACTCATGTTAAATGGGAGTCAGCACACACCTGTCACCATTTAAAGTGCCTCTGATTAACCCCAAATAAAGTTCAGCTGTTCTAGTAGGCTTTTCTTCACATTTTTGTAGCCACATCTTCCAGCACAAGCCATGGTCCGCAGAGAGCTTCCAAAGCATCAGAGGGATCTCATTGTTCAAAGATATCAGTCAGGAGAAGGGTACAAAATAATTTCCAATGAATTAAATATACCATGCAACACAGTGAAGACAGTCATCATTCAAGTGGAGAAAATATGGCACAACAGTGACATTACCAAGAACAGGACGTCCGTCCAAAATTGATGATAAAATCGAGGAGAAAACTGGTCAGGGAGGCTGCCAAGAGGCCGACAGCAACATTGAAGGAGTTGCAGGAATTTCTGGCAAGTACTGGCTGTGTAGTACATGTGACAACAATCCCCCGTCTTTTTCATATGTCTGGGCTATGGGGAAGGTGGCAAGACGGAAGCCTTATCTCTCAAAGAAAAACATCCAAGCCCGGCTTCATTTTGCAAAAAGACATTTGAAATCTCCCAAACGCATGTGGGAAAATGTGTTGTGGTCCGATGAAACCAAGGTTGAACTTTTTGGCCATAATTCCAAAAGGTATATTTGGTACAAAAACAACACTGCTCATCACCAAAAGAACACCAAACCTACAGTGAAGCATGGTGGTGGCAGGCATCATGCTTTGGGGCTGTTTTTCAGCTGGAACTGGGGCCTTAGTCAGGGTGGAGGGAATTATGAACAGTTCCAAATACCAGTCAGTGTTGGAACAAAACCTTCTGACTTCTGTTAGAAAATTGAAGATGAAGAGGAACTTCATCTTTCAGCACATGACAATGACCCAAAGCACACATCCAAATCAACTAAAGAATGGCTTCACCAGAATAAGATCGAGAGGTTTTGGAATGGCCCAGCCAGAGTCCAGACCTGAATCCTGATCGAACATCTGTGGGGTGATCTGAAGAGGGCTGTGCATAGGAGATGCCAAAGAAGAGTGGGCAAATATTGCCACATCAAGATATGCCACGCTGATAGACTCTTACCAAAAAAGACACGTTATAGGTCACATTAAAGGTGGAAAAAGTTGTGAAATTATTTATTTTGGTGTCATTTTTTTACATCACAAAAACCTGGCATTTAAACAGGGGTGTGTAGACTTTTTTTATCCACTGCATTTATCACTTTAAAAAAAGCAATAAACAAAGCAAAACAAACCCAAAAAACAAAGTGGTGGAGTTCAGGTTTGTCAGTGGCCTAGAATAAGTGTATGTACTACTAATTGAATTGCTACCCTTTCATAGACTGGGTACTCAAACAGTAATCAAGACATGTCAAGAAAAGCAGAATTAACAAGCATTTGTTAAGCGAGATCCTTACCTGTAAGTACCTTTATCCCACGACTTTTGTGCCTGATGGATGCGAGCTGACGCAAACCAGAGTTACAGTGACCAAAGCTCAGTTCAACCATGTGGTTTGAATGAAGTACTGAAGTTCTCGAGTTTTTCACTTTGTTAATCCAAACAGACGTGCAGTGCTGGTCTGTGACGAAGATTTGTTGTTGTGATAACTGTTCCGCCAGTGAAACTTGGTTGGCAGTTTTTAAACTGGTTTAGATGGACAACCTCTAGCCACCCATCTTACCAAATTGCAGCTGAAGTCCAGTCCTGCTTTGGCACAGCTGCAGGCCCTCAGGCTGAGACATCCAACACCAGTAGATCAGAAACATGAAGGAAAAAATTCATGACAGCATGTTGCAAAACTGTAATGATCCTAATAAAAATACTGCCTGAATCCCAGCGCTTTGATCTGCTCAAGTGTGTTGTCGTTATAGAGAAAGTAAACTGTAGGTCCTTTTTCTTACTGGAAACTTTACTCAAACAGTTGATGTTTACAAAGAGCGTACAGAGACCCAAACGAAACCAGATAGACAAGAGTAGCCACACCCAAAAAGGTGTCTGCACAGCACGTCCTCATGAGAAGCAGGGTTTGTTAAATTAATGATGCTCGATTAATAAATTCTCTACACAAAACAGTATGAAGCAGAAACAAGGGACTCAACTTGAAAATGATCCTCTTACCCATTTTCTGTTTATTTGGGATCAAACTATAACTTCATTACAATCTGCATCTCTAGAGCTAGATTTTTATCAGAAACAAACTAAAAAACTAAGCTCAGTGGAGGCCATGTATCTACAAAATGGTAAATGTCCCATGGCAGGAGGTAACAATAAGTGCTTTTCATTTAGACAGGGACTTGAGCCAGGATCACAACTTCTGATCCCAAAATAGGAAATGCGAACATCAAAATTTAATCAGGATGTGTGAAAACCTATCAATATAATAAATATAAATACATCTGAGGGTTTTCTACAGATTGTGAAAAGGACATGACAAAAATAGCTTTCTTTTCAAACTCAATGCACTTGCATAAATAAAGTGTAATAACGTTAATTACAAAAAAGAAAGTTTAGAAAAAAAACAAAGTATGCTTGGCCCTTTGAAATGTAAGGCTCGGGCCTTTGTTTCCTGCTATCTTCACAGTAGTCACACATTGACACACCTGTGACAAAAAATAGTCATGAACCATGTAGCATGTAGCATAACGCATGAAATGATTACAAGATGTGTCAAAAAGTGACCGTGAAGAGATTATTTAATTTCTTTGGGGGTTTTACAATTGAATCAGATTGAGGAGTGAATTTGTCTTACTCAACAGCTGACTGGCTCAAAGTTTAATGCTCTGCCTTTGTTTACCTTAATGAATGAAAAAAAAAAAAAAACTGACCCAAGATAACACTTCATTCACAAGCGCAAATTTCTTCACAGCAAAATATTATGACAAATCATTTGAAAATAACAAGTCTGGAAGTGAAGAGCAAAAAGTAATTTATAGAAGAAATGTCACTAAAGAGAAAAAACTGAGCATTGTATAATGTGTAAAGTTGTGTTTACTTGACAGCAATATGGTGGGACAGGGAAAAAAACAAACAAACAAAGCATATTTCATAATTAATTGATGGCTTCTTCCTGAGAAAAAAGAAAAAAAAATGAAATGGAGGAATAAAAGCTAATCCACAGAGTGTCATGGGAAACGGATGTCTAAGAATATTATTCAAAGCACATGAAAGTCTTTTTAAGTCCCAGCCGTAGTTTATAAATATGTAGCCCGGAAGAAGAGGAAGAAGAGAAGGAGGAAGAGGAGGAGTAGGAGCCATTGGTTGTTCCTATGAGCAGTAAAAGGGGTACAGGGGTGAAAAGCCGGGAGAGAAGGAACTGGCATCACTCCATTATGGCCCGGTAAATGACGGGCTCAATGTAGTCCTCCCTGTATCGAGAGTTGATGACGCGTTGCCTTTTGGAGTTCTGTTTGACGTCGTTCTGGGTGAAGAGCTCGAAACGCATGTCTGATGCCACCGACTGAGGACCAAAAACAACATGGGAAACAGAAATCAGTGCTTGCCGGTACTCAAACATACAACGACTGACGTTACAGGCCACACCTCATAACACTTTCATAGCAAAGACCTTCTGAGAAGACTGGAGGATTTTAATTTACCAGACGTGACTTGACTCGTTTGGGCAGATCCTCATCTAGAGTGTAGATGTCGTCTCGCTTGACAGAGATTTGTGATCCGTCCTCAAACTCCACCTGATTGCACACACACATGCAAGCATTTAGTGAGTGAAATCATTTATGTACAAAAAATGTGCATGAAAAATTCCATTCACCACCATGTATTTGCTTTAAATAGTTATTCTATTACATAGAAAAGTAAGCACTTTTATCACATGCTACAAAAAAAAAAAAAAATCACTTCATACAAGCATTAAACTGGTTAGTGAAACAGTAACAATATAAAAACAATTAAACATAATTAGAGGAGAATTTGATCATTGGGCCAATGAAACAAAAGCACTTAAGATGTAACCTACTTATAAGCAAGCTTACCTGTTTTTAATGTGTCAACACTGAATTAACTTTTAACCACACAGACCACCCACATTCTGAGACTGAAGAACATAACGCAATATCGTGTTTGGTCTGAAGCCTTTTAGATATCAGTGCCAGTGAGACAGAAAGAGAAGAAAAGAAAGGAGGGGAGGCTTACCAGGTACATGGGGATTGAGTGTGACGCGACAAACTTGGCTCCGTATATTAACCCATCTGTCCATCGCACTTGAACAGCATCACCTTCGGCAGGTGGACCGAGCCGGACGCAGTCGCGGTTCTGAAACAGAGAATGACTGGTGAACTCAGGGTGCTGATTACACAAGAGAACACATTTCATTACATATACTTAAAATTAGGAGGGGAAAAAAAAAACAAAAAAAAAAAAACAGGAAACTTAAATACCAGATTTATGCTAATATGATTTAAGTATATTCCTTTGCATCTGTTCACTTAAGAGTAAATTATGATGGGAAACAGTTCTATTAACCTCGATGTCCTCGGGGAAGAGGTTGTCGCTGTAGGACCCGTCGTCGAACACAACCTCGTAGAAGGTGGCTGTGGTCAGTTCCACCACCTCACTATGATAATAACGGCCGTTTTTGTATTTACAGATCACCCTCTGCCCCACTGCAAGCTCCCGCATGGCAGCCTTGTTGCGCTGCGGAGACAGAAACTGAATGTTAGTCTGAAAAGTCTGCTGAGATAACTGCAATATGGAAGATAAATGGTTGCAGTGCATCAACCTACACAGCAACTGCAAAGTTAACTAGATAGCAAGATTAGTCTAAAGTAATGACTGCAATAAAATTTGGACAGTACTATGTATGCGAGAAATTATAATGCTCTCTGCTCTGTGATGAAAAGACACAAGCATTGCAGCAGAGGACTGAGACAAAAAAGCCCAGGTGTGTAGTCACAAAACTTAAATCCACAACAGGAAACCTTCACAGGAATTTCATTTGCATTAAGTGAACTCTTGACAGCACCAAACAGATGTCTGTCTCCCTCAATTAGTGAATCAAAGCAGCATGAACATGTACAAACGGAAGAATTTCTGTGGTCGTTTAAAAAAGTTTTCTAACTAATATTGTGCTGCACGGTTGACTAAACCTCTCTCAAAAACAATCTGAAATTACAAAGACATCTTATCACCAAGAGAGATACATTTATATTCAACATAAAATGTGACTGAAAATTACTCCAACAAATGACACCGTTTTTAAAAGCAGTCTAAACAAGCTTCAGTTGCGACAGTGAAAATGATTTACCTGTCAGTGAGCACAAACAACTGGAAAAATGACATTAACTGAGCACTGGGAGTAGCTGTTGGCAATATAACTTTATTACATAATTGACAAAGCGGCTGACATACTTGAGGTACCTGGAAAATTTTAGAAGTGTCTGGAATCTGATTCTTAGAACATATGACACACTTGAGGATTCATGCCTAGCTTAATATAATTTGCTAATAGTTTGCTTATTCTGGCAGCCTCCTCTTGCAGACATCACTGAACTCGGGAGCCCAAGGAAGAAAACTTTCTTCACAAAGAGGAACTGAAGAAAAACCTGAAGTACACTGTGTTTGCATGCAGCATTATTTTAATGCCATTTGTGGAGTATAATACTATGGATAAAAATGGAGTTGCTCTTAAAAAAATGGCAGACAAAAGCGCTCTCAAAAGTTAAAAGAGAGTAAACTTGGCTTTTCCCCCACAACATGCATGTCAGTTTTCAAAACAGTTTACATAAGGTTGTTTGGTTGAAAGGGAAGCTGAAAAAAAAAAATCAGTACTGAAATGATTCATTTTACCACAATTTTCTCTAAGCAGTGAGGTTGCAGGCAAAACAACAAGTGAGCGTGTTCACACAACTGACTTTCTGTCCCTTTTCACAAGAAATGCATAATCTTTTGCTCACAAAAACAAAACAAAGACAAACAAACCCTGAAATGAGAATGTATGTTAAAATTATTTGACTTTCAGCTCTTAATCTATTATTATGGCCTGACTGTGTTCTGGCCTGGTTACCTCAGGCATGATGGGAGCTTTGTGTCTGTGGCAGGTGATGAAGACTATGAATGGCCAGTCATCTGGGTGCATGAGGACACCAGCTGCCTGAGCGCAGGTGGGGTGAAACGCCGTGGAGCAGCGCCCGTGGGAGCACTGTACACAGCAGCCCTTCACCTCCCTCTTCATCCGTTTCCTACAGTATGCACATTTCTGCCAGAGTGACACAGACACGCATGGAGGGAGAGTAGAGGTTGAGAGGAAACGTTACAAGTGGCAAGGTAAAGTTAAGGAAGTACAGGGGGAGGAAAGGGGGGGAAAGGAAACAAGTCGAGCAGGGAGGTGAGAGGTAGAAAGACAAAAAAAAAAGTTATCAGAGGGAGTTTAAGACATGCAGACACAGGCACAAACTGGAACACAGATATGTGAGAGGAAGATTATACAACTTCCCTGTGGTAATTTCAGAACCGACATCATCACTCGCTGAATTAAAAGTAGATTCACTGAGAAAGGCTCCCTTGAGATCAAACCTTATAACAATGCTGCCTATTGTGAACGGAAGCTTTGTATTTTTTTCAACAGACTGCTTGTGTATGTGACTCATACACAACACAGAGGAAAGGTATGTACTGTCTGCCTTTCACAATACTTTCAGGTAAAAACCTTGGCCAGCTTGTTCGCCATTGTGTATTGTGGTTATTTTTTGTTTTTTTAAAACCACATCCATTATTCATAAACATCTGCTATACAGAATGAGAAGTGTGGTAGTGACAGACAACGGGCTCCAACACCACTTCCAAACTTCCATAATGGTGAAATGTGTCTCCACCATGAGAACCACAGAATCTAATCTGTGTTGGGGTACATGTTGCTTGGCAGGGGAACAACAGACCTGACTCCTGCCATGAATAAGTAGACAAAATCAGCATGTACTGTACGTCTATTAATAAGAAGAGAGAAGCAAAACAAAGAGGGACAGAAACAGCTGTTCAGTTTAGGCTTTTTGAGAGTTAGACCAAACGCACAGCAGACCGCTGTAACTGCAGTGCTTTACCAGTTTGAAGCGTGGCACTGGGATTGCAGAGAGGTCAATGGGGCCCCGCTCAGTGATGTTGACAAAGCGAGCTTCCAGCACAGTGATGGCACACAGCACGTGAACCCATCTGTGTGAAAGGCAAACATGAAGCAGATTCAGGACAAACAATTCAATACTTCTAGAAATGCTGAACACGCGTAAAGCATGTGGTTACACACTTTACTCGGGTAAACATTACGTGTTGTCCCATCCAATGTTGCGACAACGGCTTAAAATAATCCATACTGGTAAAAGACACTACTACTACTGCCACCACCATTATTCCAACAACAATATTCATTTGTGACTTGCTTTTGTAAATAGTAGAAGATTATATACAATTTAGGACTGGGACTATAACAAATTGTTTTGGTATATCTGAGGATGAAATTACTGATAATCTTTAATATTACTTCACTGGAAATCACAATCAAAAGTCAAACACTTGCCTGAACAAAGAGTCCTTTAAAATTATGTTCAGTAAAAGAACTGACCGTCATAAATGTGACAAATATATCTCCATGTAAAGTTAATTCTGTAACTTGGACATTCTAGTTTGACAAAAAAAAAACTCAATGTTAACTTGCTTTTTCTAGATCTTTTAACTGCATCACTCTTCAGACTTCCTTAACAGTCTGTGTATGGACGGATGTTGTGAGTACCCTGAGTGCTTGAAAAAGATCAAAAAGATCAAATACTTCAGCAGAGCCAAAAGTAACCTACTCACAGAAGAGGATACCAAGACACTGACAAACAGACGAAATTAAAGCTGTACAATATGATGAAACTCTCACATCCCAACATAGGTAATTTACCAGCAAGTACTGTAGCGTTTTTGTCAGCTCTCTTACATGACACACTTCAGCACTAACATTACTCCTATGCCTGATGATCATTGAATAGTTTAAATGACAACATGCAGTGGCACATTGTTGTCGTATAATTTGTAAACTATGGTTTTCTGGTCCATCTCAGACTCATACCTAAACCACATCCATGTGAAGAAGCCCCTCTTTTATTGAGGAGCCCCTCATCTTGTCCACCAATTAAATCCCCCTACGTTATATGCCACTCAAGACAGGTAAACAACGATGGGTAAACTTTGCTTCTGTCTGCCAGCGTTTTCTGTCATTTAAACATTGATAATGTACAACTGTAGACTGTGTGTGTGTGTGTGTGTGTGTGTGTGTGTGTGTGTGTGTGTGTGAGTGTACATACAGCACACAGGCATCTACTGTGAATGTGTGTGCATGTTTGTGATTAAATGCTGTATTTAGCTTGAGGAGCTTGATCCACCAGATGGACTTTAGCAGTAACAGACTTAAGAAAGAGGCAGACTTAATTGGGTCAAATGAGAGCGAATGGTAGGCACAACAATCTGCTGTGTAGCAACCAGTCAGACACACTATACACGAGCTGTTTTGTAAACACTTAAATTCCTTTTTCCAATACTTTTTTTTTGCCTTTCACACGCTTCTGACTGCGACCGTGGAGACAGGCTAATTAAACAGAACAGGATCATATTTCCTAAGAAGAAGCGAATAAGGAACTACAAAAACTGAAAAGAGGAATCACTGCTTAATGTCTTGCCAGTTTCAAAAGGAAATTATGTAGTATCATCTCACTGCACCGTTAATGCTCTTCAATTTATATTTTTCATTTTTTAAATGAACTAAATCTACATTAGGTATCAGCTCAGATTTCCATGACTACTAAACATGAATGACATAACTTCAGTGTTGGGCGGCCTCTGATCAACAAATTAAAGCTCCATGGTGGCAGCACTAATGTCTGCTCATATCACTTACTTGTCATTGTTGGCTCTCTGTAGTGCACCACCTCTCAGAGAACACAGACAACAGTCCTGGAGTAAAAAAAACACACAACAATGTATTATCATTTGAAGGAATCAGGTTCAGGAATATAGGCACTGGCAGGGAGTGAAATAAAGTGAAGAGAGCTGGTTTGAATATCAGTCAAATCTTTCATCTCACCTCTAAAGTGCTGCTGTTGACTGAGAGCTGCATTTAAACCTCAATATGTGGCAATCTAAATCCTGGTACAAACCCACATGCCATAGCAGCTCTAGACTGACAAACCCTTTTCTACAGATATTACACATGACACAAAATATGAATACACAGGAAACTTAAATTTAAACTTAAACTTAATTAAAAGAACTGATCAGATTTCTGCAGATGTCAAATAACTAATGAGAATCACGAAAAAAAAACTTCATTGGGACATCATGAGCACTGATGTAGCTCATATCAACATTAATAAGGTGAACATCTGTGGCATTAGATACTCTAATATTTCTATAAATAAAAACTATCATTCTTAATATATACGTAAATGATGAATGTAAAAATCTTTCAGCTCAGAGATTCTGAATGTGACAACCAGACAACTTAAAACAAGCACAACATGAAGCCAAAGTCCACTCAGGAGTCACAATGAACTATAAATTGAAGCGTTGCCCACTGGTGGTCAAAAGGTGTTTGTGCCAAAAGTGGGCCACATTCCCAGAAAGTTCCCCAACTATCTATTCTCCTGAGCAGGTAGGAATGTTGCAAGCACTGGGAAGTTAAAGATAAATTGTGCACACAAAGTGGGTAAACACACAGAAAGGGGAGACAGTCTCTCTGTCTCAGAACAAGGGAGAGAGAGCCAAGTTTATTTGTGTGAAAAAGCAGGGTTGCTGCAGCTGCCAATTGTATTCAACTGTTAGTTCATTACAAGTTAACTTTGTGGTGCTGGTGTGGTATACAGTGCTTTAAATATCACACCTTCAGGTAAAACAAGGACTGATTTTGAGAGATCGAATCAGCTTCTTAAGTCGGTGCACATACATGTACATTTTTGTTGCATCTGCTTAAAAAAGCCAAATAAAGTAAAAATAAAATAAAGTAAAACAAACAAGCCACCATGATACTCATAATGGTACCATGGTCATTTTAGCTGCTGAAGCATCAACAGCTTATTAAAATTTCAGTTTCCCTGCATTGGATCTCTAACATTTAACATAACCAACATAACAAGTTATTGCATACTGGTGACAGTGGCTGTCAACAATTGGCACTGAGCTGTCATCTGAGAAGCTGAGCTGAGAAGCCAGCTGTTTCTTGATGAAACCCCTATGAAACCCTTACTCTAAGCTTTTGTTAAACCAAATATTTTCACTATTTGGCACACTTAATCAGAAGGACAAACACTTGCTGACATGGCACATGTAAGACCAGTGCATTAACTTTCATCATCGTGATAATTATTACTATTTTTACTCATAGGAAAATAAAGTATTGGTGCTCATGTCTAAAGGTTTCTCTAATCAATCTTGGTCACTGCACATGAAATGTAATACTGGACTTCTTGATGCTACTGAACAGTCACCAAATGTCCTGTAATAAAATATACTCTGCTTCTGCATTGATGGCTTTATCTGTCTCAATATTATGAGTAATTTACATGACTTGTATCAAAACAATAACTATCTACTGTAAGCAGCTCATTTAACTAACCTCATTGACGGCATCAGCCTCGCAGCGGGCACATAGCCAGTCATCTAACTCTGCTTCATCCCCAGACACACCATAGCAGCCTGAACAGGAACGGAAAAGAACATGTCACACATTCACTCCTTCTAGGCTCCATTTCACAGCATGGGCATTAGTAATGTTTGGCTCATTGTTTCAGTAAAGTAGAAAAACTAATAAAATACTAATAAAATACTAATAAAATAAATAAATACATTGCCTTACATGCCTTTGTAAAATAAAAAGAGGAACAGGAAATGGGAGTTTTCAGAGATTTATACTTTAAGTGCTTATAACTCAGAACCTGCAAAGTATTTGTGGATGTGTGTAGCCTTCTGAAAATCATTTCAGTTTTAATAGAACAGAGCTTATCAGACTATAGAAAGGACAGGACAGGATACACAAAAATAAAGCTTTTTTGCAAAGAAATGTATTTTTTCAAATACAAAAACAATGCAAATACATCTTCACTTTAATTTAACCAATAGTGCTTCATTACACAAAACAATTCATTTCAGAAAGGCTGTGGCTGTATGCAATACTCTGCTCTCCTGCTAATGTGTGTCATAGGTGTCTTCATTCAATCCATTTATGGCCTAAATTGCCTTCATGGAGAGGTGTCTAATGATAAAACTGTCTTAAACAGAAGTTCAAAGAATAACCACTGCATGGTGGTTTTTCTAGTGTATGTAGATGAATTTAATTTAAACAACCCCTGAAGTGTTTCTACCTGTGCCAACTTTAACATATAACTGATCGTCACAGGAAACTTACTGGTATGTACACGGACGCAGCACTGAGCACAGCTGACCAGCCGGCTGGTCCCGTCCTCCGTTACATGAGGGGTAGACAGCTGTCCCTCCCCGCTGTCATTCGTTTTGCAACTTTGGGTGTTGAAACACATCTCAGGAATCAGCGGCTTGGACCACTGACGGCCCCCTGGACGGTTCACCAATGTTGAGCAGGCACTCCCGCTACTGGACTCCGGACTTTAGGGGGGAAGATTCTTGTTAACATATTAATTTCCATTTTGCTCATATCAATACCTGACGGATCTAATCCTCAGTTTGACCTGGCAAACATGTTAAATGTTAAATTAAATAGTTTTTTAAAATAGGTCTTTTCATTTACTTTTGGTCATTAAAAGCTGTTACGTGTTTAAAAAAAAGTAATCTGTTTTTTTGACACAAGTTTTGACTTAAATGCCTTAATTTGCGTCTGCTTCAAAGGTCTGTTGCTATACATGCCAGTTATGTGTGTGATACTGAAAACTACGACTGTCAACTCACTCAACTTCAAAAGGATGCTAATAACTGAGCCACCCTCATTAAAGCATAAAATGCTTGTAGGTGTCACCTGATGATAAGTGTGGAAGAGCAGGCAAATGGAGCAGTAGGGGGCCCGCTGGCCCATGATCTTGTTGTACTCTTTCTCTGCCTGAGGGTTGTACGGCCGACACTGCCACAGCTGGGTTAGTGGCTTTGCCCAATCCTCTTTCTCCTCTTGCTCAACCTCCCCATCTACATACATATCTACAGATGATGATGGGATGAAGGACAGGTGTGGTGTGGACGAAGAAGGAAGAGGATAGTAGAAGCAATAGCAAGTAAAAAAAAAAATAAGTTCATTAGAAAAGTTGTATTGAAAATAGGATAAAAATGTGAATTAAATTAAGAGGTATTTTAATTAGGACCCAATATTATTGCTTTAAATATGGCGCTTGGTAAACTGGCACCACACAACAAACTGCTAAATAATGCACATGAATAAAGCAACTACAGACCATCGTCACTGTGCAGCTCTCTGATTAGGGGGTGATGACGGGGCAGCTTAGGGAGCTGAGCCTGCTGCTGTTGCTTCTGCACAACCGACTTGCAGTATGACTGTTCTTCTGACACCTGCTGGAGCAAGATGTGCATAGCAAGACAGTGCTTCAAAACATGGATTATACTGCATCTGTAGCAATGAACATAACATCAGGTGCCATTCTGAGGAATTCTGGAAGCTCTGTACTGGTATGCATATATTTCCTGATAAACATCGGGTGCACTGATCCCTTTGAGGTTTTGATCACAGCTAACAGCTACTTACTTGATGATTCTGAGCGATCACCTTGATCTCATCAGGCATTGGTTTCCTGACTGGCACGGTGTCTTTCAGGATGACAATGCCACTATCCGCAAGGGGGCATTGGTAACTCTGTGGTTCGAACAGCATGAATAACACTGAATATTCATTGCAGACTTTTGGAATAATGCCTGATAAAGGGTTTTCTACCAATAAAGAAATCGCAGAGCATTGATCTGTTAGTAGAATTAGCAATGATGCAGAGCTCAAAGAGATTAGGACACAGCTATCATGCAAGGAAAATGCACCAGTACAGAGCCACCAAAAAGGCTTCTTGCTGTTTCTTTTAGTGTCAACATGCACGACAGAGTTATGAAGCAAAGACACATGCATTTATGAGCACTAAATATAAACATAACATGTTTTTGTTCAGGAATGATTACAAGCTACGACAGATAATTTGGTGTTAAGTTGACAGAAAAGACAATGCATGCAGCATAGAACATAACATACACAAGCCCAACAATGACAACATTAAAACATTACATTTCATCTGTTGTATCTTGGGTTTTAGTTTTCTGTACTATGCTGGACATATGACAATTTAAAAAGACAAAAAAAAAAGTCCCAGACCTTTCGCTTGTTGTTCTTGGGGGTGTCCGTCTCTGTATTGACTGACTGACTGGGTTGTGTTTGCGTTTGACAGGAAGCAGGTTTACAGGTGGGTTCAATTTTGGGCTCCTCCACTTCAGCCTGAGCCTCAACAGGCTTGGACATTTTAGGTCTGTCCTCTTTTGGGCCCTGCTTCACAACACTCTGTTTCTCGGATTCATTCTCTGTTACTTTGGTAAGAGTAAACATTGATTCTGGCTGTAGCTCTGTTCTTTCACAGCTGGGTGCCTGAGATGAGGACTGCACCTGTATGTGCAATGGTGTGAAGGTTTTGTGCTGTAGATGACGGGGTTGATGCTCTCTGGCATAGCTGTGCACCTGAAGCTGTGTGTGGGGCTGCTGCTGTTTTTCTAGAGAGTAGCTGTGCACTTGGAGAGTGTCTTTTGGACTCAGGGTCCTGTGGAAGAGCAGGCTGGCCACACCCATTTTGCGAGCGGGCTGAGCAGTGGCTTCCGTCCACGTAGGTGCCGCTGAAACTGACAGATATCCGTTTCTGGGCTGGGACTGAGACGAGATGGCAGGAGCACGAGTCTTGGTATAATGAGGTGGGCGGCTGACATCACTGTTACTTTGAGTCAAGCCCCTGTGAAATGGATCCAGTAAAGTGAGCTTGGTTGGTGTGACAACCAGCTTTGGTGGGCCTATAAACAAAATCAGATGTCTGTTTAGGAAGGGGTTGGAAAAAATGCACACTTTCATTCCATCTAATCTTCTTTCACCACAAAATAATCATTATGGTTAGTAGAAGTTTCACTGCTTTGCAGGAAACTATTATTGCACAGGTGATAATACCTTTATTCCTCTTGCCATCTTGTGATGTTGTACGTGGAGGTATAAGGCTTAGCCTGGGACGCTTCCCATACTGCTCCACATCTTCTTCATCTTCATCCTTGGGAACAACCTCCTCAGGCACCTCCAGACACACTCTGTGTCTCTTGGTCTCTATCCTCTGAGTAGCACTGAGGATTTTCCAAACAGAAACATTGGACAGGTGATTAGAAACAGTTGAGAACAGGATACTTTAACCCAATCCTTTTAAATTCTGATATCAGGAAAGGGTACAGAACAATTACAAGTGTATCTACGGAATTCAAAAGGCACTGTTTCACTTGTTGGGAAATGCCTCTGGAAACGTGATACCAACTCTGGCCAGCTATTGACAAGAAGTGTTTGACTGCAGCCACGTTTACCTTGATGTAAGCTCACAGTTTTTACCTATTTATGAATATTGACCAATACTCTGAATTGCTTTGGAAAAGAGCACCTACTAAAACAATGAGGCAGTTTCTGTTTGCAACTAATTAAATCCATCACAGTATACTGTATATTCTTTCAACTGCTCAACCAGAGTAGGCATCTTTTTCAATTTAGACAAATGCACCGATGCAAGAGCAACAAAAGACATACAGACAATGTCATAAAGATGATGGAGTCTAGTCACAGGGACACTGGACTTTTCATGGCTAACATTCCCAAAAGAGAAATCAAAAATAACAAGGACTACTAAAACACCCTAAGGATGTGCTAAAACATTTCATGGTATTAAAAAATTAGCAAAAACACCTATAGGCCATTCTTTCCTATGGTAAATGACCCACCTCTTCCGCTCGCCGTCACCTCCACAGCTGTCCGTGGAGTTACTGTTACTGTTGCTGGTGACATCATTAAAGGACTCTCCCAGAAACTCCTTAGCCTCTGGAGTGGGTCGTGAGTGATCAATGGGTGTCAAATCTCGCCCTGCCAGCCACGATATATAGCGATCTGGCTGGAATTTCTTTACAAATACATCCATGGAAATCTTCACCATGTCTTTACGGCATGAGCACTAAAAGGAAAGAAAAGCACAAAAAGACAAAGGTTAAAATGACAACTGTTACTTACTGATTGTATGTTTATATTCTTACGAAAAAGATAAAACTTGATTTAAATAGAATAGATTAAGTATGGTTTTCTTTGATCTCATTTGGTGGTCCTCACCAAAACGGCTTGCTTGCCATACTCAATCCATCTTTCCGTGGCAAAGTTGGTGGATTCTGCACAGTTGAAACCGTGGTTGAAACCAGCATGATAGGCATAGGGGAAAGTTATCATGAACTCACCAGCCTCCTGAGTAATCTTAAGAAGAGTAATAAAATAATTAGTTACTGCAGACCAGGCATTTTTCTTGGGTTGTAGGAATGAGGTAGAGGTCTTCTGTTTGAGATACAAAATCAAATACTCTACACATACCTTATCAAATGGTATGCCATATTTCCTCAGTATCGAGGGAGAGATGAGAGTCATTTTGTGCCTCAAAAACGCCTCACAATTTTGGGAACTACCAGGAAAGAACCCTGAAGGAAAGAGCGAATATCATTATTTTAGAGCTGATGATAGTTTATAGCCTTATACTTTATATACACCTATAGAAAATAATCCACTGGTCTCTTACCTTTAGCCAAACGCTCCAATCTTTTCCCATGCTCTGGAGGGACACAGTACCTGCACATATACATATTAGCTGTCTTAGTCACAGCAAACTGATATAAGGTGCATTTGTATAGATTATGCCTTGTGCTGTCAGATGATGCTGAATTACTCCATTGAAAAAGAGTCAACTTTTTATAAAAACACATTCTGGGATAGGATCCTCTGTTGCATGAAAGTTTTAGTGAAATTTCTGTATGAAATGGCCATTACTGAGGTAAAACAGCAGTGGGAAAGCAATATCATAACTTTACAGAGTAACATAGCAATTTTATAAGAATGTGTAAGAATGAAGCATCTAATTGAGAAAATAATAGTTATTGTCTTCACCATGATTTGGGTTCTCCAAAGTGCAAGTAGTTGATACTGTAAAGGTCCATGTCCTCAGTGTGCCATGCAAAGGTGGTCTTCCACATGCCAAAATACAAGTAGGGTGTATTAACACCCTCAATGGTGATGCCGCTGTCACGTTCAACAGTATCCAAAATGGTGTCTAGATGGCAAATGTTCCACTCTGTGACATCCTGAAGGAAAACAGCAGATAACACGAGATAAAGAGATGAGACTAAAAGAGGTGAAAGACACCGCTGTGATCAACAAACCCTTATGTATCACATCAACACACGCACAGACAGCGATGGGAAAAAACATGAATATTCAAGTGATAACTCACAGGATCATATAATGTTCCATTAACATCCGCCCCATATATGGGAGGGTTAAATGTCACATTCTTCCAGTACTTCCTTTCCAGCTCCTCAAAGTCATCATAATGGGGACTACAGAACCTATAAAATAACACATCAGAATAGCACATTAGTATCAACACCATACATAAAAAAACAACTGCAGACGTATCAGATTTACTGATAATTGGAAAAAAAAAAGCCTTAAATGTCCTTTATTTCTGCACTGCTCACTTGTCACTGTTGGCAATCTTGCGAAACTCTCTGACAGTCATGGATTTCTTCTGAATGTTGTATTGAGTGAAAAGGCCTGACTGGCCTGTCACCACCTGCTGAATAGGTGCAGGTATCACCAAATCGTCAATATCGTCGTAAGACCCTCTGGGCTTCCATTCCTTTGGTGGGACAATCTTGGAGGAGAAAAGAGGATAATGAGTTCTTCGGTTTGTTATCAAGATTACTCACCAGATAAGTTTTGAAGTTTGAATGCTTTTATTTCTTTTAAATGAAACAACAAATGAGATAACGTTTATATAAATTGTTTCAGAGAAAAAACAGATATAAGACATTGCCAGATTTTCATAAAACACCTGGTAACAATTTTTTGCTGCTAAAAAAAATCCCATAAACATTACAAGGGTTGTGAATGTGGCCTGTGTGAATTCATACTGTGTATCAGTACTTACTTTAGCCAGCCAGGCCTGCTTTGTGTGCGCCCTGGGATTCAATATACGCAATGTAGCGGGTGAAGTTCTTGAATTCTTCAATGGTGGGATAAAAAGTCATAATCCCCTTGGAACCATGGTTTTGGGAAACCACATCCGAAGCCATCCCAAAACTCAATGGAAGCTCCTGTAAATTGTAAAAGGGGAAATTGTCATTTTTATGCATTTTGTAGCATTTTGATTCAGTTAGCCTTTAAATAAAGTACATTGTTAAGTTTGTTCACACAGACTGGCATAGACATCTATAAATGTATCTATAAATGTATCCTCTATCTCTGTTGCTTAATTGAATAATTGCAAACAAATATCTAAAATAAGTCAAGTAATTATTTCAAATATTTCACAGTAAGTACCCATAACAATATAACATTGTATATTTCAGCACATTTACTTATGTCAGGATTTTCTAAAGTGTTTGTTGGCAGTATTAACATTTCAACATTTCAGTTGGCTGGTACCCTGAATGATGACTAATCAATACAAAGCACAAACTTGTTGCTATATATCAACTCTTTCGACTTATCGCCCTTACATTCTTCGCTGCTGCCACTGAACTGCTGGAGAAGCATAACGTTAACCATAACTTTTTATGTTTAGTTGTGTGTCACCCTTATGTCATGTGTGCCACTTCATTAAATACATCAGTACAATCTAACATGATCCAATACAACAGCTCTCCATGGGGTGTTCCGTGATCGGCTCTATTATTTGACCATTCTTAACAACATTGTATATCAAATATTAAAATTAAGAGATGAGAAAGTATCATAAACTGACAACTGTTAATTTATTGGCAGGCAACATGTACAACATATTCCACTCTCTCTCTCTTTGAGGCACAACTTTAACCACAGCAGCCTATGCTTGGTTAGTGGCAGGGGTGGAAGAAGTTCTCAGATCTTGTGCTTCAGTAAAAGCAGTAATTCCACAGTGTTAAAATATGCTGTTACATGTAAAAGTCCCGCATTCAACCTTTCTTAAAGTAAAGGTCTTAAAAGTACCAAAAATAAAAGCACTCATCATGATGAATGGTCCATTTCAGAATAATGTATATCAAGTGTTGTCAAACTCATTTTAGTTAAGGGGCCACATACTGCCCACTTTGATCTCAAGTGGGCCGGACCAGTAAAATCATAGCATAATAACCCATACATAATGACAATATTTCTCTATGTTTAAATCATTAGTGGAGGTTTTTGGATGTTAAACCCTATTTTAAGGTCTTTCTACAATAAACTAGAAACACAGAGACCAAAAACTCAGACATCAGCCCACTGGGCTCTTTTCTGTAGATTCCCTTGCTTTTTCATTAGGACTGGTAAGTGAACTAGTAGAAGTAACGTGTTAAGATAACTGTTAATGTTTGTACTTTGTTTAACATTTATTCATATTCTTAAGAGACATTCTGATTCACAACCCTTGAAATTTATTAAGAAGAACAAGTGCAATTTCACTATACAATACTGTGCTTCAGTTTATCATTTACACATGTGCATTACAACTTCAGATCACAGTTGATCTACAAAGCAAAACATTTAGTCATAGGTATTTGGGACTGAAAAATATTGTATTTGACTATAACAAAAGAAACTTCTCAAGATCTAAAAAATATTTTAAATATAGGCCACTAACATTTCCACATCTGTGTGGTTGTATAGACAGTTGTCTGTACACCTGAACTGACTCACCACAAAATGCAAACAAATGTGGGAACTATTAAGTAAGGAGGTTAAGCTACCCCTCTTGCCTTGAAAATATAGAATTTATACACTGAAATAAAGTTGTGTAAATTGCTACTCTTACTCTTTACTTGTTTTACAGTCTATGGCATGCTCTTACTGATACAATGCAGTGACCCCCAGTGGACTGATTAGGAATAGCAGTTACTTTTATAGAAATGCATTTTATGTCTTTCCTTAATTTTCACACTTAGCAAAGTCATCCGGTGGGCTGAGCTGAACCCGATGGCGGGCCCGCGGGCCGTATGTTTGACACCCCTGATGTATATTATATTATTGGATGATGATTATTGATCATAAATGTGTTTACAACTGTAATGAAAAATACAATACAAAACTGTACTTATGTATAGTGCTAAAATAAATGTACTTTCCACCATTGGTTAGTAGTTGCAGTTTAGAGCTATAAAATAAAGTTTTGAATAAAAGCAGAGGTGTAGTGCACCTATGACATGTGTATGTGTGCATGTCCACAGTAAAGTTGTGACTTGTTTCTTTGGCGATGTAACCACTGTTCCTATGCCTTGACCGAATGAAGTGGGGGATATTGAAACCATGTTGGATATCAGACTGACAAAACAGCAAATAAAAAAAAAATGTTTATTAGCATCAAGAAATTCATCTTATGACTCAGTGTTAATGTGTCCATCAGTAAGTTATGATACAGACTATAAGACTGAGCAATTGCTTACTTTTTTCATCAATCTACACCAGGGGTGGGAAATTAGTTTCTCCGAGGGGCCACATGAGAAACAGAAAATATTGTGGCGGGCTATAGGCTGAACTAAATTATGCCTAATATCAATTCTCTCTCTCTCTAAAAGCAGAAAAATTGCATCATTTTGACCGGTAAGAGTAAATGCAATGATTAAGCAATGAAAATAAGCATAGCAAAAACATCTTTATTCAATCAAAATTCCCCAAAACAACTGTAAACAAAATGTGCATGTTCATAAATGTAACTTTTTCTAAAAGATCAGCATTAAAATCAACTTTATACAAATCGTTACAACCATTTTACTTGTAGTTCAACCACCTCATTTGCTGTTTTTCTGTTCCTTATGCTTGTTCAGTGAGAGAAATCTAGTCTCTGTTGGGCTTGAACAAGTGCATTGAAGTCAGGCTGAATGTCCGAGGTGGATATCTGAAGGATAGCTGACAGATGATCATCAGTGAGAGAGGATCTATACCTGGATTTATTAAACTTCATCACTGAGAATGTTTGTTCACATATGTAGGTCAATCCAAAAAGAACCAACTTCTGAACATGTCTCCTCATATGTGGAAAGTTTTCCTCCTTGAGAGAAGAGTAAAAATCTAACAGTGATACTGACTTAAAGTGCTCTGCCAGTATTATGTCAGACTGCAGATGGATGAGCTCTAGCTGAACATTGCTCGGTGCATCATCCACACTGCAGGGGGAGGAAATCACGTGTATCTCACCCTCAACCCTTTTGAAGTCTTCAAATCGTTGTTAAAAACTCACCATGCAGTGCTCCTAACATGGATGAGTACCTGCAGAGGTGATCAGTTGATGGTGTGACCTCATTGAGGGTTTTCATGTGTTTGAGAGTGTTGCTCTCTAGTTGGCTTGAAAGAAACTGCAACTTTCTCATAAAAGCCTTCACAAGGCTGTACATTTCATGAACAAAAAGACCCCTGAGTTGCAGTTTGGTATTTAGTTCATTTATCAGAGAAGTCACATCAACAGCAAATGCAAAATCTGCCATCCAGTCCCCATCTGAGAGCTCTGGTATGTCTTTGCCTTTCTTCTCACAAAATTCTTGAACCTCAGATTTCAGTTCCCACTCTCTTTTCAACACTTTGCCCAGGCTGAGCCATCTCACAGTTGTATGGTAGCCTATGTCACCATGTTCAATCTCATGCTCCTCCATGAGTTCCATAAACTCTGTCTGTGATTTAACTATTTTAGTTACAACATCAATAACATGGCTAAGTGTTAGCACTGACTTACACAATACATTCTGATGTAGGATGCAATGTAAGAATACCAATTTTAGTTATGGGTTGATTTCAGTCACTTTGTCTTGCATCCACTTCAAAAGTCCAACGTTTTTCCCCATTATATTTGGACAACCATCCATTGTAACACCCACCAGTCTGTCCCATTTCAGCCCCAGCTTGTCCAGGCATGCGCTTACCTCTGTGAACAAATCACTCCCCATAGTTGTCCCTTTCATTGATCGCATTGCCGCCAGCTCCACTGTAATCTCAAAGTCTTTTGTTATCCCACGGAGAAAGATGAGTAACTGGGCTATGTCGCGGACATCACAGTTCTCGTCCAAAGCCAAGGAGAAAAAAATCTAATTTGTCCACTTCATTTTGCAGGTGAAGCTTTAGAGTTCCCGCGATGTCCTCGATCCGTCTAGTTACGGTTCGTCTGGAGAGGGGCACGTTGTGGAATGCTTCTTTTTTCTCTGGGCATAATAGCGCTGCAGAGTCCACCAAACAGTCCTTGATAAACTCCCCATCAGAGAACAATTTACTTTTGGCGATTTTGTGGGATATCACGAAGCTGGTCTTGGCTGCTGCTTCCCTGGATGTCTGGGGCTTGTAAAAAAATGCCTTGTTGCTTTTGCAGCTTAGCTACCAAAGCTTCGGATGTCCGTGCATGTTTGCTGTCTGTCAGGTTTTTGAATTTCTCCGCGTTTGGTCTCATGACGGCGATTCAAATTATAGTCCTTAAACACAGACCTGCTCTCCACAAACTAAACACATGGCGTTTCCTCTGATTTCAGTAAAGAAATATTTAGCAGTCCATCTTTTGTTAAAAACTCTGCATTCAGTATCTATCTTTTTTTTTTAGGATGAGTGGACATTTCCGTGTGCTAACCTGTTACTCATAAACAGAGTAAAAGAAAATTTTTGTGCTCTCATTTATTTATATACGTTGGCTACGAACGCCAGTGGATGACGTTTATACGCAATAAAAGACACATTCAAATTAAAAGCATTACTAATGCTTTATCATTATTAATTACGCATGCAGTACACTTCACTGATTGAGTTTTATTTTCCAATTTCCAGTTAACCTTAAGCGGGCTGGTCAGGGATAGGCAAAGAGACAGATTTGGCCTGGGGGCCGTTCTTTGCCCAGGTCTGATCTACACAAATAAAAAGTAGACTAGCCCTGATTTTGTCTGATATATGAAATGCCATATGCATTACTTCTACTGCTAAATAGACAGCATCTTTGCCAGTGTTCCATAGGTTTTAGAGGAGGCAAAATTGGCAGCCATTTCATAGCTATGTTCATCTCAATACCTCATCTCAATATTTTAGTGTTGTTCACCTGTAACAGTACTTTGCACTAGGCCTTATGTTGGAACACAATTTTGACTCTGTGTACTTACATCCCATCTTGTCTAGGACATAATTACTACTAATAATACTGTTGAGCTCAAAAGACATTTATTATAGGAGTCCTAATATAAAGTATTCTTCTGGGTAGAAAGTACTTCTGATACACATTTTGTGCAGTTCTTGTCCATAATAATATTTAGCAATGGACTTAATAAGCACACATGCATCATGGACAGGTTTTGTGCCTATTGCCTACTATGTTTGACTCTACAGATGTGAGGTGTGTACTTAAACTAGATCATCTTTGATCCATCTGATTACCAACACACTTATGCAGACATTTTAATGTGTGTTATAATAAATAATAGTATTTAATATGTCCCCTGGTCATTCTTGGTCAGTCCTGACCTTCGTGTGTCATGAAGAGTTCTAGAGGGTTGGTTCTAAACTGCTGGTTTTTGTGACCCAACAGTGAGGTTCTCTCTGCAGAGTTTATAAACTAACGCTGAACACACTATGTTCGTTTGTATCGAGGGGATCAACAGTGTTCGATGAACTGAAAAATTGTTAGTTACTTTCGTTGTTGCTGTGACACTTAAACCTGTTCTGTATTTTGATATAGAGCAACAAACTATCTATGGAGTTTGTAGAAGGAACCAAGGGCATCTACAGACTCATCAGGGTATGTGAGAGGGTGTTTTTCATTGGAATTAGACTGTAAATACTTTCAGATGAAGTTAAACCTCTGAGCAACATTATCTTATTTCCTTTGCAGGTGATGTTTGACACACCCATATATGAGCGGGCTCTGCAGACCTGCTGGCATGTGGGCTCATACAAGTGTCAGGTACGACATGCTATAGCTTTTATATCTACACCAAAATAACAAAGATATGTGATCTCTTTTATGTTTAGATTGCACTGGTGTCTGAACTTCTGAGGCTTCAGCAGAAAAACCTGCTCCCATCTGAGGTGACTGCTGCAACCTGCCAGGCTGAACCAGCGCAGCATTGTAGATCCAACCTGAAAACAGACTGTGCTGTTTCTCCTCCACCTTCTCCTCTCACCCCTCTTGCTGAATCACCTGCCAAAGTTGACTTCAGTGAAGTAGCACCAACACATTGTTTGCAACTAAAATCTGTAGTGACTCAAGCTCCTCCACCTCCTATGAGCCCTCCAGCTGAAGTCATACCTTGAGTCCTGGATATTGAGCATATGAGTGAGGCGCCAACCAAAGATCCAGACGCTGCTGTGGCAATAATTCCACCATCTCCTGTGAACACTGTGAAATTCAGCCAAATTGAACCCATCCAGCAGCCTACACCCAGCCCAGAACCATCTGCTGTGACCCCTTCAGCTGAAGTCCCCTCTTCAGTACTGGAACCGAAGTGTAAGAGTGAGGAACCCACCAGAGATCTAGACTCTGCTGTTATTTCAGCTCCTCCACCTCCCATGAGCCTTCCAGCTGAAGTAATACCTTCAGTCCTGGATCCTGAGCATAGGGTTGAGGAGTCCACCAGAGACTCTGACTCTGCTGTGGCGACAACCTCTCCACCTGCTCTTACTCTCGCTGATGAACCTCCTGCTAATGTTCCTAGCCATAATGGCTTTGACAATAACCTGAAAGAAGCAGAACAGCTAGTGCCCAACTCAGAACCACACTCAACTGTTACTTCTTCTCCACCTGCTCGTCTTATTCCCACTTTGGAAAGTCCTGTCAACATTGGTCTGGATGAAGCAGAGGAACAGTAGTCAGTGCCCAACTCAGAACCACACTCTGCTGTGGTTGTAGCTCCTCCACTTCTTATAAGTCCTCCAGCTGAAGTCATACCTTCAATCCTGGATAATGACCATAAAAGTGAAGAGCCCACCAGAGATCCAGACTCTGCTGTGGCTACAACTCCACCACCTCCTCTGACTCCCACTGATGGACCTCCTGTCATGGTGTACCGATACCAGAGAATCACTGGTTTGAAATGAACTATAGGTATGGATGGATCCCAGATTGAGCAGCCATCCAGTAGGAGGTTACTCTTTGGTCTCAAGAAAACACCTAACTGTGGCTGAGCATTAAACCTGAGCTTTTTGAACTGAGACTCTGCTGCTGCCTTCAGAGGCTGCTGGGAATATTATAATTTAGGCTATTATTTGGTTATAAATAAGGGTACTCCAGTCAGGATTTATGGGATACAGAGTCTATTTGAAGGCATCTCTTTAATTGTGTAGGAAATGTTTATTTATTTAACTACCTTTATCAATGTTGTATATTAACCATTAAAATAAAATTATGAGATGAGAAAGTACCATGCACTGACAACTGTTTATTTATTGGCAGGCAACATATTTCAATTTCTCTCTTAGACAAAAAAAATTAAACTATGGCAGCCTTTGCTTGGTAAGTGGCAGATGTGGAAGGTGCTCAGATTTTGTATTTAAGTAAAAGCAGCAATACCAGAGTGTAAAAAATTTTTACTTAAATAAAACATAGGCAAATATTAGCAAAATGTAGCAAAAGGAAAAGTTCACATTATGCAGAACTGTCCATTTCAGAATAACGTACATCATATTATTAGACTACAGAAACCAACCAGACTATTTAGAGTAAATATCTGCTGATAATGATCGGTGACCAATTCATTGGATCACTCTTAAAGTATAGTTTTATCAAACATATAACTTTTCAGTTTTTATTGACACTGACAGAACAGTAATAATTCTATTCAATGTTCATTATTCAGGTCGTAGTGGACGGTGTTGTTATTGCTGTAGTATACTGCGTGGTGGTTTTAATCATATGTTAATTTGCATACATGAGGGGATCCACCTCTCAATTTAAACAGTAGTAACAGTAGATCTATTACCTTTCTGACAAAGTTGAAAGAAAAACTGATCATTTTTAAGCTTTATAAAAGCAGATTTCATGACAGAGTTATTATTTTGGATTATATAAGACAATACTGATTCATTAATTTCATTAGACCAACATTATTAGATAGATAGATAGATCTAAGAGAAATTCACAATTATTATTACTGTTATCATTATTATCATCATTATTACACTGTGCATGTGTACTTATTGAAGGGGCCTGTCGGTGTGTGTGTGTGTTTCCTCACTTTCCTCACTGAACCGTGGCCGGTAAAACCTTTAACCGGCTCTGATTGGATAGACCCGCGTCTCTTTAATTCAGTTAACATTAGCTCAGCTGCTAACTAAAGCTAACTGACATAGCAAAGCTAGCCCGATAGCCTGGATGTTTCCCATTTAGATCTGATCAAATACACGACGGCGTTTACAAATGTACACTACTGAGAGCGAACTTGCCACCTTGTTTTCGTCGTCTCTTGCAAGAAAAAGTCATTTTTACACGGCAGCTAGCGAGCTACTTCACCTTAGCACTGTGATGAAATGGGACTATTTCCTGGAGTACAGACGCCAATACAGCCAGAATATATCGTATCCAACTCATTCGTTAGCAAACTTAGCCACCGCTGTCTTTATTATTCGCATGCGGCTTGGTAAAATATAAAATTAGAGCTGATTTATCCCTTAGAGCGTAGTTTAACTACAGTTTCACTTTACTTTTATAGACAACACCTACAGTGAAAGTACCAATAGCCAAGTCGGGTACAACACCTCCAGGAAATAGACTATATCCGACGGCTAGCTGTGCAGCTCTTCCGGCTAGTTTAGCTATCAGATTAGCATCGTGAGTTAAAAGCTGACACTGTGGGATGGTCGAGAGATAACTCGACATGCAAACACTTACCGCCTCCTCTCAGTTGACTCGTGCGTCGTTTCTCTACGTTGTGAACAGCTCTCAGTCAGTGGAAACAGCAGTGTTAAGGAGAAGAGAGAGACGAAAGCTTGCTAACTGGGCTTCCTGTGGGGAGATCAACGTCCTCCATTAACGCTTGTACGCATGCACGCGCACCTCGGAGAGTGTTTACCACAACACGCATGGGACACGCTCAGCCAATCAGAGGGCAGCTGTGATGGCACGTCACACGATGGATGAAAACATGAGTTTAGATGTAATCTTTAGTTCACTGACTTAAGTAAATATTAATTTAGTCAGCCGAGGTATTGTCTGTGTCGCTGCACTTTGGATTTTAAAACAATTCCACCTACAGGTCAATTTAAAACAAACCATGATAACAAACTGTTCTGCTCTTGAATGCAACTGATTTTATTTTGTTCTGCTGTTACCTGTTTGTTGTCTTTTTAAATTTATCCTGTTTTATATTGTACTCATCATTAAAAATGAAAGCGTGCCCTCAATGATTCATCAAGATCTGAATAAAGGTTGAATAAAAGAAAACCTATCAGAAGAGAACTGTTATTAAGTAAATGACTGGATTTCAAACATATTAGGTTGGTATTACTGTAGTGTTTCAACTCAGCCATCTGTTCCTCTGACACAAGACAACCACTTTACCATTTTTATTTTATTTTTGTCTAAACTAAAGCCACAGGAAATTAAATGATTAGTTAGTAAATTAAATAACAGTTAAAATAGATTTAAAAGAAAGCTTTAAATAACAAATATTGCAAACAATGTTCGCATGGATTTTTTGATGAATAAATTCCATTAGGTAGGCTGTTATCAGAACAGGCAAAAATATTAATGATAAAGATAGATGGTTTGACTAAAATGACTGTGTCCTGCATCAGGACATGACATTTGTGCACACAGCCTTATTTAGTCCCTGTGTCGTGGTCACAGTGTAGAAATAATCTGTCTGCTTACTTTTTTATGTAAAGGATGCCTTCAAATGGATTTTCTTTGCAATTTATACTACATTAAAGTCATGTTCATATTTTTAGTCTATAATGAAATTGTTGTAGTGCTGTTACATCCAATGCCCCCTGAAAAAATACAGACTGCAAACAAAGAAGCAAAATCACCTGTAGACTGTGAACATCTGTTTTATTTCATGCCAGGAAAGGCACGTTCATACACTGAATCCAACAGGTTTGATAGGCTATATGATGTTATATGCATCTACATTCAGGCAGTGCATATATTATGATTCCCATGAATAAATGCAACAATAACAGTAATACATTTTGTTAACCACAAAAAATATTTAGCACATATGAGCACTAACAATTTGTGTATGCACACTTTTAGCATAAGAGGAAGTACATGTGCACCCTGTAGTCCATACAGTTTTACTGACCTTTAACACCAAAGGAGACGTACAGTACATTGCATCAGCAGCACTTGTTGGTTTTTGGAAAGTCCATAGAGAACATATATAGTATTTTTGAGGTGTCAGTGCCAGGTCAGTTTATTTCTACTCTGTTTCTCTCTATTTTGTTCCATTTGCATAAGACCAGTCATGTTGCATCCGCACTGTCAAAATGCATATATAACAGACCAGCATGGTCAGTACAAACGTCCCTCTTCTTAGGGGGACCTTCTCCTTTGGCTGACTCATGTTTGATTTAAGCTTGGGACACTTGGTCTCACCAATCCATCAATTTACACCTTCAGCCATTCAAAACAGCATGAACTATCCAGTCAACAGATGAGCACTGTCAGGGAGCTTATTAGACTTTTACTTGCACCTTACTGTCCCAGTATGAGACAAAGCAGCACCCATGAATGAATGTCTTTCGGTGAGCATTATGTTTAGCTCAGTCTTTCTGTCTGACACTATTAGATAAATAGGGTGGACTTGAAAGTAGTACGGGAGCACACTCTTGTTTTGCATTTATCAGCTTAGAGACACAACAGCTTAAAGCGGTCAATACAACCACAATTTGTTATGGCAGTTGCTGTTATTTCAAAATAAAGGCAAAATAATACTTACACATCAAAAGGAACACTTATTTGGTAAGGGAGAAGAGCACTGGATTTTTTTTCAATATGAGAATATATTGTCACTGTCTGAAACAACCCTCATACCTTTTCATGTTCTGAATTCATGCAGGGTCTTGGTACTTTGTATCCTTAGGATAATATAAACTATTGAAGAAATGGCTGCTAGATTAAAGAAGGAGAACCTTTTTGGCATCCATGTTTGTTTTATATCTGTTTTTGCAACCAGTTTACATACATCTCTCATTGAATATTACTTAATTTTCATGCAACTATGAATTGGTTACATTGTGCTTAACATAGACACACATAGCTGTTTGGATTTAGATTTTATATTAGAGTTTAATATATGGAAAATAAATTGCTGTAATGTGGAAATCGATGAGCCAATTGTTTTGACAATAGCTGTGATTGTGAATCTTTGTGTTTGAAATGTTATACATTGCACATTCAATGAATGTGGTTAATAAGCGGCTGAATTGCGGGTGAAAAATGAATTTTCGTGTTTCTCCTTCTGGCATAGTGTAATCTATGAATGTATGTGGTGCAATTATTAATTACATTTTGCATGTACATCTGTATATATTTAATGCCTTTAACCCATTTCAAACTTGAGTTCTATCATAAACTGTCCCTCACCATCATACTGGCAATATGTAATTCCTCAGTTCACCACATATTTCCCATTAAAAGCAGATGTAAGACCATTTTGTAAAGGCAGAACAGAAGCCCTGCAGTACTTTACAGAATATTGAAAATATTGGTAATAAAGGTGAGGATATTCGCACACCATTTCATGGACTTTATGCTTTTTGTATCTCATAGTAGTCAGTTCTTCTTCATACACAAATCATGAATGGACAGTAGTCCTTTTGACCTCCAGGTGTTGTGTCGCATTGCAAACATGACGCGATGGAGAACAAACTGGTATCAAAAAGCGAAGCAGAAACTGACTGTGTATTTGCATCCATTCCTCTCCGCTTTATGTTCCTTCCATCATTCCCTGGTTGGCGCCATGCCTAAGTCTTGCTTAATCTTTGAGCACCAGTGGCCGTCCGCATCCTTAAGATGTGGCCCTGTTTATAACAGCTCTCAGCCTGGAAGCAGCCTTAAGAACACATGCCAAATAAAGGCCTTCTGCTTGGTTCCATGGTTATTTGTTCGGTTATTTGTCCATAGGCTTACTGATTTTGAGTGTGTGAAGAGTGTCACTGAGAGCAACAGTCTTCTCTGTGTCTGTCTTGCTGCTGTCTTTTCTGGACATGTCAGGCTCCCATAGAAAGAACTCATGGAGGAGGGTGTTGACGGTGTCTGGACACTCCATCATGACCATGTGACTTCCTTCCTCAATGACTTTTAGAAATGCAAATAGGAGTATCTAGAAAGGGAGCCAAAAAATGAATGCAGAACATCAAAATAGGTAACACTACAATGCAAACTATAAACTACAATGAAACATCACATGATGAATCAGCACTCATATGTGATATGTAGTGTACCTCTGCCATGCGCTGGTCCTCATCCATTGGCACAAACTTGTCACACATGCCATGAACCAGAAGAATGGGCACAGTGAGCTCGGCGTGGTAGACCTCATCCCCCTCAGGCCAGTACTGCCCGCTCATCATGGCTCGCAGGACAAACGGAGACACATTGAAGGCATTGCCCTGCTTCAACAGCTGCTTTTCTTTGGCACCCTGACGAGCAAATCCAGCTCTGAAGGTTAGAAAAAGACAGTAAGTGTTAGTTTTAAGTTCTTTTTTTGAAGGTTTTTCTATATATTCTTTCAGTGGGTCACTGTTTCTACTGTCAACTATGTCTTACTTGAGGAAGCTCCAGGCCAGACAAGGCGACAGGCAGTGCAGGACACAAGATGGCAGCTGGAAGATGGAGCATAGGCTGGGTTCCAAAGCTGTGGGACCGCCTCCATTGATCATCACCACCTTATGGACCAGATCAGGATATTCGTGGGCCAGGAAGGTGCAAAATGACACTCTGGAAGAGGTATAATGGGATACAGCATGTTAATTACTCCTACATAAATTATAAAAGGAACTATTAGGGAACTTTGATCAGCTGTAATTGTTTCAGAGGCATGTTCACCGGCGATCAATTTACAACAAATCCTCACCCATATGAGTGGCCAATCAGAATGTTGCGTTTACGAGCATATCTCTTAAAGATGGCACGAAGGTCCTCTGCAAGGGCATAAAAAGTGTAAGCTGCTGCAATCTGTGGGGCAGTGCTGGCTCCGTGCCCCGCTAGGTCGGGTGCGATGACCTCATAGCCAAGTCGAGAGAAGAAGTCCAGCTGGCTGCTCCAAATGTCCAGAGAACCCCCCACACCGTGCACGAAGAACAGCGCTACGTCCGAGTGCGTCCCTTTGCAGCTTGAGATCACCCTCTTTGAGTCGATCAGCACTGTGCGCTTGGGCTTGCGACGGCGGCGGCGAGGAGGCGGAGCAGGTTTCTGTTCCCCGAGGGATGGAGGAACTGGAGGAGGAACGGGGTTGGGGTCCGGAGAAGAGGGCATTTCTTTGTAGTCAGCCAGCTCCACCTCTACAGTGCTGCAAGGCTCAAGATCCCCATCCTGACACTGCAGGATCTCAGAGTGCAGAACATCGCCGAGATTCTCGATCACCAGCTGGCCGTTGCGGTAGACTGTGATCTTCCTCTTGCAGTGGACACTGCTGCCAGTGTTGCTCTCATCATTAAAATCCTCAGGAGAGCTGTCGTCATCGCAGTTCCCGTCCGCCTTCTCCTCGCCTGCAACATGCTCTTCTGTTACTACAGGCTGCCGCTCGGGGACAATGTGCCGCACTCGCAGGACCCTCCCGGGTTTCACCTCCACAAACTCGAAACCATCAGAGGGCTCTGATGACTCCAGGGGCAAGACCAGACTGGCAGCCTTTCCAGTCAGGCAGCACAGTATCCCTTCAGTGATACTTGTAAGCATGGTGCCTCCCTGCATAAACAACATCACACAAATAACAATAAGGAGATCATCGCTCACATACTCAGCAGATTAGCTGTGTTGATGAAAGCACAGAATGGAAAAACAGACAATGTATAAACACAGGCGAGGGTTTGTGAACTTTGTTATCCTTCTCTGACTCTTTTTTTCGAACAAAAGCATTGTGTTATGGTTCCAGGTTTATTTTCCTGTCGCAGTGTTTGCAAATGTCAGCAGCTCAACAGAAAGAAATTGGGTCCTCTCTTGATTCCTATAAAATTAGACCCCAGCTGTTTCCTAGCAACGCAGTTACAATGAAATGGTCTTCTTTATCCTTTCATCAGACCACAGACAGTGTCAAGTACAATGAAACACACCAAGAACAAGAATGCTTTCAGATTAAGACCCTCCAAAGAGCTACGCAAATTCAAAACAGTGGATAGCCAGAATAAATGCAGCTCCAACAGCCTTTATAAAGATCTACTAACACACTCACCCGGGTGACGACGCAGTTTAACATTCAGGGATTCCAAGTTCATAAGCAGACAACATAAAATCAATACATGTGCCGTTCTCCAGTTTCAATGTCAGTGAAGACAAGCCGACCAAGATGTTTGCTATTAATAACCCCTCCATTTCACATGGTCAGTACCAGGATATACTGTGTATAAATAGAAAACGCCACTCACAGGGCATGACTGTGTACATGCCTGCAGACTGCATGTCTCATAGCAGTATTAAACCAGTTTTCCAAGATATATTGTTTCCAGTGGAGATGAGAGAGAAACAGTCTTTGTTCCCCTTCCCAGGTCCAGTCACCGCTAAAGTGCATTTTGGCAGTTGTGCAAATAAAGCACATTTGTCACTTTTCAGATGAACACAGGCTGGTTATCTCTAGGAAACAGAGCAGGAAGACTCCCATCTCCACAGTATGGCTTTATTGTTTCCTGGTTACAGAATATGTAAATACTTCCTACCTCTTATGTTTAAAACTCATGCATAACATTTAGGCATCTAGTTGCTAAGGGATACAATAAAATGGTGAATTACGCATTAACTTCAGTAAGGTAAATAAACAAAATTGTAACTAGTGGGGATTTATTTTCAGAGATTTTCTTTATCATGGAAGCTGGGATTTCATATCTTTATTATTAAAGATTTTGTCCACATTAAAGTCATATAAAGTGTATGTATCGAAACAAATACTATCTCAACACTTCTAATCCCCTTCCAATGCAGAATATTATTCTACATGAATCCAATTTTTTACACACCATCACTGCAATAAATTAATAATAAAGTACATTTGTAATAGTTTCTTTGTGCTTTCTTTTCTTTTGGTTAAGTACAATGTTACCATGGTAAATTAATCAAACACTTTTATGTCTGGCACTATAGTGAGGTGAAAATGAAGATGGCTTACCCAGTGTGTGTCTGCATCTGCACAGGAGGTGTTCATGTGTGCATGTATTTGTGCGCGTGCATGCGTATTGTTGTTGTTGGTGGAAGGATGGTCTGAAGGTCAGTGCATCAAGTGCTCTCCAGTTACACCCAGGAGTCGAGTGAGAGGCCTGTCTTTCAGCAAACAAAATGGAACGTCGACACAATGAGGAGACACACTCGACTGCAGCTCAGCTGTCAGTCTTAAAAACCGCAGTGGGCTTGATTTTATTCTCCAAATGTGTTTTATATCCATGCCAACACCTCTATCAGTCCTGCAGTGTGCCCCTATCTATCTATCTATCTATCTATCTATCTATCTATCGATCTATCTCGATCTATCTATCTATGCAACATCAATCTATCTAAATGTGATGGTTCTTACATTTTGAAGCCAGTCTCTGATTTTATCATGAACCAATCAATGGTGTGACATCAGCTACAAGTGGTACACGGTGAGGTAAAGGTGTCCACTCAGGGAAGTCCTCAGAAGTGGTTGCTGATGACAATGGTGAAAATCATTTTACAGCGTCACAGGACGTCACCTAACCCTGTTAGACAGTGTGGAGGACCCCGGCATAGAGATGCAGCTACACCTCATTAAAACAACTCACTGCATCAGCACTGGCCAGCAGCCCTGTCTTTCAAATCAGGGAGCCTCCTCCTGACCTACTGTCCATCACAACCTGGATCTGAATGTGGCTGCATGTGGGCCGGCATCTGAAATCCACCAACCCCAAAGTCAAACAGACTGAAGGTTACTCTGCCATGGTAGAATATGTAGGTTGATGTGTCTGCCAAGTCTTACAGTAACACACATTTGGTACAGAGTGTGCTGCTCTATTTCCACTACATGGCTCACAGCGCGGTGCAGCCTGGCATAATATCGGCACATAAAATGCGTATACTTAAAAAAAATGAACCCATTATATCCTAATTTATGCAAAATGAGGCCTAATGCACAAATGTCCTACAGTTTAGCTGCTTCTAAAAGCCCCTGAATCCAAAATATAAAGCCATAAACCGAAATAGAATCCTCCTTATTTCAATCATTGGACGTGTCAGGTTTCACAATAATACAACTGCACAGTGAAGGGCATTTTTACAAATGTCATACATAGGCCCAATTAAAAGGCTCGCATCATAAAAAAACTATTAAAAATCCGTCACTCTTCTGCTCAGGGCCATGATTGCTGCGCGTATATTATTGATGGAGCTATTATTTCTGCGCTGTCACAGGACAAATGCGTGCAGCCATCGTGCAGCTGCTTATTGATGCTGATGGTTTTATGTTGCACAGTAAACAAGAGCTAATTAGACAGCAAGATGCAATAAGAAAAATAAATAATCCGCTCCTTACCTGCAGGATGAGTGGTGATTGAGATCAGAAAGTCTGCGCCAAAAGATGACAGTCAGGGGCTGACGACGCTCAAGTGAGGGAAACGTTGCATTTGGTGCAACTATTTGTCTACGCTAGAGATGCTGCACAAAACTGACAGCTCCTCGTCAGCCTCATCACACCGCTGCCACAAAACACGAAGGGGCTCGTGCTGAAGCGTGCATCCATAAAAGTGTGCCAGTTGGATTTCAATAAGAAACCCATCACGATAACATTGCAATGATGTTTTCCTTTTTTTCCCCCCTTTCCTAAGCATCCACTGCGCACTCAGAGCAGACCCTACCCTGCCCTGTATCCGCAGCAGCCACAGCAGGCTTCGGGCATTTTCGCTCCTGAGTGGCAGCGCGCAGGGCAAATAGGCGGCGGCCGCACACCGACGGAAGGCCAATGGGAGAGGCGTGTTTCCTTGTTGCCAGGGCTGACAGAAAAGCAAAAAAAAAAAGCGTGCGTGTGTGCGTGCGTGTGGGGCCAGGGAGAGTGACAGACATGATGAGAATGGCTATTTATCGAAATGGGAAAACACATGACCACGATCTGACGTGTGATGCCATTTCATTTCACAGTCCTCCATCCAGATTTTAAATCATCCGGACTGCGTCCCCATGAAGTGACACCTGAAAAAAACAAAAGGGGTTGTTGTTGCTGCTGCTGCTGTGTCACTGGAGGGCTGAGCGACCTTTAACTTTCGATGAAGATGTGCTGTCTCCCTCTGTTGTGTCTGAGAAGTCCCATCGACATGTCGGTGCTGCAGGCCGGGACAGCCCGGTGCCTGTCACTGAGCAGACAGCTGAGACGTTCACGGGGCGCGGAGCCAACAACTGTGCTACTTTCTGTTATTGTTTGGCAGCCGGTGTAAATAGCAACTGCTAACATTTCTGTTTTAATACACTATTTAAAAAAATCAATTAGGCCAATTAACTGCCTGTAGGGGATTCATCAGCGCATAGACTGCATTATAAGAAAGGACATTTTCCTTATTGAGACCAAACAGCACTCAGCTGGCACAGTAAGTCTTGTGTTGTGTCGAGATGAGAAATCCTGAGTTGTTTTGACACAATCCTCGAAAAAGAGTCATTATTCCCAAGGTACTACATTTATCACACCGCACCCTCTCATATTATTTTCACATAGAAGCTGAAAGTATTAGTAGAAGAATACTTAACCTACACACGTGCTAATTTGATTCATTAATCTCACCTCAAAAAAATAATGTGTCCAAACCTTTCAAACATTTGCAGCTGAGGCATGAAGGGGATGGTGTTGCCATGCACAAAGGTTTTTCTACAGTGTATTAATATAAGGTCAAGGATGAGATGTGAGGGAGAGGACATGTCATATGTCATATAGGAGTGTTTGAACGGCCACTGAGATGGTGGAAAGGATGCTTTTTTTCTATTATTAATTTGTACAGTGTTCCAAAAATACTTAAGTTTATCCTATTTAGACTATTTGCTGTAATTTTATAAAAAAAAAAAAAAAAACTTCAGTCTAGTTTACTGTGAGGTTCAGCTGTAGTTTATTCATAATGGAAAGGTACTTACTTACTGGGGGAAAAAAACTTTTACTTTTTTGCATGGTTTCTGATGCACACTGCTTAACAGGCTTTAAAGACTATTGTGTGCAAGACTTAACGAGACATGAAATAAAGAAGTTAAAGCAGGCTACTACATACTGACACAGCTATAGAGCCTTTTGACTGTTGAGGGGAAATAAAGCTCAATTTATTTGACATTATTTGAGGTTAAATTAAGTGTTGTGTGCACTTATATATACAGTCTACACAGTGATGTATCGAGAATCGTGACAATGTTTCAAAAAATGAGAAAAATATTTCAGGAACTGCTTATGTTGAAGTTAAGAGGAAAACTGTAATTAGCTTTATTAAACCCTGAGTACAACCTCTCAGGCGCAGCTATATCGAGGCTGTACACAAATCCCAACGCTCACCTTGTTTAGTGTCTCCAGTCTCTCAGACATTAACGTCCAACCAAGACCCTCACAGTTAAAGCCTTTATACTCACTAGTAATCCGGTGTGGTCGTGAAACATGATGCTTTCGCTGAGTCGAACCTGAAAAACTTTGATCGGGGCACCAATATATTTCACCAGCAACAAGCCTTTCAATTGGCTGAGAGCTCTAAGCCAATCACGTCGCTTCATGTTGGCTGTGCTGATTGTCCGGTGACATTCACTCCTCTCATGTCTGTGTCAACTCCGTAAACCTCTCAAAATGAACCTCATGCTGGCGTCTCTTTCCCGCCTGCGAGCAGTAACGTATTTCTCCAGGTAACACAGCTCACCTGCTGTCCTGAACAAACAGCAGAGAAGACATTTTGTTCAGCAGGGTTTGTTAACGATGCTAACATGGACAGGCTAGTTCAGCGCTTCGTTAGCAACGTGGCTAGTTAATCGTGCAGGCTACTGATTAAAAGGTTATGCTACTCCACATACAAGTAGCAGAATTATAAATGTATTACATTGTTCATATATAATGTTGGTATTAGATATAAGAACTGAACAGTATGCCAAAAAAAAGAATCAGTACTTGATTATTTTGATGGATATTGTAATAATAGTCACAACTTTTAGTGGGAATTTTTTATTTAACTTCCACTGAAAAAAATGGTGATGTGATTTTTGCTGAACCAAACAAGTAAATGTCCTCACATCTGGAGAATATTATTTGTCCATGTAATGCCACAACACTTCATTTATAATGGTATAATGTGACATTACAGCTCCTGTGACTTTGATATTTGCTCCACTTGGCCATATTAGAATTTAACAATATTTTTATTAATTCTTCAGCCATAATGCATAATAGCACTTGTTGATAACACTTTAACTTTGGCCTCTTTCAGCAGCATCCCTGCAGCGAACCATGCTGTGACCTCCCACCTTAGATTATTCAGCAACTGGATTGTGCCCAGAGCAACAGTAGGGCCTCAGATTTCCAGATGTGGGCCGCTCTCTTCACAAGCTGAGGGTTCAGGAGTGTTCCAGCAGCTCCCGTGGCAATACCAGCAGGTACGGACACGGAAAAGAGGCACAGAGTATCAGCCCAAGAACATCAAACGCAAGAGGACCCACGGCTGGATCAAGAGGATCAGCTCACCAAGCGGCATTGAGGTGCTTCTGCGACGTATGTTGAAGGGACGGAAATCACTCTCACACTGAAGCATCCTGTTTGAAAACCTGCAAGACTTTCAGTAAACAGACACTGGTCCTGAAATCCTGACAATGCTAAGCTAAGGACTTATACTGGGTTGACTGTTGATACTGGATGTGGGTTGGGTTTGGCATTCCCACTTCATGAATAATGGTTGGGAGAATGAAAACTGGCCTTTGACAAACAAGTTGCATTTGCCTTGGGTGAAAAGAAGCCTGGTAGTTTCAGTTATTTTTCATCCATACTGTGTTGATCATAATCATTAAGTGGTAACAGATTTATGGATTTTTTTTGTGTGTGAAAAAAATGCTTCAAAGATGAAATGGAAAAATGTAAACACCAGGTTTTTACTTTAAAACATAAATAAATAAATACAATCCATCCTGCAAATTTCCATGCATTTGCATTTGAGATTGAAAAAAAATCTGTGCTTCAAATTTTTTACCTTTAGGGGTGGCTGCCATCTTCTATGTGTGACCAAGTTATAGGTCACAGTTATAGGTTGATTTAAGATTTCAGGAGCTGGTGTGAAGGATTATTCAATATTTTTTATCTGAAACTAATACTGGTAGTCCTGTGAGACATCAGGCATGGTGACCCTGAAATTCTTTAGCAACTTTTACTTAGACGTAGTTGAAATGAGGAGAAAAATGGGCACATTAGTAATGACAGTATTTTAGACGAGTAGCATTCTCTTATATTTTCCATTTTTGGAAGTGCATGCTAGCACTTGACTAATACACAGTTAAACAAAAGATTTAGCACACGCATTTTACAGTAGCAGGTTAAGCATGTGTGTAAAGGCAGTTTTTGATTTAAATTATTTTAAAGCGTAAATGGCTGCAAGTTTTACCAAAACTCTTCTGATGCTCCATTGATACTTCCTGTGGTCTTTTCTCATGTTGAACATTTAAAGATATACGAGATTAATAAACCGACACAAAGACAAAACATACATTAATTAACATCTTGATGAGTAATTATTACATGTAGTCTTAGTTTAAGATAAAAAGAGATAAACTTTATAAAGCCCACATTGGGGAAATTCACTTGTCACAGCAGCTCAAAAGTAAGACAAATATTAAAAAAAGAGTACAGAAAATAGATATAAAAATATAGAGGACATACATGACATAATTACACTGTAAACATAGAGACACTACATACATCCTCCATATATACATATACACACAGATATACCCATATCAATGCACTAGAATAGTACTTGCACTTGAAAATACTATTTCACGTTGTATGTTGTATAGAGTAAAGTGATAATAGTGACAGAGGTGCCAGGTGGTGATGATAAATAGCAGTGTTACATTATGTAAAATTAGAGAGTCTTGTGGTTGGGATGAAGGACCTGGGATAGCTTTCATTCCTGCACTGTGGTTGTCGGTAAATTGTAGTTCTAGAGTAGGGATCGCTTTGCTGTTGTTTACCTCTTTTATATGGATCAGGAAATGAAACTGCATTGCATCAGTAGCAACCACTCGACTTATAACGATGCATAAATACACAATGAACATGGGGGAGGCCGCACTGCTGTATCACTGTGAAGAACATTATTTTGTTGTTTTCATCTGAGCTTCGTGCCACAACCCCTCTCGTATTGGGCGCTCGATCTGTTACATAATCACCTCAGAGCCAATTACCGCTTTGCTTCTTTTGCGCCCCTTCACGCATCCGGTGCCGCTCATCCAATCAGGCGCGTCGACTCTCGGAAGGTGCCCGCCCCCCGCCGAAGAGACGAACAACAGAAATGGAGTTGCGAATTAGTAGCAAGTTAGCTCACTGAGGACGAGCAGATACTGTTTTCTTCACTCATACGAGCATGAGCGGACGCTTTCGGCTGATTTAAAAGTGTCGTGATGCGAGCTTGCCGAAAGTCTCAAGTCGTTATTGTTTGTCAGCAGCCGTGAGAAGCTGTCTAAGCGAGTAAACAGACCTCGGGCCACGACGAAGACAACAAGGCTTAGTGGCTAGTTAGCTGAACCAGTATCGTCTGCTGGTCTTCACTATCAGGGCGCTCGGCGAGGACGAGGAGAGAGACGAAGACAGACATGGAGAAGGTAATGTTTTTGTTTAGTTTTACTAATCCATTATTATAGGCTTCAGTAGACGTGTTGCTGACGGGCTAATAGGAGAGCAGTGCAAGCACTCACTTAAATACACTTTGCTGCAACCGTATTTAAATGTGAAGGTAAGAGTTGTTTGACTTCCACTTCGTACAGGGTGTTTATGTTTATGATTGTCCTGTTCTGTTGTCAGGGAGAGTTCCTGAAGGGGCTGCCCGTTTACAACAAAAACAACTTTAGCAGGTTTCATGCAGACTCTGTGTGTAAAGCATCAGTAAGTGGTTTTATTTGTACTCACAGTGTTGAGATAAAAGTTATGTGTCATTTAGTTCTTAACATTAAAGGTATTCTGTCACATGGGGGCACTATTGGGTTTTTTGTGTCTGAGATAATTAGATGAATTCATAGACCAACATGGATCTCTGTGTTGTTTTCAGAACCGCCGGCCATCTGTGTATCTGCCCACCCGGGAATATCCATCAGAGCAGAGTAAGTATGTAGACTTGCAGGCAGAACTACAGCTCACTTTCTGTCACAAACTGAGTATACATCGTAGTTGTGTCTGAGGAAAAAGGCATACCCCAAGCACACATCACTGCTAACAGAAGAAATCGGCTGAATTTGCAAAATGACAGTAAAGTAGATCCTTTGAATGGGAGAAGCCTATTTTAGCTGCATTCTTACTTTTCTGCATCCTTTTAACTTTGTGTTTCTCATGACATAATCAGTGTCTGTTGTGCCTCCTCAGTCATTGTCACAGAGAAGACAAACATCCTGCTGCGATATCTCCATCAGCAGTGGGACAAAAAGGTAAACATTTTAAAGATACTTAACAGAGAGGAAAGTTGATGCTAATTGTTTTATTTATGGCCCTCAGTTTGGTGGTTCACGGTTTGATAAATGTGTTTCTTTCTTACAGAATGCAGCAAAAAAGCGAGAGCAGGAACAAACAGAGGGGGAGAACACGGCGCCACCACGAAAAATAGCTAGAACAGACAGCCGGGAGCTGAATGAGGATTTATAAGATGCTGTGCTATTGAGGCATGCCCAGCAGAGACTTTCCTATAAAGAAAAAGCAAAACAAAATGCACACACAGATGCAGGGTATATGTTTGAAAAACCAGGCCTTGACACTGAAGCACACAAGGATCGGTACATTTCAGACTACAGTCGGCATGACATTAATCCCAAAAACATTGGTCTTAATGTTTGCATTTTACTTCAGATTTCCTTGTTAACCAAATACTTCTGTCCTCAGTTTATTTCCTACTTTTACCCAAATTTGTCTTTACTCCCAAGACACCTCTGCCTCAGATTTTAGTCTTTGTAATTTCAAAATAACAGGCACCTACCTCCTTATTCATCAGCCCCTCTGGTTTTTCTTCAGTCTCACACACTTCTTTTAAATATGCAGAGTTACGTTTTTGCTTCTCTGCATCTATTAAGAGTTTACAGCTGTAGTTATTCATACCATCTCTGAGATATGCACGTTTTAAGTTAAGTCAATATAAGTGATTAAGTGACATGCGATCATATGTGGCTCCTGCGTTAGGAATTTTTGGTTTTGAATTATGTGATGACAGTTGTCCATATAATTTTATTTTAGCTTGTTCTTCACGTGACTACTGTCATTGCAGTAACAGGAGATAAAACTGCGCTGTTTGTTGCTTGGATTTAAATCAGATTTAATCCATTCAGGGTTTGTTATGGGCTGGTGGGGAAAGAAATGTTCTTCTGATTTCTCCCGATGAATAATGACACATTGCCTTAAATGGAAGTGAGTGTGTTTTCACTGTGTCTTAGAGTTACCCCCTTGGTTTACACTGTTGTTTTAGGTGAAGAACTGAACCACTGTTGAGCTGAATGGATATTAAGCTTTTTTCAATAAGGACGCATTTAAGCCACGGTCACACTAGGGGATGCAAACTCTTTGTACAGTGTGACCTGCAGATTTTGTAGCCATCTTCTAAGTTTGAAGCTCAGTAGTCTGAGAACACCACTTTATAAGCAGTGCTAGTATCTTTGTAATTGCAAGGTTAGCACATTGTTTTGTGGAACAGGCGATGACTGCACACATTTGGCTGATGTGTAGACTACTTGTAAGGACTGCTGTCAACCCTTGTTATAAATGTGCCATTCACATTTACTTAAACAGGCTGGTCATTTGAGTCATATTGAGGCAATGTGAGGTTGGATTTACAAGCTTTTGACAGCAGGGCTAAGTGTTTGCTGCTCATAAGGTTGGTGAAGCTTACCCTAATGCTCCACAACTCTTGTATATTTGTACAGTATGCATATTGTGATTGTTCTGACCCTTTTATCAGGTGACAAGACAACGACTCACTTCCCCCAAAGTCAGTATTGTTGTTTAATTTTATTCAGGCAATTAGTTTTTTTTTTCAATCTGGGGGATCAGAATTTGTCAAAACAAATTTGCTTTGCACCTTTTGGAAACATCACTTTTCGTGCACCTACAAAGAGTAATCTGCTGCAAACTGTATTTGCCACATTTTCACGACTCACAGATGAGTATTCATGTTCATTTTTACTTTTGTTATAGATTGCTGTTCAAAGGTTATGGAGTATATGTTCAGTTTGACTTAATGTCAGTCAAAATAAGTATAATACACACTGTAAGTTTCCCAAGTATGACTTAAACCAGAGACATGCAGTGTTTTATTTTTCCAGCTCCTCATAGAAGAATGTGTTAATTCTGATTGTGTCATATGGTTTGTACTCCATCACCTGATTAAGTTGGAAATGTGTTTATTGTTAAATGCTTTGCTTTGAGTTTCTTGTATAAATGTATTGTTGTCAGTTGCAGATCTGTTTCTTGTATAGATTACACTGTGACACCCAGTAAAGATGTTTTTTGGGTGCAGCTGAAGAAAAGATGCTTCTTTCACCAGCATTTATTTTTTAATCTTCGTATTGTTGTACACAGCTATATATTGGGCTATAATAGGCATTTAACAGGAAATCATTTCCTGGCATAGACGTGTTTAAAGAAGAATCTGTATGTATAATTTTCCTTAAAAATGTCCCATTTTCATGAAACAAATCAACCCAGCAACATGGTCCACCAGCTAATGATATTTATTCACTGTTAACAAAATCAGCCAATGCTTTATCTCTTGATGGATGTTCATTCAAGTGAGATTTATTTGCATTGTAGAAGTACATTCACTAATTTATGTAGTAAAATAATTCATAGAAAATCAAAGTTAAGAAAAATAGAATATTTTTATGGTCACAGTGAATATAATCTGACCTATTGCGCAAGAATACGATGGCTTTGAAAGTGCTTCACAACCGAAAAAGACGTGATGGACATGTAATGTAATGCATGCACATGATGCAACATGCATTCAACACAGGCATCAGGATGAGAAAGAAACCTGGAATGGAAAGCTGCTCTCCTTTGACGAAAGGGCTCATTGATTCTTCTTGGATTCTGGGTTTTAAAAAAAAATCCTTCACATCAACATAATCTGTTCTGGTGATGTTGAAAACCAGGCAGTCATGCAGTATTTGAACCTTACGTAAAGGTTACTCAAGCCCCATTCAACGAGTTACACTTACTGTACATATTTTACATGGAAGCTAGATAATCGAGTGTTAATAGATAAAGTATAATATTTTGTGCGGAGTAAGTTGCATCAAGATTGAAAGTCTAACGCTCGCTGACCTTACATGTGGTCCTTGTGACTAATGTGTTGTCCTACAGTACGGGAGTGTTGCCATCTCTGACTGTTGGCTGAACATTGCTCTCCATTCATAATATTACATTGGTATTGTTGAATATTTATTAACTCTTAGACCCAGCGTTCTCTAAGTCAGTCAATTGTCTTGATTCTCCTTTATCTGCCTCATTAGAGAGTAACTCCTCCATGGTTGTGTTTAAGTCAGCCCTGTTGGGTTGAGCATTAGCAGGGTGCGTCGCTGGTTGTGTCCCATTCACACACACCACAGTCCCTTCTGATTTGCTGAAACTGAACAGCTTCCCCGGGCTGAATGTCCTGTTGGGGGACTGTGACCTCTCCTGGCCACTTGGAGGAACTGAAGAGCTCACTGTTGACCCTGGTGTTGCTCCAACTGCCACTGCCGGCTCTTTTTTCACCTCAGGCGACTTCAAGAACTTCAGAAATCCAGGGAGCTTCGCCTCACCTCCTGTTGGGGACTGGGCTGGTGAGCGTGAAGTGCCAGAGAACTTCCCCTGCAGAGGGATGATCTGCTTCAGCTTCATCACATTGTTGTTTCCCAGCAGAGAGCTGGGCCTCTTAGGCTTGTCCCCTGGCTTGCCGCCCGGTGCCTTGTCGTGGTGGTGCTGGTGCTGGGCGTCTGCCTTGTGGTAGTCGTTCTCCTGGCGGGCCTCGGCCTGCAACTCAGCCTGACGCTGAAGCTCCTCCTCTTCACGGCGGCGTCTGAGCTGCTGTTGGAAGTGCTGCTGGGCCTGCTGCTCATGCTTCTAAAGGGGGATGGCGTGTGAAAGAGGACAGAGACAGAGTCACAGGAAGGAAAGGAAAGACAACAAAAGACAGTGAAACAGAAAACTGGATAAGGAGGAGGTAGCAGTGCTAGCAATTACAAGATAAAACTTTCTTCAAATCAGAGAATACTGAGAGAAACTCTCATTCTGCATCTGTTGCATCATCCTATCCTTCAGTTGGTTCACAGACAGGCAATGTGCGACAGTTAATGTGATGACTTTTACTCACAGTGGTTAAGCAACATCACCACAACCACAGCTGATGTGACACAAAACTACTGTACAGAAAAACAGTCAAACACATTCAGTTATATCTTATTGACAGTCAAATGACACTTCACACCAAGAAACCAAGGGACACAAAGGGATACGTGTATAGAAATATGATGTAAACTGCACAAAGTGCAGCCACAAGCAAGCCTTACGTTGGCCGAAGGTCTTTCAAGCTATGATACAACTATACCTTGAAAGCTTCCCTTCGTCGGTACTCTAGCTTGGCCATCTCTTCTGCTACCCAGCCAGGGATATCAGGGATGGCAACATGGATGACGTATTTTAGAAGGATTGCAAAGTGCTGTAAACCACCAAGACCACAGAGGGACAGGCTCAACACACAGTTACATGGAGGCACAATCACATCCTGCATCCTCTTTTGTATTTTTAATCTACAGACCAAACTGCACAGCTCATACACAGGCCAAAAACTCTTGTGAGGTTTGTGTTCATGAATAAACATTGATCAAAAGACTAATTTTGAAGGTCACAAAAAATGAGCAGGCCATGCACGTTTATACATCTTTTGTAATGATAAACTGTAACTGTCACTTTGGGAAATAAAACTACATTTTCTTAAAACTACAAAACTCTTCATGGACAAACCATACACAGAACAGTGCATACCTCCAGTAAGACGATGGAGATGATGGTCATCTCAGGACTCAACCAGGGGAACAGACGCTGGAGCTGCCCACACTGACCAATCAGGTAACAGTTAACAATAATGGCTATCAAGCCCATGGCCTCCATTGCAGTCTGGTGTTGAGGGAAAGAGAGAGAATGAGAGAGAAAGAGAGAGTGGGACATTTACAGGCTGATCTGTATGAGATGTCTTGCTGACATTCTGACATTTTCCAAAGCATAGCACACTGACCTGCCATTGTCCGATGTTCTCCACCCTCTGTCCAAAGGGCCTCTGCAGGCCGGTGCAGAGCTTCAGTGCGTCGCTGCGGATCTCAATGATGTTGTTGATAAGGGCGCACATGGCCGCCAGGGGAAATGCAGAGGAGAAGAGCACCACGTAGCCAAACTGAATGAACATTTCCTGGTAATCCTGAAGCGTGTCCTGATGGGGTCAGACATCATGGAACATCATGTTAGTATTTCATGGGAACACTGTTGTGGAATTGGATTTGGATGCCTTTGTATGATGCAAGACAGTTTATAAAAAGGGTGTCCCACCTCGTACGTCTGCATGCAGCTCTCAATCTCAGCCTGGGTCAGAGTGACAGTTTTGGGTTCTTCTGGTGGATCAATCCATGACTTCTTATCCTCCTTCCCCTCACCTGCATTTTTTCTTCTCTGACAGAGAGAGTCAGATTCCTTTGGAGAGGACACAGTGGCATTCTCCTTGGTCTCCTGCTAAGGTAAACATTAGACTACGATACTTCCTCTGGTTACTACATCTTTAATTCTACAGCTCTACTTTCATTTCACAGAGAGCTACCTGGATAAATGAGCTCCATCTCCACCGAAATGATTTGACCTGATTCAGAAAACTACATACAAGTTGAACTGTTTGGAAAGAGTAGGAATCATCTAAACTTTCTGAAAGATTTTTGTTGCTTTACGAAAGTGGTGTGCTATGACATGGCCAGACAAAATCACTGGTTGAGATGAACATTTTTGTGCAATATAGAAAGAAGCCAAAACAAAAAAGCTAAAAAGTAGAATGATAAATCATAGTAACAAACAGACCACATACTTGAACCAGCGATTCACAATCACTGTCTTCATCACAACTGTCAAAAATACTGGACGGATTCATCCCTTCCTCCACCAGCGTGGGACTGTCCTCGAGGAAGCTGTCATACACCGGCTGCGTTTCTGTCGCCACATCCTGGTAGTCGACCTTCTCTGTGAAGCTGACTTTACGTTGCTTCAGATTGCTGTCATTCATGTCCCACTCTTCCTCTGTCAGCCTGAATCCAGCTTTCAGATCCCCTCTCCTCCTTGGCTCTGGGTTACCGTTAGCTGCGTGACTGACGGGGATCCCTCTGGGACCCAGGAAGGAATAGGCTGTCATTGAGGCTTGGGCCTTTCCCAGGGCCAGGCGGCCATACTTGAGCATGATGGCCTGGAGTAGCTCCCACAGCACCTTTGGGGTGAAGACACCCAGCTTGTTTTGCTCATAGAGGTAAGGCTGAAGGACCTCTTTGATGTTCTGCAGGAACTGCCGGAAGATCAGTAGAGTGGCTAGCATCTGTGAGGAGCAGGACAACATCTGTTACTGTGGTGATTGAAAGAGGTGCAAAAGGGAAAACACATGTTCCAAAAGTGTTTAGAAAGCCCATGTAAGATGTCCACTCTGACTGAAGATGCAAATCTGTTTACTGTCTACCATGATCCCTGGACATTCAATGCATCTAACACACATGGCATTAAAGTGAGACAGTGAAACTTCAGAAAGGAGAAATAACATTTGTCTTCAAGCAAGATTATATTAATTAATAATTTATAGAAATAAAATGAATGATTACTAAATTAATTGTTTGACTTGCTGTGGTATGAACATTATCTTATGGTGGCTAACTATGGTTCATTATTTTGAAAATGATCACACGCTATACACTCCAAACAGTGACTGTGCAATCATAGCTTATCAGCTGTGACAAGTGATAGTCTGCATGTAAAGAGTTTGGAGGTTGCAGTTATTTAATTTAGTCTTTCCAAAAGCTAAAACAGGAAAATGGAAAAAGTGCAAGGATTGGATCAAAGACTGTGTTTATCTGACCCAAGGTAAGCCAGTTAACTAGCTTACTAGCCAATGTAACTGCATGATTTTCTTACAGGTTATGTTACATTCATGAGTAGCACTGTGTAGTGTGGTTTTGCCATTGTGTAGATGGTCCAAATGTTATCAGAGTTAACAGTAATGTTAGCCGCTCTATTCTGCCCTTTATTGGAAAAGTTGCTGCGCTTCCCAAACACGTCTCTCTTCATCTAAAAAGTTTTTCCTCTTGTAACTTAAATAAACAAACTAAAACTGAAATACTGTGAAATTCTTAATATATTTATGTATGTTTAGCCACAAAGTATGTATTTAAGACCCTTTTACAAAAAACTACTAACTGCTAACATTAGGTTCATGCAAACCAAAATTCACAGTTGCAAGCTAGAAATGTGAAACCTGCTTTAAACTTGTCTGAAATCAAGGAGTCATTGTTTCAAAATGACAACTACTTATTTCAAATGATAAATAGTCACCATTATCACTGTGAATTGCATATGTGCCATCTGAGAAAGGAAAGCTTGACAAGCAGACACCGCAGCTTTAACTTAGGCAGGGCTTAATTGCCACTTTTGGCCACTGTCCATCAAAAGCCGCATATTGTCACTTTCAGACCAATACACTGTGTGGTGCGAATGCTGACTCAGCCTTGTTTGTGATACTGCCAACAGTTTCTACCTCCTTAAGTCGCTCCATGTCCTTGAGGTAGAATCCGATGTAGAAAAGGCTAAGATAGGAATTGATGAATTCAAACTGTAAAACAAGCCCAGGAAGGAAATATTACAGGAAGTCAGACACTCACTGACTCTAGACAAATCTTCTCTATTTCATAATCGAGGAATAGTGACTCACAAAAACCATCTTGATGATGAGATTGTTCTCATAGGCACTCTGGAGTCTGTAGTTCTCTAGACGACAAAATAAATATGAGAGAAGCATTTGTCAAGTGCAGCTAAATGGCAATAAAAAGGTTTTGCTTTAAGAGCTCTTATAGAGAATGCATACATTAATTATCACAGACATAATAATTCACTGTTGTGCCCAGAGAGTTCATTTGGTGTGTCTTACCCATGTCATTAAGCCAGTAGGCGATCTTCTTATACACTTCATCACATACGGTTACAGTAAGGGCCAGAAGTATCTTAGGAATGAATCTTGTGATACCAGGTAGCTCCTGAATCTCCATCACCACTTCCTGCATTAGAGGAATGATAAATATTTAATAAGCCCTATTCATTTATATCTATTCTCTCAAATCCCACAGCTATTTTTAAAAGGCTATTGCATGAACATGAATTGGCGAGTGTTAAATTTAAATGTGCTTTGCTTAATGTGTTTGTAAAAATGCTAAAATTCACGCATTTTCAGACTAAACTGTAGTTATGGATCTCATATACTAAACTGTTGTACTCTTTCTGTCTTGCTGTTGTTTGACTTTCTTCCTATATTTCCAGTAAGGGCGGGGTTTAAACATTTCACCAAAAAAAACAAAACACGTTTTCTACAATATCACTGCCATTTATCACATCAACTGCATGTCTTTGCACGGGACTTTCATGCTGTGTTATGTGTTCAAACCTGCAGTTCCAGGCAGAGGAGCATAGCAAGGAAGACAAAACAGAGACAGAGGAGGCAGATGGGCAGGCTGACCAGCCATCTGAACAGAGCTCTCTTCCAGGGCGGGTAGTAGAACTCCTCACAGCCGGTTATGGGACTGCAGCGCTTCACACCCTGCAGAGACAGCGGAGGAAGAGAAACAAGCCAGGGAGAGTATTAGATTGCAATAATTTTCCCTGGGAAATGGATGCAAATGCAAATGTTTGACAAATGGTCTGCATAACAACTGCTTCCTTGTGTCTTGAGTTTCCTATTTGCGGTTGTGTGCCAGGTTATTGTGTAAAATGTTAGAGATAGAGAGAGAAGTTGTTTCTTTGTCATATATGCAGCACTTACAGTCAAATAAATTCTTGCTCTCAGGCTCCCTTCAACAATGCATAAAAAATCTGCACAACAAAAATCACAGTGAAATGACAGATGAGAAAAGAAAATCTAAAGACATAAATACTGCTAAAGTTAAATATAGGGATAAATGTAATATGCATAAAACAGAAACCTAATGAAATAAAATATAAGATATATATGAAATGTAATACAGATATGAATAACTGTAATGCTGATGGTTATGATGAAGTAGGAACAGATATGCACAGAAATACAGTGCCTACACAGTGATGGTTTCTCTTTTTACAACTACAACTATTATGAACTGTCATGAATTCATTATGCATGTATAAAAAGCATATAAGGTGCATCACTTCCCACATTATGTTTCTTATGAGTATGTTCTATCATTTCATGTAACCACAATGGTGTTATCAGAAGTGCCTCCCCAAAAGCACCCACGCCCAACGTGGGGCTCGAACCCACGACCCTGAGATTAAGAGTCTCATGCTCTACCGACTGAGCTAGCCGGGCTTTAAAATAATAAATCCCCCGTATTGTTTCAGAGAGGCCACCCACGTCCCCTTTAACTATTCCTTCCATACAACAGGCCATGGTGTGGGAGTAGGAAAGAAGCTGCCCACCCCCCTCTTCTCCTGAGAGCACATGGTGTACGAACACACACTCCTCTTGTAAACATGATCACATTTCCTGGTATTGTGTACCAATCCTACCACTGCAGAGTTGCGCAAGTGCTCGCAAATGAACCACTCGAGCAGACTGACATTGCACCTTCACCTGAGGATAGTGGGACTGGTTCACTGGAATAATGCATTAAACTTTCTGACAACTCTAGAGGTCCATTAACAAGCTGTGGATGTTTGGGAGTCAGTTTGAGCAAGTGATAAAAAGGAAAACTGCATAAAAGCTTTTGTACACCCACAACAGGCTCAGGCTCATCCGTGCAGGCTCAAACTTCACAGTCCTCACCCTGAACTGGGGCCTGGGCTCCTCCAAGGACTCGGCGGGGGTGTCGAGGGTGCCCCACCTGTAGGCCAGCTCTGCCTCTCGCCTCTTCCAGCGCTCCAGAAACAACGTCGCCCACACGACATTGAAGAGGGCAAAAACCACACAGCAGATATCCTGGCTGGTCTGTGAGCGAACATGAGAGAATAAAAAGATACTTACATAACCTTTGAAGGTGTGATTATGCCGCACAGTTTTGTGGAGGTAATGCGTGCTGCTTAGGCTTGTAAAATTTTCCTCATATCTAAACAAAACTTGCAAAGGAAATAATTTAAAAAAACTGTGAGGGCAGACGGCAAAACAGACATCAGAACCTCAGTAAGACCCTGAAATTCCTGGCAGAAAAATAAAAAATAAAACCAGTAAAACAAGTACACATGTGCTGTGGCAGTTAAAGAACCTACAAAAAGTTTTGATTTAATACTGATGCCTTTATATGACCCACATAGGAAAATGAGACCAACAGCCAGAACATTTGCTATTTCTGTGTCATCCTTGGTTGGTCATTCAACAGGTGGAGAGAATTGCAGGATTTGAAAGGATTCACAGCCAATCGTGAATCGGCCTTGTTCCTCCTAGACAGGCATGTTTATTATTCATTTATTTGTATGATTGTTATTCCTTTTATTTATTAAAAAACATTGCAAAACAGGATTTTGCAGGAGGAATACCGTTAGGCCACAGTGGACATTACTTAACATTACATAATGGCCTCGTTACTGAGCTTTATCTTGATAGAGACTCATTACTATGAACACATAACAGTAGCAGGAAATGTTGATAACTTTAGCTTCCTCAACAAGCCTACTGAATATATTAGTTGTGGAGAAGGGTTCAAGTACCTGGTCAGCCTCAGCGAGTATCCAGAGCAGAAAGCCGATGACAGCAGGGTAAAGCATGGAGTTGGTGTAGAAACCTAGCCAGGCAAAGTACATGCCGATCTTCACTCCAAAGTAGTCACAGATGTCATCTGCAAAGCAGAGGAAGTTTTAAACAGCTATTATTGAGACATTGAGAAGAATTACATTAACAACAAACCTAACACGACTTGGTATAAACAATCAGGCCTGCTTTTTTACTGCCAAATTTTCATATTTCATATTTCAATTGGGATATTTGCCTACCCAGGGGCTGCCTCTCACACACAGCCTGGACCCAAGATGTCATCAGCTGGTTGAGGATCCTCTGCTCATGAAGAGGAAACATTTGATGGATCACCCCTCGAGCTACCAGCTCTGGAACTAGGCAGGGACACATCATGAAACTTACACATGGCATCTAAGGTGACATTTGGACAGTGATGCCCCTTCCCACCAAGATCCAGCATTTAAAACATGATAAAAGCATCACATAAAAACAGTGTTTACTCTAGGCCCACAGTAGCTCTGATGTTTAGACAGAGACAGAAGAGAAAGGAAATGAACAGCAGAAAGGAACAGCATTTAAAAAGCGTAAAATCATGATAAATGAGAGCATACTGATTGGCTGTCCCTCCAGGAAGTGAATGTTGTGAAGCACCTCCCCCTGTTTGGCTCGCAGATTGTCCAGCCAATACTTTATAATGCTCTGACGCTCCTGAAAACCACCAGAGACATGGCGAGAAAATAGAGGATAACTCACATTTATTCTCAAACTCATAATAATCAGAGACATACATTTTTAATTACTGAAATATGACTGCGCTGGACAGACAGAAAAGACTATTTAATAACACACCATGCACACCAAACTGGTTTTTAACAACACTGGCCCACAGTTTTGACCTCTAACCTGGGAGGTAAAGAAGCAGAGCTCGCTCTCTATGTTCTCATAGATGTTGTCTTCCTCGCAGGAAAAGCGCCGCATCCCGCCGCCAAACTGTGGTTTGACAGCCTTGTGCATGCCCATCTGCTCTGCTCCGCGCAGTAAGCTGAGGATGAGCAGAGAGGGCAAATGAGCAGCAGGATTAAATACGCAGTGTAGAGGCTGGGCTGCAGATGTTTGGTAGATTAAGCCCACTGAGAGTAAGCTCACAACAAACAGTGCCGTGTCAAACTGACACTGCCAGTGTGGTTTTTAAATTCTGAATTTGCTGACTTGTGCTTATTGCTGTATTGCCTTTATTTGCTGGTAGAGAAGTGTTTATATACATGCATACAAACACACATATGGTAACCGACACAGTGCGCTGACTCTTCCTTAATTTATCTCTAATGAATTATATTTAAATTGCAGAACCATTTTTCTAACCTCAGTCCTCATATCAAGTACCAGCACTCATCAATCACGTGGGAAAGTGAGAACAGGCCAAAATGTTCTCACTGAAAACAGTTCAAACAAAGACAAAGGCAGCCCACACATGCATGCACACACACAGCCAGGTTTGTGAGTTTCGGAGGCTTACTTTTCAAATGTCGTCGTGATGAAGAAGGCGTGAGTCTGCGTGTGTTTATGCTGTCGAACCTGAATGCTGACTTGTGGAATTCCAACACGGATCTGATTCAGGAGCCACAGCAGAGTGTGGTCATCTATTGTATCTGCAGGGATACAAAATGCTCTCATTTCGAGTGTGACAGCATACACATGACAGCTAAATGTGAACATGAGCATCAGAGCACATAGTTTGAAACAACGGTTCCTTTGTCCACATTCACTTTAATTCTCCACATGTCTGCAGGCATGTTGGCCAAAGCGCAGAGTGATGAGCTTGGTGCTGCATCAAGAGGCTGGGCCATGTCCATCCTTCACCGCCCCGACAGCTGTGTTGTGGTGGTGACAGTAAAAGGTCACTCCAATTAAATCCCTGTCTATCTATATCACAAACACTTGATGGCCTGTAACACAGACAGTACAGTCTGATTCCAGAGGTTTCAGCCAGCTGTGTGCAGCATATTGTGCCTCAATGAAGCTATTCTCTGTGTCTTTTGTATCATTACCCTATTGAGACGATTTTGTCCATAAAATTGAAAACAATTAACATCAAATAGGAAATTACCGAGACTTTGGATCCATTCAGTCATTCTGGAGTCATTTATATCAAATGTGTCCATATTTTATGGGCTGATTGTTAGTTAGCAGCATAAGTGAGTGATTTATTGTTAGAGACCTGGCAAGCTGCGCTTTTATGTTTTATTTAATTATTGGACGACACGAATAAAGCTTTAGAGTAGAACTGCAGGATTTGTTGGTCAAAATACCAGCTAAATTATTAAATGTGTTGTGGAGTAACTTTATGATCAACTATTAATCATTCATTAGTTGAAGGCGGTTGAGTTGTGTGTGTAAGCACTAAAAGCGGCTGAACTGTCAGTTAAAGTGTAAGAGATGAAAGCAGTTGAACTGTAAGCAGTGAAGGTAAGCATGTATTCTGCTTTAATGGACAATTTAAATGCCACTGAGCAAACCTCTGTACAGATTTGTTTTCAGGATACTACCAAGGAGACAATGAAATCTTGAGAGACAGCAGTTTTGGCCTTTTCACCTTTATTTAACAACCATCCAAACGAGCTGTTCTGTGCGCTCAACTTGTGCATGTATTTTTGTTTGGTTTTGCATTTGAATCTGGGTGAAAATCCATTTTTGAAGGTGTCCATGCTGCACTGCTTATATTTTGACTGCAATGAATCAGAATGATCCATTACTTTCAATTAACACCAAAGAGGACAATACATTTAACATGAAGCTGTTTTGTAAAATGCGCATCTCTATAAAAAGATGAAACTGTGTCAAAAGCCATGCTAATATATGCTAAATGCAGAATCTGCACTCCCAAAGAGAGACAATAGACACATATTTTTTCTTTTTTTTATATACCCACAGCTTCCTTAAAATATGCTGCAGCAAGAAGGGCTGGTCTATAGATACAGGTACAGTAAGTGGATGAGATCTAATTGTCCCCAGAGACCATTTTAAGTTCTGAGTGGCTGGCTGCCCACCAAAGACATTTAATAAGCACGCGCTGCTCTCTCTACAGGCAGTGAGGACGAGCAGGGAGGACGGGCCCGAGCTTACCGTACCTGGGAATGTCATCAGGATGTCACAGTTTTCGGTGGGCACCATCTTCAGCCAGGACTTCCGAGACATGATGTAGTGTCTGGCCTGCAGAAGGCGCTTCCCAAACAATTTATCTAAAGGGAGGGGAGAAAGGAGGTCAGCAGGGTGAAAAGGAGAGAGCGAGTCAAACTGGGGTTAATGTAGTTTAAAATGAGCGAGAGAGAGAGAGAGAGAGAGAGTGAGAGTGGGTTAGATCAAATGCGTGTGAGATAAAAGGGGGACAGGCTGATGGTGATATTTTCTCATAAGGGTGATCAAGGACACGGATGGCAGGTTAGTCATTAGTGTCACTCTACCACTCTCGGCTGACTTTATGTCTTCAAGATTTTTCTCCGTCCTTTTGCTATTTTTTGCCCTGTCATGGAGACTTAGGGTAGCGGAGGAAAATGACAGAAATGTCCAAAATAATTGCTCAGACAGCGTGAAGGTTGACTTTGCTGCACTGGTGACATGACTTTGAGAGAGCGCTATGAGCTGCAAACAAACAGGTGATCTGTAAACCGGGTGCTTTTCAAGTCCATCTCTGAAACAATCAAATGTGGGCAAAGCAACAGGCCTTCCCCAGCAGCCTTCTCCCTCTTCCGCTTCATCGCAACGCCGCGTGAGTGCCCAGGTCGTCGTTTTTCTTCTCCCTTTCACACGTTGGCTCTCTCACTCTCAACTCACACTCTCCATCTCACGCAGGCACAACGGTCCCAGCGACTGACCGATCTCTTCGTTGTTCACTGGGTCGCACCGTGACACTTTCTCAGAACGTGTCTGCGATCAGCATTTCACATTCAGCGGCGTTAACTGCATTATCACATTCGCCGACTTTCAGCTCGTCACCTCCCTCTATTATTGAGAGCCATCAGTGCTGCTGTCCTCTCTCTGTTACAGCGTTGTGTTTTAGACTCACATGCCAACTCAGCGGCTGTAGCAGACACTTGATATACTGCACTTGCGATACATGACAGAAAATAACACAGCAGTCACGTCCCAGATCAAAGTAATTCTGCTGATTGAACTGTGTGTGTGTGTGTGTGTGTGTGCCAAGGTGTGTGTGTGACATAATGTGATGCAATCCAAGCCAAGTCACCGAATGCTTTTCTTTCCTTTGTCTTTGTGCTGTGTGTTTCTGAATACTTCAGAGTGACTGTCTCTCTGATTGTCACTGACACTGTTAATCACTAAAGGCCACGAGATATGTAGATATATCTGACACGCAAATCTCTCTATCAGGAAGCCGCCTATATCCATTCAGAGCAACATTACCACGTATCATGTCCATCTGCAGTACAGCTAGTGTTGACCTGAGAGCCAGAGAGTTAGCTGTGGACTCTTTTTTTATTCGTCTTTATTGTAAGCTCTATAAACTAGGCCACCATCTTCAAAGCATCCTCACATGTGCTAAGCAATAAATCAATAATTATTGTTCATCCTCTACTGTTGTAATCGCATTTTTATATACATCTTGATACAGAATGTTGTTGTCAAATTTAATGATACAAAGCCATTTCCAAGTCAAACCTCTGACGTGTAGTCCAACATGGAGAACATCAGCTACGTAGATTCACATAAACACCTGCACCTTCTGCGCTTTGTAATATTTGCACACCCACTGCCAACAGAATTATCTGTATCCCACTATATATTCTACTTAGTTACATATTTCATTTTAGTTGTATAATGTATATTTTATTTTATTACTTTAGTATGATTTATTTTAGTTTTATATGTATTTCTGCTTCTGTGTGTTTTTTCTTTCCAAATATTTCTGAGCGTTATTTATTCTAGGGAGCCTGTGATGTAAGAATTTCATTGCCAATAACTGCTCCATGTGTAATTGTTGTGCACATGACAATAAAGTCTTGAATCTTGACTCTAAACATAACAATAAATACTGATCTTGAATATTGATAGGCTTAGATATAGATAGTGAAGCATACTGATTTTTTTGTATATATATATATATATATATATATATATATATATATATATATATATATATATATATATATACCTTTAATAAACATCTGTATAATTATATATCTACCAGATAAAAAACTAGCCAATCAAACCAAACTAGATTTAACAGGTCATATAAATCGTGGTCCATTCTTAGAAACATCTTAAATAGTATAATTTTAAAGGCCAACAGTATACCAACCTTTGAATGTTTAAAGTTCATGTAAGCCTACAGTGCCTTTCCTCATTCACATTAATGATTTTCTTAGACTTTCTCCTTCTTTAGGTCAAGATACAAATCAAAGCAATGACTGCAGTGACATTGTCCAGGCTCAGATAAATAAAAGGTTCAGACCTTCGCCTGACTCTCTCTCCTCTGCCAGAGATGCTGGGTGGGAATAAAACCCAGGCCCTTAAAAATGTCCAGGCGACATAAACCCTCTGCTGAACCTAATGAGGCTTACAAGAAATTCACATCAACATATATCACAGTTTCAGGGCTGCTCAATAAACCCTCATCGTGTTCCTCAGATCCTCAGTTCCGGAAACAACCGTGACGCCAGTCATTTGCTTACTCACCACTGAAATGTCTCTCCCATTAAGATCCTCAAGTCTCCAGCACCTGACACAAAGCGGACACCTGAGCCTGCAACACAATCCTTTACTCTCCTCAAAGTGTACTGTGGCACATCGGGACATGCCCCCCCCTCTCTCTCTCTCTGCCTGTGCCTCCTGCATGCACCTGTGGACCGGCTCCAGCCCTCCTCTCTCCTCCCGGGCCTGCAGCCGGACTGCGCACCGTGCAGCGGGAGAAGACGCACCGAGAACCAGCACCAGACGGCTGCCCCCCCCCCCAGCCTCCCTCCTGTGAGTCATTCAGCGAGGTGAAGTCTATCAAGTGACTGCACCATATCACCCTGTATGCACATCAGCCAGATCCCCTCTGTTATCCCCATCCTTCCTCTTCTTCTTCTTCTTTTTTTTTTTTTTTGGGCCAAACGAGCACCAGCAGCCTCCTCTCATCTGATCTCCTCTCTGTGTCTCTATCTCCTCCTCTGACACTCACCGAGCACTCCGGAGTGCGCAGAGGACGTTTGCTGCTGCTGGCTGATGCTCCTGTCCTGCTGCTCGCTCGGCGCCGTCCTCTCCATCCTCCCCGCCGCTGCCCCGTCGCTGTCGTCGACGTCTGCCGCGCCGCCGCTACTGTTTACACGAGCGTCGGGATCAGCTGCTCCGGTGCCCGCCGCCTGCATGGTGGCGTGCACGGAGCCTCCAGCTGCTGCTGCTGGTGGTTGTTTGGAAGCACGGAGGAGGCTGTTTTGCTTTTATTGCATGGTCGCTGCATGTAAAGGGAAAGCCCTACTGCGTGTGATAGATGAGGAGGAGGAGGAGGAACATGATCATGGCATCTACACGTTACGCGCGCGCCGGTCGTGACTGGGTGGTGACGACAGAGTGTAGGGAAACACCGCGCGGGCTGCAGGTCTATAAACAATGACATAAAAATGAGTGTGTGTCTGTGTGTGTGTGTGTGTGCTGCACACGCAGAGCTGCAGGTGCATCAGTCCGCCATGACTCCCACTGTAGTGATCAGACAGAAATCCTCCACTGCTGCGCCACTACACGTCCCACGGTGGCTTTCCACACAGGCAGATGCACCATTTGGCGAAAAAGCATGTTATAGAAAAGCTGTTATAGATGTTTTATGTGAATTATTCTACACAGACAGCGCCTGTATATGCAGGTCTATTTGAAACAGATCTTAGAAGGCATGTTTTAGAAAGGTCCATCAGCTGTTTTTCACATGAAATAAAGGACAGTGTGTCTCAGATGAAGGTTTGTGAGGCCCCTGCTGCTCATTGGCCCCCTGTCTGAGAGTAAATATGTGAAGCTGAAGCCAAGAGATGGTTAGCTTAGCTTAGCACAAAGACTGGAAAATAGAAAGGGGAAATAGATAGCCTGGCTCCATCCAACCAGTGCAGTGCCGACAAATCTTATTGGTTAACATCTTATTTAATCTTCATTTAATGTGCAAAAAGTGAAGAGTAAAAACAAAATGCGAGGATGCCGAGAAACCAGCAGCAGCTCGAGGATGTCACTGCGCCAAGCTGCTTTGTTTGTCACAAACCTCCACAGCTCAGCCCTGGCACACACTCTTTTACAAATATGTAACTAATTAAATTACCAAAACCAACTGACATGCAGTGAAAATGGCTTTTAGGGGTCCTGGGACCTCCCGGGGGTAGTTATCTACTTTGTGTTGTTGGTAATCCACCTTTGAAAACAGACTGACAGAATTAACAGAAGAATACTTTAGTAGCACCATATTTATCTATATTTGTCTATATTTGTAATATTTTATAAGCCTATAAACTGTAGACAAGATTTATGTAACTCTGTCTATCAGGCAAAGTGTTTACTGATGCCTAAATAAATGACCCTATCAACAGTCCCTATAACCGTGTTTCTCATCCAGCCCATTTCCACAACTGCATCTTAAAAACACTTTGAATGGTAAACAGCTCGGAGAGTTTAATGCAATTCTAACACCATATGGTGCCGTACTTAAATGTGCATGTCTCACTTTCCGCCAACTATATGAATAAAAACTCTTGTTTTGAAATGTTTTGCCCAACAGGGGCAGAGAGACACTAATTTGGTTTCTGGAGATCAATTATTCATCCACACCTTCTGCTTGGGCCTTCAGCTAAAGGCTGTTCACCTGTCACAGGTTTTCACCGTCACATCAACACATGGACGAAAACGTCTGTTAGAAGTTTTGTTTCACACTGAGCACTTCAGATAGAGCAGACAGATCTCCCTGACTGAATTTTGATGAGTTCTTTAGCAACAGATTACTGTCCAATAAATTCATCTTCTTGGGTAATATTAGCATCACACTTTTTAAACAGCTGTTCCTTTTTGATCTGTAATTAGAACAAGAACCAGGATAAATCTCACTGATACACTCCTTTCCCTCCATTTCCACAATGTCAGTACACTGCTGTGGACACTAGATGGAGGCAGTAAACAGTTTAATGCTCAAAGAAACCAGGACAGAGTCAGGCTGCTGCCACATAATTCAAATATTAAAGTCTGTTATTAAAACTCTCACACTGAAATTTAAACTCTATTATATGTCTGTCTGTCCTGTTATTTCCACGGCGTGGACATTGAATTTAAAAATGTTCTGTCTCCCTTTCTGCCAAAGATGCCCAATTTTATTCATATGGCTAAAAATCACATTTTTGACTCAGATGGCTTTACAACTTTTACAACATATGGCATATGATTTAACTGAGGAAGAACACCAGAAAATTTCAACCTTCAACGGGACAGGAAGTGGTCAGGACAGAAAGGGAGCTCACTGAGACAAACAAACCATCAAAAGTATTCTGATGGATATTTCACATATTTCATATTAAGGACAGAAAACTGGGCTCATCAGAATGAGACAAAAAAGACAAAAGAGACCATTTAACCTCTCTGAACTAAAAACACTGTGGACCTTTGGGCAGCCAGTCAAAAAAAAGGTGACCTAAAAATTGGTCGCTATGAATTTAAGAAATCTTCACTTTCGAAATGAGCTTGGAATGACATTTTTTAAAATAAAGAGAGAACTGATAACCTCTAAACAATGTGTTGACTACCAGGAAACAGATTATCATTTGGACTCATGCAAAAAAAAAATGTCATTTCTTCATTATGGCTGAATATTTATTTTCACAGAGAACAACAGGGTCGGAGAGCAGACATCCTCCTGCTGAGACAGGTTTGTCCAGTCGCCTAAACCCGACCTCAGCTCGTATTTACGTACGTTTTGTGCTCCGACTCATGTCTCTCAGTGTGTGTGAAGGATTGAAACCAAATAACTGCAGTGGCTTTAGCTGTGCTACTCTCTCCCAGCAGACTAGATGACTGGTAATCTTCCCTATATCCCTGTCTGTGGCGAAGCAGCAGTAAGGCTCTCTATGTGATGGATAATCAGTGAGATAGACAAATAGGACACTGTTGCAGCTGGTCCGGGCTTACAGCAGCTCAACTCATGACATCCACAATGTTTACAACGAACGGCACTTGAGGAAAAAGTCATTTGTTTCTCAGTAGAGCCTCTTATTTCCAGTGTGTTTGGTTTTCCTTAGTACACATACATGGACCAAGGGATACGTACATGATAAACATTTTAATACTATTACCACAGACATGTTGGTGTAAAAATACTACTGTCTATTTTATTTATATGTTGTGTTTAGTAATATATTTAATTGTATTTGCATTTCATCAGATCAATGTAATAATTTACCCAATACTTTGATTTATTTAAATTTGATGTTAAACTACTGCCATTCACACCCAGCAAATGTTAACATGCTAAAACACTAACCTGAGATGAGTGAATATGGAAATATCACAACCAATAAACATGACATCATAATGTAACATTTTAACATAATGTTTAAACATTCTTTCAGATATGTTGGTGTAAGAATTTGAACAGTTTCTGTGGAGTTCAGTTTATTCTCAGTGTCTTTCATCAGTGTTTCTCACCAAAGAGGATTGTTTTTCTCAGGTGTAAAGATGTTATGATATATAATGATGCATAATAAAAATGACACCTGATAAACATCAGCATATTAGCATTATTATTGCGAACATATTAGCAAGCTGTTGTTGGAATATTAGCTATTGCAAAAAAACTAATTACAAAATGACACATTTCTAGCATGACTATAGACATGAGACTAACGTTTTTAAATTTACTTTCATTCAACTTTCCTTTACTTTTTTAATGTTTTTTTTTATCACAGATGCTATGAAATACTCAGAATTTCTCATAGCCGTGAAACACAAAAGAAAAATGACAAAAGAGAGCACAAGCAGCAAAAGTGCTTTTCTCCATTCAGTATTCCCATTTCCATCCTTTTTTCTTTCAAGAATTTCCTCAGTGTTGCTTAACATAGACATACAGTACTCTCCCATGACACATGATCCTATAGGTTTACATTAGGACCACCAGTTTTAATTATAATGGTTTAATGAACATAGAGGTTTCCTAAAAATGATTCTTGAAGGGGAAAGTTGTTACATCTAGAAATATATTAAATAAAGAGGAAACCCTCATTACTTGTATAGTTTTTCCTCTGTATTTTATGATTTGTTATGAGGCAAACTCTCTGTATTGACTTTTTTAAAAATTACATTTTCTTGGAAAATATCTGGGTAAGCTCATTTTCTTCTAAAATTCTAAGAATTTTGCATGCAGATGTGTGAGTTTCCATGTCTGCCCGACAGCAAACTGTTACCAGCAAATAAACTGGACTATATATATTACATATCTGATGGGTGGATACTTTAATGGTGTTACCATTGTGTTCAAAGGTGACATGTGTGGGGTTTGGTGGATGGGAGCCAGTGGGCCAAAGCGCTGTGAGACACATGAGGGTTGGACGCAAACTTGTGAACTTAAAAACTTTTTTTTTTCATGATTCTAAATAAGTTATTGAGACTAATATTGGACAATATCAGATAGGCTTTAAATAAATATTTGTGAACATTTGTTTGTTTATCCATACTCGTCCTTATTTCTTAAGCAGGTCATTATTGTTGGGCCACATATGCCACTGGGATCAGGATCATCCAGTACTTGGTCAGTTTAATGCTCAATGACATTTCCACAGATGATTAAATTCATTGCTGGCTGTTCTATAGAGGTTTTGACCCCTCAGCATTGTGGACAGCACTGAGACCACTGACTGACGCAGAGTTGGGGCCATTGTGTCGCAGCCTGCCCGGCCAACTCCCTCCCCCTCCTGATGCAGGAAAGGGAACGGTGCTTATGATTACAACCTCCTTCCTTGACTTGGGTTGCAGGATTGTGACCTCTTTTGTCTGTGGCTGCTAATGTCCCCGCTTACTGTAGCTTCTAATTGCATTTCCTATCTGCCTGGCCTTCCTTAGTCCCATGGCTGCCAGGCTGGTAAAGACATCAGAAAGCAAAACCTTTTCTGATGTATAGATACCATAGTGTCAAGGGGGAGGGACATAGGTGCTGGAAACAGCTGTGGAAGTCCTTTGGTGCAACCTTGACTTTCACCTTGACCTTTCTCTGCCAAAGGGCTCTGGAAGGGAAAACGTGTCTAATAGCTTAGTTTAATAGCTTAAAGATGATGAGTCTGACTTAATGTAACCCCTGTATGAGCAACATGACCTAATGTAGCCTCAGCTTCATGGACAATCGTAGTCCTTAAGTTTGACAGGTGATTTTAACAGAACAAAATACTGTGGATGCAAATTTCCTTCGGCTCACTGGAGTACCACAAACAGTTCATGTTGTGGAAGCTACTTTGAAAGCTGTGCAAGCTACCAATGACTTCAAAATGAGAGAAGGTGAACTATAGCAAAGCTTTTCTAAAGGAGAAATATAGTTTAGTTAACTGAAGCTGCTTAGAAAAAGTAGTTCAAACTACTTTGTGAAAAAATTATCAAATTGACAATGGACATGTAATCAGACATTATAACAAAATATAATACAAAACAGTCACTTCCCAAAAAAAATGTCACTGAATTGAGTACATTTCAAAAGTTTCCCACCTGTTCATAGGTCACACATGAACAAAAAAATAAATACTATTCATGGGAAAGTGCAGGAATATCAGCTTTGGTCTTGTTTACAATGTCCATCAGTCTGTCCAGCTATGTGTGTTACATCAAGCAGAATGATAAAACAGCAACAACTTCTAAAAGTTAGATAATCACTAATCAATACGTATGACTAATACGTATGAGTAACACCTAATACATTCAAGCTTACTTTTACAACTTTGGATTCAAAACAATAAAACGAAAGCCAAATATTTTTCAAAGGTGAGCTGATAATCCAACTTCCCAAAGTACTCCTGACAAAACAATCCCATCTGGGCTTTTGTCAGAGGTCATATTTCTGTTATTGTTTTGGTTGGCTTCAATGGAGAGACAATGGTAAATTGTAAAATGAAAATGAAAAAAACATTTGTTTCCTTTTGTGGTCCAAAACTGTTTCTAGTTTCAGTAGTTAACTACACCAAAAAAGTACTAGTAGAAGTACTAGTTTAAATACATGCAGTTCAACACTCCTCAGCACAGCAAACAGCATATCCACATATCCAAGTTGTTCTTGTAGCTCTAATACAGTCACAAAGTGAGAGGAGATATTTTGGGTGCACCTGGTTCTGTTAGTAAAAGTCCAATTCATTGTTTCATGCGTCATGTTATGTGACTCACAAATCATCTGGCTCATTGATAAAAGATTGTGTATCCAAAAACTGCTTAAAATGCTGTCACATGTGCCACAAAGGAGGTCTGGAGCCCCACTTCCTGGGAAAGACGAGTTGTCCCCCTCAAAATATCGTTCTAAACATAACTGTATGATTTTAAATAATACAACAATATGCACTGAAAACACTTGTGCTAATTATAGATGGAAAACAACTTTTAAGTTTTTAAGTTTAAAAGATCACTTCTCCCTCAGGGGTCTGGTCCCCTGGCTCCCATCAGGTGAACTCTACACATTAGCCCTCGATCATGCTGGTACAAATATTAATTTATCTACCCATACAGCATGTAGAACATTGTTTCTGCTGATAATGTTTTGCTGGTGGGATGACATAGCAGAATCATCTGCGTTGCACGATCACAAGCTCTTTGCTGTCTTCTGTGTCTGTGTTGTTTTTAACCCAGTACTAGTTTAAAATAATCATAGTGACAAACAGCTTTGGAATGAGATCAACTCGTATTAAGGTAATAACCTTCACATTTACAGACAACCAACCAAATCTTTAGGTTGATGTGATTGTTGTAATTTCATAAATTTTTTATCTTGTCCTTTTGTTTTATCTTGTTTTGTACTGTAGTGCAAGTGGCTGCAGTAAAACAATTTGTAATATGTGTAATATGTACATGTTACATGTAATATTGACATATTTTATATATTTACATTACTGATTGATTAATGTGTATATTTTTGGTTTGTAATTTAGCAGATCTACTGTATATAGGGAAAAGCAATTAAGTACAAATGAAATAATGCTGTAATAATTATTGTCCAGTGTATCAGTTGAAACAAAGTGCTCTTGTGTTTGTGTACAGGGAATAACAAAATGACACGAGATGACAGGAAAATGCACTCAGATGACAGGAAGAAATGCTTGCACAGACCAGCATGATCATGAGGATTTTCAAGTAAAGTAGTTTTAACACATCCTGTGCTTCAGTGAGTCTAATAAAGCTACTCCCAGATGCATACAACCAGTTGACCTTTAATATCCTCACGGCTGCTCCTACAGTAAGTCACACATCCCAAATGTGGAAAAACACTTGACGTTAAACAAAGGATATCCTTTAGACGGGAAAGAGCTCTCCCTTTGCTGAAGTCTAAGTACTGTATTTATTAATTGGCGCCAACACAATACACTTTTGGTTCTTGACTTAACAGTGCGTTCCCGTGCTCTGACGGTGCAACGAACAGGATGTTTGTCTCCTCCCATGACAGTTTGTTTCCATGTTGGCTCCAAGACTAATTCTATGATTCATGTCAATAATATAACTTAAAACTCTCTGACAGAGATGTAAAGAAAGTGACATTCATGTCTCAACAATGAGCCATGGGGCATTGATTTCTACACACAAACAACCCTGTTTATGTTTTTCTGTATTAAATTCTGTCTTTCTGTTTTATAAACTAAACAACCAAAGATTAAAGATAAAATGTGGCTGCTTTTGCTGTGTCAGAAAGGTCAAAACAACCAACACAAGCCATCCTTTCCCCTATCATGTGTTTTTTATAAGAGATATATTGAGATTTTATTCTATTTACGCTATGGATATCCATGTTCTCTACAGTTAAGCGATGGCACATTGTTTTTAACAAGAGCATGTATACAAGAGCTTTTCCAAAGGTTCCTCCCATCTGCCCCAGCCGGCATGCTGACAGGTTGGCAGGTAAACATAAACATGCCGGAGGGATTAAATCTCGCCTGAAACATCACAGGAGGGGTTGGGGAGTGATTTGTAGACAATTAGCCACACAATAGGTGACGCACACAGGGACAAACTGTTATTTCCGGGTCTGCATTGAGTAATATCTTAAATAGCTTTGTTTATAAAGAAGAGACAGGCACAGTTGATGTGCTTACATTTAAACAAAGCTTTTATTTTTCTGTATTCACAGTGTAAAAATAGATCATGTGCTTATTCATGCTAAGATACAAATCATCAACACACAGACTTCACATTTTACATTAAAAAGTGCAAAGATTAGTTTCATGAATGCATATTTCAGTATACACTATCACAAACATTTTAGAATACACAGTACATTTATATCGACATATAACAGACTCAATATGAGAAGCTTGTATTTAGCTGTGGGTAATACATAGAGTGGAAGGTATATTTCATATTATGCTTTTGTTCTTGTCATCAAGATGAACTAACCCAATACTCTGGAAAGATCTTGGTTCTCCTTGGTTCTGGAAAAAAGAAAGAAAGAAAGAAAGAAAGAAAGAAAAAAGAAAGAAAGAAAGAGCTGATGAGTGAGTGTGATTTCATTGCAACTTAATTGAACTTGGGCTTTGTAATTTTAGAATCAATCCTGCATACAGCGTCATGCTGTGAATACTCACTACTGTACCAAATGTGTATTAATCCACAGCTGAAAATAGTTCCACACAAATGCACTGTTTTCTTCTATTTGAGTAAGATTTGCTAAAAGCCACAGTGCCCTGCTGTTTTAGAAAATCAGGTAATCAGGTAAAATCAGGCCTTTTAAAACATTAAACTACATATGTGTGGCCTCTTTTTATATAGTTACGTCTTCAGTAGAAACTAGTGTGTAGCACATTCACATTGAACCTAAAGATACTCAATACTCACGAAGGGATATCAGGATTGATGAGGCGTTGCAGATCTTGAATGTGCTGAGCAACACTCACTGTTGGTTAAACACGAGAAAACAGTGTTATTTTTAATTTGTTGTCATGAGCTAATCAATTAAGCTGCTTTACAAAAAACTGCTAACAGATAGCATTTTTGTAATCTGAGTAAACCAAACATTTAATATATGTCCCAGAATCAGAATACTAAACTACCAACAAACAACTACAACAACAACAAGTATTTATTCTCACCTGGGCCACTTGCCAGTCCACTCGTCCTTCCTGCACCAAATGACGATCCAGTGCCACCATAACTATTCCCACTTGATGTTCCTTTCCCTGTCCCAGTCCCTGTCTTACTTTGTCCAGAGTTACTGCTCCCAATCCCAAGCCAAGAAAGTCCGGGAATGGTTGATGCACTTTTACTCGTTGATCCAGTTGAACCAAAGGGGGACCCGAAACCTGAGAAGCTTTTTACACTTGACGTTGGCTTATTTGTGTCTGCCGCACCTGAGCTAAGGTTCGGGTTTGGCCCAGTTGACCCGGAGGATAACCCAGTGGTTGATGAGCCTCTCCCAGTAAGTGCTGGCTTATTTAATCCTGCCCCACTTGAGCTAAAACTTGGATTTGACCCTGTTGATCCAAAGGCAGGCTTATTGAATCCTAACCCTGTGGAGCTACCTGACCCACTTGGGAAGAGGGAAGAGCCTGTCCCTGTTGATGCAGGCTTATTGAATCCTAACCCGGTGAGAGCTACCTGACCCACTTGGGAAGAGAGAAGAGCCCGTCCCTGTTGATGCAGGCTTATTGAATCCTAACCCGGTAGAGCTACCTGACCCACTTGGGAAGAGAGAAGAGCCCGTCTCTGTTGATGCAGGCTTATTGGATCCTAACCCCGGTGGAGCTACCTGACCCACTTGGGAAGAGGGAAGAGCCCGTCCCTGTTGATGCAGGCTTATTGGATCCTAACCCCGTGGAGCTACCTGACCCACTTGGGACCCTGAGAGAGAAGAGCTTGGGAAGAGGGAAGAGCCCGTCCCTGTTGATGCAGGCTTATTGAATCCTAACCCCGTAGAGCTACCTGACCCACTTGGGAAGAGGAGAAGAGCCCGTCCCTGTTGATGCAGGCTTATTGGAATCCTAACCCCGTAGAGCTACCTGACCCACTTGGGAAGAGGGAAGAGCCCGTCCCTGTTGATGCAGGCTTATTGGATCCTAACCCGGTGGAGCTACCTGACCCACTTGGGAAGAGGGAAGAGCCTCGTCCCTGTTGATATAGGCTTATTGGACCCTAACCCCGTGGAGCTACCTGACCCACTTGGGAAGAGGGAAGAGCTGCGTCCCTGTTGATAGCTTATTGGATCCTAACCCGGTGGAGCTACCTGACCCACTTGGGAAGAGGGAAGAGCCCGTCCCTGTTGATACAGGCTTATTGAATGGTGAATTCAACACTCCGGACCCTATCCTATTAGGCTGAACCTCACTAAATGAACCAAGGAACCAAGGCCAGGCGGAGTCAGTAAGGGTCCCCTCGGCATTCCTGAAAACACTGTCTGAAAAGAAATGAGAGCAATGTTAATATGGGAAAATGATTTCAAATAATTTCTATTGCTTAAAGGTGGATTTATGATGCAACAACTCAGACGCAATCAGGTTTTTTTCTGTTAAGACATTTGGCACACTTAACAAAACAACTGTCAGAAGTATCTGCCCAGTTCTCATCCCTCTGCCCTCTTGTACTTTACTGGCAGATAATTTCCTGCCTTCACCTCCTCCTCTGCACTTAAAGCTGGATTATTTCCAATAACCAGTCTGCTTTAATGTCATTCATCTTATGCAAGGCATTAAGATCTCAAAGCACGGGGATATAGACTTTGTTATTATTTTTGTTTTTTTACAGGTGTCATATGAGCAAATATGTCACATCAGAAATGGAGAGCATTACCGACAAAAAAGCTAAACATTGTGCTCAAAATGGCATAATTGCAGGTAATGACATATGACAGGAGTTATATTGCAGTTGCAATGTGACCTGTGCTACTGTATATTACATTATACTGTACTATATATAGTATAGTAATATACAGTACACGGCGCTCCCTGCATGCAATATCTACTGCTTATTGTTGCAGTTTGTAAGTTGTTGAAATTAAGACAAAATCAATCATTGTTTTTGATACTTGTTGTGTTTAGCTGCCTTTTTTTTGCCGGTTTTAAAACATATTTGGTGGTGGAGTAGGTCTGTTTTAAAAACCTTTCAATCTTTTAATTTTATTTAATCTTGAGCAATCAAGATGTAACATTGGCAATTAAGGGCTGAATGAAAAATATAAAGGATCTCAAACAGCCCAGCTTATGGCCAACTGAGGGTATGCTGCGGACCTTACAACATGTACACGCAATCAGTCGTGGCATTTGTTCTCTTACCATCATGCAGGACATGTTGAGCCTCCTGAGTTCCTCTGTAAGGTGGTCAACCACTTTATTTTTGTATTTGACGGTACTGATCAGGACGTCGTTCTCTCCATTAAGCTTCATCTTGTCCATCAGAAGTCTTTCCTTTTCCTCGTCATGTTTTCGCTGAAGTTTGTCCAAGTTCTGTTTGTTCTGCTGGATCAGGCCTGTGCGGTTCTGGCTGCACCAGCGGTAGTCGTCAGACAGTCGCCAGTTCTCTGCCTTCAAACGGCTATTCTCCGCCTGGATGCTTGACACCTGTTGTCCTACACTGTCCAGGTAACGCTGGAACTTATCCTCTACTTCTCTAGACAGGCTAGAGCAATTGGTACGGATCTGCTCCAGGTGTTCCCTCTGTTTCGCACAGGTGAGCTGGAAGGCGATGTGTGTAGGGAAGAGGGAGTCGATCTTCTCCAGGAAAGCCTTGGAGACATTGGAGACACCACTCAAAGAGAGGGTAAAGTCATCTTTGCATTTTTGTCTAAAGAAGTCCACCTCCTTTTCATGTGTGGCTTTGTCCCTCCTCAGACGAATGACCTCCAGGTTAATGATGTCCCTCTCTTTGGCAGTCTGGTCCATTTCCATCCTCATCCTCTGTGTTGTTTGTGTGAAGTTGGATTCCACAAGCTCCAGTCTGGCTTTCAGCTGCTCAGTCAGCAGTCCACAGTTACAGTCACCTCCTTTTAAAAAATCATGAAGGAAAAAGAGAAAAGATGTAAGCAAATATAGCTTTCTCTAAAATGTATTTACAATTTAAACACAATAAGTGGCAGATGTTTGACAGGTGAGGACCTGGGAGAATAATTCAAATTTTAAATTAAGAAATGTCAGACTTACGTGGCTGTGGGCATGGGCGTGGTGTATTCTTGCAAACCACCAACTCATAATTGCACTGTTGCTGTAAGTGAAAGAAAAAAAAAACATTAGTCTTTTAGTGATGTTTTCCAGACCAGTTGTGAAATGTAGACAAACAGGAAGAAGAATTATTGTAAATGTTTGTTATTTTGCCTATTGTTCTCAAATTATAAAATAATTTCGCAGAACATTTTTCAACCCTATTTATTTAAAAAAACACCATTAATCAGTGGTGTAAATATACTGTATTTGAAAGCAGTATGACTCTGTTAAAGCTCTCTATAATATCATATATATTTTACCTTCATCTTCGTCTCTGTCTCTCTAGTTTTACTTAATCTGGTTAGTGCACAATACTGACATACATATCCACAACTTAATTTCTATGGCTGTTAAAAGAGCTAAAGTACGTATGAAAACACTCGCACCAAAGAACCTTAAGACAGGAACTTGCATGTTGATACAATCAAAAGGCTTGTCTCAGTTTCTCACCAGCCTCTTTTCCATTTCTTGGATCATGGATATAGAGATGTTGGTGAAATGGCGGAGTCTGGCCAGGTCCCAGTCATTCTTGGCCTTTTCAGTCAAGGTGGTGTTGAGTAAATTAGTCAGGTTCTTCCTCTGGTGCCTCAGGGCCACATTCTCTATGGAGAGTCTGCTGAAGCTCTCCTCCAGGTCCTGGATGCGTGACGTTGAGGCTGAGTCCTGCTTCTTCCCATAGATCAGAAAGAGCACCAGGCTTACTATGATGAGAGACTGAATGAGTGAGGAGAAGAAGAAGACGATGCGCATGTAGTAGCCGCAACTCTTGGCCTTTGAGCGATACTGCATTTTCTTTCTTGTCTCCATGTTGTACTTGGAGTAGCCACTGCTGTACATGATAAGACTTGGTAGCGGTGGCCAGAGGAGGGTCACGGAAAATCAGAGTATGTACAGTCCAAGGCTTAAGGGTTTGTTTGAGCAGCCGCCCAAGTTCAAACACGATTCATTTCTCCTCCTCAGCACTCTGCAAGCCAAATGAACAAATTTCAGACTAGCCAGCAGATTGCCCCATCCAGTTCTTGTAAAACCTTGGCCACTTTCTCTAATAAAGCCCACACACTTCAGATATGGGCCAGATGTTTCCTCTCTGCAGCGCTGATAGCACCAGAATCGATGAGATTGTGGCTGAGGTGTAAACGTGGGTAGGAGTTTATAAACTCCTCTGCCCACACACTTCCCATGATGGAAATGAGCCCAGGCCTCAGTCTCCTCCTTCTGTAGATTGGCTGCCTTCCCTACACATAGGTAACACACACACAGCCAGCATGACAAACCCGTACTCACACACACGGACACACACGTGTTTTTTTATAGCCTGACTTGTATTTAACGTATTAAGTCATCTCATTATTGATCTAAGAAAATGTTTGTGCTCCCAGTCAAAGTAATGTTCAACATAAAATGCTGATTTATCATCAGTAGTTTATGTTGAATGAATTAGTACAAAGCTTTAAAGTGTGGATGTAAAATAGAAAATTCTTCATTTGGTGTTACTGATGTTATTTATATTGGTACCAACATTGGTATATTGGTAACACTTTCGGTTATCTGTTGTGTAAACCCCTGAGCTTTAAATACCTCACTGGACACACTATGAGCAGCTTCTCCATAGATGTACCAAAAACATTTTTATGGGATCCTGAACAGTGTTTTCCGGTGCACAGCCAGCCAGGAGGACAATGGCTCATGTAGCCATCCTGACGTTCTCATTCAGTGGCTCTTTGATGCTGCAAGTCTCAATCCAACATGATGACGTGGGTAAGCTGCCCTCTGTCTCATAGGACACACACACACACACACACACACAGACACAAACACACCCAGTTTCTCAATTTAAAATGAAATACTGAGCCTGACAGTTAACAAGTACAATGTTTTCCTGCCAGACATTGTTGACGTGCCAGCCCTCATCTTGACAGGAAGCAGTAATTCATAGAGGAACTGATGATGGCCAAATGTGCGGCAACTTTCAGGATGAGATCTTAGATAAAAGGCAGCAACAAACGCAGGATATCAGAGACAAACATGAGACATAAACAGTCACAGTGTTGATTGGTTGAAGTGGGTTGTTTTTATCTTCAATTCAGAACACTGGGTATGGAGAATTTTTAGTGGATGTATTTAGATTTGGATCCATTTGCAGGAAGTTGCAAAACTGGCTGACGCAGCAGTTTCAAATTAGTAACAGGCATTTTGTGAATTTTATATGCTTCATAAGTGCCTTGTATCAGTTATAAGGTCATTCTAGTTATTGCATGATGCTGTAATTAACATTATTACAAGTAATATTATTTTCATAAAAAGGAGGGAGGGCCATGTTAGTCCAGTAGAAACATCAAGCATGAAGAAAAATATAAAATACTTTTACTATAAGAGTCTGTTTTATGGTTCATGAACAACCTTCACTGTATTCATGAATTTAGAAATCTTACATTTAACTTTCTGAGTGAGCCCAAGATCTTAAGTGCACATTTTGACTGCCAGATATAATAAGGATTGCACATATTTGCTTTCTTTCTGAGAGTTGGTTATGAAGCTTTCTTTAGCCTCTATGCTAAGCTAAGCTAACCGGCTGCTGGCAGTAGCTGTATGTCACTTTCCGACTATCAGACTACCCTTGACATGTGCTTTAACAATTATAAAGTGTTCATATTCAAGATTTCATTGTCATGTGCCCAGGAATGACAGAGATAGATAATAGAACACAATAGAATACAGGTATACTGTTGGATAAAAAAGGTGGATGTAAAAATATTATAAAGAACAGAAAGTGCAAAAAAGGGTGTATGTGAAGAGTTGGGAGACAGAACAAGTTGAGTGGGATATTCCAGAAAATAAACAACTGTACAACTGTATCATTTCCATCAAAATCTGTCATCCAGCTGGGGAACTGAGATAGTGGGCAAAGGCCTCATGTTTTTACTTTTGTCAATAAAACATATTTGGCACCAACACACATCAGCTAAAAAAAAAACTACTGAAAAACACACACTAATACATGTAAATTGTTCCCTACAGACCATTTAAAAGTAGAGTTATATAGCTGGAATATGAAAATATAGGGGGAGAACACATTAAGGCTTGTATTTCTGTGGAGAACAAAGCGTTGCTTTCATACCTTAAAGAAGTTCTAGTCTGTCCAATCATTAAATCAATAAACCTGCGCAACATGGAACTGTAATTGCCTGTCTTACACTCTGAGCTCCCTCCAAAAACAATTAGGAGTATGGTCAAAGGTTTACTGGTGTGTGTATCTACAACGGATACATCCACTATAGAAAGGATATAAGTGTATCCTGTGTAAAAGGGTGGCAGCACTGTTCTTTCTGCAGAACACCTACTGTGAAACTTCTTATAAGGTTAAAAATGCATGAAAGGGTCAGGTCTCTCAAATTACAGAAATACATATTGACAACAGGTTTTGTGATATCTGCCTCTGAAATATGTGGAGTCATTTGAATAAAATGTGAATGGAGTTTTGTGTGTGCCACTCAAAGAACTGAAACTTACATTTGAAAAACCCAACACCAACATGTCATTCCTGTGGCAATGTCCGAATTACTCTTAACAACCACACTTCCAACAACTTTCATTCAGACCGTTGGCACAAAAATACATACCAAATATGACACAAATAGTATACAAATACCAAGATAAAAAAATAATGCAAAGCACCGTATTATCTAAGAGTAAAAGTCAGATTCAACTGGACTTTAAAATTAATCAGTTTGACCTCTATGAGTAAGAAGTGCCACAGGTTGATCTCAAATAGCACAGATGTCTTTCCAAAGGATGTATTTCATGAAAGAGTATCTTTAGTTACTAATAAATAAACCCCATTTTACTGACCCAAACCCCTGAGAGGTTACACCATGTCATTTCACACCTTTAAAAGAAAAGTTAATGAAACAATCAAAACTTAACATACTCTGTATTTTCAGTGAGATCTTATTAACTTCATATAAAATCTAAAATATTAATTACACAATTTCAAGAGGCTTGATAATAGCAGAAGCAGTTTGTGGTCAAGATCTCTTGGTAGAAATTGAAACAGGTCACAATGAAAAGTGTTTATCCAAGTGCCCATATCTCTTATCACAAGACCTGTTATCAAAGCTACTCATCTGGGTGTAAACTTATTTTGGCAGCACCTCACTGGTGAACGAACCAAAGCTGTACCATTCCCACACACCACCCAGCTGCTGTAGGTGCGTAGCTTCGGCTCCTTTAGCTGACGTTATCACTGTACAGTTTTTGGAGAGGCCTCTGTCTGTCACAGATTACACCCTTCACTGGGTCAGGCGGTGAGGGAACAGAGCTCTATTGTGTTGGCATTGTTTAGGAAATGAAATGTTGTGTTAGACACAAAGCAAACTCAAGTGTTTACAGTGATGGTTTCCTGTCAGCTGAAGCAGTCTGTTGAGACGGTCTTGCCCTGGTTTGGGTGCTCTTTGTTGATGAACTAGATGTCCCTGAGGTTACCATTACACTTCAGATGTGTTGTCACGCAACTAGAAGATGACAGTGTTTAACAAGAATTCCTTCAAATTAAGAATTATTTAATAAATTTAAATTTACCAACTGCTTTATCAAGCCCTGTGACTAAGTCCAGTCCAGTCCAGGGTGTACCCTGCCCCTCGCCCAAAGATAGCTGGAGATAGGCTCCAGCACCCCCTGTGACCCTGTATGTCAGGATAAGCAGGTATAGAAAATGGATGGATGGAACTGCTTTATCAAAATACACTGTAAAATATCACTCACCAGCCAGTGATCTTTCTGTTTGTTCAGGGGGGGTGAGGAGGCCAAAAAGAAATGACTGCAATGTGTTTATAATTTTCTTTGGACCTTGAACAAGTAACTTTGGCACCACTTGAATAAACCACAGACTCCACTCCATTATGCTCAAGTGCTACAGTGATATACATGTGTTGGCTTAAAATGCAGAGCACTGCAGCTTTGAATTAGCAGCATTTTCAGTGTCTCACTGACACCATGAAACCTTGGGGGCATAATAAGCTTTCATAAAAGCTTTATTCATGGATTTGAATTTCATGAAGAACTCTATAAACTTACACATATCATTTTCTTTAAATTATGTGTAATGAAAGATATTGTTAAGTCCTCAGACATTAGATAAAAAAATGAAAATTTTCATCATATGTCCAAATATTTTTATTTTTCTATAACCTTTTCAGCATTTATGGTGGCCATACACTCTATGTTCACATAACTACTGAACAATATATGAATATGAGTTGAACTAAACAACAAAAAAAATGTATGAATCCCGAAAAAGTAATAGCTTATAAGGTCTTTAATCTATTTAAACTGATACACTATTTAAAAACAGTTTTAAAAATTGGTAATTATATTCTCTGCTGTTACCTGGTTACTGTAAAACCTGGTGCCTGCGGCTGGAAAGTAATTAAATTTTTTTATTAACATCATAATAACGATATTAATGATTCAGCATTTGGGCTGATAGCACTTTGAGAGGACAGTCTGCAATAATGCAAAATTCAAAACAAGTAGTATTGTCATGTAACACTGCCACTTAGTGGAGAGTCATTATAACTGCAGCTGAAGATCGCCTGCTTGTTTTATTTATTATGTACTGTAAATTAAATTAACGTCTGTGAATGGACTACATGGTCTCAGAAGTACACGATCACTTAGTAAAGCAGTGGAATAGTGCATGGGGGGCAATTTTACTTATTTATGTCTTTTATTGTTACCGATCTAATTGTCTGTATTCAATATTTGATGGAGTAAGTCTCAAATATGTCTATGCTCCTGAATTGTTAAAATAACTATCATTTCTGAGTATGAAAAATGTAAACCAACCTAGAATCGGACAGAAACGTGCATTTATTTGTTAGCAGCTCACTGCTTTTCTAATACATTATGAACATTATTATCTTACATTATTGGTGTGACCGTATGTCCAGTTGCAGAACAAGGGCAAAATAAACTCCATTTCTCAAAAGGAAAGTTAGACTTTTTTGGAAATACCATCACATTCTTGTGAAGCGATAGATACCACTGGAGCCACACGCCCGTTAGCTTAGCTTAGCACAAAGACTGGAAGCAGGGGGAAACAGCTAGCAAACAAAATCTGCCAACCAGCAGCTCTGAATTAGTTTAATTAGTCTCATTAATACTGTATATGTTTTTTGTTTAAACCAGACAAAAATGAATAGTTAAATTCATGTTCATTCAAAAGTTCAAGATTTACGGAGGATTATAGGCCCTGATAGCAACTCCCTGTTTTTTCTTTTGTTTTGTTTTGTTTTGTTTTTTTTTACCTTTGGATTGAGCCAAATTATAACTTTATAGTTTTTATGCTAAGCTAAGATAACCGTCTCTTGGTTGTTGCTTCATATTAGTCTCATATAACAGATTCGGCAATTCTTTTCATTCTTTTCATCTAACTCTTGGCTCCCATTGATTAACATCTTACATCTCCTTTATTTAATCTGCATGAAAACAAAAGGGTAAAAACAAAAAGGGGTCTTTTCTGTTGGATTATTTCTTGGCTGGGAGCAGAAAACTTCCTGGATTGTCTGCTGGTTGCCTGGCAACTGTTAAGTGATTGTATTTCCTAAAATTTCCCAACTATTCCTTTAATGAGCGCAGCTATTTGGAAAATAATCAAATTTCTATGTTTTCTTTTTCCTCCAGCACCTCTCATTCCACCCACCTGCCGCATTGTTCTACCCAGCGTTACAAAACAACGAGCCTCCTAACCTTAATGGCTGAATAACAAGCAGAATCACACTATAAGGTTTCCCTCCAGAGATGTTTGGCTAATTGGTAACTAGCTCTGGAGGATCTGGTTACCCACATCACAGCCGCGTGCTATATCGGATGGCAGGCCTGAAGAAAGAGGTCTCTGTTACTGAGAGATACAGAGGGCACGGAGGGGAAGTGGTAAATACCGACGACCACCAGCCCGAACAAAGACAAATAAACAATATGGTGCTAAATAACTGCACATGCAGGGTTTGTGTTAAGTGGGGACAGAGAGTGGAAATGCTTTCTTTTGTTATCTACACTCCGGAGCGGGCAACGTCCCATCAGATGAATTTAAATTACACTGTACCGCTTCAGTGGGGTTAAAAAATCCAGACTCTCATTTATCATGACAATGCATGATGATATCAAAGCCAAAATTGTTCAAATGAATTTTCTCAACGGGCACTGTGATGTGCAATCCTCTCAGATCATTTATTCAGGCTCAAATTTAATTTAAAAATGAAAGACTAGCTGTGACCAGTGGCTCCTGTGGTGATGTGATAAGAGAGATGGCAGCATTCATAATCAAAGAAATTCTCCCTCATATTGTATGTATCTGCTTTTTTTTTCTTTAATAAATTGTTCCTGCTGAGCCATGAGGCAGCTATGGCATTAATGGGTAAAATAAGGAGTAATGATATGATGTAAAGGGGCTTTCTGCGTTTTTCCATCAGGCACCTCTCATCAGAGGTGTCTGAAAAGAACCAAACGATGGATTCCAGAAAGTTAATCCCCCACCTCTTCTCCTGGTGTCTTCAGCCCAGCAGATGTTGTCCCTTTGACCCACACAAAAGGCCTCTGTTTTTGTTTCCAGGCTTGTCCATTCCTCAAAGGTCACAGGTCACGCTGGTCTCAGGGTGAAGCTGTCACTGCAAGTCTAAACATTTAACAGCCATCAGAGCGTGATGAAAACGCAGTCCCCGCAAGAAGGCAGCACACAGAGACCACATGCACAGACGCCTCATGATTACTTTAAGTAAAGGCCTACTTTCCATATGCTGATGTGGTTGAGAGCACGCACTAACACCCTGAGATTGAATTACAGTGGTTGCTGGGGATGCCTTGGGGGAGAGGGCTGCCCTAACTTTAGACACTTAGACATGCAGGGGCTGGATGGTTGTATTTGTCGGGGGACTATCCTCTGTAACAGACCTTAAAAGATTAACTTAAATGGTTGAAATGTTAACTGAATCAATAGTTGAGGGAGTCGTGTTTGGGCTTGCTCAGAAACGCCTATAGGGTGGGGTTTAATGACCCACTTTAAAAGACTTTAAAAGAACTTTAAAGTCTGACTATTTAAAGCCAAAGAAAAGAATTATTTTAAATTTGACCCACAGGGCTCCTATAATTCTTGTTAAACTGGAATACAGGTTAAATAACACGGAGTTAACACAAAACAAAACTAAAATTAATTTTCTTAAATACACACAAGTAATCCTGAAAACCACCTCTAATCTCAAACACTACTAAAGGTCAAATAGCCCTTTTTACACAGCAAAGTTATCCATTGAACACAGTAAACCTGCTGCTCGACACAGGCTCTGCATTTGAAAGAAAGGACCATTTATATACTCACCAACTTTGACAGAGCAGTAGCTCACATGCTACAATCCCAATCAGGCGTGAACCTCGAATATATATGTCAAATTACAACCATGACTTTTCACCCAATTAAGTGTTAAAGGGTGTTAAATACATGAGAGATAATTAAATTAGGCACCCAAATTATTAACTTGAGGATTTGATGGTATAAAATGATTAAGTGTCCGAGTCAGCCACTGTGCGAGTTTTTATTAGTGGACATATGTGGTACTGCAATAAAAAATGTTTAAATGTGGCCCTGAAAACATTTTTTGCATTGACAGCTTTAATAATAAAAGACATATAAAAAATTATGGGCGGTACGCAATTGATTACTTTCTGTGTTTTTGTTAGCCTGAGTCAGTAATATGTCTAAAGAGTGTCTGCATGCGTAATACTGGAGATCCGTCAGTTTGGCATCCTGGCAGGTATCTTTTGCAGTCTTGCATTTTCTGGATTCCTCGCTGGGAGCAACCACATTCCCGACTGTCGGTTCAAAGGTCACATCACTCCTGCCCCCTGTGGTATCTCTCAAACGGACGCACACACTGAAGTGGAAATGACGGCATGTACAGCATTTCTTTCAATCTCACACTTTCTCCCCCGTTAGATGTGAAATATTCTGTCTGTTCAACTGTTATTTTAATACAAAGTAATCTAAATCACTCACATAATGTAATTGTTTGTTCTAGTTTTGTACTCAGTATTTTGCAAAGACAAGTATAATTTCTTGCCAAACATCTTTTGAAAATGTCCCATTTAATATCTATTTGAAAATTCCAGAGAGCGTTTTGAAATTGATCGATGAGACAAAGACACGACACGTCATGTCATTACAGCAACCTGCTGCAATTTGGTGAGCTAAGGCTGCGATATAGAAAAAGTGCAGCATCTAAGGAATTGAAATTCACAGCAGCACTGAAGTTAAGACAAGATTAAACGTTGCAAATCTGGGTAATGTGATTATATATTCAAATATTAAAGAAAACTGACTTGAAAAGTAAAAAAAAAGAGTCAAAGAATTAAATGAGCAGACCTGATATCTACTATTTACTAAAAACAGTAATAAATAGAAATGTACTCAAATGCTGTGTTTCTTAGGGTCAAAAGTATTGATTAGCAGCCCCGTGGAAATCTCATCTTCTTACACACAGTCCTTTACGAGCACTCTTTATTTGACAAGCCTAATCTTTCTTAACACAAGAAGTGACAATGACAAGCAGGCACAGTGGCCTAATTAAAGGGACTTTCATTCAAATTAACACACAATACACACACAATCTCTCTCTCTCTCTCACACACACACACACACACACACAACCCTCTGATGACCCATTAGCCGTACAATGGCCAGGACAATTCTTCACTGTCACACACACACACACACACACATTCTGTGTCCTCCAGGGGGGTAAATCTGGGTTTAGATTTAGGAATGCCATAAAGGTGTCCGTGGGGGGAAAAGAATGCCTTTAAAATCTCCATAAATGGTCTTCAGATAAGACAACAGGTCGCATACAGTGAATCCTTTGCCCCGCCATATCTGCCAGCGCGACCCCCCCTGCCCCAGCAAGCCCCACATTTACAAGCAAATTCGTCACTTATCTCTTAAAGCTCTTATCCACGGTTGCTGTGCGCCCCCCTCTCCTCCCTCTTTATCTGCATTTGACCCTGGGCTTTTCAGCGTGGCCGGGGCGTGAAAGTCGGTTTGACCTCTCGGGGTAACCTCGAACACAAATCACCTTGTGCTCCACAAAGCGCCGAGACGGAGGGCCTTGAGCAAATGAGCAATGACCACAAAATGGTAACCTTTATTTCCAGCACAATGAGCTGTTCTCGGGCGGGCTGCTCGCGCGAATGCAAGATCAAAGTGCACTATTCATGTGGGAATGATATACCCCCCCGCCTCACTGAGAAGTAAAGTTCACCTCGCCGCCGCTTCCCTCGGCTTTTCAAATCTTGTGCTGCAATGTAGAAACTTTCAGACGCAACATTTGATTGCTTTCTCAAAGACAAAGGGCAGCTGGGAGATCGACTCGCTTGTATTTGTTGCAGGGCTTCGGGGTAATCTAGTATTGTCGGGCTGGTTTTTGAGGCCTCGGGGTCATGCTCTCTGCATCTCTGAGGAGAGAGATCCTACACATCCTTCCTGTGTCAGTGTGTGTGTGTGTGTGTGTGTGCATGCTGCCCCACACAGCCCACTCTCTTTGCTCTTTGACTCCAATGGCCATATAAGGCGGCCGGCACCATGGTAACCGCAGGGCTTGAATAGCAGTGTCAAATCCCTGGGAGCACACACACACACACACACAGACTGCCCCCTCCCCCTCTGCACACACACGCTCCCTCCCTCCCTCTCCTCTGCTTTGCTTGATCTCTCTCTCTCAAACACACACAAAATAGGTTGGAGGAAAACAGACAGAGCAGAGGAGAGAGGGGCGAGGAGGGGAGAAAAAAAAAAGAGCTAATGCTAAGAGATCCAGCCTGTCTCGGGCTGTGGTCGGTTTCTTGAATCGTAATTTGATTTGTGGAGCCTGAGAGAGAGAGAGAAGGGGAAGAGGAGCACCCGTCCCTTCAACCCCCCACCTCCTGTTCGCCTGAGCCATAGGGAAAGGCTTCACACACACACACACACACACACCGACGGAGAGCAGCACACAGGGCTAGGCCGCAAGTCATTAGTTCTTGGTGGGCAAGCACTGACAAAAGGCTGGAGAGAGAAGCTCGCATGAGTGCCTGGAGAGCAGCCACAGGAAGTATGGAGGGCTGAGCTGACTGACGCTCTCCTGCTTTGCTTGTTTGTTTTTTTTTCTTTCTTTCTTTTCTATTTTTTTTCCTGGGGAAGGAAGCAGCACAGAGGACACTGTCACAACCCCGGCGCTCGTGCCACAACAAGCAGGGAAGAGAGATCACTTCCTTGTGTTGAGGATCTACTCGTGCTGTGTGTGTGTGTGTGTTGTTTTTTTTTTTTCTTTTGGAGGCGAGCACAGGCGGTCCACGTCGCCCTCGCCCCGCCGCTGCCGCAGCTGGCGGTGCCTTGAAGGGAAGGAGCCCACGGCCACATGAAAGTGATGTTGTTGTTGTTGTGCGGACGTCAACTTGTCTCGCTCGATCGGGGAACGTGCTCGTCGGCCGGGCCGCGATGCTGCCGCTGAGAGGATCACGGCAGGAGAGGGGAGCTGTGTCTGCAGCCTCGCTGGACGGGAGGAAGATCTAGAGCGAGAAAAAGGATTTATTCCCCCGGCCTGAGACACGCCACCTCGGAGGTAAGCAGCTGGACTTCATTTCTAGAAGGATTTGGGGGTGATTGTTCAGGCAGACGGCCGCTTTGCATGATGCGAGCAGAGGCAATTTCAGTGTAAGGGGTACTTTAAGAGGGGTGGTCAAAGCCTCTCCAGGCATGTGCTAAGGCGAGCTACACTGAGGTCCTTTTTCAGCCATTACTGTTGCTACAGAGACAGAGAGGGGAGAGTGTGTGTGTGAGAGAGAGAGAGGAGCAGCATGTGGAGCGGTGTGTTAGAGGGAGATTTTCATCCTTCCTGTCAATCGCAAATCTCTCTGGCTTTACCCTTCTTAAAGGGAGAGCCGTGTGTTTGACTCATTGTCTCCTGTGGAAAAAAAAAAGGGTTTCCTCGGCTGAAGCGTGACACCCCGTCCGACCGGGCAACGAGCAGGCTCCTCTCCAAGCCCGCTTCAGGGATCGGTCCGCGGAGGAGGGAGGACCGAGGACGACGCACACGGAGGTGCTGCGAGGGACGAGGGGAGAAAAACAGGAGAAGGAAAAGGGGGCATTGAAATCCACAGGCATGCAAAACTAAAAGTTGCCACAGTGAGACTGTTTCCAGGTCATAGTGGAGTGGGAGGAGACACAACTGCTCTTGTTTTTTTTTTCTGCCAAACACCCTCCTCTTCGATGCTGTAGCCTATTTTCTTTTCTCTCACTGACATCTGCCTGTTTAGCCTGAGGACATTTTTTTTCTCCACCTCCTCTCTCACAGTTGTCCTGGTGTTATATGCTCTCATATAGGCTCAGTTAACAAATGAGAGCGGGGGCAGGCAGAGAGCAGTGATTGTCTCCAGGTGAGGGGCAAAAACACAATCAGGACTTTAAAAAAAAAAAAGAAAAAAAAAGGAAAATTTATTGTTTCCTCGACAGCAACCAGAGATCTTGGCTGCCTGTCCCATTTTCCTCTGCGGTGGGTGGGTAACCAAGCGATGGCCATGGTGAGTGGGGGCTGGGGAGATCCCAATGGGGGCACCAACGGGCTGGGGGACAAGAGCTACCTGCGGGGGGAGGAGGAGGACGGCTCTCCCCAGGCGGGGGGCAGCGACATGGAGGCCGGAGACGACGACAAGGCGTGCGTGGTGGACTGCGTGGTGTGCGGGGACAAGTCGAGCGGGAAGCACTACGGCGTGTTCACCTGCGAGGGCTGCAAGAGCTTCTTCAAGAGGAGCGTGAGGCGCAACCTCAGCTACACCTGCAGGTCAGAGGGGGCTGTCACCTTCATGTTTGGTGGTGGGCTGATGGTGGCTGTTTAAAAAAAAACAAACAAAAAAAAACCAATATGCAATAACTCTTCCCAAGTGACAGCCACACGTGGTTGTTCAAGATCCAAGGCTTTATTGTCATGTGCACAACAACTACTACATGGAGGCTCCCCAAAACAATGCTCCAAAGTGAAACCACACAAGAAAAAAAACAAATATATAAAGCTAGAATGAATAATAAACTGTAGTAATAAAATAAAACTATATAGACCTAAAATTATACAACTAAAATAGAATATATAACTAATTATAATCTATACAATATGTATTGATAATACAAAGGTGGCTTGATCATGAACACGTGGCTGCTGTCTTTTCTAACTTCTTAAACAAACTACATGATAGGTTTCAGCCATTTATCTGTTTAATGTTGTTGTTAATGTTTAGTGTTTTTTTTATTTCCATTGTTCTATTCAATGAAAGTGATAAAATCATAGGTTCTTGAATGTTTTGTGCATAAAGGTCATTTTTACTTTACGCCACAGGTTTACACAACAAGTGTGTCTTTGCTCTGAGGTTGTGTGAAAGATGTCACTCACTGAACCATAAACATCACACTCACACTGTTAAAATCTCTCTATGATAAAACCAAAGCAATGAATCGATTAGTTGATAAACAATTTTGATAATCGTTTAAGTGCATCGACATACGTGTGGCTTCTCAAATGTGAATATTTCTTCTCATTTTATTTCATTTTTATCTTCTATGATACTAAAGCAAGTACATTTGAATGTGTTCCCCTTAGCTCCAAGGGAACAATGATGGATATTTTTCACTGTTCTTGACTGCCAAAACAATTAACTGAGAAAAGAGTGGCAGATAAATCGATAATGAAAACAATGCTCAGTTGTAGTCCCATTTGTCTGTGAAGCATTTCACACACATAACCACAAATCAAGGTGCCTCTGTCATCCACATTGTTAAAGTTAAACAAAGACGTCTGTGTCATTAGTTATAGAAAGATGAACTGACAAAATTGGTGGCTTTGTACCTTTTTGTTTACTTTAAATGACACCACATACAATTTTAATTCAGTCATCCTATCCTTGAGGTTTTAGGGCTACGACTGACGATCGTTTTCATTATCGACCGAGCTTCCCATTATTTTTACAGCTCATTGATTCATCATTTTGTCCAAGAAATGTCAATGAATAGTGGAAAAACTGCCCTTCGTGGTTCCTCAGAGTTCCTCACAGCCCACAGACCAAAGTCCAAAACCTAAACATGTTCAGCTTATAATAATATATGACAAAGAAAGGCAGCAATTCATCACATTTGAGATACTGAAACCAGAGAATGTCTGGCAGACAATTTATTTTTTAATTAATTTAAGTTAATAAGTAGTTAATTCACTAATTGAATAATCAACAATACTCACTATGTGTTTGAGCTCTCCTTGAGTTGAATTAAATGTTGTAAAGCACACATGAGAGCAGAGATGTTATGCGATTAATAACGACGAATGACAATCTAAGAGGAAGTGTTTCTATCAAGCTGTAGAAACTCAGCAGCTTTTCGTATGTATTGAAATGTTTTTGCAATAGAAGAGGAAGACTTTGCGTCACTGAGCAGCTTTTTTCACATTTTCATTTGTGATAAAATAGGATTGATTACAGATTTAGAATTGGGTTTGGATAGCTTTGATAATCTGTGTGAAAAACAGATTAAAATCAGAAGACCACTTGTTGAGGTGTGAGCAGATCACACAGTCTAACACCTGCAGTAAATCTGACTTATTGCAGTAGTGCAGAATAATTCATTTCAGGAAAGTGGCTAAAACCCTAAGGAAAGTTGGTGCCATTGAGACCGTTTCATGTATAGTCAATCACCATATATTTGTTTCTGTTCTCAGGTCAAACAGGGAGTGTCAGATTGACCAGCACCACAGGAACCAGTGTCAGTACTGTCGACTGAAGAAGTGCTTCCGTGTTGGCATGCGCAAAGAAGGTATCTGTCTGCCCTGATCCATAAATCCACTTTGATCCCTTGTAAAGGATAGGGGACACTGTGGGACATGCTGTGATTGTACAAGTGCAATATTGCAATTAAAAACTGAAAATAATTGCTATTTCCTTCAGTGAAGAGGCGTTTCATTACCTCAATCAGCCGCTCTCAGAAAATAAGAAAATCAATCATAGTCAAATTTGCCTTTGTCATTATCTTGCCTCCTCTGCTCCATGAGCTCCGTGGTGCAGAGAAAATACCACACATAGCTGTCTTGGCCCTATCATGGCTAAGCTAGCCATGCGTGTCAGCTCAATGCCATGTACTAAGTGGCTTAATGTAGTGCCTGCGTAAGAGTGACTGAGAGGGATACAGTGTTAAGACACCTGCGTCCCACAGCCTTAAGCCTCTGGTTGAAGCTACAGAAACCCTCCTGACTTGCTGGCTCAATCGAGGCAGAATCCAATATTGGGATTTCACCTTAAGTGTTGGAGCCCAAGTGAGGCATTATTAAATGTCATGCCGATAGATACACAAACAAATAATGAATACATATTACATTGATTTTTAAGGCTTTTCAACGTTGCGACCATAGAAAATGCATTTTTTTCTCTTTTTTTTTTTGAAGGTTTGTGATAACAGCCTGAGATGTTTTTCCCCCTCATACTCTGAGATCGTAAAGCATGCTAATGAGGCATATTATGGCTCCTTGCAGAAAAATTCCCTCTACTTGACAACCTCCACAAAGAGGTCAGAGGTCTAGCTCAGCTACAGAGCAGCATTCCTCGGGCTGGAATGGGTTGAGTTTTTTGCTCAAGGACACTTAAGCGGGACAGATGCTAACCGCATGAATTCATATCCCCAAATGAATGAGTTTCTATTCAGCAGTCTGCCATGTTGTCTCAGTTTTCGCTGTAATGCTCTCTGTCAGGGCTGTGGTACATCCTCTGCACTTAGTCTCACAGGGTGTTTTGGAGTGCAGAGGTAATCTTGTGTGTGTGTGAACAAAGGGATGTACTGAAGTCACCGTGATAGCATGTTGTAATTCTCTTCCAGAATTAATATTGCAGAGCTTTAAAACTTTGATGGAGAGTAAGTTCTTGTCGCAGAGCTTTTGTTTTATTTCTATAGATAACCTTCATCCAGCCTGACGAGCACAAGAATATTTCTCCTCACTTTAGCGCTCTTCTCAAGGAATCAGTCTGGGCTCGATTATGCCTCCTTTAATCTTGAAGAATAGCTTCCTAATCGGGTCAAGCCTGTCTGCTGATAATCTGACACTCGCCGCTGGCTGAACTCAGTTTTAACTTTTTTTTTTCCCCTCTCCATTTTCTTCTCCAAACCCTCTCCTTTACCTCTCCCTGCCCTTCACAATTTTCTCCTCTCTTTATCTTCTCCCCTCCGTTTCCCCTCGCTTTCATCTCCTCTCTGTCTCCTCTCTGATTTCTCTCCTCCCCTCCCTTCCCCTTTGTCCCCCAACCAAACTACAGCAGTTCAACGCGGTCGCATCCCACCTCAGCCGAGCCTCAGCCCCTCCATCACGCCCATAGGTGGCGCCAGCGGCCTTGGTGGTGAGTTCTATAACAACAACAACAACGGAGGGAGTGGTGGGGGTCAGCCGGTGTCAGAGCTCATTTCCCAGCTGCTGCGAGCCGAACCTTATCCCAGCAGTCGGTACGGACACCAGTACAACCAACAGGCGGGTCCAGACAATGCCATGGGGATCGATAACATCTGCGAACTGGCTGCCAGGCTACTCTTCAGCACTGTGGAGTGGGCCAGAAACATCCCTTATTTCCCTGAGCTGCCTGTGTCAGACCAGGTTAGTAGATTACATACAGTTTAAAAGGTTATAAGCATAGTCTGATGTGTTTGGATGGACGTAGAGTTGTTCCCTGGTTAGCAGAAGGTAGTCTTGGAAAAGCAGTACAAAATAAATATGTTAAAGGAAACATCAAAACATAAAAATACAATGAATACAGCACACACATTAAAAATGGATGATAAAGGTGGAGGGAAGTCTGATTAATACACCAACAAATCTACAGGTGGCCCTGCTGAGGCTGAGCTGGAGCGAGCTGTTCATCCTCAACGCGGCCCAGTCGGCCCTGCCGCTTCACATGGCTCCCTTGTTGGCCGCAGCCGGCTTCCACTCCTCACCCATGTCTGCAGAGCGTGTGGTGTCCTTCATGGACCAGGTGAGGGTGTTCCAGGACCAGGTGGACAAGCTGACGAGGCTGCAGGTGGACTCGGCGGAGTACAGCTGTCTCAAGGCCATCGCGCTGTTCTCACCAGGTGATTGTTGCTGCCCTCCTACTTTATCTGCTGTTTAAGTAACACAGTGTACTGCAGGACCACCCCAGGCAGCCACATTTAAAGGGGCACTCCAGCGATTGCAATGTGGTAAAAAGGAGTGGTAAAAAGAAATGCAGTTATGGCTTTGATATTCTGACTTTTAATCTGTTGTGTGACTCAGTCCCCCCAAAAATAGGATCCTACATTTCCATAATGCAACAATATATTTTCATCATCCTGTTAAGTAAAAACCCATATCTTTCAACCTCCAGTTTTTAATGTGCAATTTCTCTTAGAAAATTGTAGTCGTCAAGCCTAAACTGCAATAACCCTGATGACATTGCTATGATATCATCAGAGTTACTTTTTCAGACTTGACCGAGCTCCTCCAGAGCCACAAAAGACATTACCCGACTGTTGTCACAGGTTGATAGGCCTAATCTTCATGTGCAGAATTGTTGGGGTGCCCCTCTTGAGCAAAATCAAGAGACAAATTACAGGCCCATGATGTTAGAATCACTGAAAAAATTAAAATAATATGGAACTATGAAAACTTCATAGAGAAAAGTATAAAGTGTTCTGCAGGTCTGCAGGTACCTTTTGCAACTCTAATCTTGGAATTTGCCTTCTATGGCACCATCTCCTGGCTTATTAATGAAAATGCAATAATGCACTATGTGCTGCATAATTTAGTGCTGTCACTGATCATTATGCAGCTCTGTGCAACCCTAACTCAAATTCCAGAAAGAGTGAGAGTACCTCTTCCAAGAGTATTCAAATGTTTTTAAAACTAAAAGACCACATCCTGCTCATCTTTAGAGTTGTATTCAGGGTTTATAGGTTTTAAATATGAAGATATAAAGACATGCTGTAGTTGGTATGATGAGGCACTACATTTGAATGGGGGTTCAGGGGCATTTTATCACATTCTCTGCTTAGATTTCAACCTTCCTCTCGGCTCATCACGACTCTTTATGTAACCTGCCCACACTATTAAGTAACTGCCTCCTCCTCCCTTCCTCTCAGACGCCTGTGGTCTAACAGATCCAGTCCACGTGGAGTCTCTGCAGGAGAAGGCTCAGGTGGCCCTGACAGAGTACGAGAGGATGCAGTACCCGAGTCAGCCTCAGCGCTTCGGGCGCTTGCTCCTGCGCCTCCCCGCCCTGCGCGCTGTTCCCGCCAACCTCATCTCGCAGCTCTTTTTCATGCGCCTGGTAGGAAAGACACCCATCGAGACACTGATCCGTGACATGCAGCTCTCCGGAAGCTCGATCAGCTGGCCGTATGTCCCAGGACAGTAGTCCCCACGACGGACAAGGTCTCCGTCTGGGACTAGTGACGACAAGGACCCACAGGAAACCTCTTGACTCATCACTTTCCATCTGTGTGGTTATGAAACTGCAGTGCCAGCTGGCCGACATATGTACTGTACTGTAACCACTCTATTCCCCTCATAAAACGAGCCCTCTGTCTCCACGCGGGCCACCAGAGAAGAGAGGAGCCAGTGCCAGGCTGGATCTGTCTTGTTGCCAGCCCACTCGTTCTGGTGCCAGGTCTCAGGCCAGAGACCAGCTCTTCATGCTGGGCTCCGATATGGCCACCACAGCCAGTCATGTCACCACCCACATGCCATAGTGACTAAAGACGCCACAGTTTCATGTAGAGGGCAGCAGCACCCTGCTACAAATACATCTAGAGGACAAAACTGTCCCGCCACTGAAAGTCAGCAGAGCAGTTTTTCCCACACTGGGCTCATTTTTCATGGCTCACCATTTGTGATACAGTGACCTTTTTATCCACGCGACTGATAATATTCAAATACAGCATGTTGATTATAATGGATCTAACTGAACAGTCTGAAGCATCAGGAAGCTGTGGATGTGTGGTGAACTGAATTTAAGACACAGTAAGGTCCTCGCAGTGGACGAGAAACTTCTAATCTCACTGAGGAAGAAGCCAAGGAACTGATCAAATGGAAACCGAAAGAAAACCAAGGAAAAATCACCAAAGTCTATCACATCATCCGCCGTGATGGTTTTTAAATATAAATAATTAGTACACGAAGCAAAGAAAAAGAGATGAACAAACTCTTGTGACTGCCTGACCATCAAGTGAACAATGCATTCACATTCATTCACAGGGCTCACTGTTGCTGTTGTTGAAGAAGATTTGGGGAAAAAAAGTGTTAAAAAGTTAAATGAGAATGGACTAATACCTCACTAGACATCAGAATGCTTTAGTCTGATATTTCCTAAACACAAACCTCTGTAAATGTTGTTCACCAGAAACCGCCTTCTTTTTGACAACTGCCTTGTTATTCAGTATGGATTTGGGACACTTCCGAAATATGAAATGAGTATTCTGAGCATTACAAACATTTGTCTTGTATCTTTTTAAAAAAAAAGATCTCCAAAGTGATTTTCACTTGTGTTTTCAATGTGAGTTCTGACTGACTGAATATGTGGAATTCAGCTATTAAACATTGTTTGGATGGAGTTTTTCTTTTTTTTTTTTTTCTTTTTCTTTTTTTTTTAAATTGCGTAGACGGCAGACTGACATCAACTCGGGTTCTAGTACAACAAACAAATCGAGACAATAAGAATTAGCTCTACATAGTAGTTGGTGATGAGAGAGAATATAACCACACTACCAGTTAAGTATGAGTTTACGTTGATCAATGCTGTTTCTGGGGGTTATGATCCCTTGATAAATGTATTGAATTGTATATATATTGAGGCCAACTTTGTCCTTTTGCATGTTCAAATGTTGTTTTGGATCTCTGCTAAGTTGAGACTGTTTCATTCTTTTACATTATGTAATTCGAGGTTCATTTAAACATTAAAGTATTGCTTTCACAGTTAGCTCCTAAATGTTTTTTTTCTCTATGTATTTACATGAAAATACCTCTGTCATCTGTTCAGATGTCAAAAAAGAAGATTACCTTCATGCCATTACAGCTGATATGATATAGGGATGTTCATGCTCTCATCTTTGAGCACCTGAGTGAGTCTCTGCTGTTGTGAATAATGCGAGACGATACTGTAATGGATGAAAATCTGGTGGGAAAACTGCACTTGGAGGATATTCAATGCCAAAACATCACACTATTTGTGACAAGTTAAAAGAAGATGGGCCCCGAATCTCTGGTCCACCAGGATTTACCTCACACAGGTATTTCAAGAGGCGAGTTTACAAACTCACGAGGGATATATTTCATAGGAGATAACTCTAAATACAACATATTTCAGCATTTAATGATGAATTCCAAGTAGAAGGGTGTAACTCTGCTTCTTGATCTACCGCCGGGCCTTTTGAAAGTTGTTTGGATATTCTTCTTTACTTTTGGCAACAACTCACACAATCAAGTCATCGAGAAAAAAAAAAAAAGATAAATATGCGATTAATGTTTTCTTTGTGTTACTGAGTTTTTAAAATTTCATGTGTATGGCAACGTTATTAAAAGAATCAAAAGATGACGATGTGTCTTTTGTTATGTTTTTGTTTTTTTTCGAACTACTTGAAAAAGTGTTGTAATTACATCTGTATGAAGAATGCCAAATAAACACTGCAACATGTACCATAAATGTTTAAGCGTGTTAATAACAGTGAATTCCTTTGTCAAGAACCTTTCATATTGCTCTGTCTCCATTCATGCCATTATTTCTGTATAAAAACTGACATTCATTAGTTCCCATACTACACACACTGTAACAATTAAACATTAAATTAAAATTGCCACTGAAATGGAAAGTAAAGTCTAACACAGGGTGTAACAAATATAAATGTTAACAGCGCATGTTGCCAGGCAGTTTACATCACAACCACACAGAAAAGTCAGATCAGTAACTCTATCCTGACAGTAATCCACTCAGACAGCTGCAAGAGTAATACGGAGGTTGTAAACATTGGGGTCAAAAATGGTTGAGGTCCAGTGACTGTAAGGCCAGCAAAGCAGTGAAACTGAGGGGAAAATGGAGGATAAACGCTTGTGTCTTTAGGTTCAGTCAGTGTTCATTATCAGCTGCTTGGACAGATTATTAAGACACACTAACAAAGACCTTGGTCGTAGATTTTCACCAGACGTTTGATGTGGAAAAGTTTTTGCCGAAGATCTTTGCACTGTTTTTTATTTGCTTGATAGCCTGGCGTCTGGAAGAAAGAGAAATGTAAGAATCAGTGGTGGTAGCAACAGTAGTGCTTGTGTAGTTTGACATTTTGAAAGATTTGGTCATTCACTTATTTGTAGATTGTTAGGTAAGAGCATCAGTACCACTATGCTTAGTGTCAGGGTTAGCTCCTTAGCCTAGCTTAGCATAAAGACTGGAATTATGCTAGCTGGAATTATGGTATAATCTGCCTCTCATGTTATATGTCCAAGACAAGCTTCCCCCAGCTTCCAGTCTTTGCACTTAGCTGTGCTCAACTGAGTGTAGCCTCAGATTGACCGTACGGACGTGAGGGTGGCATCAATCTTCTCATCGAACTTTGATCAAATCAGCAAATCAGGGAGCACATTTCCTAAAATGATGAAATGCTCTTTTAATATCACATTATGATACCTCCGACCTAATTCCACTCACTCACCCTCTTCAGGTCTTTGAGTCGATTATATTCATCTGCCACACCCTGAAAATGGAAATAAAAATCCTCTCACTCAATTGTGCTGACCTCATGACGTCAACAATATAAGACAACTGTGAAAAGATAGCACAAAAGTGAAATATGGCTTGGTTCATCTTCATTCCTTTGTGTTTCTCTGATGGTCCAACAGACTCCTACTGAGGATGAACTAAGCTGTTAGATATAATTAAAAGGCACAGCAATGACTGTATGTTCTGGCAGTCTGTCCTGAATTTTTCCACTCTGCGCTCCTCCCTCCCGTTTTTCCCCTACCTGGTACTTCATGGAGTCCTCGTCCAACGCGTCCAGTTCTCGGCTCAGCTTGTGCATCTGGTCACTGATGTCATCCATTTCGGCACAGAGGCTCTTATAGCGGGCCAGATCGGAGTCAAACTCCTTCTTGTACTGCCGGCGCTGCTCGTCTGAAGTTATCTCTGGGTACAGCCTGGGGTATTAATATGAAGACATGAAATAATTGTTAAATTAAAACTATTACTGAGGCTGTAGTAAAAAGAGAAGAGAATTTTTAAAATGATTATTATTATCAATCCTCTTACTAGTATTAAATTAAAATAATTGAAACAGTTGGCCTATTTGCCTTGGAGACAGTAGTGATGCTGGCCAGTATTTGCAGTGTTACAGCATTTTCTTCAGAAATGATATGAATGAATCTGTTTCAGTGCAGAGCACATTCTCTCCATTCATGCTGTGATTAATTAGAAAAAGTTAGGCCAGAAGGAAGTAACGCTTCCTCTGAGATTGGTCTTAAATACTTTCATTTGGGTATGACCAAAGTGTTAAATATGACACTGATGCAGATTTTTCTTGCTTTAAGCTGCTGATAGTCAACATTCATGCTGATATTCAACATCTTTAAATTTATACATTTGTCTGCCTTAAACTACAAAAAATCACATTATAAAAAATGTATTCTGTCTTTGATTTTACAGAGAGGAAAAGCATCTGAATGAGCATAAAGTTTAAACAGATCCTCAGTGAAACTCAGTGAAATAAAAGTATTTCAGTTGGATTTAAGTAACTAAACTTAAGTATCATAGTTATCCAAATTTTTATCTTGTACCTCTTCACATATTTTCATCATGATACAGCTTAGGTAAAACATGTCTATGCCATTTTTCTCTACATTTACTTTTTAAATGTAAAAATAGTTTCTACCCTTTTCCACTGTGTTCTAATGCTTTATGTTGTATTTCCTGTTTTTCGCTTTGATAAAACCTTGAACTTTGAACTGCTCTTGTGTAGGAAGTGTCCTACACTAATAAATATTGCCTTACTAGAATACTTTCTTAGATGACAAACACCAAGATTACAGTATTAATCAGAATAGTTGCCCACCTATAGAGGTAATCTGTGTGGTCCCGGTCAAGCTCGTTGCCAGTGTCACCGGTGGTGTAACCAGTTTCACACTGGGACTCCATCATCTCCTGAGCAGCATGTCTTGGCTCCAGGTTTTTCCTCTGTTCCCTCTCCACATGATAGGGAGGAGGTTTCCTGAAGCTGTCAGTCTCATCGGAGGAGCTACTGGAGAAAACTCTGACCCTGCTGTTCTCAGCACCCTGATGATTACTGTTGTCAGCAGAGAAACTATGGAAAAGCAAGAGACAAGAGTTTGGTTATTATTGCTTCTGTATTTGTGTAAATAGTGCTGGGAGGTTTGAATGTTGCCTCTGTATACCCCAGAATGGACCTCTAAATGTATATTTATTGGTGAAAGTATTTGATTTTGCGCACAACATGATACGAGGTACTGAGTGGAGTTATAACAATAAATGTAATTATCTTCTCACAATATTAAGCAGTTAACTACATAAAGCTGATTACTTAGGAAATCAAGAAATTTCTGTTTTAATTATGTTGGTGCTATGCATAACTTATTTTTTTGTATATAAACAAAAATGTACTTGCTTTTAGTATATTCTATCATGACATCAGCACAAATCAAACATAATAAAAACCATAAAACAGACAGTTGATGTAAAAATGAATAGAAGAGGGATAAAGTTTTCCAGTTTATTCTGAGGGGGGTGTAAATGTCTGAACCAAATTTTTAATTCATTCATTAAATTATCAATTCATCAAATGGTGGTTTAGAAGTTTTACTGAAATCTCAGCCACAAATGTCATCCTCATGGTGGCACTGGAGAAAGAGTCAGGGGATGACCCAGTAACTGTTGAGATACTTCCAGCCTGCACAAAAATAGAGGATGGCTCAACCAAACAACAGACTGACATCACTATCCACAGAGCAGCTAGCATGGCTAAAAATCAGATTTCTCTGTGATATTTACAGCAGTACAATCAATTCAGATGTACTAACTTGATAATAAAGTATATTGTTAGAACACCACTCAAGGTCACTGCAGGTCAACTGCTAATTCAAAAATATTTTTGAAAGTGGTTGTGCTCAGCATGCTTAACAAAGGAATACCTCCAAGCCAATTTTCTATTTTTTATTTGTTTATCTGTTGCTAGTCTTTCTGGGGTCCACCCAAACCACAAAACAAAGAACAGTTTAAATCACACTGAATAAACAGCAACAGGCAAAACAAGCTAAGATCAGAAAAGAAGTCAAATGAGAACATATGTAAAAGGCAATAATATCATACAATGGAAACACACATTGTCAAAGGTTTGTAAACAACAACTTAAGTGACATGCACTGAATGTGATTTATCTTTTTTTTTTTGCTTTGGGGACTTTTGAAGAAAATTTACTTTCAGTCTGTCCGATGTTGTGAGGGAGTTATACCAAACAGAAGAGGTTATATAAAGAACAGTTCTCATCATACATTCGATTTATTTAGTAAAGTTAGCATTCACACACTTTGTTCATGGACATGACATGAGGTATATTTTTCCAGACTATTTTGAATCTTATTTATCAAGCAGAACGTTTTTCGATCATGGTTGTTGCTGATGCCTCCTCCTCTGTGCCTCTGACCAATGGTGTTCCCCAAGGCTCTATCCTTGGCCCCCAGTTGCTCTGTGCATACATGCTGCCATATCATATATAAACATACAATTCAGGGTCATTACCATGTGCCCAAAACACAAATACATGTCCCATTAAAAACCAGTAAAGTAGTGCATTTCTATCAGTTATTATCTTGTATGTCAAAAACATACAAACAAATCTGAAATCACTATTTTTGGTCCTCCACAGCCAATCCAATTTTACGAACAGCTCTTTGCTCCTTGTCTACAAATGTCAAACCTGCAGTCAGAAAACTGGGTCTAATATTTAACAGTGACATTTTTAATTTGGCAACAAGTTACGTCAAGTTTGTTTAATCATGTTTTAATCAATTGAAGAGAATCTCAAAAGTTGCGTCTTTTCTCTTTTCTTCAAGAGGGCCATTCATATTTTTATGTCATCTTGGTGAGATTATTCTTGTTCTTTTTACTCAGGGTTAAGCCAAAAACCATCTCGTGTCATTAGCTGGTACAGAACACAACAACACAACTAGAGGATAAGAACAAATCAGCTCTATTTTAACCTCTCTTCACTAAACAAAATTATTTCTCAAACTTAAGTTCTTTTATCTTATATATTATATTAATTTAATCCTGAAATGTTCTGAAATGTTTGAATCCTGGTTCAACCCAGTAAAACATTATGTAACTTTAGTATAAAAAGTGCTGTATAAACAAAATGTATTATTATTGGCACCACCAGATGACCCGTGCTCACTTGGGATTATACCTATGACCAAAAAAAACTTGTATACTTATTTCCTGACAAAAGAAGTGTGGTCTTTGGCATGAATAACGAATGAAGACGAGAGCCACAGTTAGTCATTATAATCATTCATGCATATTATAGACATTAACATGGGAAAAACAATGAAAAACACATTTGGCTGTTCTGTGCAGTCAGAAGTTTCTTTTGGATGTTTCTCAGCAGAACTTGGCCAAATGACTGGGCAGCTCTCCAGGTGTGACAGAACAAGTGACAGAACAATGCCAGTCCTAACAGAAGTTGGAACATGTGCGACAGTGCCCTTTCCCAACATGGAAAAAATGTGGTCAATCTGATCAGACCAAGATGGTAAATTATCTAATTTAGCACACAGTCATTTGGTTTTATTTCAATGTTCCACTTCTTCATGTATACAACAACATCATCACGTATAGTATATGTTTCACTTGCTCTTAGAGCTTTATTGAAGATCAAAATCAGAAAACAGACCATCATTGATATGATTAGCACTGAAAAGAATATGTCTGTCTTTTTATTGTATTATATTATTCGTGTCTGTATAGTAGATGAAGAGTCACCAACTGTTGTCCTCAGAAGAAGTGAGATGTGTGCATTTTAAGGTTCAGGACTGAAACAAGTTTTCCTAATGCGTGATGTTTTTTTAGCTCAGATCTTACTGTGGAGTGTCTGCATCACCGACTCATCGGCTGTGAGCATTACTCACTTGTTGCTCTTATAATTTCCCTCACTGTGGATGCTGACTGTTCCGTTGCTGTAGGAGACCACACTATTCTCCACCCTCAGTTCAGGTGCCGTTGGTGCCTGCTGGGTGCTGCGTACATCGCCAACACGGTTCACCTATGACAGTATCAGGAGACTGGAATCAGAGTCTTTTCATTTGATGTTTGTTCCATCACAGTGCAAACAATTTGATTCTGGTCATGTGGAGACAGAAAATTAACAATAACAACAACAAAAAAAATGCAATCTACATCTTTTTATGTATTCTGAAACATGGTGTCATGTTTAGGGACATGATATAAATGACAGAGTCCTCAGGAGGGATGAAATCCATTTTTTATGCTGGAAATAAAGAAACTTTTCTGCACTAAATCTGTCACATAAGTAGGGAAGAACAGAACTTGAGAATTCTCTACTCTGCACAGCACCCTGTGCTCAAAACACTCAGATAAGAGATGCTGTGTCGCTGCCAGACATGTTTGCATGTAGCCAGACATTTACAAAAACAAATAAACACACACACACCACACACACACTTGGCCAGTGTGACACACTGCAGTAAATGAAAAGAAACTCGAACATCCATCAACTCCAGAGAGCAGAAGTCACTTCCACTGCAGGATGAGAAGTGTCTCACCTCAAATCCTTTTTTTCAGCAACTTTCAGAACCAATTAATTGGAAGGAAACACACAAAAACAATTTTCTGAACTGTGTCTGACATGAAATGCATGTCAGACACAGTGCAGTGTGTGTGTAAAAGTGTGCGCATCATGAACAGAAAGGTTGAGACAGGAGTGAAATCAGTGGAACAAACATTTCTGCTGTTCCATCATTCTGAACTATCAAGTAAACATGTCGCAGAGCACCAGGGTTCTTTGTCAGAGAAAAAAAAACATCACAATGTGCTTATCAAGAGAGCAATACAACGCAGCAATGTCATACCCTCAGAAATGGGAAAAAATGTTTAAATTACAGCATTACAAAAAATCTGCATGTTTAAAAGAAAATATCCTCAAATGATACCAAACACTAAATCTGCATTATGTCTCATGTAATCTATTGTCACACTGTATTATGTATAATTAATGACTTCTAGTCTTTGGCCTATTTCTGGGTCGGAGTGTAGTCACACAGGATGAGGATCTAGTGAGCTGATGCGATTGTGTGGAAAAAGCAGACTGTGAAATAGATCTCATGAATGTGGACAGGATTCTTTATATGGAGAAAAAACTCCCAGAAAACTGCAGGGAATTTGATACACTGCAGCAGGAAGGAGCTGCAACAATGCTTTTAATTCCTGTGCTGTTCAGTTGCTGATTATTTTCATTTGATCAACTAATTAAAGTTTAAAGTATCTGTCATTAGCAATTATATGTTGTATGGTATTTTTAATCAATTATCTGCCATTTTCTTTTTGCTGATCAATTATGTTATTTCAGAAAAGTTAAATAAATTAACATTCATATATACCTAATACCCGTGTGTGTGTGTGTGTGTGTGTGTGTGTGTGTGTGTGTGTGTGTGTGTGTGTTTTTGCATACCTCATCATGTTTATAGTCTTAGCCCTCTTCTCTGTGACTTTGGGGGAGTTGCTCACATTGATAAACATACTGTCCAGCTCAACACAATCATCATACAATTTTCAGAAATGTCATAGGGTTAGCTTTCAGTCTTGTTATCCCACATTCTTTTCTCTCGATTACAACTCCTTCCCAGTTCTGTTAAATAGAAATGTAGCACAAAACACACGGAAATGACTTCTTTGCCAGGAGTCTAATCTGCAGCAGCGTGTAGCAGTTCCTTCACATACTGAATCATTTAGCGCCACCACACTCTGTAGGGATTCACACAGCAACACTGAGGCAACTCAACCCTTTTTATACATTATACATGCCACATACATTATATATGCCTCCCTGCAAGGCAAGCATCTTCACTGCAATACAAGAGTGCCCCAGAATAGGGCCTGCATCTCGATGAAGCCACTCGCTGCTTGCTTCGCCGTGAGAGGAAGTATGTAGGCCAGGGCCTCACTGGATAAACTGATTGAATATGTTTCTTCTGTTTCCATAATGAGTCATGGTGGACATGATACATTCATAGTACACTGCTACTCTAGTAGATTAATCACTGCTAAATACCACACGAGGCCACTGCTGTGAAGTACAAACAGCACAGCTTTCACACGGCTCCAAAGCACCTGCTAAATGCTGGAGCGCTGATGGTCTGGGACGCTGGCTCTCGAGCTGTGGATAAAATCTGAGTGCCAGATTTTTCTCACACACAAAGCAGATCTGCTTCTTTTCTCGTGAAATACTTTCACCTCTACTGTTTTTGGTTAATTATCATGAAATTTTGAAGAGCTGGTCAACTCAAGAGCGAAGACATTTCAGGAGATAAGGATGTCTTGCCCAAAAGCATCTATCTGCACGCTATAATGCCACCTCAATTCTGAAGTGCCTCCTGAAAAGAGAGCCTTTTTACCCTGGAGTTTGGGGACATGAAGATGGGTGGTATTGAAATATATATTCACCTTTATACAGCCAAGCATGTGTGCAGATTACATGGGGCATCTAGCTGTAGAGACGGTGCCTACCTTGGTTAGCATGAAGTCGGTAAATTCATGTCCTCAGTCTCTTCATATCACAGTGTAGCCTTAAGGTTTCAAAGTATCTACCCTTGTGTCTGATACAGGGTGATGAATTCCTTCGCCTGACCTTGAACTACTTTGAGGCAGATCCACCTTATCAGAGCAGCTGCCATCAGTACGGGAATCCTATCTGGAGACAAAGAACTACAATTCCCCTTTTCCAAGGACCACAACTGAATCACAGGCCAGAAATTGCCTTAGGGAACACTGTGTCAAATTACTTTTAGCAATAGATGGAACATTCCTTCACAATTATATGGCACAAAGAGTAAGCAAAAAATACGTATTTAGTTACTTATTTTTTGCTTACTCTTTGTGCACAGATCATGAATAAATGTCTTGCTGAAATACTGAGTATTGTCATGGTTCTGCGTTAATGAAAAAAAGAAGTAAATGTCTCCTGATGTGTTTCCTTTCACGTGAAATCCTATAATGTTACTTGTCACTCATTTTTATATGGTTTCTGTGCAGCCGTTATCACCTGTCTGGTTAATGATCAGTCAGAGTGAAACCTGGGTGTGTCGAAGATCAACAGCAACATTCACTAAGTCCACAGCAGCACATGACGTGAGTCTGTGAAACCTAATGGTCACTGGGAAGAAAAGAAACACTGAACGGTGAGTATAAAAATATCTATGTGTATTGGCCCTGATCTTTATACCTGCCAGTAACTCAAAAAGAGCAAACATGAACTTGTAAGCAGTGAAGTCACACTGGCTTTTGTTTCTTATCTGGCTTATAAACAGAAACCACAAGTCTTTTGTGGACTAACTGTAAGTAGTGTGTGCTCTTTCATTCACACAACCCAAACACAATCACCATTCACCCTCTGTTAGAATATCATGAAGAAATAAATAATAAAACACACAGATTTTACTCACCCAGTCCTGTACGTCCTGCCCCTCTGCCGGCCGGCCTGCCCCGCGGCTCGTCCCAGTAGATGTTAGGTTTGCCGTGGCGCCAAATCTTGCTGCGGGTCTTGTAGGCATAGTAAGCGGACAGGGACAGGGCCAGCACCACCATGAGACCCAACACTAACGCAACCGCCTGAGGAAAAACAGCAAATTACAGATCAGAATAGAACAGAGTAGAGTAGAAGAGAATAGAATAAAATAGAGTAATCCTCCTCACCTCCTCGGGGTCCATGTAGCAGTAGTGGTGCAGATATTGATTGTACATGGGGAACCCTCCAGGAAAGGAAAGCCGGCCCCCGCACTGCCGCTGAGGCTGGGGCTGCCCTGGACGGTCTGGCACATCATCAGCATGGGGTTGTACAGCATGCTCTGTGAGCTCTGAGACATCGGGTTCACCCCGATCACAAAGATGATGTCGATGATGCCCTAGAAGTCAAAAGAGAGGGACGTTTAATCGAAGCAATGATTTTAATACCTTCTATAATGCCTTTGAATGATCAACAAACACACCGGGTACTCACATAACAGGACTGTAATACATGCAGCAGATATTAGTTCATCCCTCAACTTCATCAGACATTTTCAATATTTTTCTGCCATGCTTAATGTAGTATCATGTCCGAATGACTTCCTTAATGTGATGTATTTCCTATCCTTCAAAACAGGATGGTGGTTAAAGCTGCACTACTCAAAAAGTTTACATAAACACTTGATCAAATGACTATATGTAATGGGAAAGGGGTGAACATATATGAGCATTTAGCAACCAGATATTTCCCTCAGGAGTTGGGGGAGACTCAAAAACAGAGCTTAAAGGAGAGTGAATATTGGATTTGCCTTCATCAGATGGCCTGAAACATGACTCCAAATGAATGGTAATGCTTCTTTGAACCTGCTGGAAGCACAAACTACTGTTAAGGTTATAACAAGTTCGCTATATCATCTCTAGTGTTTCGCTCACAGCTGGTTTACACTATTCTTGAATTAACTGCGACATGTCATTCTGTGTGTGTCAAGTGAAGGTGAACACTTCACTCACTGACACATTTGATCCCCGGTGAGACTCACCTGCAGGACAGCTAAGATGATATCGCAGATGAATATGGTCAGGTAGAACCAGCAACTCCGCATGATCCGGGACCGCGAGAAGCTCCCTACTAGGAACCCCAGTGAAACCAGGAAGTTGATGGCCGCCATGGAAATCATTGCTGACTTGGCAGACAGTGGCGTCATGTAGGAGTTACTGTAGCCGTAGCTGCCACCATAATATCCCAACGCTGTCCCTGCAGCATTCTCTGCAACACCGTAGCCCCCGTACCCAAAACTATTCATGTCCCACACCAAGGTTGAGGCCACAAAGGCGAAAATGAGGAAACACATGAGTACTATAGCTCCTTGGAAGGTTTTGACAAATCCAGGAGGGGAAAACCAGCGGTAGAAGTGTTGCGGATTCTCCTCCATGTAGTAGGACTCTGGAGGGACATTATGGCTGTAGGGGACATACTGGCTCTGGGGGGAGTAAATGCTCCTTGGGGGGTAGAAGCCTTGGGAGGCAGTGCTGTAGGGGGGGCTGTACACAGGGGGGCTATCGTAATATCGAGGCTCATACATGGTTTAGAGGATGTTACTGCACCTAGATGAGGGAGGAAAAAGAAAATGAAATCACTTTGTGGTAAAAGAAATGTCCTTACTACATTTCATAATTTCATCACGCCACTTTAGAGAGCTTATACACGTTTCAACAACACAAAATAATGCATTTAACAGCAGTTTTAACGGTGGAAAACAGTCCACTTCTAACCTTTTGTTCTTCTTCTGGAGTGAGGCCTTGATGAGTAAACAGACTCTCAAAATTGAAAATGTGAATTCAAAAGAACAAAATAACTCCAAATGCCTGTTCCTTCGTCCTTTCAGCACTTTCATCAATTTTGATATAACTAGCTTTTTGTTTTAAGCACTTTTTAGGAACGGCCTGCCCCTCTCTTCACCTCTGCCTCACGCCTGAACCCTCTCTCCGGTGTCGCTGACCCACACTTCATCACTCCGGAGGAACTCAACCCAACCAGCTTCAATAATTCAGACAGACAGCAGATAAGAGGCGAGCCGGGGCAGCCATGCGGGGTGTTTACTGCAGGGGAAAACCACAGACCTGTTCCCTCCCTGTGCTGCATCTGCTGTATGTTACCTGTGTGCAAACTGCAGAGTGTCAGCCCCCCGAGAGGAGGAAGGGGGGGTACAAAATGAGCCCGGTCAGGCAGAACTGTTTGGGTTTTTCATAGAACTTTTGCCCTCAGAAAGAAAGAAAGCAACTTTTTAAATGCAACTTTACTCTCTCTGCTCTTCACTCACAATTCAACATCTGAACAAAACTAACTCATTCACATAGTTACACATCAAAACAAAGTTACTCAATATTTAACCTGTCACACAAGCAAATGTCCAACCTCTTTGTCATTGTAAATGCTTTAAAAGTGATTATTAATGCCTGAAAGTCTTGAAACACTCAGCAGGTCAGAATATCATCTGCAATACTGACTTTAAACCATTTTTTAAATGATCATTGAATATGTTGCACAACTCACCTGGAGGAAATCTTCAACTTTGCACCCGTCCGTTCATGGGAGTCTGCCTCCTTCCAAACGGTGAAAGCTTTATATCTCAGCGACGACCATAAACTTTCGTCATTTCCCCACGATGGAGACTTTTTCACAGCAAAAATCCCCGTAAATGAAACCCCCAGATCGGCGCTGTGTGCCTGCAGGACACCCGGCAGCTCCCACGTGTCCTCTGACTGACAGCACGTTAAAGATTAAAGGCTGCACATTGAGCTCAGTCTCAGTCCACTTAATGCAACACACAGGAAATGAAAGTCAATTAATTTTTTAAACATACATAATATTATATAATATGGTGTTTAGTCTTATTCTTATTATTTAGTCTTATTATTTATACTTATTGTTAATGATAATAATTTTACTAATTATTATTAAAATAGATACATATGTTGTCTTTGTCATACAGGGAAGTCATTTCTTTCATACATTATCAGAAATTGAATAATGAGTTGATTTGTTGATGAGTGTGTCATTACAATTACTGAAATATATGATTCACCTCAAAAAATTACAACATTTGCCAAGTTCTACTTCTCAACTGTGAGGATTTGTTCATGGTGTCCAATGGCCTTTGGTCAAGTTCATTGTATTTATATAGCCTAATTTAAGTCATCTTAATGTGCCTCAAAGAGATTTACACTTTGTGTGCTGTTTTTTTTCTTCGAGATTAAACAGTGTAACACTGTCCTCCACTTCACCTGTGTCCACATCACTTCCCAACAGCTCTCAGTCTGTGTCTTTAATGCTGCTGCACTAAAACATCTAAAGGAGCGTGAGGGCCGGTATCACTGATCACACAACAGAACAGAAAAGAGGAGAAAAACACTTGGACAATGTTATCGTGATAGATGCTGATGTATGAGGAGAGGTGGCTGTCACCTCTACATCCATCCAGAAAAACAAGTCAGTAAGCAGCACTAATGACAATGCGCACATATGATTTTATAGCCGGCATGTAACAGCAGACGTTAACAGTGAACATGGGGGAGCTTAGCCTAAAAGCAGCTGATTACCAAGATGTTTTCTATCAGTGTCTGTAATAAAAACCTGTCTGGGAACAAATCACAAATAGGAGGGTTTTGACAAGGAATAGAAAACAATTAACAACAAAAGTGAATTGTCACTTTACACCCAGTTTTGAGTATAGCCGATTGGATATACACCCAGGGGACCAACACCATCTCCAACAGTCAGACTCAAACAGTGGTAAAAATGCATCTTTAGTGTTTTTTCCATTATCCAGATTGCTTCTGGTGTTTTGTGCTGAGCAGTGCAGCAGGCTTATAAGTCAAAGGTTCAATAAGACAGATTTGTGCTGTCTGTTTAAGGACACAGTAGAGTAACAGTACAGTGAACAGTAACAATTCAAAATACTTCACTAATTGCTTAGATTCATAGCGTTTAATACTCACTCTCCACTTAAGTCTGACAGTTTTCTCCAATCTCCTCCATTTTTACCCACCTGATGCTAGAGGAAAGTTTTTTTCTTTTTTTTTTTTCTTTTTTTCTGAAGCCTATCGAAGAAATTGTAAAAGTAAAGGACATTAAAAATCAAAGATAACCTAAAGGTCCTTTAACAACTGGGTAGTAACAACAGCATTAAAGACCCCAGGACTAAAAAAAAGTTGTAAAGAAAACTCAGACTTGAAATACAAATGGCAAGCACAAAACACATATAAGTTTAAAAAACAACTATTCTAAAAATGTTCACTTTTTTTTGTAAAAAATTGAATACACTGAACCATAGGTGTTCCTTTGCGTTGACATTAATGATGAAAATGAAGAAACGACACGTAATGAAAGCTTTACAAAAGGAGTGTAGCATTTAGCCTGTAGCTCAAATGTTACAATAGTGTTATATAGCAGGTGTCATGATAACTTTAATGTTGATATCCATTCATTAATTTTGTCTGTGCAGAACTAAAACTATGCTTTTCATTCAAAGTACAATAAATTCAATTTGACATACCGATGCAACAAAACTAAAAAAAGAGAGAGCAGAACCAGCAATACAAAGGTTATTTGTTTTTCTGCTCAAAGAGCTGCAGATATTTCTTTCTGGTCCTCTTCATGGCCGACTGTTTGCCATCATTTCCTGGTCAAAAGTGCGGATTCTGTTTTTGATGTGGCTTAATTTAGCCTTCAAATAGTCACAGCGTTCCTTTTTCTCACAGAAGGCAGGATCCTGTGAAAACACACACATAAAATAATCTATTGATTAGTAACTGCAACGACCTAAATCTGTGCTTTTTTTCCTCTTTCTCTTTTCCTCTGTTACCTCTCATCTTGCCTGATCAATTCTGTAATGTGACCGCGTTTAATGATTATTTCCAGAGTCACCCACGTTTCATGATGGAGGCGGTATTATTTGCATCAGTGGACAGCTTCATTCAAGAAAAGCAAATGTTGCCTGGGTGTTTACACAGTATTGGAAAATGCCATATCATTTTTCAGTTGTCTCAGAGTGAACGCACAAACTCCATCACTTACACTCTTTTTCTGCTGATACGTCTTCAAAATGCTCTGAATCCTTTGCCGCTCCTAAAAAATAAATAGAGAACCAAATGGTTCGCTCAAGTTATGACTTGTAGAAACATCTTTATTTAGCATGTATCTACTATTAAAAGGCCTAATTATTCTATTAAATACTGGAAGCCTATCTCAGAAGTGGTTTGTATGCTTAATGGAAAGGGTTAAATAAAGGTTGTGATATATCTCACCTCTTGGCTTTTTCCATCTCTGAGGAGTCGTGCCATGGTGGCATCCAGCTCTCTGAACTTACTGAGGGTGGTGCTGATGTCTCTGTGAAGGTCTTTGTATTCCTGATACTGGTCAGTGAAGACAGCTTTGTACTTCTCCCTTTCTTCCACACAGCTGATCTCTGGATACTTTCTAAAGGGAAGATTAAGAAGTGACATGACATGGAGATTACTAACTAAATCTTCCTGTTTGTTTCTGTTGTCAGATGGCGCTAACTGTATACAGGACATAGGATAATGCAGTTTGAGCAATCTTTTGTGAAATGGATGGTATTAATGGTCACTCACATGATGTAGTCTGCGATGACGTGTACTTTGGGAGTGTATTCGGACGCCGCGGCTCTGTTCAAACTGACTGCTTTCTTATGGACCTCAGGGGCGAGTGGATATTGATTGATGCAGTCTTTACTCATAGTCTTATCTATTTCATCTTTGAATGATATGCGCTTTGTTTTTTGAGGGGTCAGTGGGATGGACTGCTGAAACTCCTCCTGGGGCTTTAAGTAAAACAGAAAAAAAAAATTCAGAAAATATAAACCTTTCTGAGAGAAGCTTTCTGAGTGGCCTGGGAGCAAAATGTAGGTTAAGCTACATGTCAGAGAAATAAAAAAAAAAGAAAAGAAAAAGCACAGCCGGGGGGAAATGCCCCATTCTTTTGCTCGGACAAGCTAAACCTCTGAAGTTGCAAGTTGAGAGATGGAATTATTATGTTCAGTCCTGGCCTCTCGCCCTTTCTTATTTGACATCAAATACATTAGCTGACTGTGCTGTTTCTCAGCCGTAGGTGACGGCTGTGATCCTCGATAACATGGAGTCTATTTGCAAACTGTAATAAGCTCGGTAGCTGCGGAAGGCAACAATCACGAGTCCTTGGAACATAACAACAATACTATGTCTGATTTTAATGTGTTCATTTCAATATTCTGTAGCGAGCACGCAGATGTACACGTGTAGTGTTTCTCAGCCAACTGTGTTGCTTTGCCTTTGTGCCAGTGCCACTTTTGGCTGGCACAACAATAAATACACTTGTAATACTTAAAAACTTTATATTGGATGTGTACTGGATTGTTTAACGGGCATGTTGTGCTAATCAAATTGGATCAGATGTCAAAGACCACTGCCATAATCCATATTTTCTAGCTTGTTTTTAGATAAGCTTGCAGCTCTCGGAATGGTAATATTATTAAGGTAAGACAGACCTGTATCTCAACTACATGTTAACATGCAAAACCATAGTAAGCATTACCTGCTAGACATCAGCACGTTAGCATTGTCATTGTGAGCATATTTTAGCATATTTTTTCAGCATTTAGCTCAAACTACCACCATGCTTACAGTACAGCCTCATAGAGCAACTAGCATGGCTGTGAACTCCCCATGTTAACCTGCCACTGTGCAAAAACGTGGCCATAACACAGTGGTGTCGATGTTACTATACCACTGTGCTACATTATCATCTGCTCAGATAATGGTGTATATGTGTAGATCTCACTTTTCTAATGCACTTGGTGGTATTACAATTATAATTATTTATGTAACTATTTGATTGAGAAAGCATCACAAGTGGTAAAGAACAAGAATTTCTACTTCACCTTTAACAAAGAGGACTACATGGTTGCTAAAGTTAAGAAAAAACACAATTTACAGCTCTGCGAAAATTCCTGGATCACTGCCACAGCGTCGGCCGGCAGAGAAAGATGACATATCAGTACCGACATATGGCATGCTCACTGCAGATTGTCTTGACTGACTTTAAATTTCATTGGATTTGATCTGCCACTGTTGTTTTGGGACTGTCATTGGTTAAATCGAGCTCTTACTGTTTCCAGCAATAAATGTGATGTTTGATATGTCACATATACTTAGAATAACCCCAAAAGCCAAAAAAGGGGAGACTGATTTCATTTAGACAGCCTCCTGTCTCACACCTTAAGAGGGGGAGTGTGACAGAGCACAGACAGAGTAAAAGGAGTCACACAAGAAAGGGAATAAAGCATGGGCTAAATTTTCAGAAAGCTGAGGAAATTTCTGAACACTTGAAAGGCGAACTTTGTGTGTTTTGTATAGGTGTTATATGGGGAATATAACTGTACTTCTATAATGAATCCATGAAGGAGCAAGTAGCACTTCCCATATCCAGCCTAATGCAAACTCTTGAATAAGACACTTCACTCTCACTTTAAATTCATCGTCTAAAATTTCCACAGGATTAATAAAGCGTACCATGTTCTCAAAGTACTCCCTCTCCCTACGTGCTGCCTCGTGCCTCCACATCTTCAGACACACCAGGAAGCTTCCCAGATACATTGCCATGTTGATGAAGATGAAAGCGGTTCCAGCCATCTGGCCTCCATCAACACGACACAGATTGGCCATGATGGGGTTAACACCTATGGTCATGTAGCACAGCCCCCCGCGGTTCAAGTCGTTGAGGTAGACAATCCCTGCTGCCATGTAGAGTAGGAACAGAGCTAAATTGATGAAAGCTTCTGTCAGAGGCCACCAGGGGGAGTTGAGGAGAATGGTGCGATAATACATAGTCAGCCCCATCACCAAGAGAATGAGGGTTATGATCCAGGAGACTCCAGCTATAGCCAGTATAAAGGGAGTCATAGGCCCTCTGTAGCTGTACCCAGACAGGCCCTGCCCATTGTTATATATACCATTATAGAGACCGTAGCTGTTGGACCACTCGCTGTCTTTCTGGATGTAGGCAATGACACAGGCAAAGACCATGCCCCCAAAGAGGAGCTGAAATCCGGCAAGGAGTCTGAGCAGCCCCGGCCAGGATTTCAAATAAGAGTACTTCTGGTTATAGACCTCCAGCTTCTCAGCGTAGTACTCTGCAGGGTGGATACTGGTCAGGAGAGATTCTTCTCGTGGGGCCTGAATGAACAGATCATCAGAGGGGCTCTCCCTTAACAAAGGCTTATGAGAGTTAAGGCTTGAGTTGCCCAGTGATTCATCCCAGTTCCTGCGCTCCCGCAGCGGACTTACAGGGGGGCTCACCCTGGTCCCATTAGGAAGGATCTGGATGCTTCTGGTGCTGGCGTCAGAGTCATTAAAACGGTCACTTTCCCGCGTCCATTTATGCATGATGCCCCCCCATGACTGAGGGATGAGGGATTTTAGCCTGTCCTTCATGCTCCCTTTTGTGTCATTGTTCTCCTTCTCTGCATAAGGTGGAGTTCTGGATGTGCGGCCTGTGGAGTTCGTGTCACCATCATCTGTGATATTATCCGGCGTGGGTGTGTGAGTAACCCACACAGGCACTGGTGGATCACTAATGGAGTTCCTCCTGCTAGAGGATGACACGACCACACTGTCAGGCTCTTGACGCTTGAATTTCCTGCTCCAGCTTTTCATGCTGCAGGCTGATTTTGATGATTCATTGAGAAAGAAGTAATCCCACAGTCCTTATGAAGCATGGAGAGGGAGAAACTGTGAGGGCAAAAAAGATCAATTATTAGTTATGTATAATAAGTACGCAAGCATATATACCATAATTATATACTATAAAATGTATAAATAACACACCTGAACCTCAGTAGCTTGCATGTGATGATTTTAACAAGTCCTAATAAAAATGTTACACACCTAAGTGTAAATGGAAAGAGTCTGTCAGTCTTCCAATTATTTGACAACCGTTCTTCAGATCAGTTTCGCACTTGACGTGTGTATTGCTGAGTACCCAAGGAAGAGCAATGTTAAGGGTAAAGTTGTCTGGAGGAGTGGATCTCGAGAAAGCAGTAAGCAACAATACTGAAGGCCAAACAGATTTTTTTTGCCAACTTTTTAAGTTGATGAGGGGAGCTTGTAAGCAAAAAGTTTTTATACATCCAGCAGATACGGAACAATTTTAGCATTTATTTAGAGTAACGTTTGTGTCTACCACATTAATGTAAGTCTCCTTGTAGCTCTGTTTTAGTTTCATGGCACTGCTTAACTAGACCTAGGACATGTCATGTCCTACTACAAGTCTCCCTACTGACGAGTGTGCTTAGTTATTTGCATGTTGAGGTCGGATCACAATTTGAACAGTCAAGTTAATGACAACAAACATTTTATCCATTATTAAAGTAAAAATATTGATTATAGCAGCTTGAAACTTGACTTGTATAATCCATCACAATAAATATAAAAGGCACATTTTCATTTGTGTCTTTTTGTCATACATCATCATTAAACATTTATGCAGTTTAAGACTGAAATGAAATGCTTGAAATGCTTACTTAATGTTCATTAAAACTGAATGGAATTTAAGGAAATCTGAAATGTCTCAAATGGTAATAAAAAAAATAATAATATTTCTGTAATACACCTGCTCTGATTGCTTAATGGTTACTGTGGTGGTAACTGTGATGTCAAATATGTCAAACCATTGGATTGGGGCTCTAAACACATAGATCAAATTGTGTGAATCAGCATCAGAAACAACAGCAGATTCTCTGCTGCAGTAGTACCACAACACTAGAGAGAAACCACAACATGACTAGTGCAGCTCAGGCTCGACTAATAACAGAGGAGTTTAAGCTGAGCTGTGACTCACGGCAAGCTGCTGCCAGAGATCTTAATACACAGCAACAGTCATTAAACTGTGACAGCACTTCCAAGTGGGAACATATTAATAACACAGAGTATATTTACTTTTAAGACAATAAAAAACACCTAAAATCCAGCAACTTCTCTTACCGGCTTGACCCCAACTTGTCTCTCTGGTCAGATGTTAGTTGTTGTGGGACTTTGACTGGCTGTTCATGGGGAAACAGGAACTGATACTCACTGTAAAATGGCCGCCGTGTCCACTCAGCTCACCCTCTCCACTATCTCAGGTGACTCACTCCCTGGTGTTAGATGCTCTGTTCCGCTCACGCAGGGCGATTGGCCCGTGTGTGGAGAACTGAGGGGGGAGTAAAAGCTTAAACATTAAACCTGAACCGCCCCGGTGCTGTTGCTGACTGGCACTACGAGGTTAATCTGTGGGAGAGTGAGAGAGACAGAAAGAGAGAGAGAGAGAGGCTGGAACTGTTGACGTTCATAAAACTGAGGAGTGGAGGTGTTGAGCTGACCTGAAATGATGCATGTAACCCACAACAGGTCTTTTAAAAGGGCCTGAATGACCATTTAGGCTGTTTGGAGTTCATATTATCAACATTTTATTTTTAACTAAAAGGTAAAAAGGTGATAATCCACTAATTAATACAGCTTCAGAGACTCCTGAATACATATACACGTAGCATTGTCTAATAATACTGCAAGTATTATAGATATCACTTTAAACTATCAAAAACAGTGGCTTGTCCACAAGATTACACTTATTTTTAGAGACAAGCATGTCTTTGATATCAGCCCCACAATATCAATTACATCTCATATCTAAGATCTATGAAATACTGCTTTATCATCCCATCATTTATGAATAATTCATCCTCATCTCAGCTGTGTCATGTGTTGTTGTCTCAGAGGGAACTGGAGTGTTTGGCACTAGAGGGCAGCAAGCTCCTGTGCTTCTCACTCAGATCGCCGCCCCTCTCTCCCTCACTGAGTTTTCTCTCTTGTCTCTTCATCCCATCTACCATCACTCTCATTCCCACTTACCTTCTCTCTGCTGCATTTGTTTTTTTTCCAACCCTTTTTTCCCATGTGAACAACATATTTGGTCTAGTTTCTTCAGTCACATGCAAATAATAGAATAAAATATACCAGATAAATTCATAAATTTGTGATTCTACTGATGTTGAGATATTATAATGTTTCCAAGCAGCAAAGTGAAGGTTATTTTAACATTACCCATTATCCAGTCTGTCTTACAGCAGTTCTCCCCTGTGGCAATGACTGTATGAGATTTAACCCCCCGTATCTGACTCTAGGAATCGCTCCTGCTGTATAATGTGACGTCACTCTGTGCCAGTGATTCTTCCAGAGCAGCACTGATTTTCATGTAGAGAAAGCTCAAGGCAAGGACATCTGTAGTGACCCCCCTCCCATCCACCCTCACACACACACACACTCTGCAGTACCTCATAGCCAACACAGTACAGTAAACACATAATGCAACCCACTTTCTCAAGTGAGTCCCACCAGTGGCCTTGGCCCGGGGCTACCTCATCTGTTGGTGCCATGCGTGTCCTCTACTGCCGGCGCAAGTGCCCGCTCAGCTGCAAATAATATGCAAGAATCATGTATAGGCAGTGCTTATACATTTATATAATTAGAGCTATATGACTGAAAAAGTACATATGGAAAAAGAATAAGTGGGTAGGGGAGATTTTAAGGGAATAGTTTGTCATTTCAGGTAGTATGCTTGTTTGCTTTCTTGCTGAGTTACATAAGAAGATTGATACCACCCTCATGTTTTTCTGTAAAATATGAATCTACAGCCAGGGGGTGGTTAGCTTAGCTTAGCACAAAGACTGGAAGCAGGGGGAGGGTACTAGCGTGGCTCCGTTCAGAGGTAAAACGAGGCTATGGGTCGACAGCCATGCTACAGGCTCCATAACACTTTAGCTAGGTACAATGGTGCTTTGAGCTAAATGAAACACATCTTAGCTTAGCCTGTTAGCATTATAACATTTGATAATTAGCATTACACAGATATGTCAATAAACCAAGGTATTAGCAAAATGAAAATTTTGACTGAATTATTGAGCTAGAGGAAAAGTCCAAGCTAACCTGAACTAACCTAAGTTAGCCTAAACTAACCATCTCCTGTCTGTTTCCTGTATTGAATTAATTATCATAGTATGTGAATTTAGGGCACCTTACTTTAGTGTCTTTATTTCATGTTTATAAATGTTATTCTAATGCATTTGTTTGCCTCATGTACGGCACTTTGAATTGCCTTTTTGCTGTAAAAGTGCCTCACAAAAAGATTTGCCTTGACTTGCCTATTATGTTATTTTTCCATTGACCCCCATGCATGTTCGAAATCTTTTATTTTACAATGGCTGTACAGTGTTTTGCCTTTGCTAAAACTGTATGTAGCGTGATAAAGAAATCTCTCATATTCCTTTCAAAGGGGGTCAAAGGTATCAATCAGTTTTCTAACGTTCAATGCCTCACTAAATAGTGATGCACTAGATGATCAAGGATTAACGTATCAAGCGGTGAAGAGTGATGTTCGTCTTCTAAAAAGGGGCTGTATAGAGAATATGACTTTCCAGCCTTGGCTGAAATGATTGTGTCAAGTGGAGGACACATGGGAAGCTGCATGTATAGATTATGTGCGTGTATCTAGGTGTACACATGCACATACACACTGTAGATACACTTTCATTGTACACTTTCATGCTTGAAGTCCTGACACATGGCTTGAGGGCTCCAAAGAGGGCTTTTTTTTCTTCTTCCATCCCAGCTAAATGAAGCAGGGAGCTACGGCAGCCTCCAACAGACAACCTCATTTGTATGTGTTCATTCTGCCTCAGATCTCTGAGGGAGAGAAACGAGCAACAGAGGAAAGGATGCAGATAGAGAGAAAGAAAGAGTAAGAGAGAAATGATTGATGCTGGAATAAATGACACTCAAAAAAACATTGGTGGAATGAAAAGGCCCTTCACATCCACTCTCCACCACTACAGCGTTGTGCATTAAAAAAGGCCAAAAACCAAGATCAATACTTGTATTCTCGCTGATTTCCCAAAGTGTATGGCAAACCACGTTAGCTGAAAGTGATAGCGAGGGCATTAAGCATAATGCAGCTGCTAGCTATTAGCTCCCAGGGCAGACAGGGAAAAAAGTGGGGCCTGTAATAAATTCAATAAATTACTTCCTCTGCCTGCCACAAGCTGTCCCTGGAGGACCTTTTCACACTCTGGGATGATCCTCACACCCTGCAAGCTGATTCCTCCTTCCTGTCCTCCCACAGTCCGAGGGTCATCTTCAGTCCTCTGCAACCTGCTTTCTCCTGTTGTCTTTCCTCACTGTGGACTGATCTTCAGTACCCTCTAGGGGGGATATCTGGTAACTTGATGCCTCCGCTCTTGCCTTTCACACAAGAATAAGTCGTAGCTGGACGAATTAACTGTGCTCATTTAGAGACATTATTACAGAGGGAAATAATGGAAAGCTTACCTGCTCAGGACATTAAGCTGAGCTGGGGATCTGTGGCAAATTTGGACATACTTTACCAATTTCCCACTATGGCTTGCACTGTGAAACAAGATTCTGATCTATTAGTGCGTGCTTGAAATCACAAATGATCCTCATCATGTGTAAAATGATGAAAACAATATTTCATTTAATTATGCTGAACTCTTATGGGAGGAATGAGGAGCAGAGGAGCTGTGCTCTGTGTTTCCACTGCTGCATGTCTGTGGGGTTGTATAGCAACAACTACAGGGTGACTGACTCTGCCACTCTTGCAGGATATCGGTCTGCTGCCAAGTCCCTCCTGATTTGTCTGTAATTAACCAGGCTGAGCCTTGTTTGTGCATGTGGACATGAATAGTAGCTTGTTATTTGAACGTTAATGGTTGTGTGTGTCTGTGTGTGTGTGTGTGTGTGTGTGTGTGTGTGTTTTGTGTACAGCCCATGGTTCACCTTGGAACAGCGCCTCAGCAGCTGTGTGTCCTCTGGAGCGATGTTTATATTTCCGTCAATACATCCTCCTGTAATCATGTTTTAGGATGTCCCTGCCTCAAAGTTTTACAGGAAGAGTCGCGTGATGTCTTTATCTGTCAACACACGTGCCAGCCCACCTTTCAGAGTCATAAGTGACTTTAAGCTGCTCCATTTCCTTTTTCCTTGGGGAAGCACCTTGTGTGAAGGTTGGAGAATATGCATTGCAGGAATTCGGATTGTTATTTTGTTGATTTAATGGAAAATAGAGCACAAGAAATTATTTCAAATTAAAGGTATTTGTACAGCTGCCAAAAAAAAGAGTAAAGAGATTTATGGTCATAGCTGAAGATAGTCTTTAATGATTTGACCTTGGTGTCTCTCCTTGCTAGGACAAAAGTTCACCTGCAAAATGAAGGAACAGCGAACAGTTTACAGAGAACATGTTAAACCCATTTGCCATCCATTAAAAGTTGATTTATTCCAGTGCTACTACGTACATTATGCATCATGTGGCAGTGTACACAGAACAATGATTGGGATACATTTCTTCACTTTTTGGGGGGGGGTTCACTCTGTTATTGTTCAGTAGAAGTGTGTTCTGATTCCTGCTCTATGAGGAAAGCCTATTTTCAGGATAATAAAAGACTCTGGGATGCGTTTACCACTTTGACTCATCTACCATCATCAGAATAACATTGTGAATGTCCCTCACTTCACTACAAAATACTGTGAATTTTTTTTATTTTCTGGAGAAATCGGGTCACTATCAAATATTGGAATGGTGTTTTGGCAGGACTTTGTTAGTGACAGGATAAGGACGGAAGAAAACAAACCTTTACAACAGGGTCAGAAAGCAAACAAACAACAGAACCTGATCATCCATCAGCAGAAAAAATGTGAAATTAATAAAATGTCATCTTTAATGAGTTTAATGAGAATTTCACAAACCCTTCCCATCCCGTGAAGATATTGTTTTTCTACTGCATACTTGTAACATGCCGTGCATTGCACCCAGCTACCTTTACCCCCGTGGTTCACAATTTGTCCCGTTTACTTGGCGACATCTACAATGAGGTCATATTTACAGGACACCCACTCTTGCTGTTCACAACCCCCCTGGGAAAAAACGGACATCTGTCAGTAAATTAGCCACTGCACTCATTTTTCTCTTTTTCTCAATCTACCCTCTCTCTCTTTCCTGCTGCCTGATAAAGGATGAAGTCCTTAACACCAGCATAGTCACATCTCTCTGGGGAAGACACTTGAGCATCTGTGATCCTTCCTGGTGTAACTGAATATTACACCCTGAGTGCAACATGGAACATGACCTGGGGGTTCCCCTGCCTCTCCCTTTCTTTCTGTTTTCATCATTTGAATCACTAGGGTCACTGCTGCGGGCCATTTGGGAAGCCTCTTTGTGTGCAAGGGACTGACGTTCTTAATGATGACAGATGACCAACGCAAGGCTAAACCTCCAATGTAATGAAGAGGTGGAAACCTTAGATATACGAACAGGCAGGTGAGGTCGTAATCAAGCAGATAATCTTCCATTAGCCGTCCTGACTCACTGGATGACACTGATTGAAACAGAGACTGTAATGGCATGATGGATCCTTTCATCCTGAAAGGTGGAGTGTAGCACTGTACGAGAAGTGGCTAGAGGTGGGGGCAGTAAAGAGTCATGCTTCATCAACTCAAGTTGAAAGGAAAAAGCTAATATTCATGCTTGATTAAGTTCCCCTCGTAGCAAACTGAATATGTTCTTAAATGAAGTGCTCTCTGGCCAGTCCAGAGCCTGTGAGATGGTGGACTCGCTCAGTGTCTCACAGGGGTTGACATAGACCGGATTCAGCCCCAAGCAGCTTGGAGATAATTAAGATCCAGGAAATAATAAGGATCCTTTTTGTCTGTTAGCTTAAGGGGCCATAAAAATGATTTTTAGTACTAAACATCCTTTTGGGACTCACATCATCTACCATTCAAACCACTTTAGGACAGCATGCTAGCCTGCTAACCCGCTGACATCCTGATCTGCCTTTTAAATGTACTTTGAAAAAAAAAAACAAACAAACAAAAAAAAAAACCTTTAAAGGTCCTAAATATTTCTCTTCAAATAAAAAATGTACAGGTCATCACAACTCTAGGATGCATCATACTCCATGCCTTTCATATTCAATAATGTCTCATTTCTTCTCTACCAATTGTTTCAATGTCATTTAAAAAGACAAATCAGAAGTCTGACACTGTATTTTTAAAAGAATAGTTTGACATTTGGGGAATTACACTGTTCTTTCTTGCTGCAGTAGATGAAAAAAATTAATACCACTCTCATATCTGTGTGGTAAATATGTAGCTTCAGATGTAGCTTCAGCAAAGGGGAAATTAGCTTAGCTTAGCTTAGCTTAGCTTGGCTTACCTTGGCGTGGCGTAGCTTATCTTAGCGTACAGACAATGGGGGGGAAAGCTAGTCTGGCTCAGTACAAAGGTAACAAAACGCACTAACCAGCACCTCCAAAGCTCAGTAACACATTATATTACATTTGTTTAATCCATACAAAAACTAAAGTGTATAAACTACAAGCAGCACAGACAGGAAGTGATGTCACAATTTACATTTCACTCTTTGTACGGATAAAACAAACAAGATGAAAATGTTTGTTAATTTTTGGACTGAGCATAGCCTCTTGGTCCCCATGTTTTCAGTCTTTATGCTAAGTTAACTACTACTACTACTAGCTGTAGCTTCATATTTGCTGTTCAAATGGGAGGGTGGGATCACGATTCTCTCATAACTCTTGGCTAGAAAGTGGATGAGTGGATGATTTCCCAAACCATTCTTTTAAAATTGCAGAGGGTCCAGTTCATTAAGTTACCTCAGCAATTTTATTTGTATCACTTTTACTGATTTTTCCTTCCGCCCATCTAAATAGGGAATGCATTACAGAATCACATTACTGCAACTCTTTAGGTTTTGCAACTTTAAAAACTAGATATACTAGTAAAAAAGGAACTTTTAGTAAAAAACTAAAGAAATAAAAGAAATGACAGCAACAAACCAAAGTAAATGTAATAAAATGCACAGAAATCATGTAAAATCATCAAGCCATCCGAGGAAGATTGTGTTCCATTGTCATTTTTGCACAGAACCATGCAAAGGGGCAGGGTTTGTTGTCAGTTTGACCAGTGATGTGTGCCTGTGTGGACGTATATACCAGCAGACCTCAAGCCATGCCATTATCTGAAGACCACAGGAAGCTCTAATTAGTGGTAGAGAGAAAAGTAGACTATTACATATTTCATTGTCGTGTGTATGAGTGTGCAGCTTTGAGCTAAAAGTGAACTTCTTCTCTGACAAACACACTCGCAAATATTCTCTCAGTCTGTCTCACTTTCGCTTACTCTCTGAACTTTGTCGTTACTCATGGTGTTAGTAGAAATAGAAAAAAAAGGTTTTCAAAACATTTATAGTTGCTGTGTAATGGAGGCAATGTTATGCATTACATTAAGACATTTTCTTTCAATTTTTGGAGAGGAATGTATCTGAAAAAGGAATGCAATGCTGTATTCAGACTGTTAACATCGTAAAAAAGCTCTGAAATTAGTAATTAAATAACCCTCTACTATTTATACATTCAGGCACTGAAAAATCACATGTCAATATGTAACTAAAAAAGATAGTCGCTCTCATTTTCCCTTGGTAAGAACAAGGAAGCTGAAACCTTGAAGTTGGCAACTGTGTAAATTTTTCCTACCCAGTAGTAATGCCATATGCATCCCCTTTGCTCTCCCCTTTTCAAATGCTGACCTGAAGTCAGAGCTTTCATAGCCTCTTCTAAAGCTTTCACCCTAACCTATGGGAAAGAATCCATGACACTAGTCTTTAGAAAGGGAAATCCAATGGTTTGTCTCGCTCTCCTCACCGTACAAACAGATAGACGGACGGATGGGTGGACGGATGTCCTCCATGGCCTCAGAGGGCCAGCAAGTGAGCCGAGGCCCTCAGCTCCACAGACCAACTTCCCCCCTCTTGGTTAAGGACTCTCCGGTGTGACAGCCAGCTCTCACCCCAGCGACCCTGAACTCGTCATTTTTTAACTATACAAGGGCTTTTACAAAAAAGCTAACTTGAACAGCCATACAATGGCTAAAACATAAACCATATCTCTACTTTATCTCGGTTTTTCAGTCATTTTTAATTTTTTTTCTCTTTTTCTTTTTTTGGATGCATTTGTGTTTTTTCTTGATTTAAGTCTGTTTGCTTTTCTTTGTTCTTTTGGAGTAGCTCTGATCCAGTCCTGTGCTGAGAGGCTCAGTCACAGAGGAATTGGTTTTTGGATTTGATGTGGGTGGGGAGGAAAGGGAGAAGGGATGGGTGCGAGGGAGAATAAGAGCAAAGGTCAGGTCAGGGGTCAAGATATGGGTTCATTATTAGTCCAGACATGGACTCGCCAGCGGTTAGACAGCTTCGGATGGGACAGTGTGAGGTGACGAGTTGGTGTGGAGAAAGGTGGGGCTCGAAGGTGACTGCAGAAGGTTTGTCAAGGTTATCCGCTATCGGAGGAGGTGTGTGGTGCTGTGGAGGGAGAGCGCCGCCTACGGGCGGTGGAAGTCCAGGATCGCTCAGAGCGTTCAGAGCGCTCCGAGGCTAGTGAGGCAGGCCGAAAGCGGTGAACAAAGCCGTCCAGGAAGTCCTGCTGCTGCTGGGTTATGGCTTGGGAGATGAGGCAGGGCAGCGCCTGCAGGCTGCCCGTCACCGAGTCCAGCTTGTCCTCCAATGTGCCGATGCGCTTGTCCAGCTCCTCACTGCGCTCCTGCAGCTCTGACACGAGGTCATACATCACATTCTGGGTCTAATGAAGGAGAGAAAGTAAATGTGTTTGGGAAGGCACAGGAACAGGAGGACAGAGAAGGAAGAGGAGGAGGGTGGCACAGAAGTGGGAAGGACAAGATAAAAAATATTTAAAATCAGTTTTACAACTTAATATCTGCAATGTGAGATGTAACAATTAAAATCTGCAGAAGATGCAGTGTGTATACACTGCCAGGGAGTGTAATAGTTAATCATAAATTACATGAGTAGACATGTCTTAATAGTAGTCTTAATCTGACTTACTCAGTCTAAAGAGAAGGAAATAATGACAGGAAGTGGTGTGAAGGGGAGCCATATAGTTTCAGCGAGTCAGCATTGATTTTATCTTCCCACCGTTTCACAATCAGCTTTTCCAATCCATTATAGCCAGAGGAGGTCTTTAATGCTTTATGTATATGCCTGACACAACTCATTCATATAATGAAAAGTGCGTCCATTATTTAGGTCTTATTGTTCCGCAGTGGATGCAGGAGGGCCAGAGTCAATGTATGTGTTATCTGCATATTCTTTTATTCAGACTACTTTGTATGTAATAAAATATATCAAATATATCAAATATAAAATATAATAATAATATTATATATATAATAATATTATAAAATATATGATACATTCTATTCTATTCTTTATTTAGACATGTGATACATAATTTAATGGTCATCAGTATAGCCAAATACCTTGTGCCTGTTAAGGTCCATTTTCACACATTTGTCAACCTCAGAAACCAAAGGAATTCTGGCTCATGTATAAGCCAGAAATCGAAGGGTTACTTCTCCGTGGGGCTTAAAAAAGAGACACTGAGCCGTTGAACTACTGTAGGGTGTACACAGATGGATCTGACCATTGAGCAGAGTAAGGGCAAGTAAACACACATTAAAGGAGATGGCCTTAGAACCTTTTAAAATGCACACTGGAGTGCAAATGCCACCCACATCAAATGAGGCTGCAGTCCTGTACCTCCCTTTGAACCCCCTCTCTGCTCTGCTTTGGTGGGTCACCTGACGTCTATACAGCAGGACAGAAACTGCAGAGGCATGACTGCATTCAGACGCTCACAGCCAGACACTGTTTACATTGTGTGGTTAGTTTCAGGTTCCTCAAACTCTTACACCTCCATATGATGATACAACAAATGGGACTTTAGCCTGCGTTGAGTTTGATTTTAGTTATTAGACATAAATATACCTGGTATACCTGGTAACAAGAAAAAAAAAGTGTAGACGCCAGGACTTACAGGTCTGTTACTGTCACTTTTTAGAGCTAATAGAAACCCTACCAAGAATGAGACTGTTGACCTACACCAGATAATAAGATAAAGTGGGTTGTCTGGTGCAAGGCAGGAAGTGTACAGTTGGTCAGTCAAAGCATTTTCTGCTGAAATGGCAGTGATGAGAGTGGTGAGAATAAATAAAAACCTTACAGCTGCTCATTGTAAAAAAAACAATGTTAAAAAATTGTTGAAAGATACTAAGACGCTCTGTAGAGCTGAGGGGGACTGTAGAGTTTGTTAAGCGACACCTCTCACATACAAGTAAACATGTGATCGCTTGTTTACCAAAACTTTAGATTGAAGCCACTTCAAACTTACATCAGAAAGGAGGACTTACCTTTGCCAGGTCCACCAAGGTGTTGGCCTGATCATTGAGTTTCCGCTGCTCCATCTTCACACTGCGCAGTCTGATGGAGGCACAGGGAGGTGGGAGCAGGAAGAGGAGGGAAGACAGAAGGTGGACAAAGGAGAAAGGGAAGGAGGCGAAGAAGAGTGGCAGAGGGAATTAGGGAGTAGAGGGAAGAAGGGCAGTTTGCAGGAGTGGAGCATAGAGAGACAGGTTGTTTGAGGTTATGAAGGGACAGAGAGGGCCAATAGGGAAGAAAGAAGGAGGAGGAGGAACAACACATATTTTTTGTCAGGCGAGCTCTCTTACTGATGACTTTGAAAAGAGAGATGACACCCTGCATGCATCATAAATATACTTACATATCCATATACATATATAGAAATATATATGAAATATACATATATACATATATATATATACACACACACACATATATATATATATATATATATAAAGCATTCATGGTCTTGGTCAATGCAATACCAACCAAAACATGCAAATTTCCGAAAGCATACTACGCTCAATTTGTTTATCATGTTTTATCGGGGTCTCTTTTTTGTTATAACAAGATCTTTTTCTCATAATACTGCAATGCTTTAAGTAGCATTTTTTAACTTAGAAGGAGTACTTTTCCCTGCAATGACAAACTTAATACTGAGAGATGATCTTGTTACAACCCCAAAAATAATTTGTTTTTGAATAAGATGGGAAAAATCTCAATATAATGCCAAAAATGTATTACTATGACAAAACATGATGATTTTCCAGCAAGAAGGCAATATGCTTCCATACAACCCCCCCCCCAAAAAATTTTTGGTTTGAAATCAAAACATTCCCATCTCTTTCCATCCAAAAGTAAGACATTAAAAAAGGAAAAAGATGACATGCCCTTTGTCAGTGCTACACACAGCTCAGTGGTAGGACTTCATAAATACACACTGGTCATTCAGTAAGCGTGCAGTGACTGTGAGTGACTTTGTGCACAATGGAACGTGTGTGTGTGTCTGCATATGTGCATGGGTCATATGTGTGTGAATGCCACACATAAAAGATGAAGCTTGCCAGAAATAAACTGTCTAATGACACTGCTGAACATATGGCAACATAGACATTTCAAAGGACTTGTGCAATGATACATTGGACATGTTTTGTGATGCCTTCAACATTGTGCCTCTTTATCTCTAATCAAATACATTATGGCTTCGTAAGAACTGCTAACACTGATGTGAATAATGTGTCATTGTTAGTGGTGGCATCACACAGCCATCATCTGGGTGTGTGAGAGGAAGAATTTCCCTGTTCGGCAAATTATGAGACAGGATGACATTCAAGGGCATTTATTCATGTGCAAATCAGTATATCAGAGCAGAGTGAGACTGCTCGCTTACGGCTCTATCTCTGTGGGAAACCGTTTCAGCTCGCATGTGTCTGTTTGCTCGGCTTTGTCATCCCTTATGGCTGTCGAAGAATAGGGGCTAAAAGCTAAAAGCACTACTTATTAATATAACGCATTATGAGTGCAGTTTTATTCCACAACCTACATGTTGTATCCTGTCTTTTTGTGCTATGTCGTCAATGTCGTGTGGCATTTTGAACTTTTATAAGAAAGGAAAAAACAAAAACTGATATCAAAACAAAAGCAAACATTTCAACCTTATTAGAACTACACAGGTCGTGCGTGTGTTTGTGTGTGTGTGTGCGTGTGTGTGTTTGCGTCATCACAAAACCATCAGGAGTGTAGGATGAGTTCTTTTAATGCAGGTTAATATAGCCTCCAGAGCAGCTATATTAATCATGGGCAACATTATACATGTACATTGTAGATGATTATGAACCACTGGCCAGGCCAACAAAGCTCCAAGCTCATTCTGTGCAAGATGCTGGGTTCTTTCACACGTTCTCTCCAGACAACTCTCCACTATTGACACTGGTGGCAAAATGTTGATGTTTTTTTTTTTTTTTTTTTTGTCTGTTTCATTCCATTCAAGGGGGGATGGGAGGGAGAGGGAAGTAAATGGAACACCGAAGTAAAGAAAAACAAACCCAAAAAAAAAAAAAAGATTCAGCATCCATTTTTTTTTTGGTAACAAACGCATTTTTTTTCATGCATGTCAAACGCAGACATGGAGAGAGGAGGAGGAGGATGTTGAGGAAACAGTAGGAGGAGGATACATAGAAGACTCAACTTACTTCTGAGCTCTGCAGTGATAGAGCAAAACAAAGACAGAACACAGTACAGAGTTTTAACCCCACAACATTCACGAAACGAGTGAAACCATTACACTTCTCACTGTAAGCACGGGGTAAAAGGGGGTCGGAGGGAGAGGGGGACGGGGGAGGGAAAAGGAAGGACCATTACACTAGATTGCAGTGTGTGTGTGTGTGCTTGTGTGTGTGTGTGTGTGTGTGTGTGCGTGTGTGAGAGCTTACATGTGTGTGAGCTTAACAATCAAGGGAAATGGTACTCTAGAAGAACAAGGACAATGTAACAAACGCTAAAGGTGAAACTACTAATTATTCTCAGCTACGAATACATTTCATCAGTTTGCTAGAAACACTAGAAACTATTCATAATACAGCCTACATATTCTGTACCACAAATAACATTACAGACAATCACATGGATTGAACATCTTAAGGACTACTCTTCAATAACATGTTGTAAGTTTGTTTTTTTGGGGCATGCTGAGTGATTCCTCTCGGTGGTTGGTGGCGAACATATTTCTGTCAAACGTTTCATTTCACATCAGATGACTCAGAGCAAACACAGTGCAGAACTTACTGGTGAATGGCTTGGAGAAACTTGCGCTGATGTTTCCGCACCTTGGCGTGATCTATCTTCTTGACCAACTTAGTATGTTTGTAGATGAGCCATGTTTCCCTGAGTACATTGGCAGCTGTGTTCTTTACCTGCAAAACAAGGTCAAGACAGACATAAGATGCAGATCCCAAACTTCTCCAAGCAGATGTGCTGGTTTTACGAGTTAAGATCTGAAAGTAAGGCGTCCCTGATTAACGTTGACTGTCTGGAAAAAAAATCAACTACAGAGAAAGGTGAAATAATGGCAAGTAAAAAAGTCTATGTCCTTGTTGTGTCAGCAAATCCAACCATTTTAAGGGAATGGTCATACAAAAAACAAAATCAGAAGCAGTAACAAAACCACTGGAGCAAAAGTTCTAATAAGTTGCATACAGGAAAGCCTTTAAAAATGCAACACAGACTCCTCAGTTGACTTGACACTGAGGGAGAGTAACTGAGTAAGATTATGCTCAACGTAGGACATTTGCACTGATAGTATAATGAGGACATCCTGAAAATAGCTCTCAAACTGGGGGGTCACAAACCAACAGTGATCACAAGATAAGTTGCATAATAATAATAAAAAAAGAGTTTTTTAACTGTTTTTTTAAACTAGTAGTAGTAGTTCTTTTAATTGGGTTGTTTTACCCCTTGATAGTTTTAGTTGTTTTAGGCTTTGTAATAGTTTTTAGGCCTCTAAAAACTATTACAAATTACAAACTCTGAAATCTTAATTAACAGCCTGAAAAATGGAAATTTACTTTTTGATAGGCTCGTTCACAAGACATTTCCATATGCAACCTTTTATTAATAAAACATTTAGGCGGCCTCATTGCAAAAAAAAAAATCACAGTTACTGGAAATGCAGTAGGGTGCTGTGACTCACTCGTTTGCAGAGTTGTGTGTCCATCATGAAGTTGTGGACATGCTTCTCAGCCTTGGTCAGCTCCAGCTTTCTGGCTACCACCGCAACCACCAGTGCGGTGCAACCAGCTCCCTGTGGCATGAAGACATGGTCAAACAAACACAACAACATTTTGTTTGTGAGCTTTCAAAATGCAATTAATACTTAATGCTTTAAAACATTGATAATAAAAAGGAATAAAATGTAAAAAAAAAAAAGTAATGTTTTTTTAACAAGAAAAAGTGAGTTGCATTTGCTTAAATCTTTTCAGAAACAGCAGCTGATAAACAAGCAATGTTAAAGTTTTTCAAATAGTTTTAATGACTAAAATGTATATGCACCTGTACTGTAAAACATGATGAGAGAGGACTGTACTTAATAAAAAGGCATGCACATCTGCACATATTTACCAACTGTGTGAAAGTTATAGAAGTAGAAATCTATATAAAGTCAGCTCAAAGTTGTGCCTCTTTTGCAGTAAGTTCAGTTGTGGTCAGAGATGTGAAGTGAGAGCCGAGGTTTAGTTTTATAATTGTTTCAGTCGGACTCCTCCTGTGAGAATGTTATGTATTTGTCCGAGTGAATAAGAAAGGAACCCACCATAATCCCTGTAAGCAGACACACGCCTTTGCCACAGTACGTGTGTGGTACCATGTCCCCGTAGCCAATGGAGAGGAAGGTAATCGAGATGAGCCACATGGCTCCCAGGAAGTTACTGGTCACTTCCTGTTTGTCATGATACCTGAAGCGATGAAGATAAGCAGAAGTGGGATATACACAGTTAGTACAGCTGCACGCAGTTTCTTGAATGTGAGCATGCTAGAGAATGATGTGGTGTGCTGTGTGAACCAAACAGGGATGGTGGGTGGAGGAGGTGGAGGTGGTGAATATAGAGGAGGAAGAAATCATGGCATAAGGTGTTGCACCTGTTTATGAGGCCAGTTTGGCACAAAAATGCATCAAAGTTCATTCTGAGTAACAAAAATGAAGGTATATTCAATGGATTTGCAGGAGGCACTATAATTCACGTCTTCTTCTGCTTTGAGTTATTTCTGTCTGAGACAGTTAAATGGAGAAACATGTTCAATGGGTGGGAAACATAAACTGACATGAAGGCAGAAAGAAGCAAACAGTGTCTATTTTTTAAAGAAATTGATGAAATGATTTCAAACTGAGAGAACAAAACCACTGAACATGTGTTTCATGTTCTGTGTCTGTCGATATAAAAATTAACCATTTGGTGAAAGGGATGTTATGAAGGAGAATTCAAAAAATGGATCTGAGGCCAAATCACTGAGTCTTGTCTGACATTAGCATAGAAATGACAATTTTAGATGACATGTTTCAAATTACAAGGAGACAGGCCATGTCGCTGTAAGTGACTGGATAGAGAGTACCGGAGGTCAAACTTGATTTGAATATGACAACCCAACAAATGTAATGTCTCAGCATCCAAAAATGCATATACTGCTGCATTAAATCAAGCTAACAATTGGCTTATTGTCACAGTTTGCTGCAAATCTTCCTCCATAGAGTTTACGCTGCCCCCAAAAAAGGTTTGGCAATGCAAATCATCACATCAAACATGTTGTTTGCTGAAAATAGCTGACAGCCATGCTTGAATTGTCAGTCCAAAGGCCCACAGTGCATATGCAAAGATATTTTATAAAAGAAAAACACACTGTACAAAGCTGGATTGATGATGACATTCCCATACCTTCCACAGCAAGACAAAAGTCCATCACAGAGGCAAATCTGCCTTATCCACCCACCCTCATTCAACTCGGCTCATTATTCCCAATGGGCTGTCTAGGAGGAGATCAGATAAGATTTAATTTTGGAGTTAAAATCAAATATTCATTAAACACTTTGAGACAACATCTCGCTAACATCCCTCTGACAAGACAACGCAGATGGAGTCTAATTTCTTGGGATTTTGTCAAGGCTTTTCTAAAGGGGATTCTGACTGGGCCAATCATGAATTGCTAACGACTTCAACTATCCAGCAGTGACCCAGCGTGTGGACTCAGAACGGCCAGAACAATCACCTCTAATTAGAGCACAAGTACAGACTGGGACACTCGGGGCCAGACGATGAATTTCTTAAGCCAAAAAGACCTGAGTTGGTTTTTGTAGAAATGCCCGCTCCTCCTTCTCCTCCAAGACAGTTCATTGTTGTCAAATATCATAAATCAACTAATCATGCCTTCCGCAGTTCTTAAAACTCCCACTCTCAAGTTTCTATTCATGCTCCAAGTCAGGGGGAAAAATAACTAAGAGCACTTTTTTTTATTTTCCCTCAGAATGACAGAAAAGTGTGCGGTCTGTGGGATTCAAGCTTCTTAAATGACATGCAGAGAAGCAGTCTGTACAATACCATGCAGAAATGAAAAAGATGTCTGCATCCTGCATGCTTCAAAGCCAGTATATTGAGAGCAGGGGGAGCGATGGGAAAACCTGGGATCCATTTAGTGATGAGAGCCACCTCTGACGAATACTGCAGCATCATCAGGTGGAAGGGGACTGTACGTCTTCTGTGACGGGCTTTCATTTGTAAACAGTGGGGCAGGATTGGATGAGTAACAAAGGAAGAAGCTCATTGAATTTGACACCCCTGTCTCTTTTACCTGTGTCCCAACACTTCACCACCTGCCCTTTGATAGCTGCCAGGGGGCTAAACTTGATCAGCTGGCTAAATATTGTAATTACAAGTGAAGTATGTTAATTTCATTCATCTTGTCATCAAGGCGTGCAGAGAGTGAGTCATGTCTTCAAGGCAGGCAGAAATATGCTGCACCTTTTGGCACAGTGAACAATGTGTTACAGTGCATTACAGTGGCTTTCTCTCTGTCGTAAATACACCCCATAAATATGCTTGACAAAGATGCAGAAGACATCAATTTTTTTGCCATGAAATGTTTTGGAGAACGCGTCCCGTTTTATTATCTATTCTTCTAATGGTGGATGTGGCAATATTTTTTTAACACACGTATGTCGATGATTCTGGACTCTGAAAAGGAGCAGAAGACGCAAGCAAAAAGGGGAATAGAGACAGAGGCTGAATGGGCAGCTAATCAATAGCATTTTAAAGCTCTCAATATACTGTGTCAAGTTTTGGAATAGCATGGAGAAGAGCTGGCACCACTTTCAACCTATTCCAGGACAAGAGGTATATAGTGTCTAGAGCAGACAGTTTTATCCCCCACTGTTAAATCCTCCCTGACAGACACTCTGCAGCGACAGCATTATCCTGAAATCACTTACTCAAATATTTTAGAGATGATGCTATTTATCTAAGACTGTGTATAAAATAATACTGTAATTCACATCAAGACGAGCTCCGCTTCTGTGGTGAGTTAGAGGAGGGAGTACAGCAAGTGAGGAAACATCTCTACGGCTCAACCTGCAACCAAACAGGTCGCCAACAGCAGCAACAGCCTCAATCAGTGAGTCCCCTCAGCGATCTCTTCAAATTATCACCAATGGATCAACCTGTCTCGTCAGCCCTGACCATTATCAGAAGGGAAAACCCACTGAGGAGTCTTCCCTGTTTTATGTGCACTAATTAATGCTTTTATATTTTAACCACCACTGTGTGTAGATGAGCTCATGATACATATGACAGGTAAAAATACAGCAGTTACACTTTACAACACGATTTCTGAATCATAATCAAATGTGAAAGAGCCACAGGCTTCCTTCTGTCAACACACACACGTGCGTTACACACACACACGCACTTTTGACACACAAAAAAACAACATCAAGAATATTTAAAATGTTTGACTAAAAACAATACAATATACAGTATTTCTGGTTGAACAATTAACTTCTAAATATTATACTTATGACATTTTGACACCATTGACCTGTTATATTTCTGACTGTGTGTACATTTGTTTGGCATCTTACTCATAATCTTTATATCTTTATACTTAGGATGGAAAAGTCTTTCAGTATAGACTAAAACATGCAAAATCTATATTTCAAACGTTCGCCTCTTTCTCTACTTTCCTCCCCTGGTCAGCTGCTACAGAGAAGCGAATGACTTCCTCCACATTCAGAACATTCTGTGGCTATCGGCTGCGTACAATAACAGCGCTTCCCCTCTTCTTCCTGCATTTTGGTTTCACATCAACAAAAACAAATTAAAAAAATGTTTCAACGAGTGCAAGTGTTGTTGATATAAATGAATTTGAGCACTGGCTGAGATTACTTGGGGACAAATATGTTGGGATGCTCCTCGGGGAGTGTGTTAGCTGCAGTAAACATGAGCAGATTAAAGTGATGATGACCCAATTAAAAAACTGCGAACCTAACAGCGCTTTTACAGAGCAGCCAATATGCAAAGCAAGCAAGCAAGCAAGCAAGCAGCGGCACCCTCCAAGTGGACAGTAGCAACGTCATGATATGTGCATAATATAATTCATCCGAAATAATTTCACAAATAAAAAATCTGTCCAATTGTTAAGTTTAGCCAAGTCAAAATAGGTTATTTTTATCAAACATTTCAGAAGATCAAACTGTTGACATTATAACAGAGTTAGAAATTTCTAAAACACAGATAGCCATGCAATGTCAGTCACTCAATGAATCCTTAAGACTTTTCCTCCAGCGCCACCACAACGTTTACATGTGTGGTTTAGAGATTGGATGGTTTGCCAAGAAATTTGAAACAGGTTCATGTCAGGATGAATTATTTAAACTTTGGCGATGATTTAAATTTGCATCCGGTGCCATCACCAGCTCAAAATAACCATTGCTTTTCTATTGCTTTGATTTAAGATTAAATAACTAAATATCCTGTAAACCTAATGACATTCTCATCAGCCTCAGCTGTACTTTGTGTGTACTGTTGCCATTTGCAAATGTTAACATGCAAAACTAAGACGGGGAACATGATGAACATTATATCCGCTAACATCAGCATGTTAGCATTGTCACTGTTAGCTGATGTTAGCATTTAGCACAACAACCACCATGCGAAAGTACAGTCTCACACTAGACTGTAGACTTTGTTCTTTATCTTGTTATAGTTTATAATCCATCTTTCAGGAACATGAAAAAACAAAAAAACAACTATATTCACACCATACCTTTTACATATTTCTATTCTCTTTTCCTGGTTTCCTGTAATGTGCACTATAAAAAAGCTTAACCACATTGGAGGAAAGGTTTTTACTGTATTAGACGTGGAGTCGCATTACACTTTGTGTTTCTTTCACTTCATTTCAAGCCTATGGAGAGGACAGAAAGTATCTGCAGCCATTTTCATTTCTTGGCTTCGTGCCCAAGTTCAACTGGTAAATTAATTCTTAAACATACTCGACCAGTCCAGGGGCTCAATGTCACAACGACCCCTCATCTGATAATCAAACATTGAGGGCCGATGGTCTCACAAGGTGTGCTGTAATTGTACCTTAGCCAATTAACAGAAACTATAAAGCAAAAGAGAGGCTTGCTGTGTCGCAGAAACTAGACATCAGCTTTTTAGTTTGATAGAGAATTGCATGACGTTGCTGCACCAATGGAAATATGATTTCCCTTTAATGATAAACTATACATAATGTATTGCTGTCAACCAACTCATTCAAAAGTAGAGACCTACTTGGATTTGCTGACTTGCAGATTCTGCAGGCAAGCAAGCTTTGGGCCTCCGTCGCCAGAAATGATTTAAATGTGTGTCCACATCTCATCCATTTTAAAGATGCTGTATGAGAACTTCCAAAGAGTCTGCTCCGCCAGTACAGCTAATGAGATTTTCTGCAAGTCACCCTATTACAAATAATGATGTAACGGATGTCAGGTAACGTAAGCCCTTGACACAGGCTTTTGGCTCTACCCTCACAAATGTTCATATTTTAGATCAGCCCTTCATTCACTTTTTCCCTAACAAAGTCAGGTCTCGTCTGTCCTGCTTAATCTCAAAGGCCACTCGACAGGAAGCTCTGTTCCCAAACCCTTAATCTCATGTTTCAGTTCTGGAGTGTGGTTATGTCTCTGGGGTTATCAGATAGTGAGTATCCCATTTCAGATGTTTCATTGAATTATGCTGGAGACACCAAAATAAAAAAACTCAACAGTGTGTTCTGGTATCATGTCCCTGTAGAGCCTGTTACTAAATCTGGAGTTAAAACTGGAGACACGTTCACAACAGTTCCCATGTCATTTTAAAAAATGCATTTTGCTCCCAGAAATAATAATGCAATAATATGCTCAAGAGATTTCAGTATATACCCAGTGGTGTTTGAGTTTACCTCGCTGCAAACTCTGCTTTCACCACTCCACCTCCACTGCCAACGAAGTCCACCTAAGTATTTTCTTTCATGTTCTCAGTCTTCCCAATGCACTCAGGACTCCACAAAACACCTAATCTGCTGTACTTCTACCCACAAAAACAAGTTTGGCTTTAAGGTAGTGCTTGCTCATTAGAACCCATGAGATTGCAGACTGTTTTACTAATCTCTGCCCACATTCAGGTGTCCCATAGACTGCCTGCCCAAAAAGGTTTTATTCTCTTTAAGTTTTAATTCCTTCATATCAGGTGCTGATTTCATTTCCAATGGTTTGTTCTCCTTTGTTTGTTGCTGTGAGACACATATGAGACATTCTCAACATAAATTCGACTGACTAAAAAACAAGATGATGAAAAGGATTTTGTCAGCTCTGATTCTTTCGTCTGATGTCTTTACCAGCTAAATATATAAATTATACATTTATAAAGCATAAGTTTAGTTTCAACGCTAACATTTTGCGAGAGAAAAATACAGGAAACCACAAGCCTCTTAATAATACCATTTTCTGAAACAGATGGGTGAATAAATTTGTCTACTAAGACGACCTTTTTTCTTCTTATTCCTTATTATATTTCATTCAACTGTGTTTTTACTCCCTAAATCATGTTAACAGTGAGTTTTTTTTAGCAAGTGTACATCCAGCCTCCACAGACCCGCCAGCACATTCTGGGACATTTAGGAACTTGTCAGCTTCTGCATATCAACTCAATGAAATAGTCATAGGGAAGAAGTTAGCATTAACAGAATTCACCTGCCCTCATGGGAGTAATCTAAATTGAGACCAAAGAAACAACTTTGGTTCGATTGTATTAGTCAGCAATGTCAAGAGAGTGTTTTATGAAATGTTGTCATTGTGTTAAGGTCTAAAACAAGGTTGTCTCTGCAAAGGTATTTGACATGTTTATTTGTTGTTAATGAAGTCCTAGCCCACTGTATTGTGCACCCAGTCAGAGTGTTTTGGGCTCCATCAAAACTTTCTTGATATTATCTAATATTAATAGATAATAGGGTTTTTTCCTTTAGAAAAGGGTTTGCATTTCTACTTCAACTACTAGCTTGAGATAATACAGTACCCACAAGTATACAGAGACACTCCTCTGCATGTATTAACACCAAGTGCATAAAGCTACTCGTGGTTTTTCCATTTTTGCTGGTAATATGTACCTATACAATGTATAGAGTCTATCTGTCTGTCTGCCATGGCTCAAATCTCAGGTGAAAACAAATCCAGATATCCATAGACTCAGCATTGAATGACATCAATAGGAGGAGCCGGTAGAGCTGGTTTCCCAAACGCAGACTAGTTCACACAAAACAGATCCCTTTCTAAGAGTAGGCCTACTGACTGAGAGGACTTTCAAAGACTGTACACTGAGGACAGCAGCTAAGCTAATGAGAATAAACATCTCAAGGAACCTTTTACTTTAAGCTACTACTACTTTGAACAAAGACCAGCATGTGTTCTGCTCATGATCTTCACTGCAGGTCCTAACTTGGCTGATTATAACTTCCACTGTCTCTGTTATGCAAACATGCTTTTGCAGGTTCTGTAAAGTATATGACATTGCCATAGGCGGCAATCAATACTATGCCCGCAGAGCATGCATAGTTTAAAAACACTATCAGATCAAGCCATCAAACCATAGAGAATCCACCTGTCCTTGAGGTTGCAATAATTTGCATAAAATCCATCCATCGTCTTTGTAGATGAGATGCTATTTTTAAAGATAATCTTGTGAATGATTCAGATTAAGGGAAAGGTGTATTAAAACTATACAATACAGTTCACACACAGTTCACTTTGTGATACTAGGGGTTCATTGTAAGACCCATTGATAAGACAGTGTTTTTCAGTGAGGAGTGTAAGTATATCCAGCAATCTGTCAGATTTGATCAGAAATGCTTTAAAATTAGTGACATATTTCAAAGTTGTCCTCATCCATTTAGCCAGGAGAATAAAGTGGGATGTTTTGTGCCACGCATCTAATAGCAAACTAGATTCCTTGTGTGTTACTTGTGTGCAAGATCAGTGATGGACGAGTGTGTTTGCACTTGTAGCCTGGAAACTGTAAAGTTGCAAAATCTACTTGAATATTTTATGTAAACCTGTGGTTGGTGTGAGAAAGTTCAAGTTGCACTGGTGTGTGTTTCTCCAGTTAGGCATTCGTACAGTCTGTTCTTGGCTGGCGCTGTTTGTATCTTTTGGCTAAGCGATGACACAATCTGGATGTCAGACCTTGGGTGTAGGTGTAGCTGACTGGTAACTCAAGCCTGATAATCCGGTTCTGCGCTCTGAGGGAAAGTCAGCTAAACTTTCTGAGAGCTTGTCTCTTACGTAGCCTACGGGTCCTCACCGGGGAAAGCGAGGTGAGAAACAGCAGTCTCACATCGCCTTGAAATAGAGCGTTTTGTTTCAGATAACAGAGTTAGAACAGGAGAGGATGAGAATTAGATAACAGTTAAAGAGAAAAAGGAGCGAGGAACCAGGAAGGCAGGCATGGCATGCATGCAAGTGTGTAACTGAGAGATTAGGCCTGCTTGTTATGGATAAGGGAAGGCAAAGGGACAGGGAATCAGTAGTGGGGAGATGAAGAAAAACTGCAAAGCATGCCACGTTAGATGGGTACAGTAGGAGATCTGCAAAGGATCAGTCAGGAGTAAGAGAGAGAGGGAGGGAGCGTTATGGTAGTGAGGGAGAAGCCGTAAGAACTTAGTTAAGGAGCTTAGTTGAGGTAGGTTAGCTCTGAAGATGGGCTGTATCAAGAAAGACGGGAGAGGGGGCCGGTGACCAGCGTTAAATCCATCTACTGTAACATTAGCATTCCTTCCAACTCCACCCTCCCTCCACCCCTCCATCCCTCTCTGTCCTCCTGGCCATGTGTCTTTCATTCCCCCCATCTAGGCATTTTCCAGGTAGACTCCGTGCTTGTCCAATCTCACACCGTACTGCTCTTTAATTGGCTCGGGAGCATGGTCGATGTGACAGTGTAACGGCGCATTTAACAAAAGTCACACACAGCACTTTGGGAAACAAACGCCTCTTTTTTTTCACTTTTTTGGACTTGAAATGATGGGATTGATAAGTAAACATGAAAACTGGCATGCTGTTTCGATGTTTACCAGAGGAGGGGACAAAGGGAGATGAGGACATTCAGTTCATGGGCGTGAACAGAAACTGGACACATGGCAGCCAGCACAGAACATACTCCTCTGTCCGTTTAAGAACAATGTGCTGTGCAACAATGGAAAGCAATGCCCTCATTTACCTACCAGGAGCTGCACTAGACACTAGTCATGTAAAGTTGGCGATCAAAGTCATGCTGTGCTAGATAGGAAGACACACCCCGGACCAAAATTACATTAACTAGAACACAAAATGACTTGACATTTGTCCTCTCCTCGCGTACTCAGACCTTCTTTTGGCCACAGGAGACAAACTGTCCTCGCCTCCAGAGCGAAATCTTTGTGGCAGAGGCAACAAAAGTCTGTGGAAAACCATTACAACACTGTTCAATTAATTTTGTGAAGGGAGACACATAATGGGATGGTAATGTGTGAACAAGAAGAACAGAAAGGCTTTTGCTCCTCGACAAATCTTTGGAGTTGCTGCTTAAAAGACTTTTTGTGCAATATGGATCTATAACAATTGCATAAGGAGAGGGAGAGAAAAAAAAGGAGAAAAGACAAATTGCCCTCTGGCAGATTCGTGAAGGTGACTTGAAGGAGCTGCTCCATTTTAGCACAAATTTCCTCCTCCTCCACCTCCTCTTTCTCCTCCAGCCCCTACCGGCCTAACACACAATAGTTAGCAAAGAGACGCTTGCTTCAAAGTGCTGCTCACACTGTCGGTCTCTGCTGTGCTCCTACAGCCACTAAAAGCCTATTTTCTTAGCAAAAGGATGGTGCCACTTTCATGCCAACTAGAGGGCCTACCTAATCCCCCTTTGCCACACTTTGTTTGCAAAGGATCACGGTTAATTGTTTTAGATGGGCTGCCCCTTCTCCCCACTACCACCCCACCCTCCAACCCTACTCAGGGCAGCAGTGGCGCCAGCTCGGTGCAAAAATGATAAGTTGTTGGGTTTTTTTGTTTGTTTTTTTCCACGGCTAGAGAACGAGGACTCACATGGTATCCCTATGGAGCAGCATAGTGGGGAAATAGAAAGTACAACAAAACATTATACAAACACACACGCACATGCACACACACACACACGCACCTACACGCGCATGCTTGCACCCATCTGCAGAAACACACATAGACAATCCACCCAACACACATGTTATTCTGAAACTGAAACCAAAGGGACTAACGGCATGCACCGCTCATGGATCGTGTGTGTCACAGAATGTGTGCAAGAAAACCAAGACCGGTGGAGAATTTGTGCTGCTGTTGAATTTTTACGGAATACTTTGACATTTTCTGAAAGAAACTTAATTTGCTTCCTTGCTGGTTAGCTTGGCTTAGCAAAAAAAAAAAAGGAAACTAACAATTAACTTGCTGGTTACCCTGTGTTTCCTGTCTTTATGCTCAGCTGTGGTTCAAATTTACCGTACAGCCACAAGAATTATTATAACTTCTCATGTAACTCTCAATCAATCATTTTTTTTCTTCAGTGCCAAACTACTTTATATCTTTTTGGCTGGAAATAAGAAAGAGTGAATGAGCGTGTAGCTGAAGCCATGAAATTCTCAACATAAAATACAATAACCAGTTGCTTCTTTTAGGAACACGTGGCAACATTAGATTAAAGTGACGACGAGTTAAACCTCACTGTCCTGCCTCTGTGTTTGCAGAGGAGCTGGTGTCAAAGGTCAGCTGCTCTTTGCTGCTGCTGGTTTAAACAAACCAACAAACAGTTGGGGGTGCTGAGGCTCCCAGAGGATCCAGGGTTGGGCGTGTGAAGGGGGGAGGGGGGGGTTAGTGACAGGTGTTAACACGGGGTGGGTAGTTAAGAGGAGAGGAAGAGGAAGGGAGGGCAGGAACTTAGTAAAAGCAGGCGAGGTGAGCTGCAGGAAGACAAATCTGTAGTCAGGGCCTGGCTGAAAGCCTTCATCTGAGCTGATGCTTGACTTTTACAGTGCAGCAGGTGTACAGTATCATATTGGGTCTGACAGGAACTGCTGCTATAGATCTTCCACTCTCCACTCACCCCACTCAAGTCCCCCCTCCACTCCAACTACGCAAAAATGACTTTGAAACATCAAAGCTGGCAATAACGTCTCATTTCCCTATGCAGATGCAAAACGAGAAAGGAAAAAAAAAAGAAAAGCCTTTCATTTCTCCCTGCCTCTTTCGTTTTCAATGAGAATCGTTGCTGCCCCCTTGAGACAAAGCCCGATGTGCAGTTTTGGGGAGAAAACGGGTTAGGGGATCCTGGGGGCTGCTCTGCATTACCAAAACAAACCATTCAGCAAACAAACAATTAGACACTCATGAATTATGGACCAGCCATCTAAAATAGCAATAAAAACAAGGAGTGGGGAGTCGTGGAGCGATTGCTGAGCTAATGAAACGTATGTCGGGGTGTTTTTAAACACTCAGGCAGTGGAATAGAATGTGGGCGTATCAGTGTATGCCTTCCCCTACACATGTGCACAGTGTTTATCTGTAACCTATCCTGATGATTCCACACATTTCTGTGGACCAGTGCAGATGAGCGACTGAAACCAAGGTAACACTGAGAAGCTTCGAGACAAGAACAGAGACGAGAGTGAGGGAAGAAAGGTGTCTAGAAATCCACAACGCGTGATTGTGCATCAGCCATTTTGTTTTTCAATTCGTCCCCAGCAACATCCATTATTCACCACCCTGTGTTTACCTCTCGCAGACGCGCACAGTCCATGCAGCAATGATCCAGGAGGATATACTGAACACCAGCAGAACAGTTCCTGGACAGATGGTCATGAGGGTCTTCATGACAAAGCGTGTGTTGAAGTTGATCTTGTTGAGGGCGCCGATGCTGCGAGACGAAGCGTCTGTGAACAGCTTGCTGTGGAGCAACATGACCCTGCCTATCAGGTAAAGTCTCAGGAACATGGGGATGGAGAGGATGATGTCCACGTCGGCATCGGCCACCGACGGCGTGTAGGTGAAGGCCAGCCGCGCCGTCCAGGTGAAGACGTACTGGCCCGGGATGGGATGGATGGCACACACCAGCAGCTCCAGCACAATGAAGAAGATCCGCTCATACGTCATGGCTATCCTCCAATCGTCCGCACCATTGTCGACCATAAACAGCTAAAGAAAGACACACATTTTAAAGTTTTCTATCCCTTTCAACCCTGCCACACCTCAAAGGGATTATCATTTGGAGACACATACTATTCAAATCAAACCCACAGATTCTACTTGAAATTGGAGTCAAGATCTGAAAAAGGTCATGCTGAATTAAGGTAAAAAGTGTAGAAAATGAGTGAGAAGACATCTCGAAATTTTCCATTAGGTGTAATGTTGTTGCCATAAATAAAAGTGGGAGCCAAGATTTGAATATTAAATATAACTTCAATGTGAAAGGTTTGATGAATCTCAGATCAAGCAGATGCAGAATGTACTGAACATGGGATGTAATTCAGTGTAACTTTAAACCAATCGGGAAAAACAAAATGCTGCGAAGAAAACTCATATAATAGCAGATATCTCTGTCTCCAGATGCATTTAATTCTGTTTTAGGATTATATTGATTGATAATGACTTCTTAATGAATATACTATTGAGTAATAAACTTTTGTTACAGAAAAAGGAGGTGCTATCAATCAAGAGTTTTCTAGGTGTTGCCCTGAATGTTGTTTCTGTGTCATCACATTCAATCAAATCAGATGCAGCAATTACTCTTTAGCACAATAACAATACTATTTCAGTATTGTCTTATTAGTTAACTTTACTACTACTAAACAAAACTACTAATACTAAATGCTGCTGGAATAATGAATAAAATCATGTTACTGTCTCAGTGGTAGACTCACCTGGATTTCCCGGGCATGGTACATTATTATAAGACCAAGCAATATAACAGTGGAAAGGCTGATAAGGCATTTCAGTGCAAATGAGTATGAAGATTCCTATGGTGAGAGAAAAAGACAGGAAAAAATCAGAAATAGCCACGTTAAATTAACACAGTGAACACATGTGTATTTAACAATATATAACCTCATCTGATGTATAGGAATAACAAGAAAAACTGCTCCTGTGTTCACTGTAGATGTGCTTTTTTCTATATTTAGCCTCAATAGATAGCAATAGTGACTTATCACTACACAGCCAATGATTTCTGAGTTGTATGTTACTGCTTAGCAACAAGGTGAAATGAGGATGAGGAAGATTCAAGTGAGAGCTGAGCATATTTACTGTAACTTAGGATTTCAAATCTGGAAATGCTGTTACATTGAACACAAGTGCTTCTAATGTTGGCTGAGATGAGAGGCACAAATGTCCCTGTATAAACACACTGCACAAACAGTGTATACAGCTACATACACTCAAGAGGATACACAAACACACAAACACACACACAGTACTTATTACCTTAAAAGTCTAACTGAGACCAGATAATGGGGTTTTACACACTAGCAGCGCAGTCAGGATGTTGCTAAACAATGCAGCTGCAGGTGTAGGTGCAGCCTGATATTATCTATGGATGCTGTTCCCCACCATCTAAACTACCAATTAATCAAAGCCCAGCACTAACAGGGGGACTTTCCATTTAATGGTAGGTGCAGAAAAGGCAAGGCAAGCATTAGCAGGGGGGCCACCACAGTGGTGATAAATAGGCCAGCTGGATGCTAGCACTGCAGCGTTTGTGTATGTGCATGTGAGTGTGTGTGTATCTAAGTGTGTGCGTGCATGGGCGCCATAGATCTAGGAAATGAGAACCTGTTCTACTCAAGTCCCCCCCCTCTATGTTGGTAAAATGCCATTTGATAAATCAATTTAACAGCCATGGAGTAAAAATGCCGCTCTGCAGCAGGCTAATGATCCTAGGGTTGTTATGATAATAACAACACCGACAACAAATGACAAAAACAACAAGTGGAAATATCGTTCATAATCATCAGTGTGATGACAGTCAGAGCTGCTCAATTTTACTCTGTCCTTCGGTGGTCCACATTACAGAATGTATTTTTAGCTATCAACTAGATTGCTTTGCCCCTCAGGTCGGCGACATGTTCTCAAGACATTCTAATGTCTGAAATTGTTTTGAGAAGTCCCTGGTGAAATAACATTGAGTAAACCAATTAATCCACCTGCCAGAGGTTCAAGGATTTTTCAGTCCCAATGCTCACTGCCTCTTAACGTGTTTCCCTCCTTCAGGGCCCAGAAAACCTTGGCTGGGCCTCAAGTGTGTGATGTGACGTGAGATGGAAAATGGACCATCCAGAACACATGCTACCTGTCTGATATGTGTGTGTGTGTGTGTGTGTGCAAGGGGGTGCTGTGCCACTCAGAGATGGGAGGTCATTTCCATTTGAGCTGAGGTGATTGATGAATGGACTGAACCCCACTCAGTAACAGTCACAGACAAACCTATTGACTTTCTTAAAACCCCATAAATCAACCTATAAATTAGCACACTGACTCACCATATCGTAGAGACACACACTCACACTTACCTATGTGTAATCAAAAATAGATTTTAAAATTCTAATGAATCAAACAGACACAAGTGGAAAAGGGATATACCAGTGGTTTAGTTACCTACAAATGTACTTTAAAGCTGATATAGGTAGCTTATGTAAGAATTACTTTTTGTCACATTTGCTAAAAGTGTTACTATGTCCTGACACTACTACATGTAAGAGATAATCTGTTTAAAAGAAAGAGACTCCTCTTGCTCCACCTCCTACTTCTAAGGCCATTTAACAAAAACCCACCGCGCCTGGATCAAAACAACCAATCAGAATGGAGTACCGGGGGAGCTTCAATAGCTGCTCCTGAACAGGCTCAGAAGAAGAGCAATGAAAAAAAAGTTAAAAAGGAAGAATCAGATTGAGCATTGCTGCTGAGAGGGGCTTTTGAAGCCAGCTGGTGTGCATCATAGAGAGGGGATGAGACCTGAAATTATCCAGTGAATGTAGCATGTAGCAAACTGGTTGGTTTGGACCTAATTTCATCAGGTTTTCAGGAGCATGACTCCAAATTAATGCTAATGCTGTGTGCAAATAGGCAACTGCTAAGACATTAGCCGTGTCAGTAATGTCAATAACGCTATATTGAGTCAAATGTCTGTGATGTTCTTGTGGGGTTTGGACCCCATGTGATCAATGATGCTTAAATGTATATGATTTGTTGTTAACAGGCCTAAACATGCAAAACCACCTGTTGTTGTTACTCACATACAGACAGTATTGTTAAAGAGGTGGTCTTAATCGATGAAAAGACACTGTGACCTATTATATACTGCAGTGCACTGCAATGTCAGCTCCCAAGTAAACAGGCCTGTAAATACTGTGGTAGACGCTGCTCTGAGTGCATCGAGCGAGAAAAATACCCTGACACGGCAATAGTGATTAGCTGACACAGTAGGACAATAACGGGTTAGAGGGCTGTGACCTGGTCACTGTGGCCGTGAACCCAAACTGCCTTGCTGGCGACCTTGCTTAGGAGTCCTAAAGCGTGCTGCGTCATCTCCTCTCTGATCTGCTAAAAGGAAAAGATGCAGTCCGAAGCACCTCGAACTTCATTCCCATCTTTTATTCCTATTGACCTTTCTCTACTTGTCTTTATCTCTGTCTCTCTGTCTAAATCTCTATATGCTTGCTTCTTCCCCTTTCCTCCGCTCTCCTCGAGGTCGTGATTTAAGATGCTGGCTTTGCAGGGCATTACAGACAGCCACAGTGACACCAGTGTTGGAACCAGTCCTTTGGCTAAAATCTGATCTGATGCATATAATGAAAAAGTAGATATTTAGGTAAAAAAGAACAAAAGCAGGACTATAGGCAAGAAATTACTGAATAAAAAAAACTGTGACTTTGTCCAATCAGTAGACTGTTAGTCATAGTGCAGATCACATGACACTCCTTTTTATTTGTATTTGTCTAATATTCCATCACCTTTGTTAAATAATGTATGTCAGTGTCTGTGCTAATAATCACTCTTCATAAATCTGACAGCTGCCAACCCCACACAAATCAACACTTAACAATAGCGGTGACAACACACAAAGCTCCCACTCATGCATCACACACATGCACGACCTACCTTAGTGTAAACCCCCCATGACAGTTCCGTCTCTGTCACCATGACAACAATCCCAAACATCCCGAAGATGAGTGCGTAGTCGCTGAGCCGCTTCCGCTTCTCAAACAGCGCCCTCCGGTGGCCGAGCTTGTAGCCAATGTCCCTGTTCTTCTTCTGCGGCGCCCTGCCTCCACCGCGCCCGCTGCCCTCCCTGACCAAGCTCTCGTTGGACGCCTTGCTGGGGTCTTCGCCGCCGTTGCCCTTGGACACCACCACCTCCAGGCCAGAGCTGTGCAGCGTCTGCAAGGGCTGCGTCTCCGAGTCGAGCTCCGCGAGGTTGCGGCGGGACGAGGACGCCAGGCTGCCCACTAGTGGTCTGACCACTCCGCCATTGTACTTGCAGGTGTTCATGGCTATCTGAGGGAGTCGGCTGCTGCTCTCGGAGAGGGAGGGCTTGGATCCAGCATGGCTCAGCTTCTTCTGCTCAGTAGTGGCCTGTGAACAGGAAGAAGAATGATAAATACAATACTATCACAACAAAAAGGGTATAAAATCTGAGAGTAGGTTGAAGAGACACACACAGGTTTGGACTTTAAATAGAGCATTGATGTGGGAGTTACATCTCTGTGGCTCTGGAGAGGGCAGAGAGAGGGATGGATCTTGCAAAACAATTTTGGTTATAAAAGCGGACAGATTTAGTGCTCAGCAGGACGTGTGGCCAAACATACAGTACGAACCAAAATATCAACAGTTCTTGTTTCAAAGTCCCAAATACTCAAAGTTCTTCTTGCTCAAGCAAAATGTACTGAGAGCCAGTAACAGAGACATGGCTGTTCAGTAAGAGAAGATTAAGCCTGTGTTAGGGAGTGTTGATGAAATCTCAAGTTTACAGTTAAACTACAACTATCGAGCACTCCCTTTATTTGACAGAATGTTTCATGCATAGCAGCTTTTCCTTCAACAAAATGGCATCAAAATTGAATGGCTCAAAAACAAATGAATAATGAATGGACTTTGATGTATAAATAAAACCATATAACCAATAGTGGTCCTTACAAAGTGCAGAAAATTGAATCTTTGCACTGCGCAAATTTAGATATGAATGATTGATGCTCAGCGTGACCCTGTTTCCTATCAGAGAAACACTCTTCCCTTGCAGAGATTAGAAGCAGGCTGCCCCCAAAAGAAAAAAAAAAAAACAGAGGTGAAGAAATGTAGACCTTCTCAAATCTGGCATACCACGGAGACCAAATGAGAGATTTTAAGAGCAAAACAAGGGAAACCATTTCTTTTAAAACTCAAAGGATAATGTGTACTGTACTTAGTGTCTGTGAAGGTTAAGGGCAGTTTAAGGGCAAGTTGAAAAACACGGTGCTGCATGCATTTATTCACATAAACATCACAATCAACCAAAAAGTTTATATTGTGTATATAATTTCTCATTTGAATGAGATAGGAGAAAATACATTCAACTGTTTTTTTTTTTTACTTCTTTATCACCTGCACAAAATGTTCATATTTTTCTTCTCTGACCTGCTGCCATGCAGACTCTTCTTGCATTGAGTCGTCTATCATCTCTGCTCTTCCTGGCAGATAGGACTGAGTTTCTGTCCCGGTTACGCAGACAGAAAATGTTCTATCCATGCAGAGGCTGTGGAGCAGTCACCCCAGAAGCATCTATCTGCCTGTCTATCCCCTGCCCTTCAGAGACTCGGGCAGATTATCATAATGGGTTATGAAAACTTCACATGGAACAGTGCTTTTTCCGAAACAAGTCGGGGGTGTGTGATAGCACTGCTGGCCCTTTTTATTAGCCTTGACAAAGCATGCCTAATGCCTTTAAATGTGCTGGTGGGAATAAAGACGGGCGGCCCTAATGGAAATTTACTAACTCGAGTCCTGTGATGCTATCGTCTTGCGCATATTGTGGCTCCATGAGAACAGGACTAAAGGTTAAGGATTAGTGCAGCCCATAGTGTTTCTAATCCCCTTTTCTGTATTAAATTGCTTTTTAATCTGTGCCATTAGGACCCCTCTACACTTTTGAAGACTGTGAAGTAAGTGAACTTTAGGTTTGAATGACAGGAAACACTGTAGAAATAGATACTGATATGGTAACACCGGCCGAGATGCTGCTCTTTATTTGAGGGTAAAAATAGAACAGGAAGTGCTGAATTTAGCAAATTTCATTCCAGTTCAACAAATCAAAATAACAGCAAGTTCCCTAAAATTCAGGGTGGATTAAATGTCTTGTTACTGTGTTACTATGTGTGTCTATTCTGAAAAACTATTGGTGAAAAGTGATGCAGCAACAAGGATTACTATGCATACATATTTAATTATTTTGCTCAAAATTACAAAATATTTTTTGCCTTTTGGATTTTCTCAGCTTTGTCAACTCAACCTGGAAATATTGTTGTTGGGATTGAACTCAACTGGTGGAAGCAATCATGTCATTTTTGAGGGTTACATGACTAACTTTTAGTAAATATTCTTAAAGTCATTACGAGTATATAAATAGCCCACCTTTTCCTTGCATTAAGTTCTATAGTACAGCAGCCTGACAGTCTTTTGACTGCTCTGAGCAACTACACAACATCATTATTCCTTTGGTTTTTAGTCGCAACATAATGTCATTCATTGTCAAAAGAGAATTTCCTGCCTTTGTGTAGGAAGTAAATAACTCTGAAGTTCTGCTCTGAGCTAAAAGTATTTTTAGCACCAGTCAAACTTTCAGAGCGGTTCTGAGATGCTTGATATGTAAATACAGGTCCTGGACTATAATATCTAAGAAAAAAAATCACCTACTATCTGAAACAAAGGTTGTGCATGTTCATAGAAATGTAGAAATACATGAGTGTGTTTTTACTGTTTATCTTGCTATTGCCTCACCATAGTGTTAGAGTATTAGACACTAATTTTGACTGGGGACTGTTATTATGTAACAGTAAGTTGACAGCTGATTTTGTCCAAAGTGACTCACATTGTTCCCTAACACACATACACACACATTGGGAGATGTTCATGGCTCTTGCTGAAGGAACGAACCACCAATCTTTCTTACCTACAGCCAACCTGCTGAACCAGCTAAGTTACAGCCATTAGTTGTGATTAACACTCACTACTGAGTGAAACAGACTGTATAGCTGTGTCCCAAATTAGAAACTGTTTTCTTCAAAGGCTTTAACTTCTTTCACTTTGCTCTGCTTAAAAGTAAGACAAAAAAAAATGCTGTTAGTACAGTTATGAGTGATCTCAAAATCTAAGACACTCGATAAATATAGAAGAGGAAGATCATTGAGGAAGATAACTGTGAAATTGGCATGTTGTTTTGTTTTGTGTTTTACATCTACATCTCAAAACTGACCGTGAACTACATGACAAGACCAATTAAATAGCAATTTACACAAGTTATGACAAACCAGAAACTTGTGGCAAAAATCATTGTTTGTATTGTTTCAAGGTGTGGACTGAACTCCGTGTAGGCGTGAGAGCGCGTGTGAATTTCTCTTGGAGATCAATAAAGTATCTATTCATCTATCTATCTATCTATCTATCTATCTATCTATCTATCTATCTATCTATCTATCTATCTATCTATTCATCTATCTCATCTATCTATCTATCTATCTATCTATCTATCTATCTATCTATCTATCTATCTATCTATCTATCTATATCATATCTATCTATCTATCTATCTATCTATCTATCTATCTAAATGATTAACATTTTACTCCGACTCTAGGACACGAATCCCTCCTGCTCCAGACTGGACAAACACACACTCCCTGCATGGGCAGTTATTGATTTGTGCTTTGGAATTTCAAACTAAACACACATAATAAATTCCTCCAGCCTATAAAAAGAAAAAAATATGCATCCCTCCCTTTAACAAGCCAGAGAGGAGATAGGGCAATAAGTATAATAAACGAATATAATGAAAACAATTAAACAAAACATTTCTCCATTCTATTGTGAAAAGAGACACTCCAAAGACAGAAAATCTACTCCTAATTTGGTTTCTGATGACCAATTACATGGCAATGGATCAGAGTAAAATAGCCATGTTGTGATAGTCATGGGGCCACACAAGAGCCTGAGATGTAAAAGGAGAACGTCCCAGGAAGTGTTGCTCCAATAACGTAAATGAAGAGGATTGATGATCGACACCAAGAGAGCAGGGCTGCTGTTACATCCTCAGCTTTAGTTACCTGTGCCTGGTGATCATCAGTCACTGAACCAGGTCACCACTGAGCCAAATATGGACAATCGTCCCATCAGGTGTTCTGTATTAACACTGACATTTCTGCGTTTCTGTACATCAGGGACAGATTTAGGGTAGAAGGAAAATAAGAGAGAGAATATCTGCGCAGGCATATCGAGGACGTAAGAAACAGCTCCCAAAACACAAGATGTAAGCCTGACTCTTTCCTCTGTACGGCTCTTTCACAGACTTTGCAGCGGGACTCCTCATATCACATTCCAAAACCTCAAAGCACTCAATCAATCTCGTACTCTCGCCCACTTAGCCCGCAACCCAAGCTCCGCCGCTTTTCGCATTTCCCCTGCAACCCGACTAAACAGGGTGGCTAAAGGGCACGGCGGGCCAGCATCGCCCTTGTCGTCCCCCGATGCCCCCGCCGAGGAGACGCAGGGAGGCTGCTTGTCCAGCCGACCGACGGCTCAATTTCATTCTGAATGGCACGCAGCATCCAGGCTCTATGAAATGGAGCCTCATAATCAAATTGAAAAGCCTCAGTGCAGAACAGTTTAAATGAAGGCAACTCTCTGCCTCGCTCTCCTCTCTCTTTCTCTGTCTCTCTCTCCAGTCAGCACCAATCTAATAGAAAATCCTCATTCTTTAGTGTTGTATGGGGCTACTGTGCTGCAGTGTTGAAGGCTTATAGACCCTAAAAATGGAATTGTGCATTATAAAATCAAGTGTGTGTGTTTGTGAGTGTGACCATGTGGGTGCCAGTATGTTTAATTATGTGTGTGTGTGTGTGTGTGTGTATGTGTGGGTGGGTGGGTGGATGTGTGCATATGTGCGCTAGTTGAACAAGCTGAGCCTCGGCCAGGCGCTGGATTAGGTCGGATATTGACGCAGACAGTGTGCAGCAACGAAACAGGCGCGAGGAGGAATTGTTTGAGAAAATCCACGTGTGCGTGAGTGTGTACAATCTGTGAGCGGCGGACAGACGATGACAAGGCTGACGCATAAGGAGGAACACGAAAGGAGAGGGAAGAACGGAAAAAAACAAAACAAGGGCGAGATCTGTAAATTGAGGAAACATGAAAGATAGAGAGGGTGAAAGAGAAAGAGATAAATGAAAGAGAGGAAAGACAGCTCCCTGTGGGTATCTCCGCCAGCCCCTGGAGTGATTGAGAGGTGCAGCCTACACTGTCCAGTTTGTCCCTGCACACTAGACGCTGTCACATTTCTCTGACAGGCCAGCAGGCATCAGGGCTCCTCCGTCCATCCCTGACCAGCATGTGGATCATTACTCAGTGCTGGTAAAGACAGAGGAAAACCAGAATCTAGCTACCCTGCTTCCAGAGAGGAAAACCCCCCAACACAGCTCTGCCGCAGTGAAATAAACAAAATATATTTAATGTCGTCTTGTTAGAGGATCTAACATTCATGAATGAACTGCTTAAGCGCAGATATCATATCTCGGGAAAAACACCTTAAATTAATATGTGTCATCTAAGTAGAAATTCTTTTTCCTTTGTGTAGTAGAAAAGCGAGCCTCTGTGTGCTAAGTCTTCTCACCCTATACATCATGTCCTTACATCTCTGTAGGGGTGTCTGCTGTCAAATAATGGCCGCTTCTGCTCTTGTGCGAGGTAAGTTGAAGCCGTTGTAAGTGTTTCACAAAGACAACGACAGTCCAAGAGATCGAAGAAGCATCTGATGTTCAAAGAGTCCTCTCTGAACATTCTCAAACTGACTTTGCGTGTCTGGTGAAGTGTGTGGACGCCTCGCTTGATGTGCGCCAGACTAAGCAGCTCATATGTGTGTCGGACAAGCGCATGTGTCTTGAAGCGCATGAAAATGCACGTTGCCAAGTGTGTTTTTTTCACCTCATACATTTATTCAAACATGTCCAGTCCCACGTCCACTCATGTCTGATTACATGTACATGTTTGCTGTGTGTAACATCAGTAATACTGCAACAGATCACCATCCAAATCTATAATACGGTACTGTAGACTGATTTAAAATGGACACTGTGACACCAGATTGCCTGTGATTTTGGCTGGTGATACAGTAGGGCTATAACTTTTAATATGAAATTTAGGAAATTCTAAATTACTGTTCAAAAGTTAAAAAAATGTACATTTGATTTCTAGTGAGGATCTGAATTTAAAATTCAGTGTATAAGCCAAAACAAGCTGTGCCTTGAACTTTTAGGACTATAAGGTAAGACAGCTTACTGAGTTTTTCATTCATTTAAAAACAGTACGAGTAATACACAGCCATCAAACCAAAAAAACTTTATTAGATATTTGACCCCACTTATTTCAGAGTAAGTTCTTTATATTACTACCTTTTGTCTAAATAATTATTTCCATATAAAAATAATATTGATTAAAAAATATATTGTTTTACAAAAGTGAAGATACTGTTGTATCAAACATAAATGCAGACAGTTCACTTCCTGCACAAAACCTTCGTACTCACCATATCGGCAAAACATTCACATCAGTGTATTTAATTTGTAATATCTGCTCCTGACACCTAATGAATGATTATAACATTATGTTTAGACAACTTAAACCACAATCTTTCCATTGGCTAGATTAACCTAAAAAGACACGACACCGGACACAAACCCTGATTTCAGGTGTTGAAGTCCTGTTCTTTGAAATAACTGACCTTTGACTGCTAAGGTATTGTGGGCGTAACCAAGCGTAATGCAGCCCCAACTGCCGTGACCACCACCTCGAACACTAAAGACAGCTTTAATGCTCGTCGTCATTGAGTGAGTGATTAGTTTCCGGTAGGGGTCTGCAATGTAATGTCTATCACTATCAGTGGCTTGATGGAATCCCCAGCAGGAGGACCCAGCACAGCAAGTCTGCAAGAGAATAAAAGGCAACCAAAAAATCTACACACAGTAAATTGTGATAATACTTTAAAAAAATCAAGTTCAGCACTTGAGTCGCCTGAGGGATGCTATAACCTTCAGTGAAGCAAAGAACTGGAGTTAAAATGTTGCAATAGCATTAACTCACAGCAGAAACAAGATCAGATTGTTTTACTGTTTAGTTTAGCGCTGGAATCATTCAACGATCACATTCACTCCAACTATGAATCATCTGAAACACGATGTGGCCATAATTAGTTTGGTTTTTGTTTATCTTACAATGGCTAAAATATGCAGTAATAAAAGGACACGCAAACAGAAGAGAGAACAATATTACTAAAAAACTGAGGAGGACCTTCCTCCCAAAAAGGTCCCAAAACAAGCTAACAATGCACACTAAATGCAGGGTTGTGGCTACAAGCAACAGTTACTATAAATGTGTTGTATCAATGGAAAAACTGTCAGATTTAATTCTGTTGGAGAATTACTTTCTGTAGATTTCACTGTCCACACAACCCATAGACATGATAGTAGTTGGATAACACTGACCTTTAGCAAAGCTCAGCCTCCCTTTCTCTCCCTTTCACTAACTCTTGTGCTCTCCTCTCAGAAATTCCAATAAAAAAGTATCCAAAAACAAGACAAAACCTCCATGGAGAGAAAGGACACAGGTACATGCCTGTGGGAATGTGTTTTTGTTAGGACTAATAACGCGCTGTGTTCAATGGAGACACAATGCTATTATAATTAGGACCCAACAAGGTTACTCCATGTGTACTCGTGTGAGTGTGTGCCTTATAAACTAGGTCCTGGGGAGATTGGGGTTAGAACTGAAGGGGGGTTACTAACCCTGTGGGACATCCACCGCCTCATTAGGAACAATTTCAATTTTCAGCAAATTAAAGGAGGGCATTGTTAGAAACTTGATTCATAGATCGGGGCTATAATGGAGTACACCATAAATCCACTTAGATCATATAAAAAAAGAAGCTCCTTTTAACTCCAAAACTTGCCTAAGATCAAGAATCATGTTTTCTACCGGATCAAAATATCCAGTCATGAGCTAATAGCTAGTTTGGCTGATGAAATTGTGTGCTGAGTCCATGGCAACATAATACATTGTGTTTACTACTCCCATGGAGGACAGAGGTGTTGCAGGGCACAGGTGTCTCAATTCTGTCTGAGGTGACAGACTTTGAAAACCCCTGACTTATAGTAATAAGAAAGAAGGGCTCTGAAATATGCTTGTGCTGAAATGTGCTTTCTAGTTAAGCTAAGTTGTTATCAAAATGTGGGTATTAAGTGAAGGCAACAGTGAAGGCACTCACTGTTCCAGAATATACTGGAAGCTAATAAATGTCTCTTAACCAAAGATGGTTACACAGAGTAAAAGACATATAACTTGGTCATAAAGTTGACAGCAGGGCCACTCAAAGCTCAGTAACTTTGTTTGCACTCAAAAGAGGTAAAAACCGCTCATAAATGACACAACAGTGGAAGAGGCCAAGCAGCGTGACTCAGGTGTGTGAGCGTGAGCAGAGTGTAGACACAAAGAAAAACTCAAAGTAATAAAAGGTTTAGACTACTCAATTAAAATTGATTTAAATTTCTTTTTTAATTAACCAGTTTTTCGAATAGGTGGATTCTTATTCTGAAATGGCTGCTGTTCTAATTATTACTGGTTTAATCATAAAGCATTAGCACTTTAGCACTTTTAATTTTGGTTTAGTAAAATTTTCACAACTGGGAAAACTTACTTTAAAATTCCTGAAATGTTTGCTTTATCTTTACAGTACACAGTGTAGCATATAAAGTATATAATGGATATATATAGTACGTAGTATATGTACGCTCTTTTTTTCTTCAAAAATATTAAACTTTTTTTGAATTGGAATTGAACAAAGAGCCTATTCCAGATTAGATGAGGGATTGCACAATGCAATGTCTGCTAAATATCTCACATACGACGATCTCAGTGGTCTCTGTCTTGATGGTCATGTGTGAATGCCTCCATAAAACCTGCTCCTTGAAGTTTGACATTGTACATGAAAAATGGGACTAGAGGAGCATTTCAGTGTTGCACTAATCAGCTCTCTAAAGCATCATCTTTATTTTAGCTAATCAACAGTATTGCCCCATTCGCCCCCATAGACTCCCATTAGGGTTGATTGCTTGATTGATGCCAGATTTGTGCTGATAACCCCCCCAAAGAGGCAGACCCAGTCCTTGAGATATTCCCACACAAACCGAGTCTTCTGAGAGGAGGTTTAGGCCGGAAATCCCTCTCATGCTAACACCACTGTAGTCTTCTATAAGCACTCGTTCTTTCATCTGAACCCTTCAGAGGAGGTTATGTAAGGCAAACAAACAGGCCTCAGAAGAATTATGTTCACATGCAATCATTTTGCATTTACTAAATATATTTTGGTGGAAACACATCAACATATGAGGGCTACCATTTTTTTAAGTAAATTAAGTTCAAATGGATGAAAACTAACACTTGTATCATAGTTAATTATTACTAATCAATTCATTTAAACACAACCCTCTCAGGATAACACTCAATTTAGCTCTACAATTGATGTCATTTAGTTCATTTAGTGGTTCCTCAACTGAGTGAAAAGCCACAGAAAAAAGTTTGCCTGGTTTCATTTTTAAAAGGTAACAATCAACCTTTGTTCACAATTTTTACGTCAACAGTGTCGAATCCAGAATGCAGTAAGTTTTATACAATTTTAAGTAACAAATAAAGCACTAATTGTCTAGTTTACTGATCAGGCAACAGGGTATGCATTAGTACAGAGTGACAGTGTGCTTTACAAACACACTTACACTGTGACTGTTGAATTCTGTAACATCTTAAAAATTAATATTGAATTAATATTTTATTTTTTCAATGATGAACATCTGGAGTTTGAAGAAAAATGACAGCCCAACAACATATTGATAAAAGGTAATATTTTTAGAATCAGCAAACTTTTTGTCATTCATTTTCCCTCCTGGTGCCTGAAGTACAATCAAGTTTTTTTGTTTTTTGTTTTTTGTTTGTTTGTTTTTTAAGATTGGGAAATGTCATTATGCTAAGTATAGTATGGTTTATAGTATAGTATGGTGGCAACTATGTCGAAGACTTAGGGAGTCAAGGGAGTTTGCAGACAGAACTGTCCACCACAACCTCCTCCTTATTTCAGTACAGAATAAAAATGCCACCTTTTTTCCTGCATTTGAATAAAGTGTTTCCAGAGAATGCCAGTCACATTTACAAATGAGTTACATGTGAATATAAATCAAAGTCTGTCTAAAAGTGATGATAGCATATGCACAAATGAATAGTAGAATAACAGTCCGTCGGTTAGTTCAAATCAATGTGTATCATTATAGTGTGTAGTGTGTGAAACAGAACAAAAGGTGTGTGTGTGAAAATTACAATGTATGTGAAAATGCATATAGGAGCTACTATAACTGTGGGTGAGTGTGATAACCTGTTGGAGAGGTGGTGGTGATGGTGGTATTAAAGAAACAGAGTGTAATTGTCTCTGCTTGAGGACAAAAACCTGTGACTGATGAATGCATGGAACAAACAGCAGCATGGGTGTGACTGTAGCCACCTCAGTTTACATTAATGTCATGTAGATACCCTCCATCGTCATTTACATGCAGACCAGTTATCCTCTCATAGTTGTGTTATTATGTCTAATGTGAGTATGAATTCAGATGTGTGTTAGAGGAAATAGAGTATATATACTAGTTTGTTACTGTACATGTGGGAGGGTATAGTAGTGTGAGGGAGTGTATAGTGTAAAATTATGTAACATTATGATACTTTATGCATGCAAACAAGTAGGATTTATGACCTGAATGGCCTCCCATACCAATACTTCTGCCTACTTATTAAAATCAGCTGATAATGCATGTGGTCAGGGATGGAAGACGCACACAAACACACCACAAATATAGCTTAGTCCATGTGGACCTGGAAGACTAAACCATCTTCATTAGGTGACAGTTCCCCTGGTGGCTATTTGACATCCCAACAGGACCACAGTGGCCATATATTCCTCTCAGAGATTATCACCCTTAAGTGCCCCATAACCCGCGCCACAATCCCACAATTCTTACCAACAACTGTATCAATGTATAAACGCCACCGCCTGACAACTTCTATTTTCATTGTGAGGTGATTGTAAGTCATTTGAAAACGAGCCCTCTGTAAATTCAGGCCAAGGCAGTTTCTTTCTTTCCCCGAGGCAAAAAACATCAATAGCGGAGAAAGAAGCCAGGACAACCTATAGCACAGGACAGATCGATGGCGCAACAAACTCAGTAAAGATTGACTGGAGAGTTGCCTGGAAACGTCCTGCTTGAGATTTATGACGGGAGGAGGACACGAGCCAACAGGAGATGCTAGAGGACAAGAGAGAGAGAGGGAGTGATGGGGAATCGGGGGGATTCATTTTTCAGTATTTCAGGGTCAAAATGAATCCTCACCAATGTCTACGAATATATCAATTCTAAATACCGATGAATAACATAAACATTTTTCACCACAGTTGCGTGCGATTTTTCCACAGAGAATAAACGCCAATGAAATAAAGGTTCATCCAAAATTGTGTTCATCTTAAAACCGTTCAGTTTTATTCTAGTTATCTTCCATTTTCCTTTCTAAGGTGAGACTTTCCAGTTGAGAAAACGAGGGGGAAAAAAGGACACCTACTGAAGCAGACAATGTGTGTGTTTGACATTACAATGGGAAAATTACTAAAACAGTGACAAGATGAAATGAGAAGATATCAGGTTTCATTGCTCCATCACTCAAACAGAGAGCCCTTGCCATATGTCACCCGGCTCCGGCGCGCTCTGACTGGTGCAGCGCTCTTCCACGGACTCAAGCTAATTGAATATCCTTATCTGGCTCCGAACCCCTCTTTTCTCTGGTGAAGTTAAACAAAGGCCAGTTGGAAAAGCAGCATATTTGCATTCGCCCACAGACACTTCCAGGCAAAACGCGCACATGTACCTACTGTACTACACTGCGCCGCTCGTAATCTTGTTTTCAGGTAGGTGAAGCATAACCAGACCCCACACTGTACTGTACTACACTCAAGAGTGACTGTCTTTCATGCAAGTCTATTACGTCTCACATGATAAAAAGTTCTGGGAATTGTGCTAACAGCCTCCAGCTGTGACTTTTTTTTTCTTTGGTTATGAAATTAAGTGCTGCAGTTTTCTAATGCCCCCTGGGCCCTTTAGTGTAAATTGATTCTATTTTAAAAAGCCTTTTTTTCCCCCAGTCTGACAGAGAGGAAGAGGTGGCTGGGGAGCGGAAACGAGTGATCGAAAATGGACTCTCAAAGAAAGAGAGGGGAGATTGGCTTTGTTCGTGAAAGGGTTAAAGGGAAAATGGCAGCAACGAAAAGGGGAAGTGCGCAGGCCGTGGCGGTGGCCCATTAAGGGGTTAACAGTTGGAGGAAAGCTGATAATGGAGGCTGGAGCGGCTGTAGGCTACAGTATGGGAACTACAGCAGGCAGAGAGCCACACAGCAAACACTAACATAAACCAGAGACAAACAGAGGGAGAGCGAGTGAGGGAGGAAACGAGGTGCTACATTTCTCTCATGTCAGCATTGTGTGAACACTCATAAACCAAATAAGATAAATGAAAATAGCTTTCACATATTGTTATGAAATCAATGTTTGTTGATGTTACCCCTCAGATATGGTACCTGGCACACTTACTAGTGGATTTAAAGGTGGAACTAGAAACACTGCAGTCTGTTCATTGGTCAACAGAACCGTCACTTCCTGCACAACAATGGGCTCTGTGCAGAGACCTGCTATTTTCTCAATATTCTCATATTCTTAAACATAGCTCATCTCCTTCTTCTAATACACAGACATATACTGAGAAGAAAGAGCATGAAGCATTATTATCCCACACTGCGTCCCTTTGTTTACAGTGTTAAATATGTCACGGTATTTGCATGCTTGACATAGTTATTACCATCCAATAACAACCTTGTTTACATTTAAGATTACGTGGAAATGCAAACCAGATCTAGGTTTATGATACATGTAGGTACAGGTTTGATACAGGTTTCCAGGATACTATGACAAAAGTGTTCAGGGGAAATATTGTTTTTGTGTTATTGAGGCCTGATGCCATGACTCAAACAGGGCTCTTGCAGAAGACCACAGTGCCATGGAGGATTCTTGAAGAAGGTGCAATAGAGCTAATTTGACCTTACCCATCTGAAGACAAGACTGTGTCCTCCACATGATAACGATATAGGCCTACTGAAGCCATCCTCCCACTCGTTCGCCCTCTTCACCTCGCATATGAGCGCAGGTATGGGTGAACATACGAATGTGCGGGAAAATACACTCGAGAACACACACCAGGAAAAAAAAATGTCCTGAAGGAACAGATGTCTTTCTGCGGCTCACGTCGCCTGCAGTCAACCTCGGCGGACCCTCAACAGATCACAGTGTTGCTGCATATCCAAGGTAGCTGCTTTATATTCTCCAGCTAGGTGATTTGAGGTAACGAAGCAGGAGGGTGGGGGAGCGACGCTGAAGGAGAGTGCAGCTTCATTCACACACAGAGGCCTCCTGATTAAAAGCTGGGCTAAACTCTTATTCCCACAGAAACATTGTTTGCTTGTATAAAGGTAACAAATTGTACTCCCATTTTCTATAAACAGCTGAAGGCACAGCAGATCTGACTAGATGCGGATCAGCTGAGGCTTTTTGTTCACTGAATATTTATCAGTGGCCAGAGGTGGCTCTGATTGAGTTTTACATGGGGATGGTTGTGTATCATGTGCTGTAAATTAAGTAGTAAGGCAGCTCAGGGGATCAGCATCCAAACTCTGACCGGAGGGCAGAAAGACCCGATGAGAAGGAGAGGGAAAAAAAGGAAGAAAGCCTATTCAAAGAGCATGTACACACGCTCTCTGTGTGCAATTTCACAATGGCAGGAGAGGCTCTCCAAACTCGCATCTTGGAGGGCAGGCTGCGAGCGAAAGCGTTAGTCGATTGTGTGAGCAAAGCATGATGAAATCACACATCTCTCACATCCCGTTACTGCACCCTGCACTCCCACCAAACACTGTGTTTAACAAACATTTGAAAAACAGCCAGCCGGCAATATTGAAATGACTCAACGGGCTCGCGCGTCGACAACATCGTGAGGTATGTGGAAATTACGCACGCACCTTCGCGCGCTTATAAAGCCATCACAGCGCGCACGCACCTGTCCGGCAGGTTGTAATGAATGACAAATATCTGCTTACAGCTGCATTACTCATACTCTCGTGCTCTTTTGTGTTGTGATCATGCCCTAACGCAGGAACAGCCTCAGATCAATAACCTAATTAGCCATAAAGCATATGCATCGCGGTGATACATTATATGCCTGGCATCCTTTGGCCAGCATCTCACAGGAATTACCATATAAATGAACTGCGGTCATTTATTAAGCAAAGAGCCGTGGTGGTGGTGGGGGGGACTTGGCATGCTACAGGGTAGAAAGGGGGGAAGAAACTGTAAGTTACAACACACATTAGATTAGAAAAGGGAAACATCGTGAGAGGTCGAACAGTCAACTTACTGACTGCTGGCACAACGAAAACATCTGCCACGCTGCGACTCGGCCCGCGGAGTAAAGTACAGCAGCGAGGCTCAGGAAACCCCCCCAGCATGCTTTCTTTCCACTCTTTGTATTGAACTGGACTGCAAGTAATTCAATACACCTCTCCTTGTGCAGGCTCACTCACACGAAACGCAAAGCGAATGAACTATATCAAGTGGAGCACTATTTGAACACCACTTACAGTAATATCAGTGTTTGTGTGGGCTACCCTACAGTGTGTGTGTGTGTGTGTGTGTGTGAGAGAGAGAGAGAGAGGGAGGAGGGAGACGTGCACGTGCCTGCCCACGCTGCATATGTGTGTGTGTGTGTGTGTGTTAAAGGCAAATGTCAAATGAGCCGTGAATCCAAAAGACGGGCTCGCTCCGCACATGATTCCTTGACCAAAAGAGCGACTGCCACACAACACGAGGCTGATCTCTCCATAGCAACACACATGGTAACACAAATCTATTTCAGAGCTGGAGTGCAGCGCAGCACTTAAACACAGCCGACCAACCAACCAACAACAACAAAAAAAAAAAAAAAATAGGGAAAACAGCAATCAATTATTAAAAGAGCTTCATGTTCATACTTACTGCCTGTGTGTTGCCAGCTGCAGCCGAAACTAAGAGGCTCTCCCACAGCTCTCTCTCTCTCTCTCTCTCACACACACACACACACACACACCTGCCTCTCCCCACACAATTGTGCGCTCCGCAGCGGTGCCACTCCTCCGCTGCGCACCGAGCACTCAGGATGTGAACTAGGATCTGCCCCTGCTTTGACATTTCATTTTTTTTCCAGCGGGGTGTGTTTACTTTTGAGGTGTTGGCCGTGTTGGACGCAGGAGGCGGTGGAAAAAAACATGGACGCCCTAATGAGGGTAAAAAAACCAAACAAAAAAAAAACGCCGCGATGACCGATAGAGAAAGTTTAGATCAACATAATGTTTCTCCTGGCACAAGCGCGCTAAATCATAACACAGTGCGAGCCCAGTCTGTCGACATCAATTGTTCCAGGGGCCCCGGCATCCAGCCTCACCTTGGCGTTATTACAGAGCAAACAACTGATGAGATAAACTACTTTTTTAAAGGGAGGAGGCATACCCCAATTACCTCAGCATCTTCCTTCATTTAGACAAGAGGAGAGCTTAAAAAAAAAAAACAAGGCCAGTTAGGCCTCGGTTAACATAAATGATGTTTGTTATGAGAGAGATGGGAGGAAAATGAAATACTTGACAAAGACAGTGCGGATGCATGAGAGCAACACAAGTGGAAATGTTCAGAACACTTTGCAGAAAAGGACTAAAGAGTGTTTTTTTTTTGTTTGTTTGTTGTTACAGGAAATTCTTCCACTTGTGCTGCTGTTCATGTTTCTGTGGAAGAAAAATCTGTCACTCTCTGCTTTTCAAAGCTTCACACATACACACACAACAGCCACTAAGCACGACCCCTCTAAATCCTCCAGACAGCGTCAAAGAGACATTAAGTTGGTTGGAAGTGGCACTTTGATATATACTGTGTTGACCTTTGCTAGATCATATGGGGTGATTATACGTGTGTTGGAGCTGCAGTTTGGCAGGATCTGCACAAAAGGCTTTACTGTAATAGCTTCCCTCCTCTTTCAAGCCATCCATTCTGCAGTGACACATGCAACCTTATGTTCCCCAGAAAGGTGGGCTGGTCTGCGCCTGACACACACACACACACACACACACACACACCTGCAACAGAGGCCCGGTGGACCCAGCAAACATGTGTGATGTGACAGGAAAGGAGGCAGTCACATTTGCATTTCACGATGACTAGTCAGTAGTGAAGATGCGGCAGATTTGCTGTGATCTAAATCATGATACAATGATTAAAATAATGTTAATGGACAACTATTTTGATAATGGATTATTTTAAGTCACATTTCAAGCTGCAACATAAAACAGTCTCCTGTTCACAGTTGTCATGATTTGTTGTTTTTACTGTCATATGTGAAAGCCAAGTAGTTGATTAATCAATTAGTTGATTGGCATCATATGATTCACACAATTCAGGTAATCAATTAATCATTTGAGGCATTTATCAAAGAAAATGCCAGACATTTTTTTGTTGCACTACTAAAATTAAATACTCTGGGAATTCAGATAGCTGCTTTTACAAAATAAACATGCTGGAGATGTCACCTTGGGCTCTGGATATGGCAGTTATTGATTATAACTGATAAAATATTACTAAATAATGAACTGAACTGAATAGTTGCAGTAGGGCTGGATAGCTCAACTAGATGAGCGCACACCTATGGATGTAGAGACGAACCCCCATGCAGCGGGTTCGATCCCAACCCAGGGCTCCTTGCTGCATATCATTCCCTCATCTAGTTGAGCTATCCTGTGACCCACCCTTTGCCCAATGACACCTGTGAGACAGGATAAGTGGTACAGACAATGGATGCATGGAATAGTTGGACATTTCAATCTTCTGCTTGTCAAGAAATCTGATGTATTTCCCAAAATGTTTAACTATTCCTCTATATGTACAAATAAACAACAGACTAATTGATAATGAAGAGTTGCTAGCTGCTGTGTTGGAAATATTGGTTCATTTTGTCTCGGAGCCTTCCCAAAAATCACCCACACTGTCTCAGCAAGGCACAGAAGTCACATTAATATCATAGAAAATATGAACAGGCGCAAAAAAAAGAGAGTGCACTTCTTCTGTTTGTGGGTTTCTTGCCTTCTTAGTTTGAACTTTGCAGCCATTTCATTCATTTTCAGAGTTCAGAAAAAACCCTGTTAACTCTCGTCGGTGGACGGCATCAAAATCTGACAAACTCTACGGTGATTAATCGCAGGTTTCTGCTTCACACGACGCCTGCGTGTCCTTGTCTTGTTAAAGGAGAGCGAATCCACCAGTGTTTATGTAGCACACTGTCCCTGCAGGACATATCACCATAGCAGTAAGTGGCAGGCATTAGAGTACTTACACAGCCTATCACAATGGAAGCAGCAATGCATCTTTCAAAGCACAATGTTATTGAGGCAGGACACAATATCGGACTACCTGCCATCAGTTCAGTGGGCTAGCTATCAAGTTTCAGGGTGTGCTGTGGGATACTGTAATCGTATACACTTTATCGGGCTTGTTCTGTCACAAGTGTTTTGTTTAAGGGATTTCAAACGGGAGCGGAGGTAGGGCCCGTCTCATTGAGGGCGAGTCAATAAGATGTAACCGCGATCCCACAAATATCCGTGAATAGATAAGCATGTCTAGCCGTATCAAAATACTTGGCGCGGTCGGATCAGAGCGAGTGGAAAAGGTTTGATACTTGGGCAGAGTTTGTCATGGCAGCGCTTCTAAGATTTTTTTGTTTTCTGATTTCCAGTTTTGTGTTGTGTAATAGTTGTGTAATAAATAAATATACTCTTTACAGTACAAAAAAAGGGAGAGAATTGCAAATCATATCGCCATATGGTTATTTTTACATGCAAAAAGTTGCATTGGAGCTCTCCATTGTGAATGATTTCTTCACATTGCTACCAGATACTTCTGGATACATCTTGCTACAGTATCCATGAATATCATGGTCATGACTGGTCTAAAATGCATGTTAAAAAAAAAAAAAGGCTAGTATCACAATCACAATGGATTTAAAAGATGTAACAGTCCTACGGCTTGTTAAAATCCCAGCTGCTTTAAACAGTAATGAGTATTCACTTGGACTACTCTTAGACTTACTAAAGAGTCTTTGTGATGACGTTTTACACTATAATTAGTACAAAATGGGCTTTCACTCTCTAGTATACAGTAATTATGGTGTCACAACATCCTTATATTCTTAACAGATAACATTTGTAGTGGTGAATGGTTGGATATCATTTATATTTGTCCTTCTTGGTCACTTTATTGGTTTTTAAGTCGATGACTGGTGCACAATATCTGACACCATTAACTCGATGCCTCTATGACGTGCAAGCGGCAGATTAGAAGGAAATGAAGCCCTGTAATGAATTGGTGAACTTCTCATATTAAGTTATAACATTACCTTTGGGTATCTGGAAATATAAGTCTGAAGTTCCACCGTTCATAGTCTCCCTCGTGTCTTGACTTTCCCTGTCAGCAAAACAGCCTGTGACTTTAACTTGAAACGGGGTGGAGGCAACTTGAAGGGAAGAAAAAAAAGTTAACTTTCCCTTCAGTCCTTTGGTCATTTGGGTGTTTTGCTGATGCTCCAAAATTGAGCCAAGTTCAGGACAGTCATGTCAAGGTGGTTCGATGTACCACCTTTTGCGACTGGTGCCAGCTCTGCCCCTGAAAGACAGCTGCAGCATTTTAAAAGGGAGTCCGGCACTCTTATTTAGATGCTGCACCCTCATCAGTGCCTCCTTTTCTGTTCTCGCTCTTGTGATGTGAAAACTTCACATCGACCGCACCGGGAGTCGATGCTGGTAGGAGGAAAAACGGAAACAATAGCGGGGACCAAACTGGTGCTCATTTTAAGAAAGATATTAACTTTCACATGCAAACATCTCCGAAAATGTTCATACATCCAATAAATAGTTTCCTCAGCCTGATTCTTGAGGGGTGATGGCCGCTGGTAAAACAGAGAAGTTATTTTCCTCCAGTGAGGTGCAAGCATCTAGGTTCAACAACAACAATGCACTTTAACATCTTGCACTTTGATTTCACTCTTTCGGTTTGCCTTTCTCTGCAAGATCCACACTGTACTAAAGCAATTTGTTCTTCAGCTCAGAACAGCTGGAAGGAACTTGTTCAACAAATGTACATCTTTCGTGCCCAGCAACCACTTTCCCACATCACTTATTGTGAGTTACAGTAAGGATGAGTAGTTAGCAACATTTATACTCATAATAATTAGAAATAGACTTTTATATCATTTGAATCAAACTGCTTAAAAATGTTCTTCTTCGTCCCTTCTTTCTTTGTTTTCTCTGACACACACACACACACACCACCATGTTTTAACTTAGTTTGCCTGACATCATCTCTTACCCTCAACATGTTTTCATCCATGTCACCCTGAATCTTTTACCCAGTCCTCATGCTGGTCCTCTTCATTTTCTCATTTGTTTGTCTGGATGAAATAAGTCATATGAGGTTGATCTCTTATGTTTATTATACATATTATATACAGTAGCTATTCTATGCCCCACATATTACAGTGTGAAATGACATACTGCCGCACTGTCAGCCCCCTGAGCAGACCATGCTGCACACACTGCTGTAGAAAGTGAGTTTGGAAGTATGTTGGGCAGACAGCCTGGAGCCGCTTACAGCAGCGGGTACAGGCCTGATGATACAGAGCTAACCACTGTGTCACATCGCTGTCGGCGAGCCAAAATATGAAAATTCCCCCGCTCAGATGCCCCTCTGTTCTGTGGAGACAACAACCGCTTTGTTTCTCATTCAGCAGCCGCGGAGCGTCATTTGAATATTTTCACCGGGTTACCCAAAACAACACCGCAACATGGAACAGGTGTGTGTGCGCGCGCCTGCGTGTGTGTGTGTGTGTTCGCGATCGCGTTTGTGCGCGTGCCTGTGTGGCCAAATGAAACAAATGCCTTAATATTAGATGAGAAATCCCACGAGCTGGGTTACATTGTACGGCAACGTCGGTGCTTTTGGAGAAGCTGCCCAACGGTGAATGACGATCAGACCCCCTTTTTACATACAAACACACACACACACACACACACAGCACGCGCGTGCACACCGTACAGACAGGCGAATGTGCTCTATCAAAATCATATGACAGGCGTGGTCATTGAGTAAAAAACGTTAAGGCCAGTTTGTTTTTGTCATTTGAGGCTCAGCAGATCCGATATCGTAGGAGAAAATGTGAAAAAATTCTACCTTATGGAGGTCGATGCGTATCCTCTCCTCTCCTTTATGCGGGCTCTCTGGCCACAGGTGATAGCTCGAGCCGTAGTTGGGGCTGTCTTTGCTGCTGTTGCTGACAGTCGCAGACGAGTTCCCCGTGTATGCCTGCTGTGTTACCGGGGGGGTGACGCGGGAGTCGCGGCTGTGTGGCTGCGCCTGGTCGCCCTGCGCGGAGATCCTCCCAGACTTATTGCGGTCTTGTTCACAGTGCTGCGGACGCTGGGGACAGAGCCCCAGTGCGCCTTGCTGCTGCTGCCGCTGTTGCTGCTGCTCTTGCTGTTGCAGCAGTGGAGCCTGGTGAGTCCTACATAGCTCTCCTGAGCCGCTGGCGCAGTAGTTGATAGGCAAGCTGCTCCCCACCAGGAGCTGTTGCTGCGCTCGTAATTGTGGGATCTGTTGCTGCTGCTGCTGCTGTAGGTCCGGAGTCTGAGACTCGAATGCTCTCCTGTTAGCCTCGGTTGACTCACATACATTTAAAGAGCGTCCTTTCTGTGAGTTTGCACGGATTCCTTCAGGGGAGGGGTCCCTCTGTTGGAGTCTTAAATGACTGTGCTGTTGATGCTGTTGCTGCTGCTGCTGCAACAACTGCCTGTGGTCTCGGTGCCCTCCTGCTCCTCCTCCTCCCCTGCAGCGTTCCACGATGCTTGCCTGTTGGTAATTATTGGCACTCCTTCGGAGACGATCCCCCCTTTTAGATTCCCGGGAAAACAGCAGAGAGGAGGAGGACGACGTTGGTGGCGGCGGTATAGGCGGCGGAAAAGGTGGGGAGGGCTGCGGTGGGAGAGGATCGACAGGATGGTACTGATTTTGAGTAAAGCTCGCCTCCTGCTCGGAAAAACTGCAGTGGCAGCTCGGAAAAACGGGCTGCTTCTCCGACTGCGGCGGCGGCGGCTGCTGAGAGCCGGCCGGGGCCCAGGGATCCTGCTGCAGGTGCGCCGGCTGCCCGGTGCTGGGTTCACCGGCTCGGTGTGAAGGTCGCTGGGCGGTGTCGTAGCTCGCCAGAGGTAGAGGGTCGCCGCTGTGAACAGGTCTCCGAGAGGGCTGGCTCAGACAGGGGAGCTCCTGGAGGCTCTGGCGGTGAGCGGCGGTGGTCGAAGTGCGGTCTCGGTGGTGAGAAGAGGGCGGGGGCGGCAGGCTGAAAACAGGAGCGACTGGGTCTCGGCTCTGTTTGCTGCTTGCTTGCTTTTCGTCGGGGATGTGGTGCTGATGGACAGCTCCCGCGTACCGATGCCGCATCCCCTTGATCGCCTCGTCTCGCTGTGGTTGCTCCTTTGCCGTGCAGAGCTCCGACACCCGTTCATTGCGATCAGTCCCAGCAGAATAGGACCGACTTGTATCATTGGTAGGTTTGACCAGGACCTGCCTTAAAACGTCACCGTACAGCCAAAACGCCGCCTTCGACTGAATATCGGTCTGCTATGCGCACAGGTTGCAGCGGATCGATCACTCCTTAAGGCTGTTAGGATATTACAAATCGGGATTATCGAGACGTAGAAAGGTGTTTAAATCTAGCTCACATGGTCGATCATCTTAATCCACTGTGGACCCAACACATCCACTTTGTCAATGTTGCCATAACCACCGTGCATAATCAGAAATCACTTTTACTGCTACGTCACCCAAACTGATCCATAGGCCTGTCAAACATGATGCTTCGCCCAGATACATCCCGATCGTCACTCTAGTTCATGATCAACTCTGAATGATATCCTTCCCTCCCAGTTTCATGTCCATAAAGTCGACTCGTGATTTAAGAATTAGGAGAGGAACAATAAAAACACTCTTTATATCTTTCCCAAAACACATTTCCACTTGTTGGCTCACAGAAACGCATGCAACAAACCGGGCTGCAAGGACTGCCTCATGCCATGCAGCCGAGCCTTTGCAGTCTGGTATTTAATAATTTAGCAGAATATGCCTGGTTTTGTATTACCAGGCAGAAATATTTAGAATGGGAGCTGAATGCAGAGCCTGCAGTCGGCTCGCAGCCTGCTGTGTGTGTGTGAGAGAGAGAGAGAGAGAGCCAGCCGCTGCTCGCTGCTGTTGCATGCTCTCGCTCTAACATGGTAAAGACTTCACTGTCACAGCAGTCAGGTGGCAGAGGGAGGCTGGGCGCAGACGGCGCTGTCCGCGGTGCTGAAGGAGTTTGGATCACTAAAATAGCCTCTGCTGTGGTGTCAAGTAGCCAGAGGATGGACAACTGTCCATCACATGTCCGTCACAAATGTGTTGCAGCTGTGAGGAATATTCATTTTGGTAACGCAGAAGTTGGATTAAAGGATGAATTCAGAATTTTTTGTAAAATTTGTAAAACAATAGTCTCATCCCCATAAAGTTTGTGATAATCATTTTTACTGTCTACACTGGCCATGTAGTCATTCAAACTTAGCACGATTTCAGTGTAACAGATGGGGAACTAAATCTGCTCCACAGTCCTCCCTCTGTGTTTCACCGGACAGTTTCCCTGCTGAGCCATATTGGAGGGATAGTTACATACAGAGGGAATTTTGTACTAAAGAGACTTATTTAAAAAAATGCCCCCTTGATTCAGTAAAGTCAGATGGCTGAAGCTTTAAATTTTGCTTCAATCGTTAAATCAGACCTCACAAATCATCATGTGGTGCTTTTTTAAGTAAGTGAACTTTGTGTCTGCAGCTGCTTTAAAACCAGACGTTCAAGGTTCTTCACAGGGACACATAAAATGCCCCTGTAAAGGGAAACAGTCATATCAGAGAATGGTCATACATAAATAACTAAAACAAAGGTACTAAAAAAGATCAATAATGTTAATATAGGTATAAATGATAAAAGTTAAAGTTATAAAGATACCAGCTTTTTCAAACATGGAGCAGACTAAGATGATCATTCCATTGTGTTGAGCTCGAACCATGCAGCCTCTAACAACATGTGACTGCCTTTAAGCTCTGGATGCAGAATAAGGAGTTAAAAAATTAGAAATATATAACAACATAATGATCATTGTGTAATTCTATCTACAGTTGCTGAGGCGCTTTCAGATACTTTGGTTGTATTTTGTGGAACAATGATCTGCGAGATGTTCAAAAGCTCATTTTTGTCAAGTTTATGATTGGTTGCTGTGTGTTGCTGTATGCATTTTAATATACAACACATGCCTTTTGAAGAGGGACTGTGGATTTTGCCTGAGTAAGAGGTTACTTCACAGCCAATATGGAGACGAGGAACAGCTACACCTAATAACCCTCATAATGTACGCAAAGGTATGTAAGTATTGTATTAAGCTAGACTTTAAAAAATTCAGAGCCTTTTACATCTGTGCACGTTCTATAAGAGTGGGTTAGTTTTTGAAAAATGTAAGGATACACAACACAAACACACCATTTCAGTGCGGGAGTGAAAAGTTGAGACTGAGCCAAAGAGACAGGAGGGCACGGAGTTGGAGATGCAGCCAACTTTTACATCATACATTAGCCATTCTTAATAAGTAATAATCCTTTCCTTAAAGCTGCTTCAGCCATTTGGAGTTTTGATGGGTCTAAAGACTGCAGCGGTGGCGCACTTTGCTTAACCACTGGAAGAAAGCTGAGGTACGCTCTGTTTTATAGCTACGTGAAGTACTGCAGGAATTTGGAGAGGAGCTCCGGCCAGGGCTGCATTAGAAACCTGATCATTTTCATTAAGTAATTGGTCGCTGTGACCTGTGTGGGTTCCTTGGCAAGATGGAGTTTCATTTGCTAGTTTGGGAAGCAATGTTACTGCTTCCACATGAATAATTAAATCAAACTTTACAACTCCTGGACACACACAAACACTCATTCACCAACCAGCTTTCAACGCCAAAGCCCACATTTCCTCCCTGTCTTGTTTTCCCCCCCCCCATCTCCTCCTCCCTCTCTCTCTCTCTCCACTTACACACACCCACAACCATAACAATGCTACAATATTTCACTCCAATAGCCTCTTTCTAGCAAAAGCTGCCACCAGAATTTAGTGCCTCTTGGATTTGTACCATGCAGCCGTCAAACTTGGCCTCTCCAGCCATGTTAAAGCATATTGTGTGTCTCTGCCTTGTTGGCTATTGGAGGGAGAAGCAGCGGAAGATCTGTGACACTAAAATGGTAGAGGAGGAAACATGGAGGAGGCCAATGGCTGCGGCACGTAACATAGGAAGTAGATAAGAAGCCTGTAATTACAGAGAAAGAGAAATCCAACCAGGGCGAAGCAGAGAGATGTGTAAGTATTCGCATGTGCGTGAGAGCGAGGGAGAGGGAGATAGAAACTGTTGTGTAGTGTGCACTGTGTGTGTGTGTGTGTGAGTGAAAGAAACCGGACCGAGAGGGAGAGATATCTAAAAAGAGCAGGTGCGCCAACACAGAATAGATCAAAAGAGTTCAATTGAAAAGAAGAGGAAGACAGAAAATGTGTTGTACTGTGAAGTGAACCAAAAAAATTACACACAGGTACAGAGATTAGCCTATTATCTTAACACAGAATCATCTTCGCAGAAAGATAAGTCATATGTGTTTTTATAATCGCAATTCTTCTGGATATCTGTGCGCCTCTGTGTGGAATCTTACTGTTTAGTATATAATGTGTCCACCAAGTTTTAATGAATATTTAACTGAGCGGTTTTACCTTTACTTTGACAGAACATGTGACTTCTTTTTGGGGACCAAACTGGAGTCCATCAGCTCATTAGACATATTAGTGTCTCAAACCAGCACACTGTCATATCATTAGGACAGAGGTTTGCACTCTTCTAATAGTGAACTGCAGTCCATGTTTGTTTGCTTGAGCAGAGCTTTATCTCATTACACTGCACACGGTGATGTGAGTAAGCATGGTGACTGTCCAGTAAGATAGACTCACATTTACCTTGAGATGTACATTAAATAAAATTGAAATTGAGAATGAGTGGATAAAGGGTGTCATGTGTTGTACAGATTTTAAAGTCCTTTGTGATGAATCTGTGATTAGGTATTGTTATTGTTCTTTTAAAATCCAGCACTCCAAAACATCAACATCACCTGTTCTCAGCCTTATGACAATAATTTGTTCAGATAATCTGTTTTGAAATGGTTTATTTTGCTTAAAAAGTAGGAGAACTCTCGCAGCCCATAAAAGAACTACCTGCTTTTCACAGAACAGTAACAGCAGGTCAATTGCCTACTTAGAATCTCCATGTCTGAAATAAAAAGCTGCAAAAGTCCCGTCCCCTGTGGTAGATAAAACATGATAAAATGCTCTTTATGATTGCCCAGATGAGCAAGAGAATGTGATGCAGGTGCCCCGTCACATGAAACTGGTGCCCCTTTTAATTTTCACCCCTGTCCCCCACCACCGGTTATGATACCGTACTTTTGCTTATACATCTTAAAATGGTGTTATACTGTAATGTCATGTCGTTGAGAGTTAGATCTCTGCAGTTGTGCAATAGATGTTCTGAAGACAGAAACATATAATAGAAAAACATAAAAGAAAGATATATTCTTAAGTGTGGAGAAGAGCTTACCAGAAGTAGACACAACATATGTTTCCAAAAACACTTCCTCCTCTGCCCTGAGTGCACCATGTGTGATGCGTGTTAGGCAGCCATTTTGAATTAGTCTGTCAAGTCACTGCATGTCATTGCCATGACTGTCATCTCACTCAGCTATGACTAACTGGAGTGATGCCTCAAGGATAGAGAGTTTGATGCTGCTGGACCGACAGAGGGCCTTGATACAGTGTTATGACCGGTGAATAATGTGACACATATTCTGCTGGACTGATGCGTCTGGCTGAAGCAACCGTTTATATGCCCCACGCATGATATACAACCCGCAATCCTTGAGATACGAGACGCCTCATGACTCAACCCTGCGGCTGCGGCATCATCGAACACTCGCTGCAGCCGGTGGGAGATGATACGGGTGGCATGCTCGAGACAGCACGCCTGGAAGATGCAGGGTGCCAGCCACAGCAGCGGCACCGCACCCAATGGTGGAATTTATCTCTGACAGCTAACATCATTAGTTAGATCTGCTCCGGCTACTCAGATGACTAAGCAGCTTTGCCATCATTCATGAGGAGGCAGGTACAGGGAGAGTCATTGTTAAATATCAGCTGACATGTTAGCATCCCAAAGTCCCATAAATGAGTGGAAAAGCCGGCGCGAGGCGGACAACTGTGATGAAGTGTTTTCTATTACCGCCACAAGCAAAGCCAAGGTGCAGGGGATGATAAAGTGGCCCGTGCAGGCACCAGCTGTAATGTTCGGGCATGCCAGGTAACATCCGAGATGAGATGAGATGAGATCCCATTGAAGGAATAAGGGGATACTCAAGAAGCATCCTGGGTAATCCTGACACACAGCCATAAGCTTAGAGGAGCAGAAGGGTGAGTGTTCTCAACCATCGCAGAGGATGAACAAGAGGGCAATTAGTCACCTTATAGGTCACACAAAACACCCCCCTACCCACCCCAGCTACCACACACACACACACACACACACACACCACTTTGGTATGGTTGTTTCCTCTTCAGCATGCAGAGGAAAAGGCTACCACAGGACAGCTCTATTAATTTACTGTAATATTAGATTTGCTGTGGTTTTTAATTATGAGATTATGAATAACAATACCAAGAAAATCTTATTGTCGGGGGCAATTATTTCCACAAGAATGACAAAAATATTTTGCAAGAAAGAAAAACTATAGTATAAGAGAAAAAAAAATATTCTAAAATCTGCATGTAAAGACTGAAAAAGACGAATGGATTTAAAGCTTCTGCAAAGATTAGTTTTTCATTTGATAGCTCCCACCTTCATTCAACTCGTTTATCTCTATCTGAGACGTTATCTCAGTTGCTTTAAAACCTTATACGTCACACTCTGTCCTACCTCTAATCAAGTTGTGGCAGTGTTAATGCAGCACTGACAGGCGTGTTGTCTGGGTTTTGTCTGCCACTGCTGCTACATGATGTCTCCCCACCGCACAACAACAAACACCTGCCTTGTTTTCCCCGCCGCAGCCTCGGCACAGGCATTGGACCATCAACCCCTGTTCACGGAGCACAATGATGTCACTGCATTAAATGGAGCTGCTGATGATGAGGGGAAGTGAAGAGGACAAAGAGAAAGAGGGGAGAAAAACAAGGCAGGGGCCATTTATGATGCAGTCTGATGTGTTTTTTAGGTGTGTGTGCCCCTGCATGTATAGGTGTGAGGATGGCTCTGACATTGTGTGTGTGTGTGTGTGTGTGTGTGTGTGTGTGTGTGTGTGTGTGCATCACGGTGCACATGTGAACACATGTGCATACCTGTGTGGGCGGATGGGACAGGCGTTTGACAAGAGAGGCTCAGTTTGCCCAGTTGTAAAATATGGTGATGAGAGATAAAGAGAGGAGAAGGCTCATCACTAATGCAAAGGTTCAAAGACTCGGCCCCCGTCTCATCATCAGAGCCACAACAAACACAAAGGAGATGACCAACTGACCCCCCGTATTCACCACCAGCAGGCAGAGATGGACTGTACACTCTTACACACTATAAAAAGCCCCTCTTATAAGAAACAACCGCTTCGAGGAGAGCACACACTTCTTCGCTACTTATATTGATCAGTTCACACCCTCTGCACAAGGACAGAACATGTTCAACACATAATAAATAAATCAGACTAATCTAACTCATGGTGTATCCCTTTTAACTGCACGCTTCACACCACTAAACGGACCATTTGTGCTTCCTCAAGGTGCAGCTATGTCAGATAAGAAAATTCATTCCTGCCAAAAAAAAAAAAAGAAAAAAGAAAGAAAGAAAACCTTATGCACTGGTGCTGTTGGGTGTGAAAATGCAAATGAAGTGGGGCTATAAAGATTATTAGCTACAGATATTAAACCCTGCAATTGCAATTTCATTATGCAGCCTTTTCACACTCGTCTTTTTTAACTAATACTGATGAGAAAGAGAATGAGCTGCAAGGGAAGGAGATAAGGAAAGGAAAGGAAAGAAAAGGAAAGGGAAAGTGAAAGGACGCACCTTTTTATCTGATGGAGGTTGCACAGGCTCTCTCCTTGCAGAAGACACATCAACGATGATTATAAATGACAGCAGGAAAATCAATAGACTCCTACTGAGAACAGGGGGCTCTCCCAGTCTTTGCAGTGTGCAGTCTGTAGCATGGAATAACGGGGAATACACGCTCTCAATTTTTCTTTTTTTTTTTTTGCAAGCACATGCTCAGCTTATTGTTACAGCTACTGGCTGCTGCCTCTTCCTTCCTCGTGTATTTTTACCCTCTCCTCCACCTGTTTGTGCTCTGATAATAATAAAGGGGGAAAAAACTGTGTTTCAGCTACGTTAAGTCCCTTTTTTTATATTTATTTTTTTGGTTTATTTCATTCTTTGCCTCGAGTCCGCAGTGAAATCTCATTCCCACCAATGTGTCATGGAATAAATTACAGGAGGGGCGTTTAATATGATTTACAGGGGATCGATACGATTTGGACTTTTATCAATTCAGGACGATAAAATAAAATCTGTCACGGTGTGGGTCTCCCGGTTAAAAAAAAAAAAAAACGTTGATGGGAGCTGTGACAAATCAAGAAAAGCACTGGAGGGGGGTTTTATGACCTTGTGTGCGCTGACGCCCCCCCCCCTCCTCCTCCCTCTGAATTGATGCGGGGATTCCTGGTGCTATTTTTAGCCTCTCGGTCGTGGAGAGCCGTGCGTGGGCGGAGGAGAGAAAGAGGAGAGAGGCAGGAGGAGGAGGAGGAGCAGCGGGGGGATGGAGAGGAAGGAAGAGAGATGGAGGAGGAGAGGAGAAAGAGGAGAAAGAGGAAGAAAAGAGGAGGGAGGGTGGTGGTGGAGGGGATGATGATGGGGGGAGGTGGGGGGGTTCCCATGCGGACTTCAACTGCAGCAGCGTCAACACAAAGCTCCCCGCTGCGAGGGCTTTGAATCGTGACCAGACAGCCAGGAAAAACAGAAAAAGGGGAGCGCCGTGTCATCCTCTGCACACAGGACGGTACTGCTTTCTTTGATTTAGCAGCAATGTCTTGTTATTGTTGTTGTTGCCTTTTTTTATTTAAACCCCTGTCTTAAATCACACAGCTCTTTATATAGATAGATAGATAGATAGATAGATAGATAGATAGATAGATAGATAGATGGTGGAGGGAAGGGATAAAAAAAAATCACGCAGAATTATGGAGTGTATAATTATATTGTGGGAAATGAGAGAGGGGTGTGAGGACGCTGGTCGGGGAGAGTGTTCAGTAATAAACCCACAGTAATAAACCCGTAATGGCATTTGGTTTTATGATATTTTCACAGCTATTAATACTAATGCAGGCCCGTATGTCATACTGTTATTTGGATGTCTGATTTTTCTCAGACCTGTTACGTCTGAAGCCACTTAACGAGGGAGCTCCTTTAGGCTGCATTAACATTTATTTATTAGAGGTGTGTGCTCCTTAAAACTGGGTGGCTGTAAGCAAGCACACCTGGTGGTGGTGTACACACACACACACACACACACATATATATATATATATATATATATATATATATACACACACACACACTCACCATTTTAGGTCTATTTAGGTCTATTTTTTTCTCCCCTGTAGTAGCTGAACAGTCTCCTCTTGTTTTTTTTGGTTTTTTTTTTGAGAATTTGTGTGGTTTTTTCCCTTCACAAAGACCAACCATTAACCTTCAGCCTTACATCTCTTCACAACATCTCACCCCATTCAGATGAAGTCACACGGGCTTGAAATGGGAAAAGGAAAGCGGAGGGACGCTTGGCATATGGGGACAGCTTTTAATATTTATCACGGGCGGACTATTTTTAGCTCTCGCTGCCGTGTTGGCGTCGAGGCTTTCCGGGCACACGGATGGCAGGTTTCCCCGTCACCCGCAGGTCACACGGCGGGGGGAGACCCAGGCATGTCATACCGCGGGAGAAAAGAGAACAGGGAAGAGAGAGAGAGAGAGAAAAGGAAGAGGATTAAAAAACGCAGGCATGTGAGAGGACTCCTCCAGCTGGTTGCATTATTCACTCACGCACTTACTCTGAGGAGGGTAATTACTGAGAGAAGCACGAGCAGCCAAAGTGCCGCAGAGGGGGCGTACATGTACAGTACAGAGGCCCGAGTGATGGAGACCACTCAGTGATGGAGCTGAGACCTGCTTCACAGACACACCTGTGACCAGCAGGACAGCTCATTCATGAGGGCAGGATGTTACTGAGCCCAACAAAAATGCATAGATATTTTAACAACACTCAGCAATAATGTTCACTAAGCAGTCAATAATAAGGCAGAAGATGTAATGATCACTCATAGAAAGTCTTGAACATCTGCATGAAGTTGTTTCTTGTCTTTTCTTGTTGGGGCGTTAGGTCGCAATGAATTTCTTTGCTCACTTATAATACAATAAACAGGCCCATGCAATGTAATTCACACTCGTGCATAAACCTCAAGTGTAATGTTTCTTTGACTTTTAAAGGATTGAGGTATTAGGGGGTGATAGATCTGCTCGAGTTGTTTGATATATAGCACAGTGAAGTGGCAAGCTTTCCCTGATATAAACCTCGCCCACTTTGCTGTATTGCTGTACAATAATTAGGCCTAACCTCGGGGAATGAGCAACATCGTGTCCATCATGACGTCGCCGCAGTGAATTCAGGCCAACGCTGGTGTCGGGAACATAGCTGAGAGGGTCGTGAAAAATACACTCTGTGCTGCTGTTTCCCCTCCCAAACATGGACGTAATGAGAAGGAGCAAGAGCAGCACAAAGCACAATGCGTAAAAGTGAAAAGACTGAGAACAATGGAGGAGACTGAGGTAGTGAGGGATATGAAAAAATAAAAAACAGGGTTGTCTGATTGAGTGGGAGACGTGGGAGGGGAGATGGGGAGGAGGGAGACAGAGTGCATTAGAAATGATTGGAGGGGAGCGATAGAAGGAGCCTATACTCGATGGGGGTACATTCAGATGTTCCGGATGATAATGCTGCCTTGTGTCCTAATGAAAAAAACCCAGATGCTATCTGGCTTCTGGAAAATGCTGGACCTCTTCCCTCCCTCCCTCCCCCTCCTTAGTGGGGAGTAAAGCCACTTTCTCCGCTCTTGGAGGGCCCTAACTGGCTAAACACAGTGGGGGATTAGCTTTAGCTTCCTCTGCTGCCAAAGTGTCCTCGAGGTGCAGAGAGGCAGCAGGTCTGTCCCCACTGCCTGTTGGTCTGTCTGCCCTCCATCTACTCTGCATGGACGTCCGGATTTTCCTCCACCCAGCCGTCCGTCTCCGCGAGCGTGTCAACTCGCCTGTCTGTCTTTGTCTGGCCAGCTGTTTGTCCAGTCTGTGTATTATTTGTATTCGATGTGTATCTTTGTGTCAGCCCCGCTTCTCTCTGTCCTCCTCCCTGACAGCCTCCCTATCTTTCCCTCTCTCTCTCTCTGTCTGCATGTTGACGCTGGGTGCCTCTCTCTGTTTGACTACCTCCATTTTGCTGGACGTCTCCGCTGCTCGCTGCCTGCTGCACACCGGGCCGCCTGTCTGCTTCACTGCCTCTTTGCCTCTGTTCTGGCCCAGAAAAAAATAAAGTGTAGAGAAAGAAGAGTCAGCCCCACCCAAAAAGCAACTTTGTTATTCACAATGCAACCTTTGTGCCACAAGTTTACAGCTCTGACTGCTCTGCATGTGTACATTTTGGTAACCGTGGCTAATTTAAAATGGAGCCGAGGGAAACGTGGAACAATGACACAGACACAGTTCTAATTAAGGAATTAAAGGAGCTTAGGTTTAATTTGTAACAAGGTCCATTCATCAGAGAATTCAGCTCCTTACCTTGAATTGGCTGTTGCAGGATGCAGCTCTAATTCGTAGCTGACGTCATCTTCATAATCTTTAAGTACGGTGGAACAACTATCAGCTTTTAGCAGCATTGTTTTAACCTTCGAGGGACACTGTGACATTTTAAATTTTACTCAGTTGTATTTTTTTTTTTCACCAAGCCCTAAAGGCTACAGAGTATTTTTAGCTGACAACCGCCCTGGAGATTCACTGTCACTACGAGGGTTTTGTCTTTTTTCCACTTCTCAGTATGAAAATATGCAGAGTACAGCAACATTAAAGAAGGGTTTTGAACATAATGAAATTACTTTAGACCTGAACATTCATAAATGTTCAACATAAATGTTTTTCTTCAGGTGGTTGATTTCTGGACATTAGAGGCTAAACTGCCAACACACACAAAACACAGTGACTACATTTTTGGTCAAAGTCAAGTGAAGACCCAAATCTGTATATAATTTGTAAAAAAGTAAAAACTGAGCTAAAACCCAAACCTCATTAGCTACACTGGATAATCTCTGACAGCTTCCTGGGCCGCTAAAGCAATATAGCTGTCCTTAAAGCAAAACTTAATTTACTTTGATCAAAAATACAGACTTTTTGATAATTCAGCTAGTCATTCAACAAAAATAAATGGAGCAGTAGTGTGGTCACAATGGAGAAAACTAAACCTGCTCAGGTTAACTAGCTTGGCAGATCTCAGCAGTTGTTGTCTCATGTTTTCACTTTGGTAGAATTTATGCTATCTGATGCGCTTAAACTACCTCTAAATCACATATTTAAATGTAATAAATAGTAAAGTAATGTATTATATGGATTTCAATATAAATATCAATAGCAGGAGGAAAAAACAAACACAGAAAAACAGATGAGGACAGTAATAAACCTATCTTACATTTTTACTTCTCTTTTTTGACTATCCAATCGCAGACTGCAGTATCTGCATTTTTAGGTGTTATGTTGGTTCAGTGATGCTTTTGAGGGATAAAATAATCAACATAAAAAGGCATAATAGGAAGACATTATTGTTACACAGTTTGCCAGCCAGCTTGAAACTTGAAACCCTTTTTTCTGAACTTCAACTTTTTCTGTAGTTTTTTTTTTTTTGTTAATTCAGATGTCCCTTATAAATAAAACGCACTATAACCATATCAGAATTATAACTGGACAGAAGAGACAAAAGCAATACAAGTTGTTTTGAAGTGGCGATGCCTCTTCCAGACTTCCAGACAGTGTTTTGGGCCTGACGCTGTTTGTTGGTAATGGGCCAGACAGATGTGCTTGCTATCCATCAGCCCACAACATCTTCCATGTGTCACTGACAGTCTATTTCCCCGTGGTGCTGCTTCTCTTTAAAATGTGTCATTTTATTGTTCTGATTTCTCTCTCTTCTCTGGGGAGTGGAATATGATTTCACAGAGCATTAAGTGGATGGGATCTAAGGGAATAGTGCAGGGACTGGGGATGGTGGCGGTGGTGGAGAGCGACGGTGATCTGGCCTAATTAAGCCCTCTCCCCATCTCCTTCCTTCCACCCTCCTCCTCCACCACGTTCCTCAACCCACCCCCGCCCCAACACCCCTCTACCCCCCATGCTTTCTGATAGGTTGGTGACTTTCACCGTGGAGTGTGAAGGGCAAAGGACTGCTCCTCAAATCATAATCCGCCTGACTTGGGGAGAAAAAGGATTAGTCTAGCAGTAGCCTGAGCAGCCATGCAAAGGCGCAGGCTTCGGCATCCTGTCTGTTTAACCCTATATGTCACCTACAGAGACACAGAGAGAGTAGATGGACATATTAAGGCATCAGAGCGGTAAAGGCTTATTCCTTCATGGTCTTTGTGGACAGAAATTATATCAGGCGATGAAGCCACAAATCAAAGCGTTGCACTCTATCCCACCACTTCCACTTTGAATACTGTATGATGCAATCTGCTGCTGGTTTATAATGATGTTCCCATGTTGGCTATACAGCTGAGGTTTACATATATTTCACACAGAAGCGTGACCTCATGTTTTGTTAATGGCTCTGACCCAAGTATCATTGCACGGGTGAGCGGCGCCAGGTGGGATCTAAACCAACCTCATTTTCCCTCTGGCCCACACAATTATTACCCAATCGTCTCCTGCCATTAAAAGCATGGGGTCCTCCGGAGTATTAAGACATTAAGGAAGACCTACAGAGGTCAAGCTGGGATGAAGGCCCAAGATACAAAACACATGCTCTAAACGCGCCATTCAAATGACAAATGACTGTGAGTGTTGGCGTCACCGTCACGGAGGCACAGGAGAGGTGGGAGGGAGCAGGAGGGAGGCAGTCCTGCAGCTACAACACATGCCCCCTCCTGCACATCGGGCACGGGGCTCGGGCAAGCGTAGGGTGATTGATAGTGGTGCCAAGACAACATCTCGTCAGGGGCCCAGTGCACAAGGGTGCCTAGCAGAGCAATGATGGACGAGCCCGTAGACGCTACATAAAAATCGAACCCGGCATATATAACACATTCCCAGCTCCCTTACTTAACCTGTAATGTATAGTGATAGAAATTTGTTTCGCAGTCCATTGCCGCGGACAGTGATGGATGCCAAAAAGAAAGAGAGGGAAAGAGGAGAGTAGGGAGGGGAAGGGGGTGATTCAGTTGTGTATGTGTGTGTGTATGCAGAAAGACTGTGGGAGAAAATCCACTGTGTTGTTTTGCAGCCGTATTTTTTGTTTTTTCAAAAAACACACCTATAAATACTAAGAAAAGAGTTATGTAGCACCAGTATGCAATTATCTGTTTTATAAGTTACTGTTAATCAAGACTAGTAAAAGTATTGCAGTACCATCTGTTTTGTTTATTTAGTACATGGTATATTTGCAGATTTTTCACCATGTTTCACCATGACACATTAAAGTTCATCTCATGAACTTCATCAAGTGTTTCCTTATTTTACTTATTTTACTTCTTGCTAATTCTACTCTAAAAAGAAAAAAACAAACCATACCCAATAATTCACTTTTGCAGGTGCCTCTATGCAAAAATTAGGCTCATGCTATTTTAGAAACTGTCAAGTGGAGAAGTTTTCTGCATTAACAGCTAATTGTGTATTTATGTATGAAAACACCTTAAAGCACACGTGTGCTGTTACTTCACCCATCATCACATGTCATACTCCGTCAAACACATGCATATACCTCCATGAGGAAGCAATTAATCTGCACTTTTTCAAATCGCAAATGGTAAAATATTGTTTAATAAATAAAATTAATTATAAAGTAACTAACTACATTTGCATTTAAATGACTAAATTAAAGGAATTTTTAAAATAAAAATAATTAAACTTAAATGAACAAAATAATAATTTTATGGTATAATTGTGTCATTCAAATGATGGATAATTATTCACTTACTAGACTTGCTCACTATGTTCTTTGTGAAATGAGTTTGAAAAAGTTTTGTATAAAATTAAAGTAATTAACTGATTATAACCGACAAATTAAAAGGTCTGTTTATATTTAGTCCGGTGGCACACCCCGGCCTCCATGCACATGGCCTCCCATGTGTGTGCTGTCTATAACTTGTTAATGTGTACTCACACACCTGCATATCCATACAACAACACCGACCACCTCTGCGCATTGTTAGCCTATCAAATTGACTTGTCGTCACAAATCTCCCAGTAGCTGATGAATATTAGATGGGAGCGGATAATACTTCGACAGAGGAGGCCTCCCCCCACCAAGGCAAGAGAGGCTGCACACTCAGCAGTGAAGCGCTGCCCACTGAGACCAAACCCAGTGCTGCTGAAAGATTCCCCTGCGGTTGAGAGCAGGATGCTGAATAATTGTGGGTGGATTTCATGTAACTCCGAGAGTGAGAGGAAGTGTATCCATGTGCGAGTGTGAGTCCATATTTGTGCACTTGTGTGGCAGAGAGGAAGAGAGAGGGATGACGGAGAGAAGTATTCATCTCCATCTATCTCCATAAACCTCCAATTGGATTTTACAGCAGTTGCCTCTTCATCATGAACTGCGATGGATTGTATTCCAAAGCCGCGGCTGTAAGAGGAGGATTTCAGGGCTTACATTTTTTTAGTTATGTGTGAGAATGACAAAGAGGGGAGGAAAGCTGTGCGTCAGAGATTTTGTACATACATATGTATGTGTGGCTTTGAAATGCAATCCATGCATGTGATTGGGCTGTCTGTTTGACGACACATGCAGTTGTGCATATGGGGATGAATAATTTAATATAGAATTACTCAGCATATATTTGTCACAGGACAGCTTAGAGCTTCTTTCTTGTGTTTTCCCATTTCTTAAAGGCATAATCTGTGCTACAAATGTAAACAAATGGGTAACCCCAACACCAAAAACAGACAGAAGAGACTGGAACGTCCTTTTAATCTTAAATTGACTGATATTTATTTTTATACAAAATCTACCTACAGCACAACTAAATCTAATTAATTAATGTTTTCAGGCAGTATAAAATGGTTGAGTAGAAAAAGAAACAGTGGTAGAATTTGTGTTGAATTCGGTTCAGTTAAGAAAACACAGAAGGATGATTTTCATCCTTCAATAACATATGTTGAAATTCCTCAATGTTTAAAGTAAAAAAAAATCCTGATTGGGCCTTTAAGAGAAGAGTTAAAGATTGAGGTTGTTTTGACAATGTTCCCATTACGTCAAATCAGTTCTTTTTTTAGACACTGACTAAAGCTCTTGCTGGAGATTTGAATAAGGAGAGTGGTAAAACTGAGAGAAAACACGGACTGAAACAGAATCCACATACAGCGCATTATTTATTTAACATGGTGTGGTTAAAATTTGATTTGTTTACATCATGGCTTTAATTTACATCAACATCAGAAAGAATTGGACTTGAGTAATTGATGCTGACACACTGCGAGACTGTTTTATTGCACATGACTGACATGATCCTGCATCGCAAAGTATGATACAACCCCCATGTTATCCAGCCACATCCAGGCATAAAGCAAGATGTACCGTATGCATATACACCTTATATAGTATTTCCCCTCCCCAGAGCGTGGTGGGTAGTAGTGGGTCTGATCCAATCCACATGAAAAATCAGTCTACATGACTTGTGCATTCTCATTTGCCATCCTGTCTGAGCTTTAATTAAGAGTGTGAACTATAGATTATTAACCCACAAATTAGCACTTTATATCTTGTTTGTTCATTACATACAAAAACTGAGACATTATTGAGGTGTTGCTAAGGAGATGTTATAGTATTACTATTTGCTTCGGGGAGTCTTTTTTTTTGGTACATTTGGACAGAATTAGGCTAGCTGACCCCCTGCCCACACTGTTCAATCTCAATGCTAAGCTAATTGGCTAACTTTCCCAAAAAGCCAAACTGTTCCTTTAATGAAATCCTAAAATGTCATGAAAACATGGAGATTCCTGTTTCTGCTCCAAATGAAAAGAAAAAGATTACGAATGGTACACATAAACAGTAAAAGCAGAAGAACTGAAAAATAGTCCTTAACACCGACACGAGTGCAGGAGAGGGGTTTCTACCTGCTGTACAAGGCAAGACTGTGAAGAGTGACATCATCCAGTGATCTTTATTCAAGCTGCTCCACACACCGCCGGAGGAAGACCCTGGTGGTTACATCGTGTGTTCTGTGTCTGCTTACTCCTCTTGTTTCTGCCTGTTGGGAGCTGTAGCACACTTGCTAAAAACCGCTAGACTTCACTTTGTTCCCGTATTCAAAGTAAAACACATTTTCATCAGATTCAACAATGTTCCTCTTTCATTGGCTTAGATGATTTTCTGGTTTGCTGAGCCTTTTTTCATGGTCCATTTTTTTGTTTTACATCTTTAATTTTCTTTCATAAAAAAGGGAATTTTTTTTTAGTGCACAGGTACTTTTCCATTGATATAGGTACAGTTTCTAATTGAGAGAGAGTGTATTGACAGCAGCATGAATGTAGTCTCACATTACATCAACAGGAAAACAGCAGGAAACAGCAGTGGTTTCACATGGTAATTACAGACAGGAGACCCCACATTACAATAATAGCACTGGTCATTTTTTCATACAGCTGTAGTAATCAGGTAACAATCTCACCTAACAATGTCATGCTAGTGTGACATTGTCGCATCTCAGCAAATCTGCAGGTAGTTATCACCCAGCTCAGCACTTCCAAGCAGCAGGATGGAGCTTTATAGCATCTTACGGCCATTGTTACTGATTTGGTTCCTAAAACAAAGGAAGTCAGAAACAGCTAAAGGGACAGATCTTTCCTGCAGGAGTGGGTTGAGACAAAAACCAGAGCTAAACGAAAGTCAATGTTGGACTTACCTTCACCATGTCACCAGAAATATGACTCCAAATGAATAACAATGTCGCTCCATATCTGCTGGATGTATAAATAAGCAAGTGTCAGCGGACAGGTTGGCCATATCAAAGTTGGTAATATGTCAGTTTTGTTTTCACAGCCCATTCACTGCTGCCCCCAAGTGGACAAAAAAAAAGAGCCATTGCAGGTTTACCCTAACCCTAACCTGTTTAACATCCTTGTACCATGATTGTCATTTTCAAGGCATTTCAGAAACACTGGGAATGAGGTCACCTGGTAATGGTGCTTTTAGTTACCAGTAAGTGAAACGCCAAAATGAGTAAATAATTTTTTTTGTATTGCTAAAGGCATACCATTAATTCAGTCATAGTTTCTACGTACCAATAGGTACAAGGGTACAAGATTTGAAGTTCAGGAATAAGGGGGTAATAAGCTGGGAAATTAAGAAGAAGTGGTACTGTAGGCTTTTTAATTTTCATGTACCTATTCTGATTGTACTATATTATCTACATTTTCTGTCTGTGTCTTCCCCACTCATGATTAATAAAGTTTTTTAATATAATTTGATCTAGTTACAGAGTACATGAGGGTAAATATTCTTGAGAGTTGTGCAATGGTCATAAACAAGCGCCCACCTTCAACGTTTGCTGAAGTCAGCTAGGACTGCCGACGTGTTGAGTTTGAAAGTTCTGACATGACCTATCGCTCCGTCTATCACACTTTAATTCCAATACTGTGGAATGATTCTCAATAAAAATGATTGTAGTGTTGACGTCCTTTACGTTTGATGATACTTACACTGTGACAGGATGTAAAATCAGTCATACTCTACAGCTGCCATAAAAAAGCTTTTCTATTTCCTGTACTCCATAACAACAATGAGCTGCACTCTGTGTAACAAACCACATAAACCTGAACCCCCTCAGGCTGCTGAAATCCCATACAAAGTCCTACCCTGTACTCTAGGTACAACATACACAGTAACATATTGACAATAGGCTACAGTATGTTCCTGATAATGCTCTATAACCTTTGTTCCAAAATACAAATGTACCCTGTATTTATTTAAGTACCCCAAACCTATTAAAAACAAGCTATGTAGTTTGTATATCCTATTTTGTTTACTGTTTGTACCCCCCTAGTGTTGGTAAGTAGCATTTGGTCATTTCTAAATAAATTCCAGCTGTTGTATAAAGTACTGCAGAACTAATGACCCTATCTTCCCCCAAATATCCTGCATACTCCATCCTGTAATATTGGAATAGGTACCCAGTAGGTAAAAAATATCTACAATATAAAGTATTTTAAAGTCCCCACATTGTTACTCCTTTATTCCCCGACTTCACATCTTGCTCTCTTGTACCTACATGTATGTATCAGTCCTGTACCATGTTACACTGTAAACTGAGAGGAATCACAGGACAGTGACACTAGACTAGTTCAGCTTAAAACTCTGTGTTAAAATGTGTTTGTTTCTCTACTGAGCACCTCTACTTCTATATATTCATTATCACTGTAATGAAGCACCTGATCTACACTCCTCTAACCTTTAAAGGTAAACATGGTGTATTTCTAGCAAAAGGGGTTGACAATAAGAACAAATACTTTATGTATCTTAAAAAGCAAAAACAAAAAATAACTGTAAGGTCATACATATGTAACATTGCCTTCCAAGGAAGGAGTTTACTGCAGGTTCATTTAAACCTAAATTCATATCCAAATCCATCTGTGACATAGTAGATCTCCCCTATTCAAAGACACTGTCGGGCTTCAATTGTAAATAGAAAAGATTGGCACAACCTAATTAGCATATCGAAGGATCTACCCAACAGATGGCCTTGGATTATATTCAAGGCTTGGCTCAAGTTAGTGTGATGGAAATGTCTGACACAGGAACTGCCTCTCTGTGTGCTCATGGCTACTAGATACATGTTATAATCATGAATAAGCACTTACCTGATCCCCGGGAAAGGTTTTCTTTGGACACACTCTAGTAGAGGCAAGCTAACAGTTCAGTTTTAGTAGGTTTGTATTCCGTTGCAAAAAATAACTCAAGGCTGCATTATTTTGTCTGCAGTGTTTTGGGGCTGAGTCTTTGCCAAAAATTCAATATATTTTGATACAATCCAGTCATTTTGAATTACTTAATGCCTATGTAATGAATCAGTGATATCCTACCCTAATGTCTTCCATGGCTGAGCAACCAGCCAGGTACATTACTAGTCTAAATCCTGTAAAGCCTTAAAGCTGGTGACAGGGCCACAAGTGGGTCAGTGGTACAGTAGCTGCTGGAAAATGCATTAACTGATAAGATGGACTCCCTCGTGTAATAGTACTAAAACAGTATAGGCTAACAAGCTAGTCACCCATCATTTCAAAGGGTTACATTAACATGGAGACGGAACCTGAGAGCAAACGCAATAAAGTCACAGCTTAAACAGCTTCCTGCAGAGGAAGGATGAAGAGGCTGAAACATGTGTCTCACTGTATGTCTGCAGTTTATAACAAGATTGACATTTAGTTTGAACACACAACTTACATATTCATAAGGTCGTGTCATTACTTGGGGACTGTAATCAATTACAATTACTCAATTACTACTTACTTACTGTATTTCTCTTTGACAATTTATGTTGTTCACAAATTACTTAACAGCAAAAGCAGCATGTTAGATTACTCATTACTTTCTTTTACCTACTCCTTACTCTGTCAAGTCTGTATTTAATATTTAAATACAGAAAAGAGGCATTCTGGCTCAACAAGTGGCCGGCCTACAATTTGGAGGTATATTTAGTGACTATCAACAGCTAGCTAATCATTATCAACTGCACTACAGAAGTCCTGTCCTTGAATTTCAAAGTACAGTGCCCTATACCACTCGCCAGTGCTGCCTATGGTGCAACATGTTTTGACAAAATGGAAAGCCTCTGCTTCCAGTGTAATTGGTGTTAAATGAATGTGGTCAATAAAAATGAAGCATATTTACTTTAAAACATTATGAGGTGAATGTTTCAAGTGTTTCAGCACCTCAGGATTAAAGTAAAGTGAGTTAGAGTGGTTTGTATTCACAAAAACTGACTCTATACCAGACGAATAGATCATCTTAGACATCCTGAATTTTGGTGTTGCTTTATTTTGCCTCAAAGTGAAGAGAGAATGTGGGAGTGAAACTGGGAGACCCTGAATGTGACCCAATGATTTTACTTACTGAATAAATAATAAAAAGACATGAAACTGAAAGAAAGAAGGAAGTCTGATACTTCAGCCTCATTAACATGCACATTAACATGGCGTTGGTCAGGCCCCAAACATCACCTTGTCTAACACTGGAAGAGAAATACACAAGCTGATGGAGCTCCTGCATTGCGTATTGATGAGTGTGACTGGATAGGATGACAGCGCAAAGTGAAACCAGAGACCCTTCGCAGAACGAGGCGGGGAGGGTGGCGGCGACAGTGGCGGCTGTGGTTGTGTGATTTAGCATTTTAACATTATCACTTAACAAGACAGGCCTGGCATTCGGCCCCAGCGTCAGCCCGAGGTAAGGGCGGGACAGAGAGGAAGGAATAAAAGAGACGTCCAGAGCGCCCAGGCCATCCGTACCTATCTTATTCTTATTCACAAGAGAGCGGGAAAGGAAAGCAGAGCGATATGGAGAGAAATGGAGATGAGAAAACAGAGAAAGAGGAAGGGAGGGAGGCTGCACTTCCACTAGAAACTTAATTATGCATGGCAGGGCAGCTGGAGCAAAAGAGAGGAAGAGAGATGGATGGAGAGGACCCACCTACGCAGAGGGATGGGGGGCAGGTGGAGAGGAGGAGGGTGAGTAGGAAGGGCAAAGGAGATAAAAATGAGTAAGAGGTTGGGGAGGGGGATTCTGTCAGGCTTGAGGGCGGTTGTGGGTGGTGAAAGTTGAAAATACTCAAGAGAGCCCATTGTGTCGACTGAGCTGCAGGTGATTCTGCGTTAACATTAAATTTGGTCTGATCAAGCAAGTACAAATGGAAGCGCAGTTTTTGTACCACTGCAGAAATCCACATTCAGGCCACAAATTTACATTGTTGACCAACTTCCATTTTCACACTATCAAGGGAAAGAACTGAAGAGTCCGTAATGGAGGAAGCTACCAAATTAGCTATGTCACACATCCAATTTAACTTAACTCTTTCCTGTCTTTCCTCTTCATATTGTAGGAAGGTGTAAGAGTACATTTAGCTCCTTTGTAAAAAATAAAATTTTCGAGGCTGAATATGAGACTAAAGACTAACCTACTGAAGACCTATGTTTTTTTGTGGAGCCCAAAAAGTAAGGCAGCTAACTTGTGCTGCTGCCACCTCTCTTTCTTTTGCACCTGCCAGGTTCAGGTGAGCCCTCTTTAATGGCACAATTACCACAAAGGGGGCCAAACCCTGAACCATTAAGCCTCTGTATTCGTTAATGGGCCCACTTACTGGAAGTGGCAGAGAGACAGTGTTTTAATTTCTTAAAAAGGTGCCTCACTGTACTAAGATACTGTACCTGCTGTCAATTTACTCCTCTGGGCTTAGGTATCCCACTGAGTCACACATACACACACGCAAACACACGTACACACACGCACAGAGACAGAGAGAGACGAGGAGAGAGGCAAACAAAGCCCACGATGTGCTACGCAAAAACACACCTCGGTATGCCAGGAAACCCAGGCACTCTCATTCTGTCTTCATCACACACCCTGATGGGGAGAACTGGAAGTTACACAAGCAGCTTAGCTTTGATTAGTCGAAGTGTATTGAATGGACTGCTCATGTTTTAACAGCAGCCTCCCCCTGAGATGGACCCAGCTGATAACAGTGACAGGAATATTGAAGGAGGCAAGCCAGCATTCATTCATTGCTTCTTCATTGAAGCAATGTCTAATTTCCTGTTTTGTGTGCACATGGACTGTGTGCACACACATCCAAACACACAATGTGCATGTGATTCACACGCACAGATACACAAAACCAGCTGAGTCTTGCTCTAGCTCCAATCAGCCTCAACTTCACAAGACACCCGTGACTTCCAGCAGTAAGAGCAAAGCTGCATGGGTCAATGTGTAGTAATTGCATCGCGTTCGACTGAAGAGGAATCACGTCGCAGTTATGGCCAGAAAAGCTCTGGGGTTACTCATGGGAGCTTACCAGTAGATTAAGAAAGGAAAAGGTTGCTAGAAGGTGCACAATAGTGTGATCTCAGGGAGCTTCTGAGACTATTAAAGGATTGTTTTTTTTCTCAGGATACAAAGAATCAGAAAGTACAAAATCTATAGTAACTGTATAGTTGCATGTTTTCAGGGAGTCACAACAGGAGTAGCAGAAGAAACAGCAGAAGCACAAGTGGTTCTGTCTCTGGAAGTGTCAAACAGATTGATTTAAGAGCACTTAACAGCATTAGTCTGTAAGTTCAAGCCAAAAAGTACCAAGTAGCACACTAAACATTTAGTGTGGATAAGGGTGAGAGTCTTAAATGCCACTTAGGGGATATTCAAGAAAGGATGATGCATGAGAACATGTTCTTTTTAACACTAATTACGGGATGTGCTTATTTACTATAAGATATCAAATGTAACAAAATCCATACAAAAGCTACCACAAATATTGTGACTTGATTCTATTCAACAGTGGATGTTGGCCTTTTGTCTACACAGTGCCTGGAAAAAATTCAAATGGAGCAATAAAGCTTTTGGGTTTAATACATTTATTCATGCACACATCTTCTCAAAGGCAGCACACAGTTTAAGAATGCCACACCCAGGTCAGATCAGTGCAGAATACATACATGTGGTTTTAGAGTAAAACTGACCGAACAACATGACTGACATCAGGTATTATAATACTAGAGAGAGAGACATTTAAACATGTTGCTATCTTTCTGTCTTAAAATGTCTCAAATGCAAAATAAACTATAGATTCTCAGTCATTCAGCATGCAATCCCAGAGCATCATTTTATCTGTGCTGCATGGTGGCATCCAGCTCTGCAGCTGCAGAAAACTCGCCTGCAGTCGGTCTAGCGGCTGCTGCTGCTGCCACACTGCCCTCTACCAGCTCAGCTCTATTAGTTCAGCTTCACCACCTCCCAGTGGCCCCAAGGTTGTGACAAAGTGGTAGTTAATGTCTCTGTATGTGTGTGTGCGTGCTGTTTGCTGCATGTGCTGCTAGTCTGTCACTGGACAGATTAAGCAGATATAATGACATGCATATGGAAGACGGTATAGGGCGAGGAATTAATTAAGGAAGTTGAGGTAATAATTGGCTTTGGTTCAGAGGCCACCGGCTATGGGAATCTGTGGACATTTAATTTGTAGAAGAGTAAAACAAAAAAAAACAGGACACTTTGTACACATGACCTATAAGAACACTGTTTGCAAAATATCAATTAAGACCCAAAAAAAATGTATTTTATTGGTCCTGTCTTCTTCCTAGTTGACCTTTATTTCGATTGCCAGTATCTTTCCCCTTAACCACAGCAACCTTCTGCAGAGAATAAAACATTGTAAGTCATTTTTATGAACTCAAAACATCTAGACTGAGTACAGAATTTTTGACAGGGCTCTAAAGAAGCTTTATCCAAATATTTTAATTTATGACTTAACATAAAATGAAGGCAGCATGTAATTTATTAGATAATATACTGTGTGTTTATGATAATGAATGTGTCTTGAAGGGTATTTTTCATCACAGCATGGCTGTTAAAAAGCACAAACATCTGCATCATCCGAAAAAACGAGTATGGATAGGGAAGGTAGCTGCATTGCATGAAGTTATAAAACCACATAGATATGCTGCCTTATTACTGTTGTCCTGTTTCTTTGCAGTATAGTAATAGTAATAATGCTAAAGATAATGAAACACTACCCCCAGTCATGCAGCTAGGTAGATCAGAGGAGATCATAGCACACTGAGATACAACAAGAAAGCTCTTTTGGTGGCTCCGTCTTCCTCTCCCTCGTCCCCCGGGAGCAGCGTCTAATCACACGATGCTCCTGAAGCTGTCACTGCTGGTCAGGCCGTCTAACTGTTGTCAAGCAGAGAGGAAGACATACCCGTCACATCGCAGTAGGAGATGCTGGATGGTGCAGGTGGAAAAGAAGCACAATAACCAGGCGGCACAATATATAGGAAGATGTTAGGGGCCAGTGAGATGGTCTTTGTCTTTTTTAGAGCTTTCAGGTTCAGGAGCAGGGTATCATGCCTTCAGTTAGTGGCGTGGCCATCGGTTTATGGAGTCCAAATGACCCCATAATGAGTTCACATGTGATTAATGTGAAGCCAGCAGAGGTCATGGTTTGATGTGAAGGCTTCCTACATGTGGAAAAAGGTGAATATGTCAACATCAAATGAGGACAGAGAGCCATAAGGGCGTAAGTGTAAGAGGATAAAAAGGATGAGGAGGAGAAGTTTTTCCTGCATTTTACTGACAGTACCCGCCCTCTTCTTGGTACAAAAAGCACAGGAGTAACTAAAAACATTATTATGTCTTTATTCCAGTGAGGTGTGTCAGTATCAGGGCTCTCACTGGTCTAGGTCACTGGTTTAGTGAGACTTTAATGGAATGGACCATCGTTAAGTCAAATCTAAGTCAGTTTTATTTATAAAGCCCAGTATCACAAATCACAATTTGCCTCAAGGGGAAATCATTGGAGTTGTTAGTCAGGCCTGTGTGTTTCCTGTTATCACTAATCAGAATTACCCAAGGTAAAAAAAAAAAAACGGCATTCAACTTGTCGTGGCACCCGTCTTTGCTGTCATTTTCCAGAAGGTAAGTGGTCAAACAGTCTATTGGAGAGGTCGCCCTGATGAAGAGCTGCTAAAAACACAAAGAAAGAGGTATGTTGGTATGTTGACCTGGTCAGTGTACAGCAGCCATACATACATATACAGTATGCTAATCTGTCAGTTTTCGGAGAACTGGAATTTATATTAATGTAAGTGAATGTATGCCCATACTGAGCTTACAAAATGAAATCTGATTTTATTTCTGATTTTATATAATTTCACGTTGTTGCTTCATTTAGCTCTCCAGTAAGCAGAGCAGATCTCCTGTTCTCCATATAGGTTGAATATAACAAGCTCATCGGTGTAAATCTCAAGTTGGAGTTTGAAGTCTGAGTCAAGATTGAAAGACTGCATGTAAGACAAGACAAAGACCCAGTTACTGAGGATTTGTTTGACAAATCTGACAGTTTGTGTTACGTAGAAGCATGCCTGGAGCACTAATAATAATAAACACAAAAAAAACGGAAATGTCAGTCTTCTGCTCCCACACCCACATGTGCTCACTGGTTGCCAAATTAAACTTTTCTTTAATAGATAAGAATAGATATATACTTTAAATGGGTTCCCCCGTCTTGCAGGCCCACATACGCATATATACATACACACTTATGCAGAGCACATGGACATATAAGGACACATGAAAACATGAACTGTACACACACACACACACACGACAAATATAGCATCTTTAGCCCTGAAACGTTTACTGTTAGAAACAAGAGCACTGAGAGCCATTTCATTTACATGCAAATTGACACCCACCAGTCCACCACACACACGCTCCACTGCCTGGCACGCGTGTCATGTGTGTGTGCCCGTGTGTTTGTGTGTGTGCATGTGTGTGAGCAGTGTGGCTGCTCTGTTGGCACTCAGTTGAAGGTGCTATCCTGTCCTGCTGCTTTTCCTGCTCACTAAAACGAGACACAAAGAGATAGAGAGACAGAAAGTGAGATGGAGGCTCTGATTTCATTTTCCATATTCAGTTTAGCAGCTTTTCAGTTGAGAAAACAGGCATGAGGAGGAGCCCATTAAAGAGGCCCCATGCAGCCGCGTGTGTTTGTCATCTCATGTTGGCACAGGGTAATGATGGGATGAGGAAGTGTTCTCTGATCAGATTTCTCCTCTTGTCACAAGGAAATAAAGGATCACTTGAGGTGATTGAACATTTTACAATAATGAGCTTTGAGAGACTGATCATCAGGGGAGGGGAGATGTGGCCGAGATGCAACTACAATGCCTGGACTTGATACGTTTACACTGAAATCCAACAGTAACACCCCCGAGTTGGCAGAATGAGCCAATTCTCCACCAGTGTCAACAGTGATAGGTAAGTGCTACTGTCGACTGAGGAAAAGCGGTGCACGAAGTGGATCGTTTGAAATCAGATATCTGTCACTCTCTGCTGGTCAACATGAGGCACTGCATAAAATCTCTCTGTTAAATCACTTCCTGCTCTCTCCTGCATGCACTTGATTAAAAAAATGTATGCATGTGTTATATGTTACATTTGTTGAATTACATTTGAGATATTTTTGGTTATACTTTATTTAATTTATAATGATAATAATTAATTATTATTTTATTTGGTCTGATTATAGGGAAAATGTTGAATACATTTCTTCAAAGGAATGTCTCAAAGTGCAAATAAATATTATCATAATTATCCTTTTGTTATATCAAACTTAACTTCCATACAAGTTTAATTATTTGTTTGCCTGTTAACAAATTTCAAATTTTTGCATAATTTTCTGAGTTTCATGTGCAATGAATTACTGGTTGAAAGAAACACTGTTTCTATTTTGCCCACGATTAGTGCCAAATCACATAGTTCTTCCCCTGGAGTTACTGGGAAATTATAGACCTGTTACATATACTGTTGCTATATTTTCATGTGTAATTTAGGTTTTTAAAGGGTTTTTTTTCATATATCATAATACCCATTAATTTAATTGCTAGAATAATCACTTTCTTACTCATTAATGTTATACAAAATTAATCGTTACAACAGACTCAACACTTAAAACTTGGTTTGTTCTTTGTAAAATGTTGTGTATGTAGAATCAATTCAATCCAGCTGATTGCTAAATGTAGCCAATTGTTATAAACATCATCAGCATTGTATTCTCTAAATATCTGCATTCAAAAATGTTTCAAACAAAATTATCTGCTGACAACTTGATATAAATTTAAAATTCATCTTCATGTGTTCTGTCTGACAAGGCAGCAAATAAAACCAATTACACAAAAACCAATTGCACGTACAACACAATCCATCCCTCCCCAAATAAAACCAATTAACCAATCAGTCACTGTAGGCTGATTTCATTTGCTATTAAGGGTCATTTAGTGAAGGCTGCAGTATAGAGTGGCAGATAATCAGCACCACATTTGATTATCCGTTGAGAGAATTATACACTCCTCAGTGTGAGGAACTGGCCGGGTTACAGAGATTATTTCTGTTATTATGGAGCTGAATGGCTCAGCCAATGGCCTCAATCCGATTTTGCCCTATTAGAGAGAGCACCAGTGCTGTATACTGCACTCACATTGTCACATTACTTGAGTGCAGTTCTTATAGCTTATGTGTGCCTGTGCATGCATCTCCATGAAGTTTAACTGATCCATTTGCAATTTCAAGGTTGATTTCTCTGCAGGTTTAATTATTTTAATTAACAATTGGAAAACACAGTTGATTTTAAGACTATTTAGAAATGAGAGTTGATTGGTGTGTTGCTCATTAGGGTATTCAAATAAGACATAATAGTGTTGACTGATCTAATCTACAACTAAACTGTGAAATTAACAGATGGCAACTGAATTACAGTAAACTCTGACAAAATGTATATGTAAACCTATATTCAGAGATACTATAAATGAATACTGCTGATTTGGCTTCAAGTATAGGAAGTATGTTGTGTTCAATATCTCCCATCAGTTTTACGTATCCAATAGAGGGTTTAAACAATTACAATTACAGAAAAGTCACATTTCAAATGTTCGCAGTAGAGTTTTTTTTACTTCGTGTGAAAGAGAAATGTTTTAGGAAAGTCTACAGTATCACCTGAAAATGAGCGTTGAATCTTCACCACAGATATGTCAAAGTTGGATAGATATTCTGCATTGGTTTGTTTAAAATAATTGTGCAGCTATTTTGATCAGTCATCTCTAACAGCCAACCAAATAAACACTGAACATGTGATTTTTACTTTAAGTTAAGGAATAGTTAAATGACAGAAGTAGTTCCGGAAGTCATTAAAGGCATCTTCCACCAATTTTACACATGAAGTTCAGTTTTCTTGTCATGAGATGTAAATTGTTAATATTTTTTCCTGTGGCTCTGACAGAAGCTTTTTAAAGTCTGAGAGCAGAGTCGACTATGTGGCATAGGCCTTATAGGCGGTTGTCTAGGGTGCCACCTGCTGGAGGGACGTGTGTGTGAGTGTGTGCATGTGTGTCAGCTAAAATCTACAACTATATTATATCAACTCTATTATATTTTATTTATTATGTTAGAGGTATAAGAGGACAGGCATGCTTTACTGACTACATCATTTTAGATATCACCTGTGTGACTTCATTGTGCCTCATTAGCATCTGAATGTCTTGCAGTCTCAATGCTGCCTTTATGTGCTGCTCATGAAGTGCTAATTTGCTATTTTGTTCCAGTCTACAACTAGTTAACATTACTTTGTGTGGTCACTTGTTGTTGGAACAATGGTAACATCATCATCATCTGCTGTGGCAAATCAACTTCAAATTGAGCATGAAAGTTAATTGTTGACTTCTGACCAATAATTTGACCAAAAAGTGTGTTAACTCGAGCTCCTATCTCCTTCTGGTACCTGAGCCATCTCCATGACAACTGGACACTCTCTCCATGGGCTGAGGAAGCCTGGAAAAAGTTTTTTTGTGGCTTCAAGCTTCATTTTTCCTGATTCTCATTCAGCAATCTGCCTCAGTGTTTCTTGTTTTGAGAAATAACTTGAAACTATTGAAACTACTATTGATTCCTGTTGACAACTAGTTGTAATAATGTCTTAACAGTGGTTGATTCTTGTCAATGAGGGTTTTAGAACTCACTTATAGATAGAAATAACTTGATTATGTTTAACAATGGCAGTTTAGTTTCAGCTTAACGTATTGCTGCCTTTACAATGCCCCATGTAAGACCAGCTTTTGCTGAAACTGCAGTCACTATAGCCACGAGTGGAAATCACAGGATAATGCTTAGCGCAAAAATGTATCCTAACAGTAGCACAAGAGTCATAGAGTGAGTGGAGTGACTCAGTATAGTCAGCTACACAGTAATATGTAAACTAACATTAGCACAAGCTACTGGTCATATCCGACCAAGTAAAGCTGTAGCAGCAAACCCCCTGACTGGGCTATACAGACCATCACTTTTAATTCATAGGAGAATGAATGAGCTATTTATTCACATGAAAGTTACATAGTTTTCCTTTATACCAAAAGGTTTTCAAAGTGAGAGGCAGGTCTCTCCAGGGGGGCTTTGGACTATTTCAAGGTAGGCTCAGTGAATGGAATTTAAAAAAAATATTACATTAGTTATCGAAAGGAGACCACATAGAATAGCAAGAATGTGTGTGATTTGGTTAAAGAGATAGTTTGGAGAAACTGAACTTTGGAGGAATTTTAGCATTTTGTTTGAAAATAATGAATGCTTTAGGACAGATATTTTTTTATACATTTGCTGTAGTCTGCAATACTGGGCCATCTTGACTCAGCTGTTTGGGAATTGTCTGTTGGGTCAAATAATATGATCATGATCTCATAGGCATCCAGGAATTTAGCAAAAGTAAGCAATAGATAGATAAATAAACTAAGGGTGAGGGTGAGGGAGCCCGCAGTCTCAGACTTCAAAAAACCCTACTTTAAAGTGATACATAATACTATAACCAAATAACCAAAATGATATTCCCAGCAGCCCCTGAAGGCAGCAACAGAGCCTTGATTCACACTTTTCTCTGGTGCAGCCATTTTGATTTGGAACTGAAGGGAAACTGTCTGGAAAAGGTGGGTTAGCAGATATGCCGATATAAGTTTGCATCACATCACCCACAGAATTTAATTTGAATGTAATAGAATATTTGTTCAACCAATAAGGTAAAGGTCCTACTATCTGTTAGCCTTCATCTTAAATTATTTAATTTGAATTTAAAATCTGAACCAACTGGGCAAAGTGGACAACCATCTGCATACAGACTCTCATGGTCTCTGATTGAACCTAGTTCACTAGGTGGCAACTACTTTGTAGTGATATGATTACTTGCAGTTTGCTTTGGCATTATGCACCATATGAACTGATGCACAATATTTAAATGGTAAGGTGGCCTCTGCTTTTTTTTTAACGAATTTTGCATCCATGTTTTGTTGAGTGGACATGTGTCATATGTAGCTTTAATGCTTCAGTTGATGTGATGGTACCATATTTATTTTGGATAAAAGTGGCACAACCACCATGTAGAAAACATGCCAGTCAAAAAATCCCACATTCAAGCTTTTACTTTAGTGAAAAAAAGTAGTAGGGGGATATATTTTCTTTTTTAGTGTCAGAGTAAAAGGTCTGTTGCAGAATGGCCACTGTCAGAGTGTTATATTTATTATTATAGTGGAGTGAAAGTATTTAGTTTCTTTTCACCTCTTGGATAATCCAAAATACATTTATCATCATCAATTTAAACTCAGTTGGGTGTTCTCACTTGAGGCCAAATAGTATCATCCTCCTGGGTGGCTGCTCAACCTGGGATCCACCTACACCTGTAGTTCATGTCACACCGGTGATTCTCTGGAATCAGGTCACTATATGTTTTCTGTCTTTTTATTAATACATGTCTCAAATTCATCGAATGAATCAAAAATATTCTTTAAATCTAAGATTTATGAATAGTTTGTGCCATCTGTGCTGGCAGCTGCTATCAGGTCAATTCTACCATCCCTTACTGTCTGTTGTTGGTTTGTGTTTGTTATTTAATTTGCTGCTTCTTATTTGCACCAAAACTTTTAATTAGTATAGTATATGAAGTATTGTATATGCAATATATAGTATGTAACATACAACTCCTGTAAAATGTCTCAATGTTAATACAGTTTTATTAATTCACAATAACACCAATAACAACTATGCAAAATTGAAATAGGTGTTTACAGAGAGGATTTCATTTCATCTCTCTGTCAACCTCAGGCCGAAAGCAGCAGCAGATGTTTTGGAAGCCACTGAATCCACGCATTTTTGTCTTTTTGACTTCTGAAAAAGCAAAGAAGGACAGTGAGTGCCTAAACTCATCACAGCAGAAAAAAATGTTAACCACAGTGTAAATGGAAATGTTGGCTCAAATTAGTATGAGTAAAAAGTCTTACTTGTTGTGCTGCAGAGGGATTTCATCCACCCTGACTGGCTGCTCCGTGATGATCAGCTCATTCTACAGTTCAGTGATGACAGGATCTTCGTCAGTGGGGGTCAGAGAAGGTGGTGGAGTTGTAGCCACAGCAGAGTCTGGTCTCTGGTGTCCTTCCTCCCCCTTATGCTCAGGATCCAGGACTGAGGGTATGATCACAGCTGGAAGGCTCATAGGAGGTGGAGGAGTTGAAACCACAGCAGAGGTTGGTTCTGAGCTGGGCACTGACTCTTCCTCTGCTTCATCCAAGCCAGTGTTGGCAGAAGGTTTGATATTGGTAATTGGTTCATCCTGCACTTCAGTGATGACAGGAGGTTCAGTAAGTGGAATGACATGAGCTGGTGGAGCCAAAACCAGGGCAGACTCTAGTTCTCTGGTGGGTTCCTCACCCCTATGCTCAGGATCCAGGACTGAGGGTATGACCACAGCTGGAGGGCTCATAGGTGGTGGAGTTGAAGCCACAGCAGAGTCTGGTTCTTTGGGGGGCTCTTCATCCTTTCTCCATTTCTCCATACAGGACTGAAGTAATGACATGAAGTAATGGGGTCACAGAAGGTGGCTGTGTGTTGGGTGTAGGCTGCTGCACAGTTTCAGCCTGTTTGGCAGTGATGACTGGAGGTTCATCATCATTAATCACAGAAGGTGATGGATCTCTGGTGGTCTCCTCACCCCAATGCTCAGGATCTAGGACTGAGGGTCTGAGCACTCACAGGGCTCATAGGAGGTGAAGGAGCTGGAACCACAGTAGCACTGAGCTCAAGGCAAGGTGCTGGCTGCTCTGCTGTTTCACTGGACACTGTAGTGACAGTCTGAGGCGGAAACAGTGTACAGATCTCTCCCGCTGCAACTTCAGTGATGATCTTAAGCACGTCTTTTGCAAAGCAGTTGAGCTTTCTTCAACAGGACATCTTGGGTCTCACCCTGTCTAACCTTCTCCTGGATAGACAGGACCAAGTCGTCTCTGATAGAGCGGGACAAGGGGACCTAATAGTGCATGGAGGACAGAGCAGTGGAGACCCAGTCCTCATCGGCTTTGGTCACCCCAACAGCCATTGTACAAAGCTGCTGGGAGGGCATGTTGAAAGAGGTGGTAGGAGGAGGCAACCAGAAGCCCTGCAGGACTTTTGGAACCACCTCTATCACCATCTCCCGTGGACCAAGCAGTTTGCGGCCGTGGGCCTCCTTCTGCTGTTCTATCAGGCTCCTGGCATATGTCTGTGCCTGGCTGATGATCTTGGGATGTCTGCAGGTTACAGCCATTGAGAGTTTGTTTAGCAAAAACAATCACAAGCACTGAATGTGAACTGATAGTAAAAATGTGTCAAAAATGTCTTACTGGAGCTGAGGAGGGGCGGCTTCTGGGGAGGTGAGCAGCCGTTTGGCTTCAAACTCAGTGTCCCTCATCTTCATGTGGTCTGTAACTTACTGATGCATCAAACCTGAGAAAGATTAATTTCTCGATGTTATGAATATAATTTTTTTTTTTTATCTGCTGGAGTCTGCAGGTTACATTTTTTTGTTTTAATTGTTTATTGTTTATTGTAATTCAGGACTGTTCTGTTTGATGCATGTAATTTATTGTTTATGTATTATCATTATTATTATTATTATTATTATTATTATTATTATTATTATTATTATTATTATAAAAGCTTTTACAAAATATATCAACTATGTGAAGAGCACCTGAAAAGTATTTCTCACAACTCTCATAGAAAGTATAATCTCATACAGAGCTGGCTCTTGGCATAGGCCATATAGGCGGTCACCTAGGTCACCACCTGCTGGAGGGGGCGCTGCTGCAAGCCCTCTAAAAAACATTAAGCAATAAATAAAATAAAATAAATAACAGTAATAATTTGCATTCCCAACTGGTGCCCTTTCTTCATGCTTTGTCTTGAAACTAAAAAATCTGTGGGGGTGAGGAGGCATCAAACCATAATCTCACCTAGGGCACCAAAATGGCTAGAGCTGGCTCTGTCCAAGAGAATAATCCTGTCTTTAATATAAAGCTTGCATCTCTGTGGCATGGACTTGACGTGAGTGTTTACCAGTCAGTCAAATGCAAGGTCTAATGAGAGCTATGCTATAAAAGTTGCATTATGGAAAGTGTGTAGGATCCAGTGTATATAGAGATTGACTCATACTAGAGACTAAAAACTCAGGACATCCCAGCTTCTAATGCTTTAGTTTTGACCTTTTTTGAAAACATCTCTTGCAAGTCTTGCAAATTTTTGGATGTCTACTATGCTAGAGTATCCCTGTAATGTAGTTACCCTGAAGAAATTGGGTTTCAGTATTCGGACCTTGAACTGATTTGCATTTGCCCACCACCACGGACATCTACACTTCCCAGATGCAGGAAACGGGCCTCCTGCATCATGAAGGACCCCACTCACACTGCACACGAACTGTTTGTCCCCCTCCCCTCAGGCAGGAGGCTGCGGAGCATTAAGAGCAGGACCACCAGACTGAGGAACAGCTTCTTCCCGGAAGCTGTGAGACTGTTGAACTCTGGAGGACCCCTGTAGCCCCCTGCCCTTTTATTTTTATAATATTATACTTTTTTATATCTTCTTTATACTTTTGGGCTTGCACCGGGACCAGGGTATCTTATCTCGCTCCATCCATGTTTGACTTGTGTTGGAATGACAATAAAAATCTTGAATCTTGAATCTTGAATCTTGAATCTTGAATTTAATTACACAAAGCTGGGGGAGTTGAGCTATTACAAATGACAAATAAGCCTTCATAAACCTTCATCAAAAGCTTTATTACAGTGTAGATTGAGAGTTGAAAATAAACTTTTTCTACAACAATCAGAGAGAATAAATTATATTGATATTAAATTAAATCTGTGTTCATTGTGATTTTAGCTTTTGTCCTGTAAATACATAGACACAGTAAATAATTTATTAAATATGATCAAATATCTATAATTACTCATGTGCCATGTTTGCCAGAATGCTACATCATTGGAAATATAGCAAAATCACACTTCTCAAGGATTAGGCAACTTGCTTGTCCCTGTGCACAACCCCTGTGGCACAGATCAAAACATTTTAAGGCAATTGTCGGGAGCTATTATTTAGCAAAACTGGATCAGCTCTTTCATGCTGCATCCTTTCTCACAGCAAATGTCAGATATTTTTCCAGCGCCTCGTCTTATCCGGGAGGAAAGGGGGTACCAGTGAGGAGCCAAGGAGAGCGCATCCTTCTCCCTGTCAGATTCTGGAGCAGTGTGGACTGTCTCTGTAGTCAGGGGCTCCACACTGGAGGCATCCTGGTCCCCTGTACAGGTGGAGAGACATCTGGTATTTATAGAAAATACTGGAAATTCATAATTTTGCGATTAAAACCTCTTGTGAAACTCTAAAGGGAAGAAATAGATTGTGCCATTTTGGAGTGAACTTATGTAAAAGGAGTAATTGGTTCTATTAAAACAAACATTTAAAAAGGGCTACTATATTTCACATATGAAAGAGGTCAAAAATAAATCCATTGATAATGTTATGTAGAATATTTACCTCCTAAATCTGTCTCTAAATGTCTCAAATGGAAAATACCTCTTATACAGTTGTGAGTTTTAAGCGAGCAGTGGCTCCCAATCAATCACCTTACCCATTCTTTGATAAAGTACTTACAGTGGGAAGTGTGTTGATGCTGCCGTAGTTCCATGTCCAGGATGCTTCTCCTTAGCCGAGAGTTACCACAGGATGAGACAGCCAGACGGATCAGCTCTCTGCCACACATCTTAATCCTCTCCTGGGCCTGAACCACACAAGCTACAGCCACCAGCACCACCATCAGAGACACCAAAAGCTTAATGGCTGACATTGTATGATGTGTTGCTGCTCCCCGTTTGGTCGGTGGAAAGGAAAACTGGAAGGCTGTGATGCGACTTTATGAGGTGAACCTGAGGGGGTTTATATAGTCCATGTATGTTGCCCGTAGGGGTGATTTCAAAAATGCTGAGACCAGAGAGTCAAAGATGTATTCAGCCTTGGTGAAGGATAGGCATGTCCTGATCTAGAGCTCAGCACGAGAGCAGTGCAAAGTCTCGTCAAGGCTGAAACCCTCAGTGAGATAAAAACTTGATCAGACAGTGATCTATGGTTTGTCCTTAAAAGCACTAAAGATATTACAAAAGGCGGTTTGTCAATTGTTCTGGCCACAGATACTCACAAATTTGGTCCTTAATTGAGAAAAGTGTACTATGTAAAACCAACATGGCTTTCAAGCGGTTCAAATGCCAATAAAAGATGTGCTAACAGAGCTTAATGTGGTTTTAAGATTCTTAATTTGTTTATTTCATTGACATCTTTAAACTCCTCTTTTGCTTGCATTGCAACATTTGCAACATTATTCATGTTATTGCAGGGAACTTTTTTCCTTGAATATGAGTTTACACCTTATCTTGACACATCTTGAGGGATGGGAGCTAATTGGAACAGAGTGCGACTGGCAAAAATATGTCAAGGATATTGACGCAACTCTTCACACACATGGTCACCCCAGGCCGTACTGCAGTTGTATAATCATGCCAGAGATGACTTTTTCATATTTCCAGCACTGATGAAAAATATGAAAGGTGGCACGTTAACGTCTTAAAAGTACTTCTGGCTATGCTTGGCATTTTAACCTCTAATGACGACACTTATATTGGTTTATTACTCTCAGCTGCTGTGCAGCAAATTTCAATACAGACACACCAGCTGTACATGTTTAATTATTTTTTCTCATTGATTTTCACTAATTTCTTGTAGAAGGTGTGAAAGTTAATGTCGTTGATTTACATTTTCAATCCAGTATGTGCAGCTAGATATTAAAGAAGTCAAACTAACCAGAGCATATTTGGCTCTTCATGATACTGGCATTGACATCATGATGGCCTTAAGAGTCTATGCCTCAGAGTTTTGTTGTTATGTTCTCTGATATTTAACTGTATTTTGTGTTAATGTGTGCTAACATGTTCCCCCAAATGTTGTTTTGTTTGGCACTTCAGGGCCACCAGATTAAAAATGCTAAAGATCAAATGACAATGTGTGATATAAAAAGGCTCATTCATAGCACTGAACCGACATAGAGCTAAGACTCAATTTGCAGTTCCCCCTCAACTCTAAGAAGCATTTTACCGTCTCTCAGCTGAGTGTTGGTTTTCTGGTCGACACATTTTTGGTCTTGCAGTTCACGTCAACCTTGTTTGCAACAAAAACAGGTAGATGTTTTCAGCTCTGATAAAATGACTGTACTCTACCTGCCCAGTACTAAATGACAGACAGACAAAGTCAGTGGCTAGCAGCTGAAGAGACAAAGAGCTGGTGGAGACCAAACAGAGCTAACAGGAGAGTGAATGACTTAAGATAAATACTAATGTTGCTGTACGTCTGCTGGCTAGCACATATATTTTTTACACTATTTGTTGCGAATGAAGTGTATGCATTACTGTACTTTTGTGGAACCTTCAATCTATTTTAGCTGCATATATCTTAACAGCCTTTATGTATAATGTAGGTCTGAGTGAAAAGGTATATATTAAAGATTAGTTTTTATATGCAATTGTTTAAATCAAGTTGATGAGCTTTATCTATTGCCCAACATTGCGTGCGTGTATCTGTCTGTGTGTCTATCCATCTCTCAGTCTGTCTGACTGATCTTTACCTGATGTCCCTCTGGACTGCATCTATTCCTGTCCATTCAGTCCTTGATGAGTCACCTGAGACAGCCAGAATCTCTCAGTACTCTTGAGTTTTAATTGATGCTGATAACGCCATTAAACCACTGGCATCTCTACCATTACCTTATCCTGTAATACTATTAGACTGGTAGCATCGTCCCTTAGAAGGAGATAAGTTTCTGTTAATAGACAAACATCATGTGTATTTGAAAGGACATGTAGATAGTCACGATAATGGTCATAATAACACAAGAGTTCTGCGAAGAAGAGCTTTATTCAATTGAACAAGAAATCTCATTTTTTTCTCTTTTGGATAATGAGAACAAGTATATATTTTAATATATAATAAAATCTGTCTTTTACATGGTTTACAGCCTGTGCTGCGTTTGTTTGTTTTATACTTTTGTTTTGGTTTTATGCACAAGAAAGAAAATAATGACACATTTCATAGTATTTGCATGTAGCGATGCTAACTTTACTTTTAGTAATAGATAGACTCTCATTTCTGAAATGGAATGAAATAACTAGAAATTTCTGTGACATAAGATACATAGCATATCAAGTATTTTGGGACATAAAAGTTGAACAAAAACAAGGAAGTGTTAGTAATATTATAGAAATTATTAACCCTAAGATGTTGTGTTTCATATTGCGGAGGACCTAATTCTTCAAAAGGATCTAATTTGTCTTTTGTTTTTTCATGACCAGAGGTACAACACATCATCAGTATATTCGGAAAAAGGGTGTGGGAACTGGCATTTATCACAAACAATTAAATATAATTTTCTTTTCCTTAAAATCCCTCCTTTTTATGCATCAAACAGAACAGTCCTGATCAGACCTGAGTAAAGTCTTTAACATTGCCTGTGCCTACATATGCCAATGCAGCACCTGAATTGGTCTGGGAGGAGATCACACATTTGCTGACTATGACTCTCTGGTCTTTAGGGAACTGTTGCCCAGAACAGGAAGTCATTTAATGATCTTAGTCAAAGAGCTAAATACAGCCATCAGCACAGTGCAAGCACAGTTTGACTACAGGACTGGGCCATGCTTGATCCTGAATCTACAGGCCACAAACAGTTTGGAGTTTTCACTCCCTGCAGGAATCATGCTAATATGTTGGATGATGATTATAAGCACATTGGCCATTCATTTTCTTAATTGAGGGATTTGCAATATTAGAAGATTGTTCAAACATCATCTTTGAAAATAGTTTGTCAGACCTTAAATAAAGCTTTGTGCACACCTGATTAGATTTTCTGTGTCACCAAAATAGCACAGAACATGATTGACTCTTGCCCTTGTCTGACCTGGCAGGAGGCACAAGCGCAAATCCTGGTAATCCTTGACAACAAAATTACACTCATGCTCTTGATCGCTGCTGACACACCCCCAGCCGTGCTTCTCCTCCCACTTAGGTGCAGTCAAGAGTGACTGGAGTGTGCTTTTGACAAGGATGCCACTTTGCTGATAAATGAAGTATAACACGTGGAAGAGCTGATGATTTTCAATTTTCCTCAGGTGCAGGTGCAAATCTGAGAGGTTTTTGTATTTCTTTAGGCTGAAAAAGTGGAAGACAATGACTACATTTCATTGTGATGTTCACACTGGTTGGTACTGGCCAAAGGCTTTAAATAATCAAAATTATACTGTCTTTTGTGTGGAGTATTAAGAATGTAAAGTAAAACATTCCGTAAGAGACCATGGCTTCACTTCAAATAAAAACGGTTCCTCACAAGCTTGATGCTCCATTTAAAGCAATTTAAGTGTAACAGTGTTTCATTCATAATGTTACTACTTAAGCTCCTTGTGTCAAACGTATATTTCAGTTTAATCAGAATTAGTTGCAGCTGGGTGCTATTCATAGAAACAGATAACAGGCTGTCCAGTGGGAGCATCCTGTCCATTTGACTGAAGGGTCATCACCCATAGCATGCAAACAGCACCTACTGCAAAGCTGAGGCTTAAAGCTTATCTCAACATGCTGCTGCCTCCATTTCCCCCCTTAGATTGTCGATCTTAAATCACATGGGCTCAGTGCTGGAGGCAGATGGGGTCTTACACTTTCTAGACCCATGGGTGATAAGGCCATTTAGGGTTAGCGAAGTTGCAAGTTGGCAGCTTCTGTCAGTCCTCGCTCTCATGGACAGTCTGCCTTCCACTGGGTCGATAATGGATCTCATCATCAGATTCCTCCGGCTGGGGTTCGAAGCAGCTATCAAACTTGCGCCTCAGACGTTTCCTGAGCTGGAAGGAGCGCTCAGTGTTTGAGATGCTGTATTCCTGTTCCTTTAGTTTGGCGTAGTAGTCGGAAAACTTGTTGAACAGAATGGAGATGGGCATGCCGTTGAGGATGATGCCAAAAGAGATGCAGCCAAATGCCACACAGCGGCCGAGATAGGAGATAGGGACGACGTCGCCATAGCCCACAGTAGAGATGCTCACCTGTAAAAAAAAAAAAAGTGTGTCAGCTTACATGCACGATCTGTACTCTGCTTTATTTGAATGAGAAATAGAAAAGAAAAAGGCACCCTATTCCATTTTAGATATCGTTTACATTTAACTGAAGAAAAACAAGAATTGGAGAAAGGGAAGTGGTGAAATTTCCCCTATTTTGCTCCAGAAGGGGGTGGGGCTCATCCTCATGGCGTCTTTAATCGTGCCCCCAAAAAAACAATCATGGCTTCTTGAGAGCCCAGTAATTAAAATGTTTCTGATGAACTGATGTATTGCAAATTGAGAGTAAACAGGATACAAAAAAAATCCAAGAATGCACTGCAACACTTTCCATCTCTCGATTGCAATCACTGTGTCTGGCCACAGACGAGACGCATTATACCGTATTAGTGGGGATTAGACACATATAAGTTAACAGCTGCCACCAGACAAATAAAAACCAAATGTCCCTAAATGAGAGTGCAAGAGACACAGGCAGCAAGGCTGATACACTAGTTTGTTCAAAAGAAACAAGCAAAATTTGAGGATGTTATTATTATGCTGAACAACACAACAAATTCCAGAGGGAATTCATTCTTCATCATATTTCTGTCAATAGTTTTCAATGTAAAATCAAGATATGGCGAGAAACAGGATTCAAAGTAGTTGTGGAGCCTTTGAAAATGTATTTCTGTCAGTGCCTACTAGATCAAATTGGCAGTTCGCTAAATACACGTCACACTGTAATTATATGGTCAGTTGCAAAACGTGTCTGACACAATTCTGTCAGCTAGAATCAAAATGGTAACTGCTATCCTATGCAATTTCTTTGGTAGGCAGAATGTGATTTTAGCCATAAATTCCAGATTAAAACCATTACAGTTTACAGGACTCCAATATTTTGTCGACTTACCATTATCACTTTTGCCAATAATTAAAGGAATGGTCTGAAATTTATGGGGAATATGCATATTGCCTTTCTTACTTTCTTACTTCTAAGTATTAAATGATAAGATTAACATCACTCTCATGTCTGTTAAGTATGACTTAACTCACATGGTGCATAGCATAGCATAAAGAGTTGAAACGGGGGGAAATAGCTAGACATAACTAACCTGCTAGGAATGCATACACAATAATAAACTGTAACTGGGGGGTTGGATACAATCATGCCCTATTAAAATTCTTGATGCTTTGCCATGAATACCACTCAGAGGAGGAAACTGATGTTCTTGTACAGAATGAGCATCATTATCAATTGTCAAAAGTGTGGTACCCTTAAAATAATTAGCTCTGGGGGAGATATCATGGAGCTACTGATAATTGGATAGAGGCATCAGCAGTAATGCAGGCGTTGTACTGGACCATTGTGGTGAAGAGAGAGTTGAGCTGGAAAGCAAAGCTTTCAATTTACCAGTCAATCTATGTACCAACCCTCATCTATGGTCATGAACTTTCGGTAATGACTGAAAGAATGAGATCATAGATAGAAGCGGGTGAAATGAGTTAGGGTGGCTGGGCTCAGCCTTAGAGATGGGTGAGGCACTCAGACACCTGGCAGGAGCTCGGATAGAGTTGCTGCTCCTTCAAAATCGAAAGGAACCAATTGAGGTAGCTCAGGCTTCTAATTGGGATGTCGTCTTGGGGCCTTCCTTTGGGAGGTCTTCTGGGCGTGTCCAGTGGCAGACCCATGCTGGGGGGATTATATATTTCATCTGGACTGGTAAATGCCTCAAAACCCCCACACAGGAGCTAGAATACATTGCTGGGGAGAGGCAGGTCTGGGCTACCCTGCTTAGCCTGTTGACCCTGTGACCCAACCCCAGATAAGCGGAGGAAATGGATGGATGGACTGATGGATGGATGGATGGATGGACTGATGGATGGAACTAACACATTTGATTACTATGTTTCTTGATTTGTTACAAATCGGCAGCCTAATGAAGGTATAACTTAATTGATTTTGTCAAAAAGCTAAGCAGTAGTTGTTCCTCATATCTGTAAGATATCTATGATGGATGAGTAATTTGTCCAACATGCACATGACCATCATTAGGATGAAAAGTACTCAGTCCCCTTTTTCTCTGCTTGAGAGATTTAAATATGATATTGTCAGGGGTTCATGTTTACCAAATTTCCCCATGGGATAAATAAAGTATTTTGATTGATTGATTGATTCACTGATTGGTTCATTGAAAGAGTAATAAAAATAGAGCAGAACAGTACAGTTGACTTTTTCCTTGGTCTGACCAGGTACGCAACACAAATACCACAAGGTTTAATCCTTGACAACTGAAATGCACCACACTGCTTGATCATACTCACACACTGCCTACTAAGCTCCTCCCCTGTATCTTCAGCAAAGTTAAGAGGAGCAGCTTAGTAAGGTTCATAAGCGAGTTAATTGATCCGGAAGACTCTAAGACACATCCATAGAGGCTGGTTGAATCCCCTAAATGCTGTGCACCATTGCTTGTTCCTCTAGTAATAATGGTTATTCAGATGTTACCTGGTATTATTTGAATATGTGGCCTCATACAAATTAAGTTTAACTTTGTTTGCACTTTGGCTTGCTTTTTTAATGAATATTTTTATAAATAAATACATAAACAACATTAAGAAAAGATTAATCCCTTATCGTGTGTTGATCCCATTTTTGCTTTATCCATGAACTAATTTTAGACTATGTGGATCCAACAATGATCATGGCGAAGTCATCAAAATGCCCAGCCAATACTGGAGTAAAAAAAAAAACAAAACCTGAAAACAGAGTCTGACAAAAACTAGAAGAACTGGATTTTGAAGTTTATCCTACTCACCGCCGCCCACCACCAGGCATCTGGTATGCTGCTGAATGGTGTCCCAGGCTGATCGACCTCCACAGAGTGCATCAGAGCAGAGAAGGTGAAGATACCCATGGCAATGAACAGAAACAGACAGCACACCTAAATAATGACAGAGAAGTTGTCAATGCCACATTTGGAAATCAGTACATACATTTACAAATACAGAAGTACCCATCAGTGCATATGACCATATAAAGCTTCATTATAGGTCATCTAGACTACCTTCATCTTGAATGTATTCCCACAAAATGCATATGCAGTATTCTGAACAGAAATGGCCCCAATATACAGTAGTAACCAAAAAACAGATAAGACTGACACAAACATGAAAAGTGGGTTTATCACAGCTTTCTCCATGAAAACTGTTGTCTGCTGCAGATGGAAAAAACTCTGAAATGAGTAAAGTTGCAGGCCTGTAAACCATAACAAGGAGATGAAAGAAGCTAAAATGAACTAATAATGATAAAATAATAAAATTAATAATAATAAAATGACAATAAAAATGATGACTTTTTGTGTTTCTGTGAGAGTTGTCTTGTTTGATATTCCTTCATACCTGCTCAGAGCACTGTCGGATGGTGAAACCAAATGCCCTCATGCCTGTGGAGTGACGGGCAAGCTTCAAGATTCGGAAGATGCGCATCAACTTGACAACCTTGAGTACCTTGCTGACTTTACTGACTCTTGCCATGGTCTTCAAATCTTCCTTTGCACTGAAGTCTTCTGAATCCATAACAAAAGCTTCAAAAATGATCTGGATGAAGTAGGGCATAACAGCCACCACATCAACAAAGTTGAGGGCACTTTTTACAAAATGTTTGATGTTGGATGTGGTGAATAACCGCAAAAAGTACTCCAATGTGAAGAAAAGGATGGAGGCAATCTCTACCCACTCCATGTAGGTTCTGCCAGCAAGTTTGTACTGCCTGAGTTCTTCTACAGTATTCATTGTCATGGCAACAATGGAGATCAGCACGAAGAGACTTGAAAACACAGCAAAGGCTTTGGCTGGCAGAGAGGAGTAAGGGTTCTCCATCAAGTCCCAAAGAATTTTCCGAAAACCTCCAAAAACCATGGTCTTGTACCCCTCATCATCTTGGTGAGGCTTAATCTCATCAATCAGCTCCTGGTTGACCTTCAGTTGGTCTCTGATGTCGTCCAGTTTCTCCTCAAACAGTATGCGGCAGCACCTGACAAGAAGAGGAAGAAGCTTTTTTATTTGTATTTTAAAGAGATACTTTTCAAGAGCCATGCTTGAAATAAACAAACAATAACATACAAAGCTACGCAATAGATTTAGTGAGTATTACATATCTACAGCACACCTTGGAGTGTCCTTAAGTCTCAACCCCCAGAAGGACATCTCTTCTTCAAAGTTGACAGGGCAGAGACTATCCATGACCCACAGGACATTACTACAATAAAAGTGGAAGATGTAGTGGAAAAACAAAGGGTCTCTGTCAAAGAAGAACTCGTTGTTCCGAACGTTGTAATCGTCACAGAGCGTCAGGCGCTTGACTGGATCATCACAGAGAGCAAGAACTCCAATCCTTGTTTTTGGGTATCGGAGGACCAAATGCTTCGGTATGTGAAACACCTTTCCACCCACGTTAAGATTCACAATGTTTGATTGCCTAAGACTTGGTTTGGGATCTTTTTTCTGATCTTTTTTTGGACTTTTTTTTCCAACAGGAGTATCAAGATTGTCCATAGAGGTCCATGGTTTCACAGAGCTGTCCTGTGAAAAGGGGAATTCACACTCTTCAACACTTTGTGAAATACTCATCTCCCGTTTTATGGTTGCAAAAAGACTGGAGCGACGCTTTTTCAGCACTTTCACCTTGGGCTTCAAAATCTCCATTGTGGCAGCTCCTTAGAAGACAAACCAACCAAAAATGTTTTGTGCCAAGTAGGATTCAATTCAGTGAAAAACAGTAACAACAGTATTCCACAAGATTTCCATTTAGGCTGAAAATTATCCTCAAAAAAAGATTCTTTCAGGATGGGATGAAGATAAAGAAAGAGCTACAGTGCTTGTCTCTCAGCATGCAAGAAGATCAACTGCATGAGTTAGGGATTCAGCCTCTTTACTGATTCTCTAATCCTATTGCTGTTCTTTCTGTCCAAACGCAAGTTAAAAATACTGTTCACAAGGATTAGTGTTGTGATTTAAGGCTTTGAGATCTGAGAGAGGAGGAAAGGCAGAGAGAGTGGTTTGATGACAGTATTGCATTTCTAACAAGGCTATGGAGAGCTTTCGCTTAGGAAGTTACCAATATAACTCTGAGATTACTCTGGCTACTTCCTGCTATATTTCTTCTGAACAGTCTCAACAGTAAAAAATAATCTTGGATTTTCATTATAAATCCCCATAATTCAACAACTGGCATAACTTCTTTTCTTTATATTAACAAGGAATTAGGTTTTTCTTATCTTAGCTAATCTACATAATAAGATCCTTGTTTGGCATTGGTCCATGCACAGTAATAATGTGTGTATGCCACAAAAATAAATCTTTACAATGTGCTGTTGTTGTGAGTTAAATGCTCACAATTTTATACAATATAGTCCCAATGTACGTGTGATTTATGGGATTATCATTTTGGTCTTGCTTGTTGATACATATTCTGTGGTGTGTGTTACAGATACCCAGCTCAAAGAGGTGAAAAACATTTGTTAAATAATTTAATATTATAACAACACATAATGATAAACTATTTCAGACATATATTAAAATTAGGTAAACAAATATACACAACTAATTAAGTCATTATTCCATATTGTAAAGTTGACAAAAAGGATCACTGTACAATGACTAATGGTACGGCCCTGATATCCCCCCTGAACGTTTGTGTGAATGGTATGAATCATTTTCCGGAAAAGGAAGCGGGAATCTAAAAAAAAAAAATAAATAAATAAATAAATAAATAAATTTTTAAAAAGAAAATTGCATCCCGTATTCATTTATTTGATATATTTCGTTGATATTTTGAATGTATAATTACGTTTAAAATATAACTACAGAATATCTAAAAAGTTATGAATTACAGCTGGCATATATCGCCGCCGTGCACCACGTGACTTCCTTTCCGGTCTAACCTGACAACATGGACGCCAGCCGCGTGCAGCCGATCAAGCTCGCAAGAGTAAGAAAATATCTAATATGCCCCAATTAACCATATCTGAGCGGATAGACGGCTACAGTAATATGTAATGGCTTATACGGTCCAAAAACATTGAGGCTAAAATAACTTTTACGAGCTATTTATCGCACGGCACGTCCCCTCTCGTGCGTCCATCATGGAGGCCCGTGCATGCTACAGTCTCTGTTAGCCTGTTCAAGACAGACCCGGAGTCTATAGTTCATCAGAAAACACGATATTTACCCTGAAGACTCTGTAGCGGAGGTCTAACTATTATATCTTTTTTTTTCAGGTCACCAAGGTGCTCGGAAGAACTGGTTCACAGGGACAATGTACACAGGTTTGTTAAAGAGTAGTGTCTCAGTTAACATGTTACACTGTTTAATGTGGGGATCGTCTTTGAGCTCATCGTTGGTTGGTTTAACAAGCTACTTAAATTAATTAGTAATAAGTTAATAAGTGCGGTATATCTCGTACCATTGGTAGATCAGGTGTGTTTAGCTGTAATAACGTAGCCCTGTCTTCATGCTTGTTTCACCTGGATTAAGACAGATTCCTTCATTTAAAATAATATTTATTGTGATTTGACCTCTACCAAAGTGTTGAAGCTTAAAAAAAATCAAATTAATCATTCAGGTAAACTAAATTAAACATGTTTAACAGTATTCCTTAATTTTATTTGTTAAATATTTCAGTGCCTCAGTAACTGAGTGGATCACAATCATGACAGAGATTACATATTACTAAACGTATTATATTGCTTCACTTGTGAATTTTATTCTAATTGTTTATTCTGCTCCTCTTGCAGGTCCGTGTTGAATTCATGGACGACAGCAACCGCTCCATCATCAGGAACGTGAAGGGCCCCGTCAGAGAAGGAGATGTGCTGACACTTCTGGAGTCTGAAAGAGAAGCCAGGAGGCTGCGATAGGTGAGGATGGAGCTGAATGGATGTTTTTTTTGTTTGTTTGTTTTTTTAGCCTGGCATCATTCAAACTGTTGGCAGTGGAGACTTCGAGATGTCGAGATTAAGGAAGGAAAAAAAATCAGTTTGGGCTTAAGTAACTTCTAATATGCCAGTTTTTTTTTTTCAGCATTTGAAAGAATTTATATCAACTCTGATAAACATCAGACCAGATATCATGCAAATAATTATTTGTAACTAATCTGACACAGGTGTATTATACTGTTTGGTGACTGGAAAGAACTTTAACCCCCAGCACAATGTAAAGAATTTTAACGTTGCAGCCCTGTAGTAAGTTATCTTTGTGAAACGAATGTATTTTAAGACGGTGACAAGAGTGTGATGTTGCATTGGACTTACTGTAATGTTGCACCCTCTGTTGGTGGACAAACTTCATAAAACATTTTAAAACACCCTTCACTACAGTTAAAAACATAAGCACCACTTTCTGTGGCCTCAAAAAGTGCCTAATTTTTTAATCTAGAGCTTTTTGAAAGAACCCTCTCAAAGGTATGATTATTGCAGAGCATTTCTTACTTTTTTTTATCAACTTTTTTTCCCCCCTCTTTATTGGTGTAGTGGGACAGCTCCAACACCTCGCTGACCTCACATTGAAGCTTATTTACAAAAAATAGCCAGCTTTTACTTGTGTTGCTGTTGCAGCTGGAAAATAAAACGTATCATTGTATTGCACTGATACAATCAATCACAGCTGACCGCAAAGTAAAGACGGGATGTTTTTTGAAAGTCCAAGTGAAAATATGTGACGGTTGAACTCTTCTGACTTAGAGTTTACAGTGAATTTCAGCCATGTCAGAGCATAAGGTTAGTTTCCTCCTGATACCCCAATAAACTGGACAGAGAATCACTGACAGTGATTCACTATAATAAATCTGCTATTTTACAATGTTTTAATCTGACCTGAAGTAAGGACCAACACTGTCCCCGTTATCGTCTAGTGTCCTGCTTATACAGAGGCATTAGAAGTGTTTTATTTTATGCTGGTTGAGTTGAATCTGGATATTTTCAAAATGTTTGACTTGATATATGAAATGATATCCTTTCTTCACAGTGTTGCCCGCTGAAGTTGTGAGGTGCCAATCCATTGCCATGGAACAGAAAACACCATCAGTTTCACTTGGAGTGGCCAACATCTCACTTGTTCAGATGTTTTGAAATAAATTTGGTTATTAAGATGAGAGTGGAGGTCCTTTGTTTATTGTAGATGTGAATGTTTCTTTCATCTTCATACCTCAGTAATTTCTTATGGCTGCAACATAAAACTGACTTGTCTGATACAAGTGGTGAAATTTGCTCAGCAAACTTTTTCTCATTATTGATCGTTTTCTCATTGATGGTTTGGTCAAGGTGTAGAGGAACTGTGTAAATACAGTGAGGGTCTATTTGTCACTACTACATATTGCCAAGTTAGAAATCTATGTTTAAGTGACACTAATATATCTTCAGTGGAAGCACAATTTTAGTAAAATCTATATTTTAATCTATGGCTAATCCAAAGTGTGGTGGGATAAGAGAAATGTCATATACCTGCAGTCTGTCGTAGTGAGTATATGATGTTCCCTTGAATTTAACAGTTAGTTTTAGAAAGTACCATTCAGTTTTCCCACGATCATGTCAGTATTATCAACAATAGTTGGAGTAGGTTTAAATTTAAAAGATGTCACAATGTAAAGTCAGGAACGGCCATTGGTTAAGCATTTCTGTTGCAGTGTTAATATATTGATTTAGTTCTAGCAAATTTATTTCCACAAATGCAGCTGACAATTTGATGTGGTTCATTATATCTCCATCAAGAAACTAGGACATTTTTAATGACCAGGTTGTGTAGTTTACCTTGTGTCCAGAAGAGGGTAGCATCACACTTGTTGATTTGGGAGATTAAAATTACAGGCTTATTTTGAAGCAACAGCCTTGAGTTATTGACTAGTTGCTCATCTAAATAGCCACATAAAGCAGCATTTCACAACCTCTAACATTAATGTGTTCATGAAAAAAAAGAGTAATCTCCTTTCCTGTATTCTCAAACATAACCCAGAGAACTTGGATATTCAGTATATGTATAAGTACACAATAGTTTTTGATTGAGAACATTACATAACATACAGCTGTGTGATTTTGTCTTCATGAGACCCAGGAAAAACATCAACAAACATCAGCCTTTCACTCTGGGGGTGTTCAGGCTATTTAAACCCTGATGCTGTCCTGAGAACGTTTTTATGTATTCAGTATATTTTGCTGGTTTCCAACCAACTAATTGTAAGGTCACCAACATTTTCTCACACATCTGTATGACAAAAGTTCACTAAATTAAGGGAAAATCATAACTTTGCCAATATGGGGCCGTTCTTCCTCACTTAAGACATTTTTCCAACAATTCGTCTGGAAACACTTTCCTGTTGGCTGAATGGTTCTGTGGCAATGCTGAAGAAACAGGATGCATGAAGCTGAATCAAGGCATGTGACTCACATGTCAGTTTGTAGCAGTGCTTCATACATTAAGATAAAACCAGAAAATTGAGTGCACTGTAAAAAAAAAAAAACAGCAGTAGGTTTGGACTGTTCATGGTGATTTTTCTTTCGTACTATATTTCAAAAAGTTTTCCTTTCCTCTGTCCTCTAAATCTATTTTTCCTACAATCCTGGCTTAGTGTTGCCCTTTTGAAATGCAGGCGATTAAAGAACTGAAGCCCATTCTACTTTTACACTTCAGGCCTCTGGATAAATGTATTATCTAAATACCTGAAAGCCTCCTCACATACATTTTATCTGTACACTTCAAAACCTCAGTGGGCGGCGTGATGTTTTTCACTGTGCAGGTATTTGGCTCAAGCCCGGCTCCAGGTTGATGAAGGAACCCAGAGGTTGTTTGGACAGGAAAGCAGGTCAGTTTGAGTTATGTGTTGTGATGAGGCTCTTGGTCTGCTGCACATATACTGCAGGTTTAATGACCTTATGTTTTCCATGTGACTTTGACCTACTTAACACACAGTTCTGCATTAACCAGCTAGTAAAGGGACAAAAAACAAATTTACTTTTGTTGTAAAATTGATTTTGTGTATGATGTGAAATCAGTATGTCTGCTAGATACAGCTTTATGATAGTATTAAGTACTGATGTGTCTAATCAGTGCTTGGATTATGTAGTTGTTTAGCACCTCTGAAGTCATTAATAAGTTCTTAAATTAAAGCATTTTCAAATTATATCAAAGTTGTAAGAAGCAAGTAATGGAAAATCTAGCAAATCAAAGTAATAAACATTTCACCTTCATTTTCAGTTAGTTTACCATATTAAAAACACACATATCAAACACATATTGGCTGTTAAATTGGCTTTAACACAGCACAGCTGAATTCAGCTTTTTATGAAACTCTTGCTTGCTTTGGCTTGCAGACAGTCTCACCTTTTTACCAGTTCAAACACACAGTAAATCATAACCACATGGCACATGCAACTGTGTGTGCCTTCTCTTCTCGGTGGCATGACAATGAATCAGACTAGTCCTTACCAAGGAGAGGCCAAACCCAGTAAGACACAACCATTTAGAAATGTTTCACTGAAACGAAAAATATGGCTGCTAAACAAAGTGTTGAGGGCTTAAAAACACTGAAGTATTATTGTGACTTTTACCAGGAGAGCATCAACAAGGCAGTGTGAAACCAAAGTGTGGAAACTGACACCAAGCCACAAATTAATTTTTGGCAGCTATTCATTAAGTTAAAGTAAGACGTGCCAAACAGGGAAGAGCATGCTGGTACTTGACAGCCACAATCAGAGAGCCAGAGAGAGAAGCAGCGAGGCAGAGACAGAGCCAGTAGGGAGACAGAAAAACAACACTTTCTGACATCTTCATTTTACAAAGCCAGTGAGGAAAGAGATTGTGAATGTGGATAAACAGCATTTACTGTGCAAAAAAACAGCCTCCCATGTAGCCAGGCCAGGCGGCCTGTAGTTGACACACTGCACCCTGGGGCAAATGACTGATACTCACAAAGCCAGAAAAGTTTTCCAAAACCAGCACCTGTCTTACTCTCTGACTGTATTTGGGCCTACAAGACAGAACGCTAAATTGAAAGACGAGGGAACAACAGAAAAGAAGAATATGTTTCAGTCAACGACAACTCCGCACTTGAAAAAAACATCTCTGTGTCACTTTACGTCCCCTCCAACCTGTCATTATCATTTCACACTGCTCAACCTCTGTGCCTCACCCACACATATAGACTTACGGGTGGCATGTGTTTACCATCTCTCCACCCTCCTCCTCTTCCCTCCTCCCTCTCTCTGAAGCATGAAACATACCAGGTTAGAAACACATCCATCCCAAAGCCTCTCACTGTTTGTCTGCATGCCACCAAGGTCAAACTCAGCCAGGAGAAAACAACAGCTCTGCACGAGTCTGTGTGTCTGTCTGCAACAAAAACAAGGACGTTTTGTCTTGAGGTGTAGAAGTGTAGCTGGTAACTGGTATTATTATACCCTAACACTAACAAAGTTAAATTAAATTAACAAAGTTGGTACAAAATGATTGTTAATGGAGCGCCCAGCCACCCTACGGAGGAAACTCCATAAACTTGTCCTTTCGGTCATTACCCAAAGTTCATGACCATAGGTGAGAGTGAGAGCATAGATTGACATGATTGGTAAATTGAGAGCTTCGCCTTTCCACTTAGCTCCTTCTTCACCACGACGGTCCGGTACACCGACCGCATAACTGCGGATGGCTGCACCAATCACGCCTGTCAATCTCACGCTCCTCTTTCCCTCACTTGTGAACAAGTCCTCCACTTGAGGCAGGACTTCTCCACCCACCCGGAGAGGGCATGCCACCCTTTTCCGGTCGAGAACCATGGCCTTGGATTTGGAGGTGCTGATTCTCATCCCAGCCGCTTACACACTCGGCTGCAAACCAAACCGCTCCAGTACATGCTGAATGTCCTGGCCTGATGAAGCCAACAGGACAACATCATCTGCAAAAAGCAGAGATGAAATCCTGTGGTTCCCTAACTGGACTCTCTCCGGCCCCTGGCTACACCTAGAAATCCTGTCCATAAAGATTATGAACAGAACCTGTGACAAAGGGCAGCCCTGCCAGAGTCCAACATGTACTGGGAACAGGTCTGACTTACTGCCTGGCAATGCGAACCAAGTTCCTTGCTCTGGTCGTACAGAGACCGAACAGCCCTTAATAAAGGGCCCCGGACCCCATACTCGTGTAGCACCCCCCACAGAATACCATAAGGGACACGGTCAAATACCTTCTCCAGATCCACAAAGCACATGTGGACTGGTTGGGAAAACTCCCATAAACCCTCCTGAATCTGAGGTTCGACTATCGGCCGAATTCTCCTCTCTAGTACCCAGGCATAGACCTGACCTGATCCCCCTGTAGTTGGAACACACTCTCCGGTCCCCTTTTTAGTTGCTTTTTAAAAAGAGGGACCACCACCCTGGTTTGCCACTCCAGAGGTACTGGTCCCCAACCTCCATGCAATGCTGCAGAGGCGTGTCAGCCAAGACAGCCCCTACAACATCCAGAGACTTGAGGTACTCAGGGCAGATCTGCATCCACCCCCAGCACATTGCCACCAAAGGAGCTTGCGAACTACCTCAGTGACTTCGGCTTGGGTGATGGACGAGTCCACCTCAGAGTCCCCAGCCTCCGCTTCCTCAGTGGAAGGCGTGTCGGTGGGATTGAGGAGATCCTCAAAGTATTCCTTCCACCGTCCGACAATGTCCCCAGTTGAGGTCAACAGCTCCCCACCAGTACTGCTTCCCTCTTCTGAGGCACACGGACGGTTTGCCAGAATTTCTTAGAGGCCAACCGACAGTCTTCCTCCATGGCCTCACCAAACTCCTCCCAGACCTGAGTTTTTGCCTCCAGGACCTTGCGCCCTGGGCTGCGGCTTGCTTTGCCTGCCGTTACCCGTCAACTGTGTCGGGAGTCCCACAGGCCAGCATGGCCTGATAGGACTCCTTCTTCAGCTTGACGGCATCCCTTACTTTCGGTGTCCACCACCGGGTTCGGGAGGTTGCCGCCACAACAGGCACCAGAGACCTTGCATCCACAGCTTCGAACTGCTGCATCAACAATGGAGGCAGAGAACATGGTCCACTAGGACTCAATGTCCCCAGCCTCCCTCGGACTCTGTGAGAAGTTCTCCTGGGACGTGGGAGTTGAAGACCTCCCTCATAGAGGGCAGAAGGCCGGGTACTCTGTACTCCTGTTCGGCCCATAGACACGAACAACAGCAAGAGACCTATCCCCGACCCGAAGGCGCAGGGAAGCAACCCTCTCGTTCACCGGGGTGAACTCCAACACATGGCAGCTGAGCTGGGGAGCTATAAGCAAGCCCACACCAGCTCACCGCCGCTCACAGCCTGGGCAACTCCAGAGTAGTGGAGGGTCCAGCCCCTCTCAAGGAGCTGGGTTCCAGAGCCCAAGCTGTGCGTGGAGGTGAGCCCGACTATCTCTAGCTGGTACCTCTCAACCTCCCGCACAAGCTCAGGCTCCTTCCCCCCCAGCGAGGTGACATTCCGTGTCCCTATGGCCAGAGTTTTGGTCCAAGGATTGGGTCGTTGAGGCCCCCAGCCACGACTGCTACTCAAACCACATTGCACCGGCCCCTCATGGACCTTCCTGCGGGTGGTGAGCCTACTGGAAGGCGGGCCCACGTCGCCATTTCAGGCTGAGCCCGGCCATCAGGCGCTCGCCTGCAAGCCCCTAACCACAGGCCTGGCTCCAGGGTGGGGCCCCAGTAACGCCAATCCGGGAGACGTAACGGTCCTTGATTGTCTTCTATCCATGAATGAGCTTGTGAACCGCTCTTAGTCTAGCCTGTCACCTAGGACCTGTTTGCCATGGGGAGACCCTACCAGGGGTGTAATGCCCCCAACAACATAGCTCCTAGGATCATTCGGGCACACAAACCCCTCCACCACTGTAAGGTGGCGGTTCAAGGAGGGGCAGTCTGGTTCCTGTTTTTCATTTTCCAACCATGCAGCTCCAGATTTCATTAGGATTTTAGCATTTAAACTGAATGATGTCACTTGAATAACAGCTCAGAGAGCAACTAATCAGTGCACATATTTCAATCCTTAAAGCAATGTTTTTCTTTGAAAGTCTGGTCTCTAATTCTCAAAATCATGACTGTGAAAGGGCTGAAAAGTAAATCTAACCTGGAATGTTTTCTGTCTGGGGTCAAACCTCTCATTGAGTTCATTTGCCTTCACTCAATGATCAATGGTGAAACTGGAAAAAAATCTAAATAAAAGTGCTGAGAGCATCTTTTCATAGTCTGTAATATGACATGGTCACTTGTCGGAGGAAAAACTCACACTGCTTGTATCTGCTTTTCAGCTCCTTGTTTTGGTTCTCCAGCCTACATGTTTCCACTTTGTTTTTCAATCTTCTCTCATCAGCATCTTTTTCACAGCAGGCAGCTTCAAAATCCCACAGTCCACTTCCTGCCCATCACCAAACAGCACAGAGACAAAGTTAGTGACAAGCTGGTGACCATAGTGCAGCATTGAAAAGCTAAAGAGCCAGATATCTTCTGTAGGAGTTGGTAGAGACCAAAATCAGAGCTAAAAGGAGAATGACGACAGACTTGCTTTCACCAAGACACCATAAAGGCGACTCCAAATGAATGCAAATGCTGCTCCGTATTTGCTGGATGTGTAGACAGACAGCTGTTAAGTTCACCATATAGAGGAGGCTGTGGGTTTTGTTTCTCCCATGCTGGTTAACAGGATGTGCAGCAGGGAGGTCATTAAGTGTCCAGGGGGAGAGAGGCCTCTGATTTACACGCTCTGGACCTAGCTATGACCTGGGTCACAGACCTCAAATTTACTAATGGGGCCTCCAGGACGCAGAGGGAACGTCAAATAGACAATAAACCCAGAGGTAACTAGAAGACATTCCCTGCCTCTCTCTTTCTCTTGCACTTTCTGTTGCTCTCTTTCTCACAGTCTCTATGCCCCAGGCCTCTCAGACTTTTTTTTACCCTCTCTGTCCCCCTCCGAACCCTCTCAACATTGAACTCTGGTACACCCTGCCTCTCTACAGATTATCCTTGTTTCCTGCCATTAATTGCAGAAGGTGAGCTCTAATTAGGCTCCAGGGGGGCAAGCCAAGTTTTCACAGCTCACAGCAATGAGGGAAGCTTTAGGAAGAAAAAAAGATGAAAGATTAAAAACTTCTCTCACTCCAAAAATGCTAACTATGTTTACTGTTTTGCAAAAGCACAGGGTTTTAATTCACTGCTGTCCAGGAAATAACAGCGCATCAGATCCAGGGTGCTGAAATAACACAGAAGATCCTCAAAGAGGTACCTTTTGAAACAAATAGCTTTGGATGTGGGCATGAAAAGAAACCCTTGTATATTTGTGTGAGCAACAGTGGTGTACTGCAGAAACAAAGAAATAAATAAACACAAGACCAGAGAGTGTAAAATCAAAAGGAGATGGCTTGAAGGTAAGGTAACAACCAAGGGCCAAACACAGCTTTGGACTTTCTTGATGTAGTTTTATGTAAGTGAGAGTGCAAAAGGGGGAGACGCCATTGTGCGAAGGTCAGAGAAACAAGCCATGCATTTATTTTTTGAAGGCTCCATCTCCCGCAATGCATGTGACTTGTAAAATTTTTCCAAAATTCCCTGCACAGCAAAGTCACAGCACAAACAGCAGGTGCGCAGACAGACAGAAAAAAAAGTGAAGCGCTGAGTCGCAGGATCAGATGCTTGGCTGTTGATAATAATGAGGCATGTGGCGACGTGGAGGCAGGGTCAGAGAGAGACCTGTTTTGAAGGTCTGTGGCACACATCCTAAGGCAAACACTGTAAAAACAAAGCTTAGTGGACTCTGTACCATGTAATGACACAGGCAGGCGCTATTCTAGTAGTGCTTGTGTGGCACTGAAGGTGAACATGATATGTATGATAGGTTTGTTTTATGACCACGACCATGAGACCTGTGTTTTGTTTTTTTGTTTGTTTTTTTTTATGTAACTTCAGGTTTATCTTCACCTGAGAGAAAAGATCAGTTACACCTTTTACTCACCACTACTGCGTGAAAACTCCTGTTGACAATGTGATCAGTTTCCTCCTCAACATGGCCCTAAAGGAAAAGTTTGGCATTTTGCGAAATACGCCTGTTTGCTTTTTTGCAGAAAGGGAGTCAATAAAATCAATCTCAGATCACTCTCATGCCCGTAAAAACTACAGTCAGCAGTGATTTAGCCTGGTTTAGCACAAAGACTGGAATTAGGGGGAGTTAACTAGCCTGTTGTTTTTACACTTGGTTTTTCTATATACTAAACAAACTAAATATATCATGTTAATTAATGAGCTTTAGAAGTGCTGATAGATGGATTTTTTGGTGCTAACTCATCAGTCCAACAGGCCAATAGTCTGAAAAATGCTCCACTGGTCCAATAGCGGAGCTGTCCAAAAACAAATTCCCATCATCCATACGGCCCATTTATTTGAAAAAATACATTAATTTGTTGGGGGATTAGGGATTAAACCCTCACTACCATTGTAATATCGCTGCTACAATATGTTAAATAAAGCCATTAGGCATACTAATCAGCCATGTGGTTTTGTTTGTACTATAAACACTAATGGCAACCGTAATTTCCTAAGAAGAACAAGTTATTCACGTTTTCTTCATGGATACACATGGGTGACTGAAGCAGCAAGTAATGTAGTTGATAACTTCTCTCTAACAACAGGGAGGGTGTGTATTTTAATTTTATGTTACAGTTCTTGAAGAATATGCTATGTTTTAACTGAAATTTCACTGTGGTAGAAATTTAAAATCCTGCAGTAACACTCTGAGCTGCTGACAGGCCTAATGAGACATCATACAGCACAGCACAGCTGGGTCAATATTGAACAGGAACAAATTTGAAAGGGATTTGACATGTTAAATTTTTAGGTAAAAATATTTACAGAGTCTTTCCATGACAGGTTACTCTGACTTTCCAGCTGTGAAGAGTTGCTGTGACTTGTCATTTATGCCAGTTTTTGAATACTTACTCAGTAAGTCAGTTTCTCAGAAATGAGGCTGCCACTAACATGCCTCTAATCTGCAATTTAGTATTTTCAAACCAGGCACGAGTGATGTATCGTCATAAATTAAGGCTAAACAAACAGCATAAAATAACACAACAGGTAACTTTGGCTGAACTACAATTCCTACATATGCTAAAGTAATAACTGCAGTCACAAAACTGCTTCTGTTGATTCCATCCCAAGACTCTGAGAGCACACAAAGTCTCCAGCCATTCAATTTCTATTAGAACTCAGGATTTGAGATTAATGTGGATCAGAACAGTCAACAGAGAACAGATGGTCAGAGTCATTAACTCAATGTGCCTTTTGATAATTCTTGAAGTGCATGGGGTTTCTTTCTGTGGCTTGGTTAAAAAAAAAAAAAACAAACAACTCTTTGCCAAATTCTTGTTTCGTCCTGTCCCGATCTACTCTTGTATATGACTCTAAACCACAACAACCAGGCATACTACAACTTTTTATTAAAGTAGCATTAAAGTAATTTTACATTTACAGTTTTACATTGTGGGAAATACAATTAAATGAAAAGATGAATCATAGTTTGTACAGGAAATATGAAGATACCGCCAGCAGCTACTTATCTAAGCTTTTCACACCTCAGTTTCCATGCATTTTAAACAATGTACAGTGTGTTAATAAACGAGCTTTTCACCTTAAGAGGTGCTGGTTGGCAGATTTTTTTACATTTGAGCAAAGCCAGGCTTGCTGTTTCTCCCTGTTTTCGTGTTTGTCTGCTAAGCTAAGCCTAATGGCTGCTGGTAGCAGCTTCATGTTTACTACACAGACACAAGAGCGGTATCATTCATGTAATTTAACTCTCTACACAACAGTAAATGACCACATTTCTATAAATAAAGAAGTTTTCCTTTCAATAACCTAAACTAACTAAAAATAACACAACTGCCTCTGCAATTCAAAGGCTTTTTGACGCTGCATGTTTCACCACAGGACTTCCAGAGGGTGGGTGGTTTCCAAACAAACGTACAGTACATTGTACTTTTGAACAGAAATAAGAGACATAAGTGTATAATTTCTGCAGAAAACGTTAGTGCTAGAGTGTGCAGCTGCTTTGTAATTCAAGCCCTTTTTCCTTTTCCTTCTCCAAACCACCAGCTGCTTAGCACTTGACAGTAAGAGGTTGTCTGCCAGTTGCCCACATTTTTCCCAGAACAGGCTCCATTCACAGTCAGATCCCTCTGCAGTTCGAGTGTCTCCATCATCTGACCTGCATGCACCTCCACTCCCGTTGATTAAAATGAATGGGGTGATGAATTAGTATCATTGTTATCCGTAACCTACACCCAGTGGCCTCAAGTGCTCCTTACTCTGTGGAGAACACAGGATGTTTGATTGAACATTTCAGAGGAGGCCAATTAGTTCATGGGAATCAGGCTTGATAACCAGGATCCACAACACCAAGGGGCTGGTTTTTGGGACAAACTGGGGGGAAATCACATCCTCTGAAACTCTGGGGAGACTAAACAGCTACTGCCAGTCACGTCTGAGGCCCTGGGTCCATGAAATGTAAAAGATGGGTCCCGGAGAGCTTGTTTAGCACCTGCAGCTGCCCTATTTCACCAGAGTCCCCAGACAATGTAAATATGTGTTTGAGCTATTTACAGCAACTGCATTTAGCGTGGAATTCATCCTTGACCTTGGTAACTTGTTTGGGTCTCCAGAGGGGTTTTTTCTGAGTAAACAGCATTTCACAGCAGGGTTCTTCATTATGTACATAAGCACATGCTTGTGATGTTGTTAGGCCACAAATAATCAATAGTTTTAATGCATTTATAATAATTAATATACTGTTATGGGAATATTTTACCATTTGTAATGCTGAGAGTTCGATGAAAGGAATGATACCACTCTAACATCTGTTCATTCACCATAAAGATTAGCCAGGAGATGGTCATCTTAGCTTGGCATAAAGACTGGAAACAGGTGGGAAAAGTGAGCCAGGCTCCTTCCAAAGGTACCAAAATCTTCCTATCAGCAACCCTGAAGCTCATTTATTAAATGATTATATCTTGTTGTGTAACGTGATGTTTACAGGGGTTTGTCATCACCATAAGGCTGGCAGCCAACAGTAAAACCACGACAAGCCATTTTTACATGTCAGTTTTTGTAAGAGTTAAACAAACAAGTGAATACGCTTAAGAGGTGCTGGCAGGTGGATGTTTCTACCTTTGGACAGAGCCAGGCTAGCTGTTTCCCCCTGTTTCCAGTCTTTATGCTAAGATAAGCTAAACATCTGTCGCATCTTATTCAAGAAACAAATGTAACGTTTTTGTTTTTTTCACCAAATTATCAGCAAAAAGGAAAATTCTAACATTTTGGGAAATATATATTCAAACTGTAAACCCAGTAGGTGAGCTGTTTTCCCCTGATTCCTGTCTTACAATTTTCTGGATATAGTTGCATATTTAATGATCGGACAGGAGGGTTCTCTGGGTTTCCTGTCAGAAAGGAAAGAAAGATCAAGGCTAGAAGGCACAAAGGACTCTGTCACCCAACTGCCCTGATATTCAATGTCCATGTTCATGTATTGTCTCCACATAATATTTTCTTGAGCATTGTCTTTGCTAAATGTAGGTACTGCATTTAGCCTAAGGATCAAGACTGTTTACAATCATACATGTGCAGCATTTGTTTGCTTAGTGTACAGGGGTAGACATAAACCAAAACATCGTAAATCAGTGAAGATCTCCAGCTCCATAAATAACTGGCAGCATACACAGCTGCTGAGGTCAACCACAGTCTTTATGTATTTACTTTTTTTCAAAATTGGGCTATGTGTACATTCTGTACTTTTCTGCTTCCTGCCAGCTGGGATGCTCATTTAGTCCGCAAGCAGTGAAAGAAAGCATGGAGCGCCTGGGGAAGTGAGGATGTATATGGGTCATCCATCTGCAGGAGTTTGTTCTGTACGACCGGACTGTGAAGTAAGAGTATCTCATGGCGGTAGAAAAGTAGCAATAACAACAGCACATTCATTGCACATATCATATAACGCGTCTATGCATGTGTTAGCTAGCCATGAGATGTAAGGAATGTAAAAGGAGACAACTGTATGTGTGTGTGCATTGACGCAAGGAAGTGTGTGCATGTGTTGATTCAAGTATGCAGTCAGCTGCACAAATAGGGTGCTGGAGCACATATTCTTTTGTCTTATGGATTAACTAGTAACTAAGTGTTTGAACTCAAAGAGAAGAATTGCTACACATTTCTAATATGACCAGTTCAGATTGTGCAAGTTTACAGGATGTTAATCATATGCAGATATTTAAAGTTTTGGCATCAATAGGCAGAAGTCAAACATTCAAACATTTGCGTGGGAACTGAAGGAGTCTCTTGATACGTGCTGATGCAAAACGGGGACCCTCCTTGTCCAAGGACAGCATGTCAGAGTCCTCACAGGAAATCTTTCAAATCCCCTCAGCCTGCTCTCCCTGCCCGGGCCTGTTTGCACTGAAACGAATCATAACTCCAGTCCTCAGGACTGCTGGAGGCTGAAAGAAAAACTGCAGGTTTTCATTTGCTTCGGTGCCTTGTCACATTCAGTATGCAGTTCCTGGGGCAACAACGGTACAACAGTCACCAAAGGGGGCCTCTCTGGATGAATAGGCAGGGGTCAAGGCTGAGCAAATACAACAATATGCTTTCACTTTGCACCACTGGGAGGCAGTAGTGCATTTTACCCAGCCATGTGCTGTTCTCAACATACAGTAGAATGGAAATTGGAAAAGTGGTTCAGGGCAAACGTTTGCCTTTGCACATGAGTGAGTATGATTCAGAACCAAATGTACCAAGTGTTGTCTGTCCTCAGTGATTTGATTCCTTTTTGGCAGAAAACAACATATTAGTGTCTTATTATGTCTCCCAATTCTAAATGTTTCTGTCAATGAATTATGACTGACTAAGTCCATTTTGGTGTACCAGTTTCAGGGTCCTGCTATTATGGATACTGACTCATTGATATGAATTAGTGGAACACTTAATGGAACAAAGCCATCAGTACTGTTAGTAGTGACATCTGGGCTTTTCATACCATAAAAGTCAAAAACTTGAATGTTACACACTGTACATTCCTGAACACAACCCCACCAAAAAAATAACTAATTCTTCATTTTTCAGTTATGATTATGACACGCCTAGAAAGCGTTTCATGGGGACACATCCCTCCCTGCAGTCTTTTAGATTTACCCATTTAGAGTTACATCCTGAATCACAAGACAGCCATGAACTCCATTCATCAACCCTGACGCTCACTGATCATGTAGGCTAAAAAGCTCACTGCCTGTATGCTGCTCATGAATATCTCATGATTTCAGAAATGAGGTCAGGTGATGTGACATTTGGTTACCCAGGCTCAGTTCAGGAGAAGGGCAGATGACACATCCCAAGACATGGTTTATGTGTGTTAAACTGGGTTTGAATGTCAATCTGATGATGAATGCGTTTTGATATTAAGTCTTTCCTCACTGTTCATATGCTGAGATCTCATGTGCATGCAAGATGCAGTTTTCCCCTCAAAGCAGGTCTAAATCTTTATTTGAGATTATTCACTTGTTGGACTGTATTCAGATATGTAATTCTGGCAAACACAAATGGAAAAAGCAGTTGATATAAATCCCTTAAACCGTATAAAATAGTCACAAATGGAAAATATCACAGATCATAGTCTATCCATGGGAACCAGAGGTTTATGGCTCCAACAGCTCTGGCACCTGTTCTTTTTTTTTCTTCTTCCTCCCTCTTTCCATCCCCTCGTACATGACTAAGTCTGTGGCTGCGCTACGATTTACAGATGTTCTGTGTTTGGAATCTGGGTAAAAGGTCAGCATGCCGGCTACAGATGGGAGCGGCCATTTTGGAAAATTGAATAAACAGCTGTGGCAAGGTGTGGCTCAAGTGATGATGAGAAACATACTTATTACTTTGTGAGTTTGTAGGAGAGGAGACAGATTCCTCATTGTAGACATTAAACAAATAAAATGTTGTTTATTTAATCCGCTTGTTTAGTCTGTCCTCTCTGTTTAAATATACTGTCTACTTTTCATGTTTGATCTGATGTTATTCATCTCTTTGAGAAATCCGGATATACTTCACTGTTTGCATTCAGTGCTGCTTCATATTTCATATCCACTATATTATTTTAAAAAAAGGTAAATTCTTGCTCCACTACAATTTTAGGACACTCGTTACATTACAGAATTACATTTAGAAATTGTTACACTATCACAGATAAAGCTGTTGCATTCACATTAAACTTTGCTCCACTTTGTGTGAATGTGAATGCATAATAATCTAATATAATACATGAAATGAAATGACAATCTGAAAGTGACTTTTTTTTAATGATGTGTCATACTTTTGACACTTTTAATACATTTTATAATGAGATTAGAAAAAACAGTACTCCTTTGCTGAGTTGAAGAGCATGTTTGTTAGGTTACAAGTCTTGAAATGTGCACACCTGTCAGTCTTCATCAGTGGGCCATAAGCTCAGTCATCATTGTGTTGCATCACTCGGCAATAGATTGTGACATAACAGACATTTATTTTAATAAAAATCTTCAATACATTATATATTTAAGTGAAAGTTATGAATACCACTGATGAAGAGTTTGAACTACTGACTACCTGACTGAATTTCTAGTTAGATCATTATGCAATTCTGTCTTTTAGGTCACGATGGAAACAAACATGAGTCATCCTATAATTACAGTATGATTGTAATACCAAGTAAAACTGGAACCGCAGCCTCGCAGCATAAAATCTGGATTCTTCAGAATTTGCAAGATCACGTCTGCCCATTTTATATATGAACATTGTACTATTGTACAACAACCAGCTTCCCCTGACTCACACACAGCTGTAACGCATCAGAGCCACATTCTTTAACGTTTCCTTAAAGAAAAAATGAATTCTCTGTTTACCTGATATGACACAGAAGCCAAAAATCAGGGCCTACAGTTCCTCTTTCGTTCCCTTAGTGTGCACCCCACTCACATAGCAACCAAGTTCTGTAATGTTCCAGGAGAATGCAACAAGGCACCTACGTTCTTTACATGTACAATCATGTCGTTTATGTACCAGTCATTAAGTTCAACTATTACTGTTAGGTGAAGCTAATATCTTTTTGAGATGGCATCTTCCTGCTTATACACGCTGCAGACAGATACCTTTCCACCACTTAGCCTTTCCTTCACCTGTGAAAAACACATTCTGTGATAATCCTGCTCTACAGCTAATGAAAGGATATGAATCATTGCTGCAGTTGACACACAAGTTTGTCAGCCTGAACAAAGAAAAGGAAAATGTTTCTGCCCTGATCTATTGCTAACATGAGAATAATACTCAAAGTTGAATTGGAAACACTTATTTTTAACTGGAACACAGCCATCTGTGGTCGCCTGGGTGGAAACCCTCTCCCTGTCTAGGATTTGAGGAAAATAATGCATGTTTGTTACATTCCAGACGCATAAGTGAGGGCCCTGTAATTCCTCTGCACTCAGTTTCCCCTCTCAGCACCGTCAGCAGTCTCCCAGTTACCTTTCACCTACTTAGTCTAGGCTGCAGACAGGAGAGGGTTAAACCAGCTCCTTCTTTGTGATTTGGCCCCAGATCACGTATGGTCCGTGAGCTCCCTGGCGGAGGTTGTTAAAGAAGCCCTACGGCCCATAATTTGGTCCTTCTCTGTGCTGTGAACTTTCCCCTAATTCTCACAGTCCTCACAGCTTCCCAGCAAATCGTACATATGTTCCTCTCCTGACGTGTTTGATTGTGTCACTGACTTCATTCATTCCTCACGTTATCCCCAGACAGATTACAAAGAAATCCTGATATGCTTTTTTTTTTGTTTTAATTATGATCTCATTTTACTAACATTTTTTCTAACATTATACTGGTTTTGCTTTATTCAAAGTATACATTTTTAAGATTATTGGGATTGCTGTTAAGGTTTATGATTTTCATTCAGGCCAATTAAGAAAAAATTAACAATGAAGGAAATTCCTGCAATGACAGGAAGCCAAAGTATTAGTCTTTTTTTAAAGCTATATCAAGTCATTTACAAAATTGTTGCTTTTCCTGATGCCACCCTGCCTTGTCATTCCTCAAAAATAATTTCAGTAAGGTATACTTCACAAGACGGCACATGATCCTATTAGGCAAACAGAGTATATACAAAGGCAAGGGGGGCAGAGAGAATAAACTAAGCACTAGATCCATAGACTGAATGACAGTGAAAAAGGATTTCATCAGTTTGTAAGTGTAAAGTGAGATTAAAGGGCACGATATACAATGTAATCTTCCCCTCATGACTGTGTGACTTAATGACATGAAGAAGGGCATAGGGCATCTGTTATTGGCATCAGTGTGTGTGTGTGTGTGTGTGGTCTACTTGTTCTTGGTCTACAATGCAACCCACAGTGACGTCATTTTCACTTTCACTATTCAGCTTGGTACATTTGTTTTTACATTTCACATCAGGCCAGTCAACAGTAAATGATTCACTTGATTTAATTTATGCAGATATACTGTGATGTGTTGTGGACTGTGTAAATTAATAATAATTCACGGTAATTAATAATTATCTCTAACCTAATTAATAATCGCCTTTCTATTTTATGAGTTTTATCAGTGTCCTGTTATCATTATCAGCCTATTCCAGGGTGTTCCTGTGTGATGAATGGATTGGCTAACATATTCAGAAATACTACACCAGTGTTAAGCAATGCTTCACAACAAAGCAATACATTTGTTTCACTGCTGGGGATATCAACTGTTCATTTCCCTCCCTTAGATAATGTAGTCTCTGTCTCCCACAGTGTGAATATGAAAGATTATCTTTTTGTTATATCATGTCCCTCCTCCGCCTCCTGACATGAATAGTTAACAGAGAGGTAGAGGAGGGACAGAAACCTGAGAGTAACTGCACCCCTCCCTCTCGCCTGCTGGCCAATAGCAGGCAGTTTACAGCTTAGACTAGGGGCTGTGAAACTATAAAACAGTGGTGCTGTGGCTGTTCAGTCAGGAGCCTGAGCTCTCAGATCTAATTCAAGAAGACAGGGCAGGACACTTCTGCAACGGGAAAACACACTACGTAAGGCAAAATTTCAACAGTTCAAGACAACGGCACAATGAAGACAACACTGGCAACTCTGACTCTCTGCCTGGTGGTGCTCATGGCCACAGGTTTCCCCTTTGAGAGGAAAGGGGGCTCCCCCTCGGGCAGTGCTGCCAAGGAGAAGCGTGTACAGTACGCGGCGTGGGATGATGTAAATGTCATTGCCCATGGCCTGCTGCAGCTGGGCCAGGGGCTGAAGGAGCATGTGGACAAAACCAAAGTCCAGATGAGGGACATCTCCAGCAAGTTGAAGGTCTTCAATCGCACTGTGACTGAGCTGGGGAAGGAAAGCCAGAGGCTGCAAGTGGAGGGAGAGGCTCTGAAGAGTCAGGCCCAGGGGCTGGAAGACAGAGAGGGGCAGCTGCTGAATGTCACAGCCGAGCTGAGGGAGAAGGCGGAGGAGATGCAGCAGGAGAGGAGGACAATGAACGAGAGGATGAGCCGGCTGGAGGAGAGGGTGGACAGCATGCTGCAGGGAGACGCTGTGCTGCAGGACATGAACGCCAGTGCCAAAAACACCAGTGATGCTCGCAGCATCCAGGTGAGAATGAGTTTCTGTCTTTGATTATGATGATGTGTTAGGGAGGCAGAAGCATGTTTGTATGTTGGAAGTGACATTAGTTAGTTTGGGAAAGAAATTAGTCAAAACTGAGTCTTTCCACTGTATGCAAAACATTATTCCTTTACTTATTAATTTAAGAGACTACCATACAGTCCCACAAATTACAAATACTGTTGTTACACTGCAGCAGATGGTTAAAGGGTCTCTTCAAGTAAATGACTGTACAGTGTGCACGGACAGTTGGCTTTTATGGTGGGGCTTTTTTCCCCTGAGCTCAAAGGCACTAAATCAAAATGCACAGAGTGCAGGCAGTGGGCGGTGGGTGTAGTTGAGGGGGTTGGTTAAGGAGCATGCACTGCATGGAGGAAGAACGTGCAGTACGTGCAGGGAAACACTAAAGGCTTCCAGACAAAGGGATCTGTACGCATCAGCTGCAAGAATGTGTGAATAATTTTTCACAGCTGTGAGATTTTACAACCTGGAGAGTATTTGGTCATATGACACAGTGAAAGAGGCTTACTGGAGTTCCGCTTTCTTTGTGGAACAGTATATGAGCCTGGAAGGCATTGTAGTGGGATGGAAAATCCCGCGCTATGAGGGAGTTACATAACCACACCACAGTCGGTTGGAAAGAACAAATGCTTGTCACTGAGGGGTGGAAATGTGTCTGAGATAAATGCCTCGGGCTCTTCTATGAAACCTTGCAGGTGGCAGGTTCGTCGTGTTAAGTTTTCGTGTTATATTTGGTGATGTCTTATAAAGCACCACGGGCTCATTTTACGCACAGGCACGGTGCAGAAAAAAAGTTAATAAAATGCTAAAAATGTGGTACCTTTGTTTCATTTTTCCGTCAGCTGATGCTGGAGACTCAAAACAGACGCATCGATGATCTGATGGAGAGGATCAGACTCCAACAGGAGAAGCTTGACAAGCAGAATGTGCGCATCAGGACTCTGCAAAGCCAGGTGAGGAGGCGCTGCTATTACACAAAGCTTTCAGAGAGAAATTACAGTCAGAGTAATAGCTGATAAGTATTATTTTGTCATACTTCCGCAAATCTCTCAAGTGATTCGTAACTTTTTTTCAGATCCAGCTGTCTCGACAGAGAGCAGCCCCGCGGAGCAGCAGCTCCCTGCAGAGCGGCGGCGCGGAGCAGCGCGACTCCCCGGTCGGTAAGTAAAGCCAGACAGCGTCCGAAATCCCCTCTTGGCACTGTTTTAAGTCGACTGCACAAAATCTGACGCCAAATGTGGTGGACCATCTGTCTAGTCAGGCCGTAAAGACGCTTAAATCACTAACAATTAAAATCAAGGAATCTAATCAATTCTGGACACGCTTCTCTGCTCAGCGGGACGCCGCAAATATCAACTGGTAGCCTTTTGGCAGAAGCAGTGCCTCTTCGCCTGTGCAATCCTAATTACATTACACAGAGTAACATTAAAACATTTAAGTGTGTGACCTAAAAAAGACATAAAAAATGTAAATCAAGCCTCTCACTTTAAACTTATCTCAGTCATTACCGTATGAAAATGGGAAATGGACATTGTCAGAAGGCAGAGGCAGGGTTTAGTCACTGCCCCCCACTCTGGGGCTTACAGTAATTGTGAGGGGCAGTAAATGATGCCCTCAGAGTGCAGCCACGCCAAGCAGCTGCTGCTCCAAACTGAACCCAACTGTGCAGCACTCATAATGAAAGCTTTCATCCAGACTGTACTGGGCTGGACACACACCAACTGGGGGAGAGTTGAGACACTATTTCAGCTTTCTCACCCACTATATTTTGGTCTGGTTGGCTTTCAGAGAGGATGAGAGGGGTGGTGGGAGTCAGTGTTGAGGTAAACAGAAAACAGATGCTAACATTTACAGATGAATGAAACAGGAATACATTTGGAGTGAAATGAAATCAAAGCTCTGTTTCTTATGGCCACAGATGAGAAGTGGGTGAAAGGTGAATATGGCTGAGATCAGTCAGCCAGTTCAAATCACAATAATACCTCGGAGCTCTGACATCAGCAGGATTTGAGAAATGAGGAAAAAAAAAGAACAAGTTTCTCTGTCGCGGTTTCAACTGGAGGAAAGTTCACTGGTCTCTGAGAGCGTTCAGTCAGGGTCACACAGCTCAACAGGATTACCCACACAGATCATTTCTGTTGGGCGGGGGGAATTAAGGGAGAAAATGGGAAAAGGCTGTCTATATTTATCTGTGAACTTTGTACAGATATACTCCATTGTTTCCATGCCACATCTCCCGTCTCGAGACATCCCACCTTTCTTTGCAAAACAAACATTTGTACATCCTTCAAGAATGAGCAACCTTTCCCCTAGATCTGTCAGGGAGTCAGACATCCCTCCGCCCTGTTCATCCTCTCCTCTCCTCCCCCATCCCTACCCACAAACCCCCCCTATCTCCTCCTTCCCACAAACCCCCTACCTCCATCTCCTCCTTCTCACCCATTGTAATGAGTAAGAATTGTGCCAAAGTTCAGGAGAACCCCTGACCCTGAGGCAGACTACAGCCATGACTGACCACCAGGAGTTCACGCCTCTAGAGGAAAGGTCATTAGACACAAGCAAGGTTTTGTGTTGTTCTATGGTCAGCCGGTGCACTCGCACTGAAACAATAGGCAGGCAAATATCCAACAGAAAAATAGTCAAATAAATACCAAAAAAATCAATTTCATTGTAATTCTTGTCATATCGAGACATTAAATAGCATCACATGATGATGTCACCAAAGATAAAAAAGGATTACTGGAGGGGTTCTATTAATCTTGTGCCTCATTGGGCAAATGATAGCTCCAATTGGCTCCAGAGTCCCCTGCTTTGTGTTAGTGCACTCTCAGATGTCCCTTTACAGCAACAGCCTCTATCCTCCCCCCATGACCACCCTCTGATCACTCCCCATGCATGCACTGGCCATGCACTCCTACGTCACCAATTGGCCACTGTGCACGTGAGGGAGGTGTGACAAGCCAGAGAGGAGGGGGATTAGAGACAAGCCAAAGGGGGAGATGGTTGAGGAATGTAAAGGGTAGTAGTGTGTAACTCAATAGGCAGGAAGGCCAAGCAGCTGTAAAGAGGGATGTCTGCTTGGGAACTGGGAGAAAGGTCATATTAATTAATCGAGTAGTTCTCACTCTCTCCCTCTTGTTAAGGCTAGGTCAGAAGCACTATCAGGTAGACATTTATATCTCCAGACCTGCTGATAAGCTCATGTGGAACAACAGTCCTATTTGCAGACACTCGGCTCTGCAGTGCAGCGAAACTTGAGAGGTTCCCCAATCATGAATGACCCACTTATGAATGCTGGGCAGAGTAAACAAGGACAGATTCACAAACCTCTTAAAAATAACATATGTACAAGAATAATATCTAAAGTAGCTTTGAAACAGAAAAGGTTTACAAGAAAAGAAAGATTGTATGACTTTGAAGAGGCCCAGCAAAGTTTCAGCAACTATTTTACAAACATTTTTTTTCTTTACCTCTCCATCATGATAACAGTGCAAAACTGAGGGGGGTAAAGATGAAGCAAAGCACATCTATTTAATGTGTCATGTGTCAATAGATCCCACTGTTTGGATTGCGGGGCTCAGCAGTGATCCTATACTTTGCCGTTTGTATTAACAAAGCTGTGTTTTTTTTCTTCTTCCTTCCTCTAGAGATGGCATCAGACTGTCATGAACTGTTCCTGAGAGGAGAGGCCACCAGCGGGGTCTACACCATCCAGCCAATAAATGCAGAGCCCTTTAAAGTCTTCTGTGAGATGACAGCTGGTAAGCAAAATAGTTTTTTTCCAGTCAGTGCAGGTTGGCAATCAGTTATTAACTACTTAAACAATCAGTCACCGACTTCTAACAGAACAATAGTTCAAAGCCTCTATACTGCACAGGAAGCTGTGGTTTTGGTCGATGCAACGTTACTGATCAAACTTTTTCACTGTTTTTGAACAGATGGCGGATGGACAGTGATCCAAAGGCGCCAAGATGGCTCAGTGGACTTTGACCAGCTATGGCAGGCCTATGAGAAAGGCTTTGGCAGCCTGAATGGTAAATGCTCTTTCCGACTTTGATCTCACTCTCACTAACTGCAAAACTGGCCTGGACAGGTGCTAGCTGGCTTGTCTGCGGGCAGATTAGTTCATGCAGAATTACTGCGCAGGAGCTTGTCCTCAAAATCTGAGCTTGAAACAGATCAAACAGATGTTTCTCAGTTTTTGGTAGTGTTTTCATTATTTCCCCTCCTTTCCTTGTCCTCTTCTCCAGGAGAGTTCTGGTTGGGCCTGGAAAAGATCCACTCCATTGCTAAAGATGATGGCTACATCCTCAGCATCAAGCTCTCCGACTGGAACAATGACCTCGCAACCGTCCACCTCCCCTTCCGACTCGGTGGAGAGGAAACCAAGTACTTGCTCCAGATCCACAAGGACAGCGCTTTCAGCACCCTGGAGAGCGCCCTGGGGACTGACGCTGCCTCCGGCCTGCCTTTTTCCACCCGCGACCAAGACAATGACCAAAAAACAGACATCAACTGCGGCAAGCAACTCTCAGGTAAGTTGAAATGACAATCACAATGCCTCTATTTGTTTATTTTCCCCTTTTCCAGTTTAGCTCGAAGGGAGCACTTGACCTGATATTGTCCTATTGTCTTCCTAGGTGGTTGGTGGTTCAGTAACTGTGGTCGCTCCAACCTAAATGGCAGATACTTCCAGAGCCCTCCCCCCAAGCAGCGGCACCAGAGGAAGCAGGGCATCTTCTGGAAGACCTGGAGGGGCCGCTACTACCCCCTGAAGTACAGCATGATGATGATCGCCCCTGCTGCTATTCAAAACAAGTCATAAAAAAAAGAGACAGGAAGAAAACATCGAGACAAAGAGAAGGGGGAGAAAGATGTAGATTTTAGACTATTCTTTCTTTTCTTGGTGCTTGGTTGATGAGGTAGAGGTTTCCTTTTTTCCCTGGTTGTCTCCCTTGCAAGGAAGACCTGATACCAGAGCCCAGCCCTCAAAATAGAAGCAAAAAGAACAAAAAGCAAAGCAAAGCAAGCAAAAAGAAGAAGTTTCCGCTGCTCTATTCTCAGAGAGACGAGCAGATTCTTCCCCTGCACCTTAAAGCCACAGATGGAAAAGACACAAGAAAAAAAAACATGCAGTGGAAGGTGTATTGTACCATTGCACTTGATTTCCATCTGCTGGCATTAAGCAGGAGCCCCAGGGCAGGGCGAGAGAGCGTCACAGGGCGAGTCCCGGCCTGTCCACTGTGCTGTAAACCACGGAGGATTTCCAACAAGTTACGACTCACCAACCAGACGTGTGGTGTGCTGTTCTTGGGGTTGAAAGTGGTTTTGTAGCAAGAAAACAGCACTGTCAGCACAAAAACAAGTTTGAGAGTTGCTTTTATTTTGTAAAGGATGCGTGTGGGAGAGAAATGCAGGCCGATTAAGCAAGCCTTTTAAACCCAAAGGTGCAGACCAAATGCTGACTCGATTAAAACAAAGAGTCATTTTCCACATGAACATGGTAGGATTAGTGTTCAACAGCATTATGTAAAGTTATAAATCACTGTAAACTAGGATTACAATGCAGAATGCAGTGTGGGACACTGAGAGCCATTTCAGCCTTTTGTACAATATATTTTCTACCTGTAATTGTGACTCAAATTAAGCATATTCTTCACTGACTTTATTTTTGCTGTGGAGGTTTTTGATGGTGTTAAGTCATATTGACTTTTTTGAGATGAGAGACATGGTTTTGTACATAGTCTATGAAGGAATGTCAACTGTCTGTATTGATATATAACTGTTACTGGTTGTGATGTTATCTGTTGTCCTTGTGACTTGAGAGTTTGTTATTTTAGATGTTCCTTTTTCTTATTTAAAGAATCATTATATATATTTCCGGTGCTGCCTGTTTGTAATTTATATTGTCTTTGTTGTGTTTACCAGATGTAAAATTGTTTTTTAAAAGAGAAAATAACCATTTTATGGCCATAATGAGCCAATTAAATTGATTTAAACTAATATTGCCTTGTGTGTGTGTGTATTATGGGCCACTTGCTGTATATCCACAGGTTTACAAGAAATACAACTTAGTAGTATCTTTGCATAAAAATGAAATTTACAAATCCTTCACAAAAACAAATCATAATAGCATGAAGATAAGTGAATAGGCCCACACTCAAGTACCTTTTTATTATATATTTTCCCATATTCAATGTGAGATAATTAGCCTAATATAGCCCATTTGGTTGCCATTAGAGTGGGGAAATTTATATGCTTTTTTAAATTGCCTTTGATTTTTATTACATCAATTCAAAATTGCATTTTTTTTTTTTATTTGTTAAAGTCTTTCTACAACCTTTACCAAGCTAACCAAACCTGTCTGGACAGATTTTCCTGGGAAACCACCTGTAGGCCCAAACCCCAACAGCACAGCTAAAGCATGTCATGATGGCAGGTCACACACGTGGCAGGTCTCTCGTATCTTAAAGATTTTAACAGCTTAATCACTTTACCTGGAGGCAAACCTCAGGAGCTTCAAGGTGTCAGCTTTGATTTCTCATTGCACCACTTTCTGCTTCCTTGTCAGGCTTACTGTTAATGTCTTTCATCCATAGTGATCCTCCGAGCACTGACAACTGCTTCAGGATCAACCTCTGCAGCAGCTGATCTGATGGGAACGTGGTCTGAGCTGACCTCTCCCTTCAGGGTATCGGTATAGAGATTTAAAGCCGTGGGGAGAGCATTTGTTACCTGCGGAGAAAACTGTAAAACAAACAAAACTAACTTCTTGTTTAAAGTGTTCTGTGACGATTATTGATAGTTCCCTATAAGGCCTACATTTCTTATAAATACAAAACAAGTATCATATGATACACATTTCACAATTTTTTATTGTATTATGGTATTTACAAAATACCATAATACAATAAAGGAATAGTTTAACATTTTGGGAAATATCCTTATCCACTTGAGCCCTTGAGTTAGATGAGAGGACTGATACGACTGTTATGTTTGTACAGTGTATGTGACGCTTTTCAGTTGGCGACCACTTAGCTTAGCTTAGCTTAGCATAAGGTGTGGAAACAGGGAAACAGCTAGCATGATGTGCCCAAAAGTTGTTGTTTTTTTTCTCAGAAACTGTAAAGTTCAGTTTAAACAGTCCAGGAAGAACTGAAGCATAAAAGAGAGAAGTTGTGGTTGTATGGGTTATATATTTCAGAACTGGGAGCAGTTGCCAGGCAACCGGGAGAGTCCAGAAAAGTACTGCTTCCGGACAAGAAATTGTCCCAGATATAACCCCATTACCAAACCGTCTTTACACTTCTGCTTTTGGACTGATAAAACAAACATGTAACAGGTCAATGGGTTTAACAGGTGCTGGCAGGCAGATTTTGTTGACTCATTCACTGTAAGCCAAGTATCATATCATATCTACTTATGCAATCACTTCGTGGTGATTCACACAGAGGCTGAACTGCAGGCCTTTGTGCTCAGGTGGTGACTTTAAATAGGGGCTGCAGATAAAATTATCTAATCGTAGTGGTGTTATCAGATCAAGGGTTAGGCATCACTCACCCCTTAAGAGCACCTTATTATTAAAAAGGTTGCCTTGGCAACTGCACTGTCCATAAAGGACAGGGGGCAGAGGGATCCACATGCATCTGCTGCTTCACTTGTGCAAAGACTGGAGTGCTTGAAAGCCTTTGTTGTTGTAGCTGTGGTTTTACACAGCACAGCTCTGATGTGGAGGACATGAGATGAGGGTTATAATGAAGGTGTGCAGTCCTGCAAAACTCATGCTATAATTATATAGCATGCATGAGTCGTGGCAGCTTGAAAAAGACCGCAGTAAAAGACAGCATGTGATTGATTCATACATTTATTCATTATCATGTACAAATTGTATTCCGGTGGTACAAAGCTGTTGTAAGACTCCAGTGCTCACCCTCCTGTTGTCTTTATTGCAGTAAAAAAAGGAAATACCAGCATGATCAAGAGTCAAGAGGTACTTTGGCAAATATAAATTATATGTTAAGAAGGCAAGCAGACGTCTCGAGCAATGTGATGTGAGGGGAGAAAAAAAACGGCACAAAAATATCAATGAGCGGATTCTGTCAGTGCTCATCAAAAAAAAAAAGCATAAAAATCCATAAAATGTTTTATTTGAAACAACACACACTTAAAACAAGTGGACAGAGGAAGAGTGGATTCTTCCTTTCTTCATTGTTACACAAACTGTAAGGTACAGACTCTGAGGATTCATGGATATTGCAATTTTGTAGTAGTGTGCTTGTGACTGTTTATGCATGAGATAAACTGTATTTTATGTGCGTGTATAGTGTGGGAGCTCATGTCTGCAAATATGTTCCATTTCATATCTGTGAACTGTAACCCCGTTCATTCCACTGACCCAAGTGAATAAAACAGGTGGAGCAAGGGGGGAAAACAACACGATAACATTTGGCAAAAAAAAAACAAAAAAAACCCATCATGGTTGCAGAGATGAGGACGTGGGTGAGCCATGAGTCAATGTGACACAGCCTGCAAATATTTCTCCATATGTTCTTGTCTTTGTTCAGCTTTCAGGATGAGACACCAAATCTCTGTGCTCGTAAACCATACCCCAGACTGTACACAGTGGGGGGGGGGGGGGGAGGGGGGGGGCATGGAGGAGACACAGCGAGCAAGCGAGTAACAGAAGGACAGACAGAGAGAGAGAGAGCGAAAAGAGGGAAGTATAGTGGAGAAGTTACATGACTGATTCAAAGGAGAGAGCTGCGAGTGACGGCAGAGTGCTCCGATAGTCTCTCGATGAACAGGGTGGACAGGTGGAGACGGGGCTGGGGAGTGGAGGACAGGGGGAGTAGAGATGGGTGGTGAGCTGGAAGGGTAAAGGAGGACGGGGGGGAACTGGACTCCACTTCTTCCCTGTTGTCTCATTTCAGAGGTATTGTTGTAGAAAGTGCAGCAGCATTATCTCGTAGTGCTCTCCAGACTCAGGGCAGCGAATACTGTGTCGCTCATTGGGGTATACCTGGAAGATTGAAACCACGTTACATAGGGTTGTGTCTCCGATGTGTAAACATGCATGTATCCTGTAACATCTGCTTTGGGAAACGTGTCATTCTTAATATATAATTCCTGAAACTGACTCATCTATTGTATTTTTATACTGTTAAACATTCTAAGCTAATAAACTCAGACTTCAGAGATCACCAAGACATGTACGCTGAAAAGTTTTGGGAGACTTCATATGGCAACCAGAGAAATCTGTGGAATGGAATGTTGTGATGCTAACCTGAAGCTGGTAGGGCTTCCCAGCACGGATTATCTGTGACACTAGGAAATTGGTGTGGAAGAAGTGCACATTCTCATCTAGAAATCCATGGAGAATCAGCAAACGGTTGGGCCTGAAAGGACAGGGATTACACGGTTACAACAAAGACTCTGACACTTCTTCGTGGTTCAAAACAGGAAATGCCTTCACAGATCCGGTAAAATTCAGCGACTCTTTAACTTCAGCATAACAAGCGCAGTGCTCCAACATGCCGCTTGTCAGGCCCTCGAGGTTTCCTCAGCACCTGAACACTGAGTCTTAATTTAGCCTTTCACCTCAAACCTCAAGCCTTTCACCTCAAACCTCAATTTCGTCCAGGTTCGTAGGTTGTAATAACTGCTTAAAAATAGTTACATTTTAGGTCTAGGATGAGAGTAATGCCCAAGACACAAAAACCTGGTAAAACAAGAGCATCCACACCTGTTAGACAGAATACACAAACTGTCCCATGTCAGACAAATAAAATGAGGCAAGACTTGACAGGAAACAGGCTCTGCAGTCATGATGAATCATGTACAAATACAGATGCAGTTATACAGGACTTATTTATTTAAAGAAATATTTATTGTATGTATGTGTAAGTGTGTGTACTGACTCGCTGGGCAGCTTGTCCACGTGCAGCGCTACAGAGCCTTCCTCGTAGCCCTGCTGGTTGTTCTCAGGCACATCCATGTAACGCTCTGTGTAGCCTGTGTCATAGGCCATCCACACAGTCACCGGGGCACCTGCAATCGCCAGCTGGCAGGGAAGCACAGTGTAGTCAGGTGGAAAGAAAATAAATATAGTATCTTACTGTGGGGAAAAACAGCACAGGGGAAGGGTAGTGGTTTAGATTTACTTTAAGGGTTGCTGGAAAATGTTGGACTACTTTATATAATTCTACAGTATATTGTGATATTATGTATAATTTTGGCAGAAAACAAAGAAAAAAAAACTAAACTTTCCATCCCTACAGTACAGGAATGTATCTGCAGATATCCTTACTGAATGAAAGCTCTTAGCCATCACACTGTACAACACAGACACCATGTGGACATAAGTGGCAACGACATCCCTCATTCACTTCTGAGAATTCTGGAAAAGTGCATTTCGTGGATGCTCACTGGCAGAAAAAAGAGTGGATGTTTTGAGGATAAGAGAAGAGCTGAAGGACACAGAAGCCTCCTAACCTTGAACACATTGGGTCGCTGGATGAGGCCCATGAGGGAGAGGAAACCGCCGTAGGACCAGCCGTGGATAGCAACACGGCTCAGGTCCACAAAGTTAAACTTCTCCGCCACATACTGCAGCCCCTCCACCTGATCTTCAATCTCCACCTGACCCTGAAGAGACAAAAGCAAAATCATAGCATTATTTAACCTGGTAATTGTGCATCTTTCTAAGGCATTCAGTCATATTTTTACTACCTTACACGCTTGTTTAAATGCTTCCACTGAATGAATTGAATTATCTCACTCTTAATTTACCATTTTGTTTTTTAGTGCGCCTTCAAATTCAAGGCCCCTCTGACAGGAACCCCTCCCATCGATGACGACCACGGCGTAGCCCAGAGAGGCCAACGTGTTCAGACGAAGGTACTTCATCCCCTTGAAGGAGTTGTTCACCAGCTGCACCTAAATACACAAACGCATGCAAAGATTTTTTCCTAAAGTGTTTTTTAAACACAGTATTTCAAGTTCAAAGCAACATTTTAACACAAAAATATGATTAACATCCCAGACTCAGATCAAACTGAATATATCCACGAACCTGTGGGCCTCCATACACGAAGAGAACAGTCGGGTGTTTCCTGCCAGGCTGCAGGTTGTGAGGCTTGTACACCATCCCATAAAGCTGGAAGCCCGACTTCCCCGGAAAGTCAAAAATCTCAGGTGGATTGTAATCTCCCGGGCAACCTAGAAGACATATTAACACGTGATTATTAGTTTAGCATGTTTCGAAACTATCAGGGACTGTGGGTGGAACCTGAGCTAAAACAAAAGATCGCTAGAACTAAACAGTAAAACACAAATTAATTTGAGATTTGTATTTAATGTTGCGAATAAAATATTACAACAAAAAATACATTCTTTAAATGAAGTGATAAGGCAGAGCCCAAATGATTAATTTGGCATTAGACTGTGATATACTTTCTTGTAGAAAATGTATGATACTCTGGAACCAATGCTGCAGTATGTGACCTTGCAGTACCGGGGTACATTCTTCTTTACAGCTGACATTTTAATTCATAAACTGGTCTACTTTCCAGTGGTTCAGCCAGCCTCTTCTATAGCACCATCCTTCTATTTCCAAAATTTGATTTTTAACAGATAGTTGGTAACACTATCACGCTGAGTATATCTGGAGGGACCCCTGTGTCAAGACGGCAGTTACTCTACACTTCTGCCAAGGCAGAGAAACTCTAAAACACACAAGACAGAAAAGAATAGCCTTTTCCTTGTACTTTTAATTAACAATAAACAACAATCAACACAGACACAAAGCCCCTAAGATGATGTAAGTGTTTTAGCACCACATTATCTGATCGCCGTCGGGATTAAATTGTCTGGAGGATGCCACTGTAAGTCAAACTGACTGTTCTTGATCTAATCAAGGCCAGACCTCAACCTTCCCCTAGAGACTCATCTCTATTGATTGCTCCAAAAATAAAACCACTGATAGTTGGACAACCGTCACACTTGGTCAGACTGGTCTCTAAGAAAAGCTGAGTGAGCCCAGTTATATAGATACCAATGTTTCATATTGCATCGTTTTGGAAAACTACCATACTGGCGATTTTTTACGTCACATCCTGTTTACCTGGTGATTCCATCATGCTGGCCCAGAACTCAGGTAACATGTGTAGAGGGTCGCTTTCTGAGCTGGTCAGTTTGTAGACGTGAACACATGGAGGCGTACTCACGTTACTGTAGTGGCTGACAAAAAAGTCAAAGTTCTGCAGAGTGAGAGAGGGGAGAGAGGTGCAAAGACTTAGAATGAGTAAGACTTATATACATCTTTATCATAAACTGTCGAGGAGCGTCTTCACAGCATCTTCACAGCATCCAAACAAGCAAAAAAAATAAATAAATAACAATGCTGCCATGTTTTGGTGTCATTTATGGGTGCACGGCTTCTGTTCTCTGCTTTCTGAGAGTGCAGTTAAGTTGGAAGTATATCCACAGATTCAAATTTCCCAGATCAATAATGTAGCAAAATGTTAAATGTTGTTACAACACAGCCATCGCCTCTCTCCACACTGGTCTCTACATGCAGCCCGCTGTGCACAGGGACCGTCTAAAAAGTGCTAGATACTACAAAAATATTAAATGACTTCACTCTTATACAGTGTAGTGTCACCGAAATCACTTCATATCAGAAGTATCTTTTTATTATACCAAAACACTTGGTGTTGAAAAAAAAAAAAAAAAGAAAAAGGCCTTTTTTGTGGGTGAAGATTTTTCAATAACTTTACTATTACGCAGTTATATAGCATAGTGTATGATTAGACACTTGTTCTGATGACAAAATATGCTAGTCCTTAAACACAGACTTCAGAAAAATTAAGCAAAAAACACAGAATCTGGAAAAAAATGAAACAGATTTCATAGGGCCCCACTAAAGCGTTTGCTTTTTCAAATATTACTATCACTTGCAGTAAAAAAAAAAAAAGGTCAAGAGAGAATCATGTAAAAGTGACACTCTTTGCTGATGACCTGTCCTGAGTACCGACAGATTAACAGCTGGATGAGAAAATAAATAAAGATGGATAACTGAAAGATGCATGTGTGTACTTGGTCGAGTACGGAAACAATATAACGGTTTTACCTGACTAACGGAGCAGCTATGAGAGAAGCCAGGCTTGGTTAGTCTGACCACATCTCCAGGTGAGTCGTAGCTGACCACGTAGAGGTGGTGCTCCAGAGGAGTGTCTCTGGTGCCCTGGAAGTACACCAACTTTGATGACTCATTCACCCAGATCTAGTAACGGGGAGAGAAAAGAGAAAAATGAAAAGACAGTAATAGTGAAAACCAGACATCATACTGTAAGGTCCTAAAACAGAGATGAAGAGAAACTCTATTGGAGCCACTGAAATATCTTAATAGAATAGAATAGAATAGAATTCAATATCAACAGAGTTCTTAAATTCTGTTTCGTGTTTAAAGAGACATTCACACTCTGCAGTCCAGATAAATAGTTTAATATAAAGTATTAGAAATATAGCATTTTTTGTCCTTTTGGCTCTGTAGTAAAGTATTTGCTGATGTTTATCAGTTGTAGACTTCAGGAATTGACACCATATCCAAAAATTACAAATACTTCCTGAATGAACTCTATAAAAACACCTGTGTATGTTTTATAGGTGTGAAGACTGACGGACTTTGTCTAACCTTGGAACCATGCCTTGCCAGCACTTCCCATTCTCCACTGGTCAATGTAACCTCCTCCTTGATTGCACATTTGAAGTCTCCTGCAGAGAAACAGATAACAGAGTCACCACGCTCTTTGACATACTGAGAACACTGACGAAACCGTGATTACTTGGGAGGATCATTTCAAATGAATGCAGCAGCATCTCTCGGTCTCTCACCCTCCATGTGTTGGTAGTCCTCAGCCCAACGGTAGCAGCCTGGTTGTAACAGGGATGTGATTTTATACAGATGGCTGAAACCTGTTTTAGACTCATTTACCCAGATGAATGTAAACTCGTCTTCTGTTGTTTGAATGAATGGATAGAATATATCATGAACCTGTGGAAAGAGGAGAACAGGAAAACATTACAACATTCACAATGATAACAAGTTGTTCATTAGAAACAAGAAACGTAACCACGGTAACCTAAGAGAGCATCATGTGAAAAGACCTACATTAATCCAGACGTCGGTGGTCTCTTCGTAGATTACGTACGGCTGTGTGTCACTGGGCACAGCCTCCAGACTCTCCTGCTTCTGAGCGGGGTCATCTGTGACAGGGATGAAGAGGGCCGTAGGCAGCAGGACCAGCTGCAGTTTTCTCTGACTGCGGTCCAGAAGTACTGCCCAGCCACTGGTGGGACATAGAGCAGACAAAACTCAAATGATTGTAAGATATAGGGTGAGACAAGCTGATTATGAGAACACTATAACCCGTTATGCTATATAATGCTCCATTAGAAACCGAGGAAGCACATACATAAACATCTTGCCCATCAACATAGCAATGTTATAAATGTTAAAGAGACTATAATCCATGTCAGCGTGTATCATAACACTAGAAGTCCCATTACCCGGCTGTATCCCGTCCAGTGATTAATTTCTAATGACAGCATCATTGAGTCAAAGTTTTGATTGTAACACTCACTATTTCCCGTCGCTCGTCCATCCTACTCTGGCAATGTATTCTGTCCCAGGAAACAAGGAGCTGAAGGGGACAGCCAGCTCTTTGTCTTGCGTGCTCACAATCTGTAGGTTCAAACATACACACACATTAAGGAACAACGAATTATCATTTTGAAGAAAGGAAAAAAAGAAAGATAGTCACCCACTCTTCCTTGATGGTCTGTCTTGATCTCTGCCAGTTTAAGGGTAGCCTGTGGATTTTTGCTACCTGTAAATAAAGAAATAAGGAAAATGTCAAATTTTAGAAACGACCAAGAGAACAATTCAGCGCTCCAAGCCTGTGTGTATGCAGTGTATGTGGCTACACTGACCAGTGCGAGGATATCTGTATGCGTCTGCTTTCCGCTCTTCCAGTGCCGGCGAGGGAACATGAATAATCTCTACTTCCGTCTCATCCACCTCTTCATACAGCAGGTACACTGTTTTACCTCCGTTATGGTCTGACGGGAGAGAAGACTCATTAAATTGAGGCAAATATACAGAGAAAATAGTGCATGCAAACTTATCTTACTGATGACGAATTATTAAGTTTAAAAAGTTTTACATTATGTTTAGAAATGTCATATAAAGATAAAGCATTTAATAAGATAATAACATTGGCCGCCAGTTAGTCTTGCTCCTTCAGTATGTGAATGAGTACCAAATGAGTAAGTACTGACCTTCCACTGCCGAGGGACTCCACCAGTAGCCAGTGAAACGGTCAAACTCTTCTTGGATGACAAACGTTGCTACACCTGCAGATTTGGGATCCTCCTTAACACTATCCACACCTGGAAAAAAATTAATTGGAGAAAAAAGCTCACATCCATGTCATGTTAATGTATAGTGCTACACATGAAAAGGATGATAAATGATAAATGGCATCTCAATAGTCTGTCTTTCCTCTTCTTTTCTTCATGATGTGCAATGAGATGATTGTATCATTTAGTATCAAAAATCAAAACAATCTTTCTATCATTTATAGCTCTATGGTAAGTTAAAGAGCACATCTAAGCATAATATTTCAATGCAGACTCAAACAACTCAAATGAAACCTAGAGTTTTCAGACCTTTATGGCAATAAGTGAGTCTCCTTTCCTCGCCAGTCCTAATGTGGGCTATCCACAGGTCGTTATTGTTGATGAAGGCTATGAAGTCAGGGTCTCCAGGGCAGATCTTGGGATCCATGCGGGTCCCTGAGCACTGGGTCTTGATCTCCACTGGCTTTACAGGAGCAGACTGCTAAAACCAACATAGACAGTTTTAGTCAAAGGCCAACAGATAAGTGACTTCGCTATTTCAGAAAGACTTCACAACGGGTGGACAAAAATCACAGAAACACCACGACAGAGGATACAATGCAAAGATATTCATATTTGAAGATCCGCTTATCACAAACAGTAAAAGCAACACTCAAAACAATCAGAACCCCAAAGCACATCACTAACAGTCAACAAACAGAAATGTGGTATCTCTGTAACAGCCATAAAGGACAAGCATCATATGTTTCTAAGAGGTAGCACTTATTACAGCTACAATTTTTATACAAAGTCGATGCACAGACATTAATAACTTGATGTAAAGAGCACAAACTCTGAAGCCCTGACCTACAGAAAAAATATTGTGCTCTTCTGATTGTCTTTTCCCCTGTAACATCAGTTGTATTGAATATTTAGCATGGTGCCACTGGCAGGTCAGTAGTAGTAATTATTTGTAATACGTTAATACTAAAACATTAAGGCTCTGTTAAGACTGCAGGCAAATCCAACTGATTTCTAAAATCAGATTGCTGAGACAGACTGTTCACAATGTTATGCGGTGATCACATCGGATTTGTGCGTCCAGACATCTGCATGAGTTGCTGTGGTAACAATGTAGGCATCAGTATGCTGGAGATGCAGCTTTCCAATACAGAATCATGAGAAATAGAGATCAATCATATCGTTGAAGAATTCCAAATGCAAGCAGTGTACTCACGATGAAGCCATTGTTGCCGCCATCCTGACAATAGAAGAGGCTATTGCTGGCCTGGAAGAGGAACAGGCCGGTCTGGGCATGGTAATCATAAGAGGTGATACCAAACGCTCCGAGACGTTTACGCTCTCTCAACAACTCCTCCTCTCGAGAATAGGCCCCCTGGTGTGGTGTAGCCTTAGAGAACCAACAGGAAATCAGATACAAAACATTGGAATAAACTGGGGAGTTTTTTCTATGCATAATTGCTTTGTATATATGTTTCAGTGTGCTAATATATACTGTATTATTACAGTGAAATATCTGACAGAACTCCATTCAACGCTCCACCCCCGATCATGTAACTGTGCAGTGGCTGTGCAGTAAAAGCAGTCCATTTATTCCATGATTGCTTAACTTTTCAAATTTAAGAGCATATCTCAGGATGCAAAAAATAGCGACACTGCTAACCCTTCAGTGACGACTCATCTCAAAGTAAAACATGCTTTCAAGTATACCTAAAGAAAATCCACAGACAAATGGCTAAATGGGACTTGTCCATCACTGTGTGATGTTTAGTGTTGGCGCTGCGTGAAAAGGAAGAGAGAGGGAATTCACCTGGAAGTGATCCAGCATCTGTTTCCATGACAACACCAAGAGAGCCTCTTTCCGGATCTTCTTGGGGATTTCTGAGTAGAGTAATGAGTTCTCTCTGCTTCCATAAGGCATTCCTGGTAGGCACATAAAAAAGGCAACTTCAACAACAACAACAACAACAACAACAACTAAGAAGGCTTGTGATCAATGGAAAAGGATTCATTCAGCAGTGTGTTGTTTAATGTCATGAGGTAAACATTTTCTGCTGCCTAGAGCAGTACAACACGACTGAGGTCTGTTGAGTGAAGTACAATGGAGTGGTACATGTGAAACATAAATCACAAGGTGATGCAGGAGATTTTGTGCGTCATCATCAAGCATCAATCGGCTTACCGAGGTAGTACAACCGGTGGGAATGGGGCCCATTCTCATCCTTCTTCTGCACAAACTGGAAGTCATGGGGAGCCTTGTTAGCAATCATGCCCGAATACTTCCTGCTACAGTGGATAATGTCACGGAGGCCCTCCCACGAGTGTTTCTCCACAAAGAACTGAGACGGGACGTCCTCCATCTCTACCACCTCTGTGCTGTCCGAAAGGCCATCCAGAGTCGTCATGCTCATTGTCACACAGCTGGATGTTGATATTAGAGAAGGACTGATAAAAGGTGATGAAACCTGGACACACCTGCACTTGTGCAACTGTTTAATGTAATTACTCAGAACGTTTATTCATCCATTTTCCTAAGCATCAAAGCAGTTAGAAGGTGATATAACATGAACCTTGTACTGTACCTTTTCCAGATACCTTCTTTATTGTCACAAAGTTTTACCTTCTTGACTCTATGCATTCACCGGTCAACGCGCCGCACTCCAATTCCGTAACCTGAGAACAAAGTACAGTACAAATATAATCCAAAACTCCTGAATAGAAAATAACAAATACATCTGACCATGTTTTTTTCCCTGCTATAGCTCCCCTAAGACTACAACACAATGACTCAAACGTACCTCATGGAGAAGAAAAACATAAATCACTCATCCAGACCTTTTAAGTAAAGTGCGTCAGAGACATTGACTCATATACGTAAAAACAGATCAGGGTGACAGTCAAGGATTATAATTCCTATGTGTTAGTCTATCCAGCAGCAAAGGTCTTAAACTCTGCTAAAGGTGAAATACAGGGTATAAGGAATATGCCACATTCCTCCATTTATCCCTCTGTGTTGAGTTAGAGATTAGTATGACGCAAACAGCAGTGAGGGGGAAACATACAACAAACAACATACTGTAAACACGTTAAGTGCCTTTTCATGTGCTGGTGAGGCAGGTTAAGAAATACAGAGCTCACAGAAAATACACCAACATGAGTCCCAAAAAGTCAAACTAACAGTCACTTGGTGTCTGTCTTTATGAGGAGTGGTGTGATGGATGTATAGATATGAATGGATGTTAAACTAAATGTAGATCTGACTGTGTGTGCGCCTTTACAAGAGGAAGTGAGCCACTACCTGCTAAAAAGAAACCCTCCCCTCAACATTAAACTTTAACTCAACGTGGCCTTGCAGTTACTATGTAAAATATGTCAAAAGGGACAGAATTAAACAGTGACATGTAAAGGGTCTATCTGTCTCTGTGGGTTAGTCGGTACCCTTCAGTGAGCTGGTTTTAAAGAGAGGGGAAGAGGTGAAACACCGGCACCGTGAACAGTTAGCTCGCCGACAATAGATCTTTGTTCTCGGGTTTCAACCAGTCAGTCACACCGGAGAAATACACCGGCAAATTCAGCTGTGTTAACATTTACACACGATACTAACGTTACTTAGTGCTACTAGAGACTGACAAAACCTCGAGCTGTTGGGAAACGAGCCTTATAAAACCGTGTCTGTCAAAATAATCTTGTTTTCTGTGTTTTGACATGACAGCTCTCTTCTGTCATTTTTACTAACGGCGACTAGCAGCCGAGCTAACAGCTAGCTAACCGCGGCTGATTTCAGTTTTTAAAAAAACAGACACTTAGAGGAGAGACCCGCACCAAACAAGCTAGAAATAAAGCGGGTACTTACCAATCTGGTCACTGTTTCTTTTACCAAGTTCTAGGCTTTATTAGCTTGGTGTCAATAAAGAGATTGTGCAACTGCTAAAGGTTGTCTCCATGGCCCAAAGCGGCCACACACAAAATGTATCTGGATGAAACATCGGCAGGAGAGGGAACCTTTGTGCTGCCGCAGTTCACTCCGGGACCTTATCAGAGCCGCACCGCCCCTCTGAGACACGATGGGCCCGTGACCACGGAGAGGCTGCCGGTCTTCACACATCTTTATTTTAACCGTGAACCGCCTTCTTCTCACTTATCTGGAGAACAAGGCGTGCTGTCATCTGGTAGAAGATGTGACAGTGTGAAATTTAAGATTAACTGCTAAGATGACCAAGAGCTGAAGCATCACTCACAGGCACCACTTACCATGTCACTTCAGAGTTACTGTTATTAGTCACTGTATATATATATATATATATATATATGTGTGTGTGTATATATACACACATTTTACTACCTTGTGGAGCTGTTGCCCTTGTTTTAAACTGTATGTATCTCCATTTCTGTGTATTTACTGTAAGAGCCTTGTAAACACCAGAGTCCTGGGCAATAAAGCAAACTGGGATTCTGATTATGTGTATGTAATATATTAGTCAGGTTATCATATGGATCATGAAATGAAAAAAGTGAAGTGATAATTGTCTGACTGTTTACATGTTACTATTCTTTTTATTTATTTATTTTTTACTCATTTGTGTAAATTTGTGTCAGGTGTGAAGGGCTTGACATTACTGGACCTGCACATGATCCACACTTACTAGCTAAAGAAACTGCACTCCATGAGCACCTGGCAGCGCAGAGTAACCTACTGCTGATGAATAAGGCCAGATGGTCTTGATCAGGGAAGACCCCCAGCAAGGTGCAATTCGATTCAACTACCAGCCAATAACCTGCTGCTGCAAAACCTGTCAGGCACCACCACGGTTAAGATCAATAGGCACATGGCCCGTACATGAGCAGCGCCAAGAGAGGAATTGGTAGCAATACCAGGGGAGCCAGGCACCACCTACTGGCCGATAGAGCAGTCACCCCAACCAACCTATGCACTGCCTGGACTGACTACAAGAAAGTCAACGACTCAATGCCGCATACACACAGTTGTGTTCAAAATAATAACAGTCCAACATGACTAACCAGATCAATCGTTGTTTTTGGTAGAAATTATATTACTACATGGCAAACAATTTACCAGTAGGTGTAGTAGAGTCATAGAAAACTAACAGACCCAACATTCATGATATGCATCCTCCTGAGTCTGTGTAATTGAATAATTAATTGAAAGGGTGTGTGTTCAAAATAATAGCAGTGTGGAGTTCAATTAGTGAGGTCATTCATTCTGTGAAAAAACAGGTGTGATTCAGGTGGCCCTTATTTATTGCTGATGAAACCAGCACATGTTGTATGTGCATTTCTCTCTGAAAACCTGAGAAAAATGTGTCGTTCCAGACATTGTTCAGAAGAACAGCGTACTTTGATTAAAACGTTGATTGAAGAAGGGAAAACATATAAAGAAGTGCAGAAAATGATAGGCTGCTCGGTTAAAATGATCTCCAGTGCTTTGAAATGGAAAGAAAAACCAGAGAGATGTAGAAGAAAATGGAAAAAAAACATTCAAATGGATCGAAGAATAGCCAGAATGGCAAAGACTCAAAAGCCAATGATCAGCTCCAGGGAGATCAAAGACGGTCTAAAGTTACCAGTAAGTACTGTAACAATTAGAAGACGCCTTGTGTGAAGCTAATCTATCAGCATGAAGCCCCCACAAAGTCCCACTGTTTAAAAAAAAAAGACGTGCTGAAGAGGATACAATTTGCCAAAGAGCACATCAACTGGCCTAAAGAGAAATGGAGAAACATTTTGTGGACTGATGAAAGTAAGATTGTTCTTTTTGGGTCCAAGGGCCGCAGAAAGTTTGTCAGACGACCCCCACTGAATTCACTGAATTCAAGCCACAGTACACTCTGAAGACAGTGGAGCATGGTGGTACAAGCATCATGACATGGTGATGTTTCTCTTACTATGGTGTCGGGCCTATTTATTGCATACCAGAGATCATGGATCAGTTTGCATATATCAAAATACTTCAAGAGGTCATGTTGCCTTATGCTGAAGAGGAAATGCCCTTGAAATGGGTGTTTCAACAAGACACAACGACCCCAAACACACCAGTAAGCAAACACCATCTTGGTTCCAGACCAACAAAATTAAAGTTACTGGAGTGGCCAGCCCAATGGCCAGCCCAATCCCCGGACCTTAATCCCATAGAAAACTTGTGGGATGACATCAAAAATGCTGTTTCTGAGGCAAAACCAAGAAATGCAGAGGAATTGTGGAATGTTGTCAAATCGTCCTGGGCTGGAATACCTTCACAGGTGCCAGAAGTTGGTCGACTCAATGCAACACAGATGTGAAGCAGTTCTCAGAAACAGTGGTTATACAACTAAATATTAGTTTAGTGATTCACAGGAATGCTAAATCCTATAAAATCTCAGTTTATACAGTAAATATTTAAGTTTGCAAAGAAAAATGCAGACACTGCTATTTTTTTGAACAGCCCAATATTCATTTTTCTTCATTTTCTGTAAAGTAATGAAAATATTGATACATTTTTCTTCATGTTTTGATTTAGAATATGATGTGAAGTGTTCCCAATGCATGGAAATAAAAACTATTATGAGGATTTTGAGCTTTACTCACGTTTTTAAACACACTGCTATTATTTTGAACACAACTATAGATACTGGAATGCATGGAAATGTACAAAATCAACAGGACACTAAGGGCCTTCAAGGACTCTGTGGGACTACGGAAAACAACCCTGAGGGCCAAATCAAAGCCAACTGCACAAATTACCAAGTGGCACAAATTACCAAGTGCAGCATATACTAAAGTGATGCACTATTCCCGCTGCTGTTCTAGGGTTAGGCCTGAACCCCCTCAGTCAGATCTTCTCAAAGAGTGTCTACTGGTTTCGAAGTGGATCAACCATCAATCATCTCCTCTACATGGATGACATCAAGTTGTATGCCAGGAATGAGCAAGACATCAACTCCACATCACCTGGATCTACAGCAACAACACTGGAATGTCATTCAGACTAGATAACCATGGTCAGATGGTATCAAAGCGAGGGAAGATGATTAGAACTGAGGGGGCTGAAGTATCAGAAGGTAGCATTGTAGATGTTCAGGACAGTTGCAAATGCGTTGGGATCACGCAGACAAATGGGAACCATGAGGAGGCTGCAAGGAAGTCAGCCGCAGCCAAATACCTAGAGAGTGAGGCAGGTCCCGAAAAAAGGCGGCTGAATGGAAGGAACAAGGTCTGAGCCATCAACACATACGTCATGCCAGTCACCAGATACCCTGCTGGTATAAACATCTGGCCAGAGGAGAAAGAGGCCACTGATATCAAGAACTAGGAAGCTCCTCACAGTCCAGCACCCGGGGACTGTACACCAAGTGATGAGCGTCAGAGCCACTGTCCAGGATGAAACAGCCAAGATCCAAGAATACATCATGAGGCTGGCTCCTGAAATTTAAAGATGAACTGCTAAGTTAATACCTCAGACAGCAGAAACACAATAATGCAGAAGAGGAGGATGAACTTTCATGGAAGAATAAACCCCTATATGACATGTACCACTGACAGATAGGAGACGTAGTTAATATCAAGAAATCCCACCAGTGGCTGGAAAAGGCTTGAAGCACAGAAGCGCTAATCATCGTAGCATAAGATCAGGCACTTAATGCCAGATCAACAGAGGTGGGGATCTACCATAACAGACAGGACACCAGGTGAGGGCTGTACAAAGATGCTCCTGAGACAGTTCACCATATTTTAGCAGCATGTAAGATGCAGGCAGGGACAGTGTACATGAGACGCTATAACTGAGTGGCTAGCACAGTGAACAGGAATATCTGTTCTGAGCATGTGCTGGAAGTTCCCTGGTCAGAGTGGTCAAAAATGACCAAGCTAAGATCCTGTGGGACTCCCAGATCCAGACTGACAAACTGGTGATGACTAACCAACTGGACATCGTGTTGATCGACGAACACAAGAAGGCAGTGGTGACACTCCCAAAGGGACAACAACATCAGGAAAAAGATATGATAAATTTTATTTACTTAATTACTTTTATTTATTATCAGCTTTGTGGATGAACACGAGAAGCTCAAAGAGGAGCTACAAAAGATGTGGGAAGTAAATAGTGGTGCTACTTATGATCGGAGCACTGGGGAGAGCGGCTCAACAGATTTTAGGTACAACGTTTGAGATCTCTGTCCAGAAGAGCATAATCCTAGGAACAGCTAAGCTACTACAAAGAACCCTCATTGCCACACCACCACCATGGGAGAGAATTTTATATATATTTAAAGAATATATATAGATAGATATAAACTATGAATCTATTTCTGTGTATGCAGCAAAATTGTAAAAAACACAATCTGTGCTCCTGTGTTCACTAACCTGAGCAAAAAACTGATTCTGATTAACTGCTAACATGATCAAGAGCTGAGAAGTCACACAGGGCACCGATTATTCAGTTTCTACCTAAGTACTATATTTCCCAAACAATCCAGTGTGTAAAGTCCACTGGTGTGTATCAGTGCCACAGTTCAGTTTTTACATATTCACTATAACAATAGTTGAGTCTCTGTCATGAGCTGAAATAATCCAATCTACTTAACTATTATTAACCACAGCTCTGAGATTAACATACTGAAATGTACACAGCATTTTTACCTAGTTGAGCTCATCCCTGCTTTAAACAGTATGCATCTGTATTTGTGTACATACAGTAAAAACTTAAAAACCTGAGTCAAATTCCTTGTATGCGTTCACACCTGATCAATAAACCTGATTCTCGACCAATATTTAGTTTGTTTTATCACATCTCAAAACCAGCCTTGTTGTTCATCAAGATGCTTCAAAAGCTCAGGCTGAGGATCACATCCTCTACACAAAATTCATCTTGACACATGATCAAGAAAGCAATGCAACAGAGTTTTGTGGAGCATCCGTTTTTTTATTTGTACAAAGAATACAGCCATTCTACTTCAGAGGGATGAAACGAGAAGAATGTGTAGCTCCAATACCGGGGCGACCGTGCTTGACTGGCTTGTAGGTGATGGAGAACTCGCCCAGGTAGTGTCCGCACATCTCAGGCTGCCGAAAGAAGACACAGGTTAGTACCAAGATAATGGATTAATACACTTGTAGCTGAGTGTACAGTAATGTAGAAGTGGTTAATCAGAACATGAGATAACAGAACAAGGTTTGCTGCAAACTGAACACTTTAGGTAGCTCTAAAATGTTGAACATCTTGCACGAGAGGCTTTAATTAGTGCGTGTGACTGGAGGACAGAGAGGTCAGTGTACTCCGGAAGTGTTTGTTGCCATTTGCTTGTCTGGACCCATAAGCAATGTTTAAACTAGCCTTATTTTATAATATCCTGTCTTCTTAACAAATTTGATATTGCCAAGGATATATTTTAACAAAAAGGTCCAACTAATTTTAGATTTTCACATTTGAGTTTCACCATGTTTATGTTGGGAAAATCAGGACAAAAGTCACACAGGCTTATTACGAGCAGAGGAACATACAGAAGTAACTCGGAATTTACCCAAGATCATTTTTAGAGTCATCTCAAATTTCACAACAAATTTCTTTCAGATCTGTAGCTGCACATCCATGATGCCGTATGTGATCAATCATATCCATTTTCCCAATACATGAACTTCTCAATCATGGCACCATACACAACCACTGAAGTATCAAATATTATTTTCAATTCATCATACTGCTGCTCAGTTAAACAGTCATATCAAGATAAAAGGTTCTCACAGCTTTTACTTCATGCGTCCTGCCCTGATATTGATTAGACAGTAGCTTTTTGACAGGAAACCGATCCAATCTGACACAAAATTATCATAAACTGCCCAGAAGTGAGACCAACTGCATGTATTTGCTCCTTGACTGACCTCTGGCTGCTCTGTCTGCAAAGAAATATCACAACTCCAGTGTGCATGTTTTTTATTCATGTCCCTGGTGTGACTACCATGCATAACCCAAAGTAACATACAGCAGGAAATGCAGCCATAAGCTCTTCCCTCCCACCTGACCATCAGCGCCTCACCTTGATTTCAACCTGGTTGAAAGTCTTGCCGTTGTACACTCCGACCATGGACCCGACCATCTCAGGCAGGATGACCATGTCCCTCAGGTGAGTTTTCACAACCTCTGGTTTCTCCATGGGGGGAGCCTCTTTCTTGGCCTTGCGCAGGCGCTTCAGGAGGGACTGCTGCTTGCGGCGCAGGCCACGGTTCAGCCTCCTCCTCTGGCGGGCGCAGTACAGCTGCATCAGCTGCTCACTGCAGAGGACAGACAGATGTCAATAACCTGACCATCTTAGAAATGGGTGTAATACATAATATAGACTACTACAGCACAATAGCAGTTTATTTGGTCATCTCATGCTCACTTCAATTAAAGCCTGTGAAAGCGCCAAAATCAAGACACTTTCACATTTCAGTGCAGTGTCCAGTCTGCACTTTTTTTTTTTTTTTTTAAAGTTTTGACAAATTTGCACATATATCCAATGCAACAGCTAAACACAGCACTTCTACACCTTTTCCAAAGACAAATCTGGCCACTTTAAGAATTTTCAAGATGCATTTCCAAACTTTTCCAGCACTATACAGCTGCACGGTAAGTTATACTCCTCCCAACTTTGATCATTTCTTTATCTAAGTTGTAAGGTATTCAGATTAGCAGCTCATATCAATTCAAGTAGAAATGCAAGCACTTTATTGAATATTCAAGAACTTCTCAAACTTTGAAACCACCACATTAAAATTCGGGCATTTTTAAGCAAGACCAAATTCCTAAATACCCATATGACCCCTGATATAGCTGAGGGTGACTGATGTTGTTGTAAAGATTTACATCACGTTTGTTCTGCAGGATGTCAGTTTTCAAGCCACTGAGAGCAGATAAACTGAAGCGCAGTATCTCCAGCTGACTACCAGGCATCATCATCATCATCATCATCAGATCAACATCAGGTAAGTTTCACTCACTAGGACATGTCCAGAAGCTGGTCCAGGTCCACTCCTCTGTAGGTGAACTTCCTGAAGGTACGCTTCTTCTTGATCTCGGTATCCGCCTGAAAGGGAGCAGCATGTCAGTATGAGGACACTCGGCAATCATAATTAAACTATTTGAATTTAATGTCACTGGGGAACACCTATGGGACAATATATTAACTCTCACTCGGGTCAACAACATTAAAAGGAGCCGTCGTGTTAAGTTTCTTGTTCAGACTATGAAGAGGCGCCGTGTTAGCTTAGCCACAGTCGGCCTTAGCTCAAGCTGACACAGAGCCTTAAAACATCTATTCATCCGATAATCTGAGCAAACATTTTCTACTCAATGGCCAGCGGATGTGTATAACTATCGGATGGTGATGTCAGTTATGCCAGCGTGTTCATACAGAGCTCAGATGCATGTAGATTACATGTTCACAAGCTTCACGGTAGATAGTTCACCTACCATCTTGCCTGATGTTCCGGGGAAAAGAACGGACGCAAGTCTCGTTGGGACAGATATCGTGCGATTTCATGGAAACATCCGGCGGTGTCTTCCGGCGTCAGTCCCCGCAGTGAGCAGCAGGTGGCGATGTTGTTTAAAAACTCTGCACAGAGTCGACTTTCCTACCAACGTGTCTCTTTTTCTATTTTATCAACGACATGCACAGTGTGAGCTCTGCACATCAGGAGGAAGAGGAAAAAACAGTATGCGAGTGTTTTTTTTTAACAAACATGAAGTTTACTAACTAATGAAGGGAGAAAGCTGGAAGATAACTAAGTACATTTCTAAGAGTTAGAAGCCTTTCAGATGAGAGGTAAACCATCTTCAAGAACATCAAGCAAGTCCAGTTGACTTTCCTCAAACTCTTAGAGTTGACCTGGATTAATGAGGATCTTCACAGACTTGATTAAGTACACTTACTCAACTACTATACACTATACTACTATATATATAAGTATCTCCTATTTTGAGGTACTTGTACTTTCTAACGTATTACCTATAGTCCATATTTTAGAGGTAAATATACACTGCTCAAAAAAATAAAGGGAACACTTAAACAACACAATGTAACTCCAAGTCAATCACACTTCTGTGAAATCAAACTGTCCACTTAGGAAAGCAACACTGATTGACAATCAATTTCACATGCTGTTGTGCAAATGGAATAGACAACAGGTGGAAATTATAGGCAATTAGCAAGACACCCCCAATAAAGGAGTGGTTCTGCAGGTGGTGACCACAGACCACTTCTCAGTTCCTGTGCTTTCTGGCTGAGGTTTTGGTCACTTTTGAATGCTGGCGGTGCTTTCACTCTAGTGGTAGCATGAGACGGAGTCTACAACCCACACAAGTGGCTCAGGTAGTGCAGCTCATCCAGGATGGCACATCAATGCGAGCTGTGGCAAGAAGGTTTGCTGTGTCTGTCAGCGTAGTGTCCAGAGCATGGAGGCGCTACCAGGAGACAGGCCAGTACATCAGGAGACGTGGAGGAGGCCGTAGGAGGGCAACAACCCAGCAGCAGGACCGCTTACCTCTGCCTTTGTGCAAGGAGGAACAGGAGGAGCACTGCCAGAGCCCTGCAAAATGACCTCCAGCAGGCCACAAATGTGCATGTGTCTGCTCAAATGGTCAGAAACAGACTCCATGAGGGTGGTATGAGGGCCCGACGTCCACAGGTGGGAGGTTGTGCTTTTACAGCCCAACACCGTGCAGGACGTTTGGCATTTGCCAGAGAACACCAAGATTGGCAAATTCGCCACTGGCGCCCTGTGCTCTTCACAGGTGAAAGCAGGTTCACAGCTGAGCACATGTGACAGACGTGACAGAGTCTGGAGACGCCGTGGAGAACGTTCTGCTGCCTGCAACATCCTCCAGCATGACCGGTTTGGCAGTGGGTCAGTAATGGTGTGGGGTGGCATTTCTTTGGGGGGCCGCGCAGCCCTCCATGTGCTCGCCAGAGGTAGCCTGACTGCCATTAGGTACCGAGATGAGATCCTCAGACCCCTTGTGAGACCATATGCTGGTGCGGTTGGCCCTGGGTTCCTCCTAATGCAAGACAATGCTAGACCTCATGTGGCTGGAGTGTGTCAGCAGTTCCTGCAAGACGAAGGCATTGATGCTATGGACTGGCCCGCCCGTTCCCCAGACCTGAATCCAATTGAGCACATCTGGGACATCATGTCTCGCTCCATCCACCAACGCCACATTGCACCACAGACTGTCCAGGAGTTGGCGGATGCTTTAGTCCAGGTCTGGGAGGAGATCCCTCAGGAGACCATCCGCCACCTCATCAGGAGCAATGCCCAGGTGTTATAGGGAGGTCATACAGGCACGTGGAGGCCACACACACTACTGAGCCTCATTTTGACTTGTTTTAAGGACATTACATCAAAGTTGGATCAGCCTGTAGTGTGTTTTTCCACTTTAATTTTGAGTGTGACTCCAAATCCAAAACCAGACCTCCATGGGTTAATAAATTTGATTTCCATTGATAATTTTTGTGATTTTGTTGTCAGCACATTCAACTATGTAAAGAACAAAGTATTTAATAAGAATATTTCATTCAGATCTAGGATGTTATTTTAGTGTTCTCTTTATTTATTTATTTTTTTTTTTAGCAGTGTATATCATAACCCTCCCATCAGCAGCACCCTGTTTTTTTTTTTTTTTTTTTTTTTTAAAGAATACTTATTTGAGAAGCAGAACTTGAGTAGTTTTTTCTTCATTCCTATCCCATTAATGTTGTCTCAATGCTTTATCTTGTGAGGGCCTGACACCTCAGGTGAGAGCCACTGAATTAAAGTAACTGCACAAAGTGGTTCAAACTACTTTATAAGATTAAAGTGCTATTTACACACTAATTATTTCTACTTTTGATACTTTATTTACTGTACTTTTATTTGTAATGGAGTATCTTTACAGTGCTCTATTGATATTAAGGTTACTTAATTAAAGGATGTAAATACTACTCATGTAAGTATATTATTTATTTACTTTAGACTTAACTTGAGTATTTCATTTTGAGACACTTTTAGATAATTATATTTTAACACATTTACCCAACCCAGTTCTGGTACAGCAAAATACATGTACTGTTTGTGATAGGAGGTACATTAAACCAACCTTGGTTAAGTCAAGAGTGCAATTAATTGTAAAAGTGAAAGGAATAGGAATCCAATGTGATGTCTGAATTTTGTGGTGTGTAGAGGTCGTAGGTTCCAGATTCTTACAATGTTTGGGAATATCCATGTAGTTTTTGGGACTCACGGGTTATATTTTTATTTGTTCTGGAGTGTTTCTCCATTACTGCTGGTATGACTGTAGGAAAGTCTGTTCACCCATTACAGAATCACATCCAGTTCTCACTTCCTGTCAGTATCAAGCCATTCAAATAGTTTTGGTTTTGTTTACTCAGATTTTGAAATATCTCACCTCCACCCTGAGAATACAAGGGTGAAACCCAAGATGGATTATTTGCACATACTGTATGTGTATGAAGTAGGGAAGTTCTGCAATATATCATGGAATGATACAGTACAAGGTTTCTGTCTGATTTATGCATTTTGGTAAAAATGCAAGGTCTGAAAATATGATTCAGATCCTCTCAGTTTTGAACTGTTTGTTTAAAACAGAGGCCACATTGGTCTTGTCTGTACCAATCTGGCTTAGTTGTTTGTACAACACAATGACAGTAAAATTCATTCATTAGTTTTTTTAAACCACAAGTCGCTCCTGTTTTTAAATGTAGCTTTACAAACATACAGTAGAGCACAGTAATGTAGTAGTGTAGTTTAAGGACTGCACTGCTGCGTCGTAACTCGTGTTTATAATCATTTCTGGTGTGTCTGCTTATCTGTTATTGTTCTGTAAAAATGTTTGATAAATGTGTTCCCATGCACCAACGAGGGGATGTTCCTACATTGCCATCAACAGATAATCTGGAGCAGTGCAGTATTGTTTAAGTAAATAAACAGGCTAGTCCTTTGTGTTGTGCCAAGCATTAAAAATAAAAGCATAATGAATACAAATCTTTATTACACCGTATTCACAAAACACTTTTCAGTTCAAATATCTTTTTCAAATGGCATAAGGATTATTCCAGAGGAAAAAGTATAGTCCGATACCAAATGTTATTCCAAGTAAAAAAAAAAAAAAAATCACAAATATGCATAAATAATGATCAAATATAATTGTATGATTGGTTTGCATATCAACCAATATATAAGAATGATTCACTTTAACATCACTGACAAAAAAAAAAAAAAAAAATCCAGTATTCTTGTTTGGAATGTTCAAAACTTCACTTGAGTATTATTTTATCCTCCCCCCACTGCCTTTAATCCAAAGAAAACAGCTCCAGCTCCAGTCCAACTCCAGTTGGACTGGTTATGCAAACAGAGGAAATATTTCCTGTATTAAAAAAAAAAAAAAGGAAAAAAAAAAAAAAAAAAAAGGAATGAGTGAGTGAAAAGACATGAAAAAAAAGGAAAAAAAAAAGTTAAGACTGGTTTGTTCTGAAGAGTCTGTTCCCTCATCTGCCTAACCAAAACTGTTTGCTACTGTACATGTCAATGACCAATACTGAAGGAATGAAGGAGATACTGAAGCAGTAACAAAACAAATGTACATTCTCATTCACAGGAACTATGCTGTTTACATAGATGACACAACTATTACAGAGAAACACTAGCATGGGTGTTTTGTTCAAAATAAAATGCACTCTTAGAGAGGGAAAAAAAAACAAAAAACAAAAAAAAAAACAACTTTAAAAAGTCCCTAATGTTTCATTTAGTTTCATTTTTAGTTTCATGTTGCCCTTATAAAAATCTCGGGATCTCCCTTAATGTAACTAAGGAGTCAGCAAAAAACCACTGAGGAAAAAAAAAAAAAAAAAAAAAATATTGGGAATGGGGCTTTGGCACATAAAAAAAATCCCTGGGATGGAAAAATAAAACTAGTCAAGCCAAAAAAAGATCGGCTTTTGTGGTCACTTTAAATTAAAAAAAAAAAAAAAATCAAAGACTTCATGATATGTGTAACATTGTTTTTTGCACAAAACAGGGGTATGGTAACAATTTCATAAAAACACTAGGATAAAGGATATGACCAAAAATAACAAAAAAGGTGCAACATCCTATGGATATAAAAATAAACCGCCTGCCTTGAGGTTCAGAAGATCTTTATACAACCTCTTTCCCTTCCTCAGCTTTATCTCCTTCCTTCTAGTAATCTGTCCCATCGTCTTGGTACACCTGCTCTTCTTCCTGGTAACCTTGGTAACCCTCGTCTTGGTAATCTGGGATGTAGTCGCGGGAGACGCCTGCCCCGTTCTGATCATCTGCAACCTCTCCAGCTTTAGGACAGTACTTGGCGTCGTAGATCTGCCGGCCCAGGCCAAAGTTCTGGCCGCTCTGGTTGGCCCCCTGGCTGAAGCCCATCTGTAAAGACATGGTGCTGTTGTCGCACTTGTCTGTGCACAGCTTTTGGTCGTAAATGGCGCGCCTCGTCCCCGGAGCCGTCATCCCAGCCTGTAGCAGGGGACAAAGAAAATAGGCACATTTACTTGTGATTTTATAACATTTAGCAGCAATTATTCCTGTTTAGACATTTTAAAAAGTTTAACAAATGCTGATTTCACTGAGCCCATATGATCTGACAATCAGATCGGGTGTTGGCAGAGGGGAGTTTACAGCTCTCCATAAGACCAAACAGGACACAAGCACACAGCGAAAGAGAATAAGCGAGGCCCTGAGGCATGTTTCCACTTGAGTCCTATAATACTGGTTTAGAGAAGTTTGGGGTATGTTGCGGTACCTGGCTCGCTCCCTTGTTGGTTCCCATTTGCAGACTGATGGTTGTGTTGTCCATGGGGGGCTGGATTTGAACCTTGGGGTCATACAAGTGCCTCCTGGTGCCATATGCGTTCATCCCTGCCTGACTGGCACACTTGTTGGTCCCCATCTGAAGACAGAAACCCCACATTAACTCTTTTAAAAGAACAGCAAGTGGATTTAAAGAAAAAAAAAAAAAAGAAAAAAAAACCCAGTAAAATGTAGCATAATATCACATTTGGCGTATTTTAACAAGACTACGAGTGTTGTTCATATGACACCAGGCAAACATGCTTTTAAAGTTTCAGTCAGCTGTCACCCATGACTGTGCTCTACAGTCAAGACTTAAGCAGTAAGGTGTCTTGTGTGTCCTCCTCACTGTTTAGATAGTCCTCTTATCTGCTTGACATCTTTCTTGTTGACAGAAAGACAACTAAACCTGGAGAGGCTTCAGAGTCAGCGGGAACAATGAGCAGCTCTACGACTGTATGCTGTGCTCGTCAGTCTGGTTTCGCAACAGTTTCGCCACATGTAGTATCGGGCTCAGCTTTTGAAGCATGTGAAATGCCTCACGCCGTCACGTCCACCGAAAAAAAAATCTAAATAAGCTGCAACTCTGGAAAGCTGGAAGTTTTGAGGTGTAATATTTCACAGTCATTTTGAATGTTTTTTCCTTGGACAGCCTGGAAAATGTTTTGTTCCTTCACTTTTTAAAATCTATCACAGCTTCGAGTATGACAACTTGATCTGTGCCAACACACACACACTTCAGTTATGTGATATGCTGACTGTAAACAAAGAAGCGGTTCAGTTTATACCCGGTTTTTGCTGGTTTGATTACAGAGTTTCAGATCTGAAAACTGAACTCCTGTGGACTCTACCTGAAGGCCAATCACGCACTGCCCAGCCTTCATCTTCTCCTCATCAAACATCCTTTCCTGCTTGTCGGCATACTTCACCCCGATGTCCACCCGCGACTGGCAGCCCTTGGTCTTGGCCTGAGTGAAAAGAAAAGTGATCAGTTTTACTTCCTGTGAGAGAGATAATGGGGAACTAACTCCGTGTACCTCTGTCTAATTTTGTTTTATACTCACCATGCTAGCAAGTGCGAGCAGCGTTGTCTGCACCTGCGTCATGTTGCCGTTCTCAAACAGGTCGTTGGCCTCGAAGATGTCAACAGGCTTCAGGCCATACGCTGTGATGGCTTTGATGAAGTGAGTCAGGTTCTCCAGCTAAAAAACACCACACCAATAACAAACAGGATCAACAACTGTGTGTGTGCAGGACTTTAAAGGTGCTCATTTCTGTTTGCATATCAGCTTATTAAGATGATGTGTTCCTATAGCTGTAAAAACTGTTTGAGTCATTCAGCCACTCTCAAATGGAGGGATTGAGTTTACTGTGTATACCTCGCTAAAGAAACTAGTTCCACATGCAGCTCAGAGCATCGATTGCAAATAGAAGAATTTTGCAACATGACCCACACGTAATTGTGACCGTGACCAAGCATGATTCAGTGCACTGACATCCGAACTGGTAATAAACACTCAAAGCACAATGCAACAGCACAGAGCACCATTTGTTATAACTACGTACAAAAGCATTTCTTTAAGTGCATGCAAAATCAATGAACCGGTGCTACCAAAAAGGCACTCATTTTGCCACGCCCTTAATTGGCCAAAAAGCATGCGTCATCAACGAACTCACCTGGTGCCAGTTCAGTGCTGACTTGTTGATCTTTTTCACAGAGCCTGGGGCCAGTTTGTTGATAAGTCTGTGAGGAAACACAGCGGAGAGAAAAGGGGATTGTTCAGGTTTTCCAAACACAAACAACTGTGAACAATTAAAATATAAATAAATAAAATAAAAAGGGCAATCAAGGCCCTTGTTGTTCTGTGTAAAGAACAATAAGATTGCTCCTTACTCGCACAGAATGACTCCATTCTTCAGGCCCTTCTGGAAGTCAGGGCCGATTGAAGCACCAGTTTCATCTTCGATCCAGAGCCTCAGCTCTTCTTCCTTCTGAGTGTCGTACTTCTGGGCGATCTGGTTGGGCAGAGAGGTCAAAAGGTCAAGCGTGGTGTTGAACAGTAAATGTATTTAGAGTTTTTAATCAAAGATTTGTTTGAAAAAAAATAAATAAAAATCATCCTCTTCCTGTCTCCAATGACCTCCCACTCACTGATTAGCACACGTCTGATTTCTAAGAATTTCATGAGCCGATAACTGAGCTGCGTCTATAACAGAACAGTTTATTCATATCACAGCACATATTATCTGTCGTCAAACCTTTATCATCATGTTCATGGTCACCCCTGAATCTCTTTGCCTCAGTAGGCCGTCTCTACAGAGCCCACATAAATAAGGTGACACTGACATGACCTAACGCGCACAAACACACACGGATATCCTGTTTTGTAAACTGCTAAATTCTCCCCTGAAACACAGGAAGGCAGTTGCTGCAGAGGGGGTAAGTGCGAGGGAGAGCTTTAAAAGGGGCTTAACGTGGCACAAAGATAGACTTTTTGGTGAGGGCGTCACGGTTGAGGTGTGACTTTGATTTACAAGCTCTCGATTGACGACTGGAGTGAGTGAGATGTGCTACGCTGGCTCTGAAAGAGGCCATTCAGGGAGAGCAATATGGTCACATAAACAGTCAAGTCTGTTGTGGGACTAACTAGAAAGCAGAAATGAGGGGAGGAAGAAAAAAAAAAAAAAAAAAAAAAAACCTGAAACTAAACACACACCTGAAACAGGTACACATTTCTTTTCACTCAGTAAAGGATAAGATATTGACTGAGCTCTGTGCAAACTCAAACTAGCCAACCATCTGTCTCTGTCCCAAGAGCAACGAGAACCTGAACCACAGAGTCTAACCTAAGTATATACATAGAAGCCACACTGAGCTCACAGCTGGTTGTACTCTTGAGGAATGTCAGTCTACTAATTATATTTCCTTCATTCACTTATCCAAAAAAAAAAAAAAAAAAAAAAAAACTGGCCATTTTAATTGCCCCAAAAAAGGAGGAGGAATTCAGCCCTGTGCTTGGATAAAAGAGCTGAATGAAGCAGCAAATGTCCTGGACTGTGTGTGTGTGTGTGTGTGTGTGTGTATGAATGAATGAATGAAGGCCGTAGTGGCGCTCAGAAATGTTGTTTATTGCCGCTGCTGAACTTTGAGTTCACCGTTTAAACTTCAGAGATGCTTGCAGTACCCTTTTTCCACATCCATGAGATTTAAATAGAAGGAGGGGTTGCGGAGGGGAGAGTTAAATCCCTCACATTTCACAGTGGAGGCTACGTCACTGATGGCAGGAAATACCACTCAAGTCAGCATGTCTATACGCCCCCACCCTCACCCTCCAAGGACATCAGCAGTAACAGAGAGGAAATCTACATGTTTTTACGTCCGGCACATGTTGTTCTGTAGACGTTTCAGGAGGGGACGTGACCCTCTTTGCTATAAGAGGAATGCAGATGGAAAAGAATAAAAAGTTGAAGGCCAGTTAGAGAAACACTGGTAGGTGTGTGTTGGAGAGCAACCTGAGCAAAAAAAAAAAAAAAAAACTCTGGCAGAGAGTAGCTGCAACTTATACTGTGGAAATGAAACTACACAAACTTTACAAGTAATAATTGTTTTTGTTTTTTTTAAAAGGTGAAGTTCTCAAGGTTACACAGGTCAATCTGACACTGGAGGACGGCGGTCAGGAAAGTGATCTGCAGCATCAACTCTGGCTTTAAGTGGATCCGGATGTGCGGGCAGGTCCAAACAAACAAGGTGCTTTCCTCATCAAGGCCCCACTCACAAAAGCTACACACTACTTAGAGAGTGTGGTCTGTGTGTGTGTGTGTGTGTGGTGGCTCATTCTTGGAGACCGGTTGGGTTAAGTTACTTCTGTTGTACAATTTCAGGGTGAAAAAGACGACAACAGCAGCAAAAACACATTTTCTGCAGTGATCTGAACTGATTTGAGCGAGGAGAGGTTAAATGGAGAGAAGCAGCGCGACATCTTACCACAAGAGGGGGGAGGGGGGAGTGGGAAAGATTTCATGCCATCTCATAAAAACGGAGGCAATAAAAAAAGACTACGAGAAGAACAATAAGGAGGATGGATGGCATCTACTGCCAGCATTAATGGGTGAATCGCATTATGTGTTAATGCGGGTCACATCGCAGGGCCACAGGCTGCTCAGGGAGCAGACAGGCTGCAAACTGGTAAAACTTTTTTTTTGTGCCACAACGACGCACTTCTCCGCCGAGAGGGACAACGCCCATAGCCTTTTATTAACTGTGACCCGAGCTCGAAGGAAAAAAGGAAAAAAAAAAAAAAAGAAAAATCAATATTCTGCTTTGTGTCATGAAAAAGTGAAAGATTTATATATACTTTGCAAAGCACACGCACACTCACAGAAGGTTTAATAGAGAAGAATAGAGCTTTAAAATACTTTAAGAAATCTTTAAAGTGTTTTTTAAGCCACTTTTCGACCTGGACACGCGCTCTCAAAATGGAGGCCAGGTGACTCCCGTGCTCGCGCTTCGAGAAAAATCCCAAAGAATGCATGATGGGAAGAAAAGTTCAGTACTACTCATTATTTGCGGGGAGGAAAAATGATGGACACGTACCTTGTTTTTGACCTCCGCCGATAGTCCGTAGGCAGGACCTCTGTTAAAAGCCATTGTCCAAGAGATGTGATTTTTTCAGCTCAGGTAAGAAGAGAGAGGGAGAACGATAAGAACTTCAGGGTAAACGCTGCGCTAAATTATCTTCGACTTTCTCTTCCAATGAAAACGGAGTGAACTAAATACTTCCTTTCTCTTTTGCAGCCGCCAATTAGAGCGCTCCCACGGTTTGTGCGGAAGAACAAAGACTCAAGAGTCAAGATGGTTCACTGCAGACACTTCACCTGAACAGCACAACTTACATAGTGGGTCTTTATGTGAGACCTGGAAAACCAATCAATATCTTTATTGATTATTCAAAACAAGTCAACAATAGGGGAGCTTATCACTGAAATATGAGCTTTTGAGTGCATAAATCAACGAGGCTCAAAGTGCCCTTATCTACCTTTTTTTAAAATGTAAACAAGTTGCCATGTTTCGTGTTTTTTATTCATGTATTTGTCATTTTGGAGGTTTTAGCAATCTAGGGGAGCTGATCATTCAAAATTTACACACAATAAGAATTTTCATAATTTAAAAAAAATGTGTGAATTCTGGAATATTAATTTTCCTAGCTGTGCATCAAGGTGCAGCAGCTGGGACGTGCAAAGTCAGGGATGTGATAAGTTTGTTGTTTTTCTGAAACACACTTTGAACTTTTTATCTTATTACATACAGTTATATAAAGTTATACCATAGTTATAGCTTATACCAGTCTTTATAAGCCTACACTCAAAACAACTTAATCAAAACTACCCATTCATGCCAAGTAAAATAAAGTACGTGAGTTTCGGCAATTACGGAACAATGCACAGAGAGTCCTCTTGCCTCCGCTGTGTACTCTTTGGCTCCTCTCTTCGTTAATCGATCCCAGGCTCCACCTTTCCCCCCTCTCTGCCTGAGGTCGCGATTGAAATCAAAAACTCCTTATATGGAAGGAAACTTCCCAAATTCCTGAATGGTGGGAGTGATCCACAGGTCCCACCCTACATACCAGACGAGCAGCGGACCAGACAAATTGTCGCACTTTTTTGAGTCACTGCAGGAGAAAAAAAAGTTTTGAGGAACTAAACGAAGTACAATGAGCTACTGAGGTGACGTAATGTTGGTGCTATGGGCTTCAAGATAACATTTACAACTTCCTTTCACATGCCAGGATTTGTGAATCCGCTCCTTAGGGATGTCTGGCATTGATGAGTTTTTTTTCTTTTCACACCACAGGAGCTTTTCTCTGTCTTCTTTGAGTCAAATCAGTTCCACACAGAAACAAGCTGCCTTCTCTGGGAAGGGCCATCATTTTCAAATGGAACAGATCTCGGAAAAACGGATTTGCTCTTGCAATAACAGGCTTTAAAACTTAAATGGGGGCTCCAGAGCCAAGGAAACATCTCTTCTCTTTAGTCAGTGAAATGTTAAAATGTTCTAAGTCAGACCTCAGCCTGAAAGTCACCATACTTAACAGACTTCTATTTGAACTACATGACATTACTGATTATTCCTAATGATATGCACACTTAGAGAAACCATACAATCATCATATAATACAGCAGCTACATTAACGTGTATTTCCTGACAAAGAGGCCTTCTTACTGCGACGTCCTCTGTTGTTTTTCCAGAACAGCTATAATCTAGTTATGGACAATAGGCCTGTTGGTGAAGACACAGCCACTGCCTATTGGACAGGAAGGGACATTAAATTGGCCAAAGCTGCAGCTGGTTGCCTTAAAAATGGACATTTGTCTCAGCTAGTCTTGTTATGTGGTGTGTTCAGTGACTATGCCAACACCTGAAATTAAGGTTGGGGAGCTTCTGATCGCCTGAAAATACAAAATCCATTCAAGTAAGAGTAAGAGCTATATCAATGGTGTGCATTGATATAGCTCTTACTCTTACTTGAATGGATTTTGTATTTTCAGCGATCGATCAGAAGCTCAGATGTATTGTGCCTCCAACAGAGCGCTGATCTACAGAATGATCAGATGATGCAAAGTGGTCTGCTGTCAGAAGTGTGCGGTTTGATATAACTGGAGCTGAAATGACAGCTGATTGATTTGTTTGTTGATGAATGAGTAACTATTAGAGTAATCAATTGTTTTTTTAAGCAAAATGCAAAACATTTGCTGGTTCTCATATCCCATGAAAATATCCCATCTCATTGCTTATGAGATGGGATATTTTGGTGCCATTCTTCATCTTAATGAACTGAATATTGTTGGGGTTTGTATTGATTAAAAAGCAACCTGAAGACATCATGTTATTTTATGATGTCTGACAGACAAAAGAACATAATCGGCAGATTAATCCATAATTGAAAAAAAAAAGCACAAATATCAACTGATGACCTCATCAGCAGATTTCAGTGAACTGCGCAACTTCACTCTGACATCATGTTTTGGCAGTCATAAATCATGATACATGTTCACCTTTCCTACTCAAGATTCTAACCAGACGAGGCAGGCCGTAAAACCTCAGACACTCATAGTGACACAAGCCCAGGTGTCCCTCCTCAGTCATAAATACAGCTGGATTTCTGAGTGTAGCAGGTGATTACATCATACAGGTGTGCTAGGGGCTGATTCAGAGTCTGAGAGTAAACACACTCGGGGGTTGGGGGGTGTTACTCATCCTGATATCTGTGCTGAGATTACATCAGCTCACTGAATCACAGCGGGGCAGTTGTGGTACTCTTGAGTCTATTAAACACGTAGGAGCTCATGTGCAATCTCTGTTAAAGCTAACAAAGCTATTAGAAATACCACTTTTGTTCACACAAGGCCATTTCTCTACTGGGGTTGTTGACAAGTACAGGCTTCCACAGATGGAGGACAATCTACATCTTGAGTACGATTCTTTTTATTTAAAAATAGAGGACCATATATTCTTTGCAGGCCTAGAAAAAAAAACGACATGTCTGATCCAATAATTCCCACTGAACTGAAATTACTCGTACCATCCCATCCTTACATCACATACTAATGCAGACAAAGGGGACAAAAAGACAATGTGCACCCCCGCATGGCTGAACTGGGTAAGTACAACAAATTACAGCATAAAGCAACTTAGAGAGTGAAGCTCAAAACAAAGGGCAGAAGTACATAGAGCTCAATCACCATGTGCTTTTAACACGTTGAGGGATGAGGGCAGTCGTTGAACACAACAGCACTGCAAAAGAGCCACGAGCCAGTCGACTGAGCTGAAGATTTAGATCATTTTATTTTTCAAACAATTGAGAGATGTTAAACACTGAACAAATATAGATGCCCCAGTCAAAACTCCAGAAAACAGATAATCAACCAGTTGTAGCACTTTTCTTTTATTGCCAGCTGTGTTGTTGTGCAGTTTTCTCATTGTCTGCAGCTTCACCCTCTCTAGATCAGTGTGTACAAAAAAAGTAACAGAAATGGTGCATATACCAGCGTCGTATTGATCACGGGATTTGGAATTCTCACACGTGAACCCGGCTCCACCGACAGGCGTGTTTGATGCGGAAGCAAATCCGGATTTACCATTTACCAAGGCACATTGGTAGGGATGAATGACTGACAGAAAGTATGGACAGAGAGGCCGCACAGAAGCCAATCTTGATTTAAGTCGTGTGAAGAACAAAAGTCAAAGTGACTGATGAGTATAAAGGAAAATCAAAATTAAGTATTAGTTGTCACGTGGAAAATACCAAGAATATCTGATACACACAGCTTTCTCTCTCTCCCTCTGACAAGTTAAAAATGGAAGCAATAGAAATGTTGCCTCGATTGGCATCCTAAATGTTTTCTAAACTCTCAAAAGCGGCTGAAGAAACTTTGAATGTGTCTGAAACTCTGAATAAACTATGGCCACATAAACTGTGGGAGTGTCAGTCACTGTTCACACCTGAATTAAATTACAAACAAGTTGTCAACTTCTGTACAAGTGCATAAGAGGTCTCAGTCCCGTACATTCACTAAGGCTGTTAAACGCAGAAAAAAATATGCTGAAGGAATTGCAGAAGGCAAACGACAACTAAAAGGAATGGAAACAAAGTGCATCCCAGCTTTCAAACATTTCCTTGTTTTTGTCTTACTTACTGATCAGCACCATCTGATGACATTCTTTAATATTTTGGGCTTGAGGGAGGTTTAACCGAACAAATTCAAATTTAATGAAACCGTTTAGAACCACCAAGTGATTTTCCAAAATAAATTGTCCTTGAGTAGAGACGGTTTGGACTTACAGGAGCTGTGTGATGAGACAGAGAGAGCGAAAGTGGGTGAAGGGTGGAGTATGGAATGTTAATGACCAAACGCACTGGCCAATCTGAAAGAGAGACCACGCAAAAAAAACCATAGGTGTGCTCCTTTGACATCAAAGATTAGGCTAACAACATTGTGATCCAAACAGAAAAAGGAAAAAAAAAAAAAGTCTGTTTTGATGAACGTCCCATAAATGAAATGGTCAAAATAAATAGATGTATACATGATAAGAAATTTATAATTTACTCTTTATATCTCACATAAAGCTTCTTGTAACTGCCAAATATGCTCCAGTATTTCTTACTCTGGACATGTTCGGCTCTACCTGTGTAGATGAACTCTATCAACACTTTTCTGGGCACCAACATGGCGGTCTGGACAGGACAGCTAAACCCCAGCCTTCCCTCAAATTTAACCCTAGATTGTAATTCCTCATTAGATACTAGGAGGTGAAATATATATTTTTTAAAAACAGTATAATCCCAGTAAGCCTGAAATAGAGGTACAATGCAGAACGTTGAAAACAAAATTCACATCATAACACAATTTCTGGGAGACTGGGATAACTGTCCTCTTTTTCTAGCCTTCAGTATTAGTAGCAGCACTCTGCAACTAGGGCCTCATCATTCCTGTGGCTTTCACTTTGAAAAATAAAACAGAAACAGCCCTTGGTATTACAAACTCAACTATTCTTTTAATATTTACTCTTTTTATATCAAAATCTCCATAGATTTTCACAGGAAGAGGAAGAGGCACAGGAGTGAGGGGGGGGTTTAGCGGGCCTGGCTTTTGCCGAACTCACAGTGGACAAACAAAATCACAAAGTATCTCGTCTCTGTGGGGAGACGAAGAAAGGAGTGGAAAAGGACAGTAACCTTCCCACACCCCTCAATCTAGGCAAACATATGGCAGGATGTTTAATTTGCTTTCATCCCCATGAGGGTCCAATGATATGCACTCTGTCCAATCATACCAGGTGCCCTTGGTGTCATAACAACCATTCACGCCCGGCCAGTGCTCTGTGTGTATCCTGTCCAAGTCCTTGTCCGTCACCTCCCGGTTCACGCCCGGTAAATCCCCTACCAAGCTGTCTGTCTGCAGAACATGTATCTTCCGTGAGTCCTTGATCTCCTGTTCTTCCCTTTTCAGATACTCTGACATGAAAAAGTGTGCACTAGGGGCTTGGACCCCAGAGGAAGTGAGCACATTGCTCTGAAGGTTCAAGTATGACTGGATGATTTCATTTCTGGACAGCTCCTTCCAGTTTGTTTGATGGAAAGGGTTAGGACCAGGACCTGGGAGCTGAGGCTGGGGCTGGGGCTGGAGTCGGGGCAGAGACTGAGGCTGGGGTTGGGGCAGCAGGCTGTTGTACAGCACTTTCAGTTCTCTGCCTCAACTCAGCAGGGTAAGGAGTGGGGGTTTCCTCTGTTTGAGAAGGTTCTTTATGTACCAGAGGTTTAATCTGACCTGTGACAGGATCAAATGTTAGTCTGCGTTCTTTTAACCGCACAGGCTTGGTCGTGTCCTCTATTTTCTGGCCATCTAAGTTAACAGAGTAGTCTCTTGACCTGTACTTCCTCCTTTTATGCTCGGAGTTGGGGACCGTCGTCCCGTCTGTGTCATCAGACACAGACATGGCTCCCTCAGATGTCGGTCTGAGTAGTTCTGAGTTGTGTTGGGGATGAGAAGGTGAAGGAGAAACTGATGGGGATTCCAGTGTTGCAGATATGTCTTGTGGTGGGCAATGAGATGGGACTTCTGACGAACTGGCCCAGTGCACTGAAGACCTATGAGAAGAATGTGGCAGCTTGTCAGCATAAGTTGCTTGGGCTGGGGAGGACACAGAATGGGGCACAGAGAGGGGAGAGTCCCTGGATGAAGGGCTTGGGACAGGCGTTCCTTTCGGTGTATAAGCCGAGGAGCGCTTGGTCACGGTGTCCTGCTTTATGCTCCTTGGACTGGTAGTGAGGCCACGAGGACTTTTGGCTTGATAACAGGCCCCACCACCTCCTTCATCCAATCTGGCCTGTTGCTGCATCACAGCAACCTTGATCATAGAAGAAGTGCTAGGTAGTTTGGCCACTCCGGGGGAGCTGGGACGAGGTTTGACAGCATTAACCGGAATTCTGTTGATTTTATCATTATCAAGGTGCTCTATCCGAGATCTGTCAGGAGATGGGACCACTTGCGGGTCAGGCAGGGCATCAGGACTGCCTGCAATCCCATTGGTGGGTGGTGGTGAAACCGAGTTATCATACGAAGACATCTTGGAGATTTTTTCTGGTAAGTGCACTCCACTGTCTCTGTGCTCTGCCCGGCGTTTGCGGCTGCTTGATTTCTCAGCTTTTGGTGAGTATGTGTTGTGAACATCGTTCCTAATTTTGACTTCAGGGACACCCTTCCCTGATACAGGAATATCAGGAGGAGAGGCGTCCGTTCTGCAGGGATGAGAACTGCCATTGGTAGACCCCGGGGTGCTCGCAGGCACAGCTGGACCGGGTTCAATTAGCTTTTGCCAGTTCCTCAAGAGTTTCTTAGCACGCTTGGCAAGGTCTTCATCCTTGGTCTTCTTCCTTACATCATTGATCAATTTTCCTAGTCGAGTTTCCTACGTAAATAATGCGTGTAAGAGTTAGAAACATATTGAGCAACACAATGTCTGCATGAAGTAGTATTTAATGTACAATAAACTGTCTTACCTCAAGTGCTTCTTTGGTGATAGGATACTTCTCAAGACAGGAAATTACCTCCAGTACAGCCACCATATTGCATATCTGCAGGGAGGGCAAACAAACAATATGCATTAATTTATCTGCAAACAACACAAAAGAAAGCAAATATATAGTATGATCTTAAAATTACCATTAACAAAGGAATTAAGGGTGGAAGTCCCTGTTACATGAGGATTTTAACCACATGGGGATCATATATACCCGAAAACAGTGCAAATGACAGACACTCACACGATTAAGTAAGTCTCCTATATGTATTGTGATAACCAGAAACACAAAATATTTGCAAGAACACGACTGAATCGTGCCTGCAACGTGTGTGAGTACTGGAGGGAGGGGGGTAGGTTAGCTTACAAGTTAGCTCTGAAAACATTAGCTTGTGTGTCTGCTTCACATCGACGTTGAGAAAGTAAAGATAGCAAAGTGTCAAGTCAGAAAACCTCTGTGGCTACAAATGTTTCGACAAAACTCAAGTACTAGACCCAAGTCGAGAGGCAAAGAGTGACAAACATTGAGCGGGTCGAGAAAGTCGAACAGCTCAGTAGACTTACCTGTGTTAGCTGATTTCGGCTAACTAACTTGAGAGGAAAGGGTCCGACTATTTCCTAAAACGGTAGCTGTCGAAGCTAACGGCTATCAGCTAAACTCCCACACTCCGCCAACAAGGGAAATATTAAAGTGAAACCGTCTATAACGAAACCCTGACCTCTCGGTAGACCGTGCGAATAATTTCAGAATAAAGTAGATATTCCCAAGGCACCCGTATGCATTTCATTCCTCCTATCATTAAATACTCTCACCCCGCTTTGGTGTTGCGGTTCGGCTAACAGCTAGCATGCTACACAACCCAGCTAACAGGCTAAGCTAGCTCACACAAGCTGTCAAAACCAAAAAGCTTCACCCTCCCTCAACCGTTTAAACCTTTTTAAAAACCAAATACACACAGACGTTATTTTAAAAACAAACACATAGTGGATTGACAGCTGTTGAGTGAGCTGCCCGGTCGAGCCTGCAGGTAAACAGGCTAGCATTAGCCGCCTAGCCTGACTCACATTGCTGTGGCTGTCGGTGGCCTGCAGCAGCCGGTCCCTCATCTGCTGCGGGGTTGCCGAGCCCGTTGTCATTGCCTGTTCGGTGCGATCCGGAGGATGGAGGGAGGAATCCTCCAAAATGAAGCCCGGCTGACACAGGTGAGTCAAACGCCGCTGCGGTGGCACGTCGGCCGTCCGACCAGCATATTCTTCAGTCGCCCTGGAGGTAGACGGCTTGGTTTTTTCTCACATGGAGGGAGATATGTGCGCTGTGTTGACCGTCGGCTGCTGCTTGCTCGGCGCTGACAAACTCACTGCCAGCTGCGGGCTCTCTGCACGGCCTCCTGCTGCATGACGGGATACGACGGATGCGCTTTGACGTCGGCACGTACTCGAGTAAACATCCCAGCGCTCTGCTGAGTAAACTCAGGGATGTGATGAAGGTGCACCCCTCTGTTCCACTGAGCGACCTGCTGTTACCACAGTGGATCAGGAACTGGATGCACAGCAGCCTACAAGTATCTGTATTTATACTTGTACATAGTATCTGTGTACGTTCAGTGAGAGTATTGTTAAAAAAAATGTATGGATGTACCTGGCCAGTAAAGTTGATTCTGATTCTGAAAAGGTCTCCCAAAGCATTTTACATTTTAAGTCATTCCTTAAATGTATTTATTTATGTATTTTAAAACATACACACACACACACACACACACATATATATATATATATATATACATATATATATATATATATATATATATATATATATATATATATATATGTGTGTGTGTGTGTGTGTGTGTGTGTGTGTATGTATATATATATATATATATATATACATATACATATACACACACACATATAGTTGGTCTAACTCAAAATCTCTTGAGTGGCTAAAGGTTATTTTATATTTTTTATATTTTTACAGTATATTATATTATATTTTTATATTTATACAGTGATCAACAGGTCATAAGGATTAAAAATCGTGGGACTACATAATTTCTATACAAATGCCGTTTAAATTATTCTCTTGTAGTAATTAAGCAGTCTGCTTACAGTGTTCATTCTAAGTCTTTTCATATGTGACAATGTATAAAAGAAAATTTTAAAACTATGGAAATATTTTTTTTTCCATGATACTTTGCAGTAACCCATCTGCTTCCAGCTGGTGACCTGAGACTGGTGCAGTGTGCACATTTGAAATCATGGCAGAAAAAAGAAAGTCATCTTCTCTCGATGACTAACATAGTGTCCTCAAAGCTCATGAGAAACCGCCATGAACAAGCCAATGAGATGCAGCAGCAAAAACTGAAAATCTGAAAAACTGAAAATCTTCCTCAGGCTACCTTGTTTGTCTACTCAAACAAGGAGCAACAGTCAGCTGCTGGTGATAGAGTCAGAACAAATGTGCATGGTCAACCTGTGGTTGAAGCCCCTATCAAGTCAAGTGAAGCTGTCCATTTCATTACTTTATTTTTGTGTAATAAATATACAAATGTCAATGAGATGGTAATCTGCATGATAAATTAAAAAAAGGGAAAAAATAGGTTACATTGGTCATAATGATAATCCGTTTACAGTAATCAATTAGACCTGAACAGACGTGATCACTGTAAGAGGATTTCACTGTATATAACAACCAACTGACCACACACACACTGTCCCACACAGTGTGTTACATTTAGAGCATCAACCATGGCCAGTGATAGACATCCAAATAGGCATGTTTGATAGGCATGTGTTTACCACAACATATAAGTTTTTATGAATGATCAGTGTTGATGACTTTGTATTGCTGTGTTCAACCAGCAGATGGAGTCCTGTGGCTTCTAAAAGACAGTTCAACTAAAAGAGTCAAGCCTGCATCACTGGACCAGATTAGCTGGAAGACACTCTCGGTGTATTTGAGGGCATCTGTGAAGCTATCACTGGAAGGCAAAAAGGAGATACACTGTAGATTGTCTGATGCAATAAAATAAATATAATAAATGCTCCTTGATGTCCACCATAGGGTCATTGAATGACAACCAACCCAACATGAGCATGAACTTACCTAGTTTAGAAAAGACAGAAATCTTGGCCATTACTTTTGTCATATCCATCCCACATGCAAAATGTCCAGTGTCAACTCATTAAAATTGCTAGTGTGGACAGAGTGGGAGCGGAGCAGGGCAAAAGCTGGGCGTGAAGCTGAAGAGTGGGTGAGAAAGTCAAAATTATGCCAGTTATGGGGGCTGTAATCTCCATGTGACTACTGTTTTAGTTCACTGTTTTCTGGTGCTTTTTCTAGCATGTCTAATGACAAGATAAAAAAAACAAGATCAAAGAAATGTCTCTGCTTATTCAGATATATTTATTCTCATTTCATTTACAAATAATAATGCAAAGATACAAAGACAGAAGCCTTCACACAAGAAAAATACATCAGGTACAGTTCAAACAGAAGCGTATTTCATTTTTAATATAGCACACATTTACAGCCAACTTGGATTCTTTTGGTCCGATTTGACAGTTAAAATAGAAAACACACAATTTTGAAGAACAAGGTTTGAACTAGTAATTTTTAAAGGGTTAGCTAAAAAAAGTACCAACTTGCCAAGCTGTGCTGCAGAATGCTAGATTTTGCATATTCTATGAGCATTATGTTTCCTGTTGCTGTGAGTGTACTGTAGGAGCATAGTGCACCCCTTCACGGCAGTAAAATGCATGTGCAGTGTTTGTAATAGTATCACTGAACTCAGAAACAAAATACATTATATAACAATTTAGCTGCCATTGTATGAGGTTTGAACCAGCAGTGGGCTGTCCTCAAAATGCACACAAAGGATTCATAGATGTGGGTAACCCACTGAGTGACTGTACATGACTCTGTTTCATCTTCCTGATTCAGTTTGTTTGAACATGTTACAAAGTCAATCTACATATATCTATGTATATTTATATATATATATGTATAGCCTGACTGTACAGTATTTGTATCTTCTATTTCTTATGTTATTTCTTACTGAATGTTGTTTCTCAGACAAGATGTATATAGTAATATTCACTACAAAATAGTGTTTGACAGCAGGTTTATAAAACATAGGCAAAACTAAATATTTAATTTAAAGCAAAATACAATACATCAAGGTATTTTCTGAGATATTTTGAAATTCAGCATCATGCAGAAAAGAGATTTCCCAGGTAGTGGACAGGATATATGAGTCACATCTCTTTAAGTTATGCTGCAAGAATTTCAGTAATTCTGTTCAATGTAAACAATGCATTGATAAGTTCATAGTTTATACATGAAGGAATTTGTAACCCAATGAAATATTTTGAGAGACAAAAGGGAGAGGATGTGTTTCAACAGCGAGAGGGATAAAATGTGTAAGTATTCTCTCATTTATGGCTGTTTTTAACTTTGGCTTTTTGGTTCAACTGTTGATTTAACATTAAAAGAAGTAGAAGGTACAGTGCTGATGACAGGTTTACAATAAAACTAAATTCAATAAAATCTAAATTGTATATATTCTGTTAAAAAAACTTCTGATTGCATGTAGCTTCTCTTCGCAAATACATAGAAATGGGAATTTCTGCAGAATAGAAGTCTGTAAATTAAGTAAAAAGTGCTTTCAGGGCCTCGAAATGCATACGGATGAAGTCTAAAGGAAATATTAATTCATATAACTTCAAAATCTCATGTAACAGGATATACCATTATGGTCACAATGTTGAAATTATTATCATACAATTGAACTAACATTACTGATTCACTGTTAAATTTAAATAGCAAAAGAATTCCCCTATTCTACACTGCAAGTGGTTCATCTGTAGTCTGTTATTCCAGATACAGTATTTAACGAAGTTAGAACATTTTTAAGAAGAGTAAAACAAACATTGCTCTGTTGTAAACTCTTGTCTCTGTAAACACTGGTGTAACACCAATGGATACCTGAACGTTGATGCATAAAAAGGTGGCAGTAACAGGCAACACATCAGTCAGAGCTATCTACATGGCCACAAAAAAGTTCAAAGAAATCCCAAAACAGAAAATGGACCTACAAAGATGTCAGGCTCACTATAAAGTCCGAGGTCCATCAGAGAATATAGAGCCACAATGACATATTGCAGCACAGTATTTCTCAGTGCATTTTCTCACTTTGACATCATATCACATAAAGCACAAAAAACATTGCTCCTACCATACAGCATTATACAAAGCTAGTCTAGGTTTACTATGACATAATAAAACGCTGTGGAGTTGCACAGAAAAATAAGCACATACTGTATATTGCAGTGTAAAACATAGTACCAAACAACAGCTTCTACATGTGCATAAAAGGCTGTTTACCATATTTCTGATGCTTTTAGGCTTCACTTAGCGGATACATAGCCTACACATGACGCCGGATTAAAAAGAGACAAAGGACAACATTACCAAACAAGAAAAACTAAACACTTAGACAAACAAAGTCGACCCCACCCTTCAAAAGGAAATAAAACCCAAGCCATTAAGGGGGAAAATGAGTCCAGAGATTCATGCAGTCACAACATAAAAAAGACTGCATCAAGATTCAGAAACATGATGCATCCAAAAACATCCAAGAGTATTTTTTTTTAAAAAGGAAAAAAAAACTTCAAACTCAACAACTTCATTTCAATTGATTTCAGTAACATTTCTGATTTACATTATGTGAGAATAGTGAAATATACTGGCGCAGGAGGACCTTGACACACATTAACAGACATAATGTTGCAGCTACAGAACAGCCTTTTTCAAAGTGTGGAATAGTGATGGGAAAATGGCTATATAGTCTATGGGCATTTCAACAATAATTATACCTGGACTGAATTACAATATAAATTTCATAAAATATTTTTTTAGTGATTGGTTCATCCAATCTGGCACAGCATTGTGATAATATGTCCTGCCCTGCAATTTCAAATCTACTCATCTGTCAAATCCCACTATACTGTCTCTTGAACTACTTTAACAATAAATTTTGCTCATCAGTGATTAATTATACATATTTTTTCATTTATTTCTTTGTCCTGTCGTCAACAGAGTTGCAGCACAGGAACAGGACCGACACTCTGATCAGCACTGTCCCAAAATACAACTTTTTTCAAAGATTTAGGAAAAATTGTGTAACAGTAGACAGCTAACAAAATACTCACTGATTAAGTAAAAACAGCTCTTTTAAATAGACTATCTGTATATGACTTTTCAAAAATAACTATAATTTAATTTAGCTTTTTTCATATTTCTTCTTTTTTTCTTCTTTTTTTTTTTAACAAGAAAGTTTAATCAAAGACAGGGCAAACAGGTCCAGTGCACATAACAGTCACGGGGGGTGTATATAAACTCTCATAAATCCATATTTAAATAAATGCATAAAGTGCACTACGAGATATGGGACACAGATACGACTGAATCCAAGTGGATCCACTCACTGAGAAACACACCGACTCCACAGAGGATTTTCCTTTTAAAGAGCAAATGCATGAAACCATATAAACACCAAACCAAAGACCGAAGAGGTGTGGAACAAATGGATAGAGGGCACAGACAACACAAGCATGAACAGAAAACAGATATTCAGTGTCAATGTAGTGCCAATGAAACAAACAAAAAAACAACAACAAAAAAAGTCATATATGAAACTTAAAACTAATAACGGGTGAAGTATATTTGGTCCTACAGTACATAAAGGCCAGATATGAGAGGCAATGAGGATGACAAGATGGCAACAACACAACCGTACAGATGTGACCTAAATACATTCTCATTGCATCAACAATGCTGTTCTAGTAGAGGCAGTTCAATTGTCTGGAAAAATATATATATTTCAACTACACTGAGGTCACATCTTTGGGAGTAATCCAGGAAAGTTTCTACTATATGCCGCATTCACTGAGCCTTTCTTCGTTTCTCTACACCACACTCGTCTCAAAGAAAAAAAATGTAAAGAGCTTCTGAAGTATCAAAAGCAACATAACATGACACCACCACTGTGCATTCTGTAGGAACCTTGCTCATCGGCTTCCTTTTATAAGGGTTCATTTTATCTGTTTCATTTTTACAGTCCTAAATCAATCGCTGTAGTTTTGCATAGATACCATTACGCAAAATCTAATCACATTCTGTACATGTAAAATAGAAAACAAAACGAGCCTGTAAACATCTATTTCATAACAAACAACTCATTTATCCATTTAGATTTGACTGATAAATGAAGATAAAAAAAGATATGGTAGTGACAATGGATGGCATAACGGATAAAGATTAGCACACCTCAAGAATATAACTACAGTAATGCAACTGTGAATTATGTAGGCCAAACCACTTGTAAAACAGTACAAATTACTTGACAGTTAAAGTATTTTGTTTTTTTCCTCATTCACATAATCGTCATCTTTGCATGAGAACCAAAATGTCAAGCTATTAAGGCAAAACAAGTATGCACAGTGATATGTGATTTCATGCATAACTGATGACCGCTATTTACTATGGTAAATCAAAACTCAGCACTTCCTAAAAATAACTTAGGTGGCAAAATAATGACTCATCGTCACTCAAGCCTTAAGAGGAAATTTGGGAAAACTCAAACCAGGCCTGACTTTGGCTTCCATGACAAACCACTCAGGGATTAGCACTAAATTAAAATCTTGAAATGAATGTACTACTCAGAGCAACCAGCTTGGCACAGAAGGAGGTTAACCTCTGACAGGTGTTTCCTCTGAGTCATCAAGCTACTCTATGTTAACAAAACAATGAATATACAGTAGGTTGTTAAAGGTTTGCTCAGCAGACATGGTTTTGTCAGTCAGCTCCCTCTGCGCTTATATTTTCATCAAGCTTCATCAATGAAAAACTAGGCATCTACAATAAATCAAAATTGGATGTGTCATTTGCAAAAAGTAGTGAGAGAGCATCATTCATACCATAACTTGTCATCAGTCGTAAACCATCTTTCCAGTTCTGACGAGAAGTTAGGCTGGCAGCAGTCTTCAAAAAAACATTTCAATGCACTTTCCTACAATGATGTTTCTTTTAAAAGCTCTTTTGTGGGGTTTGATTGGTTTGGTGTGGAATCGATGCTCCGCCCAGACGGGGTCTCCAACTGCACACTCCAGAAATCTTCTCCTCCTTCTGGGTTTCTTCCTCTCAGATGCTCCCCCGGGGCAGCAGCTTTCACACACCTGTGCGTGAGGGCATGGTGCGAATGCCGTTAGAGCCGGTCCAGGCGAAACGCGTCCTCTGTGGCGGGGTCGGCGAGGACCATGTCCGGGTCATTGAGCATGTGCAGGCCATCGAGCGTCAGCGGGTCGATTTTCAGATCGTCCAGTGGGAACTGGGAGTCGATATCAAAGCTGACATCTGTGGACAGCGAGCCAGTCAGGTCTTTGGGCAGGCTGGGAGGAGACTCTCCACTAACTGAACAGAAGATAGCAAATAAAGAAGAAAGGATTAATACTTAAAGGAATTAGTAGGCAGACATTTATCTCTGTGTTCCCTGGTTAAGATTAAAAAAGAAACCAGTGGCAGCAGGAAAAGACAGACTGTTGACAAGTCTGGGTTATGATTTGATAATAACGTGCAGAGGCTTGACATCTTGACATCATAATTACACATTTCAGTAAAGAGCCAGTTAACAACAGACAATGCTAATTTTCAGAAACAACAAGGGAAAACTCAGTGGGCATGAAAAATCCTCTTAAATACAGTTGTAGTAGGTTCATCCCCAAATATATTTATATATATTAGAGTTTAAGTTATGAATTTGAGCAGCATTTTTGTTGCTGTAACTCGTAATAGATATGCCAGTTTCACCCATTAGATCCACCCCCCCAAAAAAATCATTTCCATACTCCATTTCTCCTTTTAAGTCTTCTCGGGAAGTTATTTGAGATTGTGGACCGATTGAAAGCTCTGTCAGGATGGTGCACTTTCACATCTATAGATGTGGAAAATAACTTTCCTATTTAGACGAAAGCTCGTGAATGCAGTGCTGTTTTGCAGCCAACTTTCAAGTGTGGGATATGTCAGTGCTCTCCAGTAATTCGGAGCTCACAGTACGACAGTCACTGACAGACACTGCCTTCAAATATGTTATTCGAACATTGCATGAGTGGCAGATTAACAACAGTGCCAAGCAATTTAAAAGCAGATAACTGGGTGTGCCATCGCAATCTATCACATTACAACAGCCCTGCAATGAATCATATCTTTGTGAGGCCTATAATGTTCAGTTTTTGTTGACACACTGTCACGATATCAAGGCAAATAAGCAAACATGAGGCATAAGCTTTATTCTGGTTTGGGGAAAATTCTACACAAACTCTATGCGCCACAGTTGTATATAAGCCATTTGATATAAGACTGAAGCGAGCCACACGATGTGTCGAAGACGTACCTGTGAGAATGATGTTGGGGATGTTGCCATGGCTACTGTAGCCCAGCTGCTGTGAGTCCTGAAGGTTGCAATGGCCACCAGTCAAACCCATCATGAGTGCCTGGGAGTAGTTGAGGGTGGAGGTCTGGTTGTACAAGCTGTCAGAGCTGATGGGGGTTTCAATCATGTTGAACTGCTCCAACTGGCACAGAGAAAAAAAAAATCACAAGTGTTGCTGCTGCATCAAACACAAAGATCGCCCCAAAAGCCAGAGCAGTGTGAGGAGCAGAGCTAAATACGGACGTGCAGGCTGTTGCCCGCCACAAAGTCTGTACCTGTTGTGAGAGAGCACTGGCCTGAATGGACGGCAGCTGCTGGTCGTAGAAGTCTGCAAACACGCTGCCCAGTATGGAGTTATGCTGCAACAACAAACAGGCCACATCTCTTTATTCAGACTCTGGTAAAAACCATAAACTATGAATATTCATCATCTGGACTGTAGAGGTTATATATTTAACAGCAATTGTGGAATATGAAAAGGACACAGTCAAAGCCGCAACAAGACTGGAACAACAAAGTGATAAATATCACCTCAAAACATCATCATTCTTTGGAGTTGAGTTTGACTCTGATTCACTGCCAGTTAGCTTAGTTCTTCTGTCTAACTAAAACATGGACTTAGCTTAGACAGTTAAACGGGTGGCACACACAGAAGGAGCAGTTGACAATCATGTAATAAACACACAATTCAGAGGCAGTTTCATCAATCTCAGTGGATGTTTAAAGCAAGACAGGGACACAAAATATGTGACAGTCCACTGAGGAATTTGTAGCCTGCTGTTTCAATAATAAATGTCAATGAGACCCTGCAATATTTGCACAATCTTGCATTATTTACAGTGTAGCAGATGTAGCATGCATAGTGTCCATCCGCTCACCCAAAATCATATGATAATATTTCATAAAAGAGCTACTTGCAAGACACCCAAGTGCTACTTTGGCAACATTTTCCTGCCCATACAAGAGTTAAAAAACTGAAAAATTGAATTTTTTTTCAGTATGTAATAAGTTACTGAACTGACTCTAGGAAGGAATTAGCAGGCAAATAAATAAAGCAGGGAATTGACTAATTGCTTGAATAAGAACCACTCCATAACATATGCCATCATCCCAAAAGGTCAGTACACACTAAACACTGATAAATGGAAACTGACCAAATGTTAGAAATCAGTCAACTGGAGGGGGGCAACGTACTTTCAAGCAGCAGCTCCCTCCTCCTGAGTCTCCGCTGCTGCCTCCTGGCCTTGGCCGTTTTAATTAACATGATCCAAATGGAATGAAATTCACATGAAATAAAGGGAATCGTTGCAAATGTAATCCCCTTTGTGACTTTGTTCTCCCTCCACTGACTCATCCGGTGCGAGCTAATTCTCTTGAAGTTTCTCATTTGAATGTCCTCGTTGAACCAGCAACAGAGATTCTCCTATTTCATCGTGGCCTCTTAATGTATAAGTAATTGGATCATATTCTCAGCCGTGCTCCTCCTAGTTCAAAACCAAATTATCTGTGTGTGCTGCAGATGTCCCCACAGGGCAGAGCAGGATAATAGAGCGCACAGCCTGTCAGTTGTGGTTTAGCCCGTGGATAACCTCAGGACTATGAGTGAGCCACTTCAGCTCAGGAGAGAATTGAGTTGGGTAAACAAACAGCAGGACAGACATGTAGAAATGCACACACACAGCGTATATCATCACTGTCATTCGCCATCACACACACAAATTCACGCTTTGTAAATTTCAGGTTATATTTGGGGAATGTTTTCAAAATACACGTTAAAGCTAAAGGAATAAACCATTTACAGAACCACCTCCTTACCATGGTTTCAAATCTCAAATGCTTGTATTGAGTCTGACACAGATTAACAAGCCTGTTCCATGTTTACTTTGGGTGTGTGTTCAATTTATCTTAAAGCACCACCCTGCAAGCAAAGGTTCAGTTTGTTGAGACTCAACGATTGGCAGCTTGTCCTCAAAAATGCTTCCAAAGTGGGCCTGGGGGGTGGGGAGGGTTTTCCACGCCACCTAAAATCCCCATGCTGGTGCACAACCACAATAAACATGTGAACATAGAAAATAAAAACTCCAGCACGAAGTCTCATATAGCAAGACTGAGGGGGAAACAGTGGAGATGCAACGCAAATACCACAAAAGCAGCAGAGAAGGAAGGTCAGGGACACAGCTACATAAAAACACATCAATGACACTGAGTGTTTAAAGAGACTGGTGGTTAGATCTGGGCAAAAGAGAAACTATAGAGGCTTCACCATGTTTGAGTTTTTAAGTTTTAATCTTTTACTGTTATTGTACTGTCATATGGTTTTTTATAAATTGAATTTTCTAGTGTGAATTAAGTACTACAAAGACGGTTCTCTCACTGAATGTCTCTGAAGATGCTTGACAATGTTAAGCCTGACTTCCTTTTATCATGTCATGGCATGAAAACCACAGGGGTCATTAATAACATAAATTAAGGTATTGTGCATGTTGGGAAAACACTGGTGAATTTCTTGCTATGACATGTTAAAAATGTCCTCTGTGTATTGAAACCAGGAGATTCTCATATTAACATGATTTTTGTGCTTTTTTTCCCTTACATATTTATAAAAGCAAAGTAACTGAGTGAATAAATACTGTAACTATTGAACTAACTTTAAGGGAACAAAAAGTCTGTTTTGTCTCGCTCAAGTGCGTGAAATAAATTGATATATTTGACCTTTTTTTTTTTGCCCAGATCTGCTAATGTCAACACAATACAAGCAGCTGAAGGGGGGCAGCCACAGAGTCCCATTCGGCAACGATAACCACAGAACTACGATGCAGGGGACAGTGACGTTTATACAGAGTGGCTCGCTGGTTCACACGCCCTTACTTGAGGCGAGCCTCCCGGTGAGAAGCCTTGATTGGAGACAGGGGAGGTTGGAGACTGATTGGCAGAGGATCCAACCCTACTGCGGTACTGTTGGAGGGAGGAGGCCTGACACAAGAGGATACGTTTGAGTTATTTACATTGGCGGACGCTCTTCATTGGCATCTGTGCATGTAAAATGTGCTCACACTGGACACAGAGCTTTGTTACATGCATCTCAGGTGCTCGTCTTACTGCCAGTTCTCCAATTTACACTTTACCAGCAGCGGCTAGTTGGAACTCATAAACAGCAGGCACCCCAGCTGAGGAATCACTAAAGTGTTGATTCACTGTTTTTAATGGTTGTAAGCCAGCGTTGTAAAATCTAATGCTGTAATACAATTAAAATAGTTACAGTAGTGAACACCATGTTCCACATGTCAGTTCAGTACTGAAAAAGATCTGGGAGAAACAGAGAAAACTACAGGGGATTAATTAGGAGAGGAAAAATGTTGCCAGCAATCCAAGTTAAGCGACTGAATGCTGTAAAACTGGGGGATCAGAGAGAACCGACTCTCTTTTGTTCTGTGCTGTCGTATCTGCGCTTCTCCATCTAACCATCCAACAACATCAAAAGAGGATTATTTGCACAGATTTCACAATAATTAGAAACAAACATTTCTATTCTGATCACAAAATCAACTTGACTTAAGCAATACATGGAGATAGCCATGGAAAAAAACACCGAAGTTACTATCACAGTAAATAACAGATACACTATCAAGTAATTCAGATTTTGAGGTGTATCAAATGAGACTGATAATCTCTTATCTCCCGAAAGCCAACAGGAGTTCAAACCTCCGCATTCCTAATCTGTTGACAGATATCACAATATTGGTAGCATGAGATAGAGAAGTGATAAAGCAGTTCAAGGTCTCTAGGCACAGATATAAACTAGTGCAATAATTCCTAGAGTAGACCTGTTTGAACTCTCAAGAAACTCCAAAGATTATATGGCTCTGAGAACAAAATATTACATCACATAAGCTTGAGAACTGCAGACCCGTTTTTTATTTGTGGTTAAATTAACAAAAGAGTTAGGTCTAGGCTGCGTTTCCTCGCAATGTTTGACCCCACACTGCAAAAGTCTATAATGGAGACCAGGAGAATGTAGGCCACTTAATTTCTGCAGTTATCCAAACACATTCCCACTGCAACAGAAGTAGAGCAGCAAGAGCCAAGATCTGAAGGACGCACAGAGCCTTGCAAAAGCATTTAGATTCCTTGATGTTTTGCACATTTTGTTGTGCTTTTATTTCACACATTAATTCTGCAGTTTCCCTCTTTGTTTTAAGTAAAACAATAAATTCTAAGACTGTAAAGATTTGTTGATGAGTATGAATGTTAAATAAAAGAGAAAGCACAATTGCACTATTGTACATACTTATCATACACACATAATTTTGTTTTTTGTTAGTGATCACTATACAACTCAAACTTTTCACCATATAGGCACTGAGAATAACCTCCTGTCGCAACTTGTGCACAGTATCTGACTGCAATGACAAGGCGGTGTGTATCAAGAACACGTCTCCAGGAAAGAAACGAGAACTATTGCTGCGTCTCCATCACAACGCAGCCGATGTGATGCAGACAAATGTGTCCATTGCTCACCGTGTTCATGTCTATAGTCATGTTGGTCTGCGAGGGCGTCTGGTTGTCTGACGTGGAGCAGGAGTTCACGGAGGACGACAGCTGGACCAGACCTGTCTGCTGGAAAGTAAAGAGCGCAGTCATAAAAAGATATAGACATCATGTAGTCATCATGTAGTAACTCTTTATAGTTTCAATATTGGCTCATCGATAAGGTATATCAGTATCTGCTTTTATAGTACAGTGGCAGATATGTCATAAGAATTAGCGCCACATAAACAGGCTGTAGTATAATTTTGTGGGGTGTTTTTCATATCTTTTATGTCTTCACTTTTATTATTATGATTATTATGCTATTTATTATTGCTGTTGTTGTTGTTGTTAGGCTCAAATATTGATAACTGTAATAAGAAAACATAACATCACTCTGGATAAGATAGCATAGAGGCCTCATTTTTGTACTCATAACCAAGTCAACAAATCATGTTCTTATTCATTCATTTATGAACTGCTGCTGCTACAGTACATCAGAGCAAATCGCCATCAAAGGAGTTTTTCTTCAGGATATGAAGTGTTAATCCAAGGGCAGAGAAGAGCTCCCACAGCACTGAGGCAAATGGACGGATTCGAGAGCTATGTCTTAAAGAGCAGATTTACTTTCACTTTTCACAAAAATGTTCGAGTATCTTGTATTTTCTGGTGACAACCCTGCACGTAGTACAGTCTGTGAGGGAGAGGCTGTAATAAAGAGTAGAGTCTGCTCCAGTTCAACCACAACTCAACAATATAACCTTCCACCAAAAACATGACAGAGGTCTGTGCCCTGCGGTAATCTGAGAATTATTTGTTCTATAAATATATTCAAGTATTAGTCCCTTTCATTGAATAAATAAAATTATTCCAACAGAAAAAGTCCCCGAAGATCAGGGTCTGCTTTTTAAAAAAAAATCTCAGATGTTGTTTGTTTCACTAATTTATTCACAATCTGCCCACATCTGTTATTCTAACTCTTGAAACCTGGAAAAAGATTTGACTCAGATTTTAACACGAATGACAGAAAGGAATAATTTGAAGCAGCTTTATTGAAAAAACTGCAATGCAGTGTCTTAGAATAATTGGTGTTTATGAGGCCTACATCTGGCTTAATAAAAGTAGTGCATGTCATTTACAGATTAGTGCAACTCAGTAAACGTAATCGCAAGACTGCAAGAAAGAAGGACCTAATGAACTGATAGACGGGAAAGCAGTTGGTCCTGTTGCGAAAAACTGAAAAACTACCTTGACAATGAAGCAACAAATCTGTAAAGGAAAAGATCTTCATCCAAAGAAGTAACAGGGCCTGATTATACTAATTTATACAAAGTATTAATGTGTTTAATGTACTAACCCTAAGCTGTGATCAGATTTTAAAAACTATGACTTCTTGATGTATCAGTCCGAATTATACACTGCAGATTTCATTTTGTTCTAATTTCACTAAGATAAAAATCAATCCACAAAATATGTGAGTGAATGTCAGCTGCTGAAGCTCTTGTGTAATTGATGTTTTTGTGGAGGAGAAAACTCACTTGCTGGCTCTGGTGGGTCTGGGATGACGGCTGCTGGTTAAAGAAGGCATACTGGGATAGCTGCTGCTCAAGGTTCATGGCGTTGATGGCCGCCTGTGGGGGGGGGGAGAGCGTTAGGGGAAATGCATTATTGCCAACATATGTTGAAATATGACTGATTTCCCTGTTAAAATCATTAAAATCAATGAGTAACAAACACAACAAAAGCTCAATCTGTACTGCAGAGAATTGGCTAAAAACAAATTAAATCAAATATTCAATAATCAATTACACAGAGGTCAGAGTAGAGAGCGGAACTATACCTGAGAGAGAGTGAGAGGTGGAGATGTTGGGGAGAGCTGCAGGTTCTGGTGCTGGTGGGAGTCTCCTGCATTGAGGATGAGAGGAACCATGTTGTCCTGCCCAGGCTGCATTTCCATGGTTACTGTGGGCTGAGACGTGTTCACTCCTACCCAGCACACACAAACACAGCCTTAAGGAAAGAGTCTTTTAAAAGCACACACAGAGTCACAGAGAAACTGGCACCGGAGAAAGCGCTCCAAATGCTGAAGTGAAAAGTCTTTCATATCTGACACATAACTGTCTGAAAAAAAAAAAATCGGTGATGTTCTGTGTTTGATGTGAGCTGAGCACGGTCGGTGGCGTTACCTTGCGTGTTGGCCAGGGTTTGTGTGCTATTGGAGGAGCTGAACGAGGCGGCCGCGGCATCGTCCGAGTCGAGCGGGGTGGGCAGCGGGGGAGGGAACTGGATGTTGGTCAGGTCAGGGAGAGAACCGCCAGTGTTGTGGGCTGCTGGTTTTAGTGAAGTGGTCAGCTGCTGCTCCGGAGACGGGAATATGCTGCAGATAACAGACGGGTGCAATGAGCTCGACAGTGATGACAAGCTTAATACTCTCAGCTGGCTGGTGTCGGTGATAAAATGAAGAAAGAGAAACGTAAACAGTGGATGTTTCATACAAATGACTGAGCAACACTTGAAAATGTTTTCCAACAAAAACAACTCCAGAGATATTTGGACTTCATGCATTTGGCCAGTGGTACTTTTGCAAATGCTTTGGCTCTGCACACTTATTGCTTTTGGTGGTGGAGTGAGTAAATGCAAATGACATTTAATTACAGTCAGATGGCTTCAATTTAAAGCAATGTTTTATTCATACTTGTTCTTCTGATGTGTGTAACTGTGCACTTAATTTGAAGCTGTCTGTGTTCACTTTACTATCCAACATTATGACAGTCTTCTTTTAAACATCTCATTTCATTATTTGAGTTAGACTTAAGATAACATTTCCTCGGTTTAACACAGAAGAAAGAGTAAAATACTCACTGGATCCCTGGAACTTTGCAGGGCTTGGACCTTGAAATGTTCTGAAGGGGAAAAACAAGAGTTTACAGCTGGAGCGTTATGGTTTTATGCTATGGTGATATACCACAAAGAAAAAAAACATGTATGCAAGTGTAGAAGTTCCACCTTTTTGCACTCCCAGTTCTGGTTTTGTCCATCCTCATCAACCTCTTGTTTAATTGCTTCAGCCCCCGGTACAGTGAGCAGGAGAACTGGAGAGATGGAGAAATAGCAACAACAACAACAAAAAATCTGCTCAGTCTCTTGGGGTTACAGATGTCCAGCCTGTTTAAGCTTACAATAATCACAGCCCACATGTCCTATGATCAAGTAATATCTAAATGCAAAAAAAAAGCACAAAAATAAAGGAAGGGAGGAAAGATAATAGACAAACAGGAAAGAGGAGTATAAGAGAGACGAGGAGTGTGACATTGAGAAAGTAAAAATACTTAAGTTAAATACTGACTCACAGTAGTGGGCAAAACCCCAAAAAACGTCTCCAAGGAGATTTATACAAATTCAGTCAAAGTGCTCCTGAAATTAAAATGACCGGCCTCACGCAGCCATTAGCAGTAAAATTCATCAGACACTCAGATTCAGCCCCGGCTTCTCAGCAGTCACTCTCCTTCTCTGCCTTCAAAGCCACATTCAAAACCCTTTCATCGCACAGTGGAGAGCACTCGACTGAGGCTCCCAGAGAAAGCACCAAAAAAACACCAAAAAAAATAAACAGGCTCACAACAACACAGCCTCAACCCTCACTACCACCACTACTACAGATCGTAAGAGAAAAACACGTGAACAGTCTGGTGAAGGAGCGACTCATTAGAAGGAGACCTGATTAACAGCTAAGTGTACACTCTGTATTGACTGCACACAGCTTGAGCTTACACTATTACTCATATGTCAACCTACTGGTCAATATTTAATGTTCTCATGTCTCGTGACTTAATGACAATAAAGTTCTAATTAACAACTTCAAAATTAAAAAGATAATGTGTACCTCGTTTTGGCTGGAGTTCCTGTGACCCTCCGGTGAAAGAGGCCTGCTGGGCAGGAGTTAATGTGCTCTGGTGCAGTGCTGAGTCAGAGTTTGTCCTGCAGCACAAGAATTTTTAAAGAATCACATAGTGCACAATCTAAGACCCAAATACTGTTTGTAGAAAAGCACAGGAAACACACTTCACTGAACCAGAATGTTGTGCAGCACATAAAAACAATTATATTTCATACCAAGTCAGGCTTTAAAACTAGTCCACAATATGTAGTCCTGCTGAGTTTTAAGCTCATGGAAAATCTACAAAAACATCACTGAAATGTACTACTATATCAAATATGTTCATTCTAAACACAAGAATCTGGAATAATCTGAACGTGTTCCTTTATTTTACAATAATTTATAATAGAGATCTAAATTCAGCATTTTGACCATGACAGTATTCTGCATAAGTAAGTCACTAATAAGTCATCAGAATCAGTTATTTTAAAAGTCTTGTCTTATGTTGTTGTACTGATCTGACCCTGTGCTTTTGTGGAAGGAAATAATGCTATGCAAAGCAGTACGGTATACGTCCAAGTCTGAGGCTAAGATACGCAGTCGTGCAGACACAGTGTTTCATCCTTCGAGGCTGTCTTACCTTCTCCAGCTGGTATCAGGTGGTGGTGACAGATATACTGAGCCATATGGACAGCTGTCAATGTGAGATTACAGGTTAAGAAAACACAGCTGGAGACTGGAAGTCTCGGCAGATTCAACACGCTCATTCCAGTGACTTCATTAAACACACAAAGACATCATGGAAAAATGCGGGTGGTGTCTCAAATAAAGCAGCGTGAGTAAAGTGAACTGCTTATTACAGGCAACAAACACAATCATAATTTGACCTGAATTAATTGCATGTTGATGCTGAGTCGATACATCATTAGGTAGACCTAGTTACATCCAATGCAATAGTCAGGCTTTAGAAAAGAGCAACATGAGAGATAATACTCTATCCAACCTCATTATCATACATAAGTTGAGTAATAAAGGATATCTGGCGTCCGTGTTTGTCAATAGAGAGGGGCTTTCGGTGGGGGGATGTGATGCGGTTCCGGTCCCGGTAGACTCTGTCCACCAACCCGTGGTGTCGTGTAGATCTGTTTGTGTCCAGGCCTGAATTCTGACACAGGAAAGAAAAAAGTTGAATTAACGGGACAAACTGTTTCTCTGAGTAGTTGGTAGTGCCGGACAGTTCTAAGTACGAAACCCCAACAAAACTAGTTATTAATGACACAAAGTATTGTGCTACTTCATACAGTCGAGCCCCTGTCTCACTGTCAGCGGCCCACAGAGAATAAACCTCTTGCATGAAATGAGCTGCATGAGGAGCACTCATCAAAGTTAATGGAGGTCAGAGCATATATGACTATAGGATATTGGAAAATGCCTGCAAAATTAAAAACGAGGTTCTGGAGAGTGCCCATTTTGTTCTGTTTACGAGTCTTCCGGAGTAACATTTGCATCATTCATCCACTGATTCATAAAGGAAATGAGCCTTGACGGGGGGAAATAATAGTATCTCCCACCATCCTCCAAATCCAAATAAGTACTTCCCCTCCTTGAATTTTGTTGGAGACATATTTCTTTTGCACAAATAGTGAAAGGTACTAAATGAGCTTGAGTTAAACTTTTTTACTTTGGTTTTCAAGGATGGCACAGAGATATAAAAGACAAAGGTTTTCTACCTTTGTGCCAGATAGACATTTTTGCTAAGAGCAAAGTTTCAGAAACTTGATGTTAAGCTTCAATACCTTTGAGTGCCAAGAGACTGTTCCTGGTGAATTTTGCATGAATAAAGGGAGAAAAATGAGCTTTTCTCTCTCACATAAACAGACTGGCACAGCTGACATCTCCATCACACAGTTGCAAACAGTGAAAGCTAAAAGTTAAATAAAACGGTGTAGCTCAGAGGATTGGAAGTTATGTGCTGAATGTGAGTATATATCATTCAAAATTTCACTCTGTAAGGTTATTTCTTGTTTTGCCCAACTGGCCCAACCACTTGATGATCATGAACCATGATTTGGGCTTGGACATTACATGAAAAACATGGACATTAAACAGATACAATATAAGAAGTATGATACTTTTCTAATGAAAAAAGCTGTTTGCATTATTGTCAGTCTCAATAGATTATACATAACCACAAATCTTTCTTAATTTCCTTTTTATAATATTCACTATTACGCAATTTCATTTCTCTCCACACGTTTAGAAAATGGCTTTATTAATTTGTCATTTTAACTTTATAACATTCACCCTACCGAATTTACCTGCAGGAACAGTTCCGTCTGTCTCTGAAACTACTACTCAACATAATCTAAAGCAAAAACATTGTGTTTCTGTTAACCTCATTGCCATGTTTGTTCATTTAATGCCTCTCAGAGACAACAAACACAAGCACAAAACTGGATCCTTCCACAGAAAATGAAGCCTGATCAATGTTGGTGTAATACAGCACATCATTATTTTATCTCATAAACATTAACACCAGCATCATACCTGCTGATCTGCTGTGTCAGCAGTACATGAAGCTCAAAGTTACGGTTGAATTCCCTCACAGTGTTTAGAGAGGCGTTATTTTGAGACAGTGTGGTGATACTGACACAGCTCTGTGGGGGAGAGTGTGGTCCAGCATATAGCTAAACAGACACATAATGTATTCTGTGGGTTGGTATATTTACTGGGCCTTCTTCGGTTTATTCTAAACAAAGTGCTTACATAAACAGTATGTATAGCATAAACAGTGTAGCATTTATCACAGGAAACAAGGGTCTTATGGTGTTTAAAAAAGCCAATGTAAACATTTTTATAGTGTGGCTACATGTTGAATCAATACTGCAGGATATTACTTAGTCGCCGAGATGGGCACAGTGGATATTCATTTATGTGAAACAGCTGTGGATGATTACTGTGAAAAAAAAGCCTGGCACATTAAACTTTCATTCTCCAACATTTGATGCAAATATGTTCCTTGCTTTCATCTGTACAGTGTTTCAATTGTTGCAGAAAAGATGCAAAGAAAAAACACAAATCATCCCTCACCTGAAAAGGCATGTCGACAGTGCTGTTTCCAATCTGGTTGACGTTTGGCAAAGATCCACCATAGTACTGCCCACGGTTCGGCCCCAGCTGCAAGTACTGAGTTTTCTGCAACTGTAACTGGAAGCAGAACAACAGCAGGTAAGACAAGAGGTAACAATGCGAACGGTACAAAAGAAAGAAAGAAATGTAGCCGATTCTCAGTCACAGTTTAAGCTAAGCAATAAATATGACTATGAACACACCGCAGCCCCACAACAACCCTGAAACCACCTTGTGTAGTGATGTTTTCCTTTTTAATCACCTGTCTGAGGCGCCAAAATGAAGACAAACACATGCTGATTTTAACACTAAATGAGAAGAAGGGCACAATTATTTAACTGAGATGTCGTCCGGTAAAGTCTGATGCTGGCCGCTGCAGTTGCAGAGGTTGTCACAGCAGCCCATTTGAATGAACTTTTACATGTGAAGAGGTGGCGAGAAACTGTAGGTGGGAGTGAAAGCAGCATCGAGCGGACTTGCACATGGTTATATTTACAAAAGCAGACTCCCCACAGCCGTACAGCAGTGTTTGTTTCAAAACGACCTCCAGTCCCATTTGCCATTAGAGAACCCATAACCGGTCAATTAAATTTTCTCTTGCAAGCCCGCTGCTCGCTGTTGGCAGAGCAGAAAATCTAATAATAAAATTTACTACGCCTGCATCACTGGTGTGTTTCGATAAGGCTCTGACCTCACAGTTTACTTCTGTAACTACGTTCATGCCCCATCTGTTGACAGAGGATTACATACTGGAACATTTCCGGATCAGGAGGAGGGACAACCCAAATGTTTTCAACCACAGCAGGACAGGCACAGAGAAGAGAGAGAAAACAGACAGAGAAAGGCTGAAGGGGAGAGGGCGGGGACCGGGTGAAAGGGATGAAACTCTAAACCTTACTTCTTCACTCAGGTCTAACTTTGGGCCAGACAAAAGCTTCCTACCATTTATCTGTGCAACGAGAGTAAACTCAGAGAGATGACACCACAGGTCTCTATTCACAAAGAAAAGCAGGCTCACTGACTAACCTGTCTAGACACGGTGTTTCCTAAGGTGCACATTAAAAATAACACGGCAATTCTTACACAGCTGATTCACCTGTCAGCTTCTACAAAACAAGAGAAATATGTAAAAAATGCAATTTTATTAGTCAGAGTACTCATTTATCTGGAACAATCCAAACATCTGCCTTGCCTTGGCACAGGTCTTATTAATAACATTAGAGAGGCTCTGCTCTGTTGAGGCGTCCTCATAAGTCATGACTGTGAGCCAGCATGAACAACAGCTGGACTCTAAAACTGAAACAGATAAATGAACTCAGCAATCGGTCATTTTTATCATTTTACACCCGAGCTTTCCATCCTATATCAAAATTTCTCCCATAGTAAAAGCCAAATGGAAGAGTTGTTTGTTTTTCCAAATAATAATAATAATAAAAAAACACCTTAACTCTAAATGTGCAGATTTCAGACAACAAGAAAAGGCGTAAATAAAAACAATCCTGTCCCAGCTCCCCGGTGATCCTGAATGACAACAGAGACAACTTATGATTTTCCCTCCACCTGCTCCTCACTGACAGTTCAAACACACAACACGCGTCGCGGTGGCTCCATGTTTGCGGTCCTTTTCCAGCCATCATGCCTCCGCAGCAGCAGCAGTGAAGCCCTGCCTCCTCCTCCTCCTCCTCCGTGGGATTTATTTTGGAGGCCTGCGTTGTTGAATGTGGCTTAAATTCCACATAATCTGCTCGCATTCATCTTTGGTGTAAATGTCACTCATGATGCGGAGGCCCGGAGACCTGTCAGACAAGTTTACAAAGCCCCGGCCGCAAACACACCTCAGCACGCGCGCGCGCGCGCACGCGCGCGCACACACACGTACACGTAATACTGATCATGTAGCATCATAAAACCGTGTGTGTGTTTCTCCTGATGTGTGTGATCATCGTTTGCTCTAATCGCCTCTGCTGTGAGCGCACGAGACGCGGAGCAAATCCCCGCTGCAGTTGGCCGCGCGCTGCCACAGACGCACGCGCGCCCCTTCGCTCGGCACTTGCGTGGGACAAAAAAAATGTAATAACTTTTTTTCGGACGAGGGGTCTCTGCCGTGGGTTATGTCCGCTGCAGGACAGCCGCCTGTGTCCGGCCAGGCTCGGTGTCTCCGCCCGGCGCAGAGAGGCCACAGCCGGCGGGACGCGCCGTTTGTTATTGTTTATGTTGAGCTGCGTGCAGCCGCCGCGCTACAAACGCAGACCTGACAGCTGAACAGAAAACAAACGGAGAGGAGGAGGGGGGGGTGAAAACACAAGAAGCGGGTTTGTTACCCTCGCTGCCCGGGTAATGCTGAGGTCCTTCATCACTTCTTCAAACGCCGCCGTCTCCTCCGCCTGCTTCTGGTTGTGTAAAGCGATTTTCTCACTGAATTTCCGCGGATTGTTCGAAGTCGCCATGTTTCGCTCTTCTGCTCCGTTTTCCCTTCAGCGGCCAGCGTCAAGACACCCGGCGTGAGGGCGCGCGGCTTCCGGTGAGAGGAGAGCGAAACACCGCAGGAGTGAGAGAGACCTGCAGAGACGTGTGACCACCAGGGGACAACAGACAGTCAGAGAGCCTCTGCCCTGAAGGACCTGCAGAGATCTGACATGTTATCACACATTCAGGTCTCCATCCCTCTGGTCCTGTTTATTATGTATAAAATGACTGGACAGAGTTAAACACACATGATTTGACTCGTTCACAGAGTCCATGCTTTGAATAACCCACCCAGTAAACCTTTACACTGACCTGTCAGAGCAAGATCTCCATATCTTCATCAATCCTACCTCAAATAAATGCAGCCAACATTAATTAGAGTTGGTCATTACAGGCTGCAACTCTTCTTTTCATTATTGATTCAGTTACTTTTTTTACTCAGTCCATCAATACTTTGTTACTCTGTTAGGTTTCCGGAACCATGACATATTATCTATTACACGCTGCTGGAGGCCAAACCAAACTGAGGACTTACAACTGCCTGATTAAACATGACAACGTTTATTTGTGATAAATAATCATACAGGCTGTAATCACAGTGAAATGAAATGTGTGACTGTTGGCTCTTTCAATTGTACAATAAAATATCTGTATAAAATAGAAAAAAGTAACTTTGAATAAAAAAGTAAAATATTTCCAGTATCCCCTTTTAGGACCCTAGTGGCCTGAGAGCAGAAGCTATTAGTTATTAATTTATCGTGAAATGTTTTATGAAGCTGTATCCATCAGAGATAAAAGACTATCAGCACTGCACTTAACTGCTGATTATATTATTAATTAGTCAGCGAATAGGCTACTAGATTGATAATCAATATTTTGATTTTGTTGCGACACGGTACACTTTTATTTTGAAGCCAAACCAGTGTGGTTTCCGGTATCCACGCTGTTGTTTATGGTCGATTTGACGCATCTTCTTTGGCGGAGCTGTGCGTGCTCACGTCGCTGCGCGGGGGTGTAGTGGAGGCGCACCGCACATCTGGACTGCGGAACAACCGCAAAATTCACTTTACAAGGAAACACACATTTGCACGGGTCGCTTTTTTATGAGAAATTACTTCATATACGCAGCAGATTAAAGCATTTATTATTATTATTATTATTATTATTATTATTATTATTATTATTATAACTAACCTTTTTACACGTAAATGGAGGGATGGGAGGAAATCAGAGTGGGGTGGAGTGCAAACCTAAATTCAGCTTACTTGTCTTTTTTTGTCTTTCTAAATGTTTATGACATGAAATCTCCAGAAAGGCCAGAAAGTGGCGGTGTCTGCCTCCTCTGGAGCTCTGTGTGCCCTCCTGCTGACTGAGGAGAAATACTCTCACAACAGCTTCTCCCCTGCTTTGGATTCAAGAGGTGAACAGACTGCACACTCCTGTGGAGACTTCCTCATGTGGATACAAATGAGCTCTTAAGCGGGAGAGGAAGAGGTGGTATTTCTATCACATATTTGTCAATGCTGTTCCCCAAAGAGTGACATGATAAATACATAAATCAGGAGAAAAAGACCTTTGCGAGTCCATTCTTGTTTCTTGACTGCAGAGGGAGTTTCAATCTCACAGTAACTGCAGCAACAGCCAGGAAAGCAGTTGCACGGCACCCCGAGGCGTGAGAGCTTTTACACACAATGATATATCAGGTTCAGTAAAAACAACCACATGCAAATTCTAATTTACTAGAAGCATACAAAGATCATTTGTTTTGCTGAGAGTCCAAATGTCCACACCTACAAGTATTGTATCTTTTCTTTTTTACAGGCACTGAAGGCACAGTGGAGCTGTTTCACCTGCCATTCAGGCGAGTGTGATTTGGTTGTAAAGTAACCATGGTAACATAGAAAAAGAAGCGACTCCAGGGCAGGTGGAGAGAAGGAGTCTGTGCTCAGGATTAATCTGTTATTGCTCAATAAGTCTCCAGGGGGGAGAGTCTTGAAGTTGAGCCTGTTAATAATAGCCTGCAAAAATGAGTAAAACAACATGTTGGGAATGTTGCATCCGGCTGTCCTTTGTCAGAAGGGATGTTTGTTAATGTTAATATTGTTAATGTTTATCTTTTATGCAAACATGCCGCACTAACATCAGTAGCAGAGCAAGCAGCTACACACCAGACGCTTTGAGGTAGCAGGTACTAGAGAGGGAAAGTATCACTTCACTTTATCAGTTATACCTGAAAGTCTGGAAGCACTACTTTTAGTTTTTTACTTTCTTTTTTGCACCACAAAACCACCATTTTCAACCACTTTGTCTTTGCAATATGTGTATGTGAGATTTTTGGGACCATAATAGATGCATGTGGTATGGAGTGAATGCATGTGAATATGAAAGGATGGGGGCCTTTGACTTATGCTCTATTACCTGGTCAGTATGATCCCATAATGTTCCCATTTCTGTTTTAATTGAAGTAACTTTTTTTTCTTTGGTTATAAAGCCCAGATTCTCTCTTTTGTCCTACACATAGCAGCAGCTTTGTATCTCGAGATAGCTGACTTTGTTATCTGTCCCCAAAATCATAATGTTAATCCAGCTGACACATACACTTTGCAAGAGCCAAATATGAAATATGCTCAGATTAAATGAAAAACAGAAACCCTTTTTGGGCACAGCTGGCATTTGAATATCCAAAGATTCAGTCAAGTTTATTTATATCCTGTCAAACCACAAGTTTGTTTCAGAGGGCTTCACAATGAAAAATCCCACAGAAAATAATACTACATTTAAAAAAAAAAGAGAAAACTTTAGCTGTAATAAATAAATAAATTAATGAATTGCTAAAACCTCAATAAAAGCAACAGGGGAAGGATCTCTATTTCAGGACTGGCTGGGTTGCAATTGTTTCTGTATGTCCAGCATGAAGTAGCATGATATGAAGGATCAGAGAGCGGTGACAGATGGACCTGCCATAGGAGGCCTGTGTGTCCATCTAGCTATATTAATGCCGCTAAGAGGTGTGAGATACTGTTTCAGCAGAATCGAAAGTCTCACCCCCCCTGTCAGCCAGCAGCACATTTAGACACAGACCGTTCATTAATCCAACCACAAACACTTCTAGAAGAATCTTTTTTTTTTTTCGATCAGCCTCGTTTTTCTTTAAGTTTTACAGAAGATATTTGGTGGAAAACACAATCCAGAGGTAATGTAACAACGAGGCTTGTTTTATTCTGTTTGTAGGGAATGAAAGTGACAGCAGGGGGAGGTAAAGGTCCTGTTGAACGATTACAAGCGAGTTGAGCTCACCTCTGAGTGTCAGTGTGTTGGTAGCACAGTTTCACATTAAGTGTCATCACAGCGTCTCATATCATGTATTAATTATGTATTAGCTTGATACACATGCAGATGAGAGATAACACTCCTTTAACTTTGGATGAACCTGTGTGTTATCAACCTTCAGTCACCTCCTATAAACACACTTTTCACCCTTTCAGCAAGACATTTTGACACATATGAAGATAGTACAGTGAGTATTATGTTAATATACATTATATTTCTGTTAACTGTAAATTCTTTTAAGGATAAACAGTGTCCAATCAAGCAATTTTGGCAATTTCGGACTGGTGACTTGAGTGAATGAGTCATAATGTTTGATATAATAATAATTCAGCTCCTGTCAGCAGCTGCTTATTTTCAGAATGAGCTCTGACAGGAAATCTTTTGGTTTCAGGTCTGTCACTGCCCAGTTCCATGCTATTAGTAAAAGGGAACTTCACTGTTGAAAGTGTGAGGCACTAGAGACACATTACATGACTTCACTCACAAATCAGACCTTGACCCACAACATTGGAAGCTTGTTTGGTAGGATCACTGTTTTTATTGACCTACGCTTTGACGGGCAACTGTTTGACTTGGCTTACTATTTTTTTAACAGCATTTCCTGGAATGTGTGGTGAATTTTGATAATTTTTTTATTGAATTACTTTAAAGGTTTTTTTTCTATTTTTATGTGATAAGACTTAATTGAACTGAAGTCTGGAACTGTTGCTATGATATGAACGATATGTTTAATTGATGTACAGGCATTAAGAAGAAACCATATGTAATGATAATAAATTATGAAATCTATTTTGAATACATGATCTATTTATGTAAATTGTTCCAAATAATTACATATAGTAGTTTGAGCAATGCCATAGAGTCACTCAGTTTAGTTCTCTAATTTTCATCTTTCCAGATCATGATTGTCGATAACACTTGTATCCCGGGAAATGGAACCGCCGAATGTTCGGCCCCTAGCTCCTCCGTAGGTCTGGCCGTGGGGCTGACGCTCTTCTTTCTACTGCTCGTGATCGTGGCCGCTGTAATGGTGTACAAGTACCACAGTGAAATCAGGAATATTTGGTTGCAGTTTGAACATCGAAGAGGCCAGAAGACAGAGGACGACATGGAGACACCACAAGCCAACTCCCATGAGTACACCAGTACGATCACAGAACAGACAACAGGACAGGTCCCTATTTATGAAAACCTGACAACTCAGTCCGGTGGATACAACAGGCCCCAAGTATACAATAACAGGTAAGCTGTACTTGAAGTATTTACGTGGTTTCAGTTTAGTTAGCCGCTAGTCTCGCATTTCTATTTCAGCTGAGAGTACTGTTGAGACTGTCATTTATAAAACTGCAGTGGTTCAAAAAGAGATCGGTCCGGAAACAGATGAAGAAACACTGCGGTGTGAATTTCCTCATTTTGCACAATGCTCTTGTTTTATATGTACACAATTTTGCCAGTGTTCAGAGGTGATCTCTTCCTCCATTGTTTCCTACCAGTTAAAGTACATTAATCAAACATGTCAGCTCATGACTCATGGCTGGACTTTTCCTCCATGCAAGAATAGAAACTGGGGAAAGGAAATCCACACAGATTTGCACAATATTTGTTTTGTGTGTAAAGTGCGTTCTGATGGGAACATTACCCACCACACTTACTGTCTCTCTGTAGGCTGCCCGCTGAACCTGAAGAGGATGTGTATTTGCAGTGTGATTTACCTGATGATGATGATGCAATATACAGCAACGATCCAGTCTGTGACCTCTCCATCCAGGAAGAGGACCTATATATTGTACCAGATTCGTGATAGGATCCATCCCCATCTGCGTCTGCATATGTCTTCTCCAGTATTGCTCATATTATAAATTGTACATTTTTATGAGGCACAAATATGCTGCTTCTTTTTGGAATAGCTGACATGTTAACATAAAAATAATGTTGTCTCTGTAGTGTTTGGATATCCAGTGCAGTGTACACCCACATGCAGTGTATCCTACAGATAAACTCTATCATTGTACATCAACTGTGAAGTCAGAAATTGAATTATAAGTTGTTGCATATGTTGGAAGATTAATGACACATGATGTTAAATTTTTGCTGTTTTTACACCTTTGTTGCTTCTGTTTTTGGCACAGCTCATTTAAGATCCTAGTGGACGTTCTGTACAATCACATTTTGGCAACAAGCCAAGGTAATCAATTTGCTGATAAGATCTGATTGTTTTGTGGCTTTCTCTTGATAAGTCTGTAATCACAAATGAATCACTGTTCATTTTGACCTTTAGAGAGGAGAAGCATGAGCGATGTAGTCACACTTGTAAGGCATGCATGTCCTTTTTGGTATCAGAAACATTTCATTAGGAACATTTCAGCAGCGTTGGAAATAAATAATGTTATTATAGAGTTGTGTCTTTCTTCATATAGTGAACAAACAGTTTAAAATTAAATGCACAACAACAAATGACAAATTGTTTTTTAATAAAAAGAGAAAAATGAAGAAGGGATACATCTGTAGGTGGGTACAGGTTTCATTATGATACTTTCACGCAAAAATATTTGACAAATGCAGCATCATGCGTCATAAAATGTGCAAAGGTCAGAACCACTTTTTGTGATTTGTGGCCCATCATTTTTTCGGAAGTACCACACAAAGAGGATGTAAAAAAAATTTCTGACCATGTAGCAAAGACGTAATTTGCTTCAAAGATTTACTGTCTTACATCTTCTGAATTGGACAAGAGAAGAGAATGAGATAAAATTTTGTCTGAAAGTTACAGAATAAGAGGTGTGATTTGTGCATCTCCGGACGGGTAATGACAAGAAGAACAACGCTTCCTTTTTCCTGTCATCCTGGAATTAATTTCACTTGTAGCTTTCTGGGAAGGCTACGTGAGGATTCAAACCAGGAGAAAGCCAAATACCAGAGGCTAATGAGTTCATGCTACCTATCTTAGATTACACACAGAAGGGCTTGATAAATACTGTCCCTAATTCTTTTATACTTGTATACTTTGGGTGGAACTGCATCCTTTCCGGATGTGCTGTAAGATTGAAGACCTTTACATCCATGCACCATTGTGTATTAACTGAGGATGTCATCCCTGGAACAAATAGTAAGATGACAAAAACAAAGAAATGAATGAGCTGTCACTGGACACAGGTCTAAATTAACCAATAAAGAAGTGTCATTACAGTTAGCATTTGTCTCTGCAGGTCAGATTAATCATCTATTTATCCCTCTGCCTATTTATTCAGTCAACCAGGGTCACTCAATATGCCACACCCTTTACTACATGTACTTTATTAATTATAAAACAACACATGCTTATATTTGAGTGACCTTTACCCACACAAAGATAAAAACTATTAAATACTCATTAGGGGTGGTGGTGTCACATCTTCCCATAATTAAATTATGAATGTTTCCGAGAAGCCACAGATTTCAGTTCACTTTAGTTCACTCTCTAAATATCATGCTCATTGTGGAACTCAGTGTCTTACTTTGAAAATTCAAAGCTTTAAAATGCACTCTGACTTGTGCTGAGTTCCCTTTATGAGTTCCTTTTCCACAGTGAATTAGCTTTTCTTGTCCCGGCAATCGCACTTATCATGGGATATCTCATACTACTATTTGTCTGTTTTCAAATGACTTATCTCAACAGCGCTCAAAAGCAAATATTACAGACACACGCTTTGATAATCTGTAATGAAAATGAATTTACAGTACGCTATCATCAGAGATATGTAATCTGAGCAGAGTTTACACAGAAGGCAGCCTTTTCCCTTTTTTTGGCCAATTCCCACTTCCAGTTAAATTAAACCCTCGATTCTGATCATTTTGTTCATTAACTAGCTGGTCAAGGCCACAGTGAACATGACTTCAAGGTCATTAACGGGAGATACAAGTTATCATATCTTTATGAACTGATTTCTCTGTCGCACCCTGACCCTCCTAATCTACAGTGGCTGATAGTATTGATGTGGATAAATGACAAGTGTGAGAAAATATCATGCTAATGTTTATTATGAAATGTACATAATGATATATTCAAGTGCAACAGTCCAGGTTGAATAAATTTATTTTGGTCTCCATATAATTACTGAAATGTATTAAGACAATGAACAAGATGTCCAAAACACGTGCCTCATAAAGCAATACAGTACTTTGAACAATGAATGGCAATAAAATTAAATAGTAAGTAGTACTAAAATATGCTGTAACATGAAACAACAACAATAGCAAAACACAAATATAACTTTTAGTACATAAATAGAACTTAAAATAAATAATGTTAAGTAATGTTATAAATGAACAGATCTACTGCTTGACCCACAGTGCAAAGAAAACAGTGGCTCTGTGCAGCAGTAACATGGTTTATTTAATCTTCAAAAGAAAAAAAGTAAGAGTGGGCAGTTTTAATTTAGTTAACCAGTGGAAGTTTGCAGCTGTGATCAAATGTAAATTTTAAGAACACATCAATGTTTTTTCTCATTATGTAACATCTTTTCCGGTGGCAATGCTCTCCTAAAGGGTCAGTTTTAAAAAAAGTCCTCAGGCACAGTGACACGCACTGACAATCAAGTCATCAAAAGGAGTCAGCTTCAACTTTCCCCTACTGTCATAATGCATGAGGACCATGGGCTCGTAGGCCGCCGGCACGCAACAGGGGCGAGGTGTCCCCCCTTTGGTAAACTGGTGCATCCTAGACTTCACCTGCGTGTGCATGCTCGCAGGCTTGTAGTTGTGGGGGCACATGCCGTCACAGAAATGCATGGTGTACTCAGTCGGGGCCACCACCCAGTCAGACCACCCCACATCTTTGAAGGACACGGTGATGGACTTCCGGCAGCACCATCCTCGTTCGTCACACTCGTCCTCCTTGTTGGAACGAGGCTGCCTCCTCCGCCGTGCTGGTCTGGGCTGTGTAAAGCTTAATTCCAGAGAAATGGTTGGATTTGCCACGGGGGCACCTTCTTCACCCAGAGCAATGCCGACATCCACAACCAGTGCCTGGCCGCCATCGGCCCTTATCCACTTCTCCACCTCAGGGCTGATGTCCAGCATCACATCTTGACTGCCTGACACAATGGCACGGACGGGAGAGCTCATGTGTGTCCGTGCAGCAGAGTTCTTCGGCTTCACCCTGTTGACTTTAACTTTAATGTCCCGTCTTACCTCAGGCTGAATTGAGGTGAGTTTGTTTAAAATCTGCCTGGAAATCTTCAGCTCAGCCCGAGCTAGTGTCAGTTCATTCTGGATATTGGGGTTCCTATGAAAAACAGCTCTGTACCACTGTAAGCGATGACCTGACTGTGGGTGTTCTCCCCTCTGAAGCACTTTCAATGGCTCTACTTAAAAAAAAAAAAAAAAACACAGAAAAAAGAAAAACTTCATTACAACCAAAGTTAGCAAGATCCTGTAATGATATGACACAGCACATTTTGGAAACATCACAATGGGACATGCTATAAGCAGAAACACAAAGGAAACATATTATAAAAATCATATACTTTTATTTTTAATGTCAGTGCTCCCCTTTCATCTCTGCTCTTATTGCCAACATTGATAAAAACGTGTGTAACATCATGTACAAGGTGTGCCTGTCACGCTCATGGTTTCTAAAAGCTCGGAGGAATGTGTTTGCTTTATTTACAGGACTGTTTGATGGTCACAGATTCTATTTTCAGCCATTCACACGTGTTTAAGCTCTGCACAGATAAAGTCCAGGAAAGTCAGAGATCTCTACATGGAGCGTGAACTATAGGGACTGAAGTTATTTATAGAATTTGCAACCACACTGGCACAATGGCTTTTGTCTGCTGAGGCAAACTCACGCTGCAAGATTTCTCGAAATAGTCTACTCTGAACTCAAACTTTCCAAACTGGCAAACTCAGATCAGCTATTTAAATATGACAGTGGCTAAATCTGGCCAAAATGTCTCCCTGTCTAACAAATGTCTCACCTGTAGTTGGAAATAGCACAGAGAACACAGTGGATTGCGAGGTCTCCTTCATTGTCTGGCTGGAATTCCCTCTCATCTCTGCCAGTTTTTCCCTGTAGAGCTGATACATCTCCCTCAGCTCTTCCTTGGAGGCCCTTTGGGTTGGCCTGGGCTCCCTGTCCATACCCAAGGAGCTGAGGATCCCCGTCTTCACAGCCTCCAGGACCAGAACTCTCCGGCCGTCCGTTCCATCCGCATCAGGTGCACGTTCGTTGGCCACGTGAGGCCGACTGTCCCCCAAGCTGGAGAGGGTGGCGAGGAGCAGCAGCACACAGGAGGCAAGTGATCTGAGCATAGTGAGCCTGACAGGTAGGTTTTGGTGTGAGAGTGCTGCAGCTCAGTGGATGAGGGTTTGCCCATGTTATGAATTAAATTCTTGACATGCTTTTATTTATAGAGCTCCTGTGTTGCCACACCCCTGGCTAGTCAGGTGAGCCTGTGATGCGCTTAGCTAAGGCCATATGTCAGTATGTGGCAACATTTTGCAGCCTTGAGTTATGCATTAACAACATGTGACCCATGAAATTAGAAAGGTGTGAAAGTAATTTAAACATTTGGCTTTTTTTCAGTTGCATTAGCACACAGTGGGAAGTGAAAGCAGAGATGGGAGGGACATTAAATAAAAGAAATTCTGGATGAGGTTTGGTTACGTCATGGGTACATGGTGTGTACCTGTGCTACGTCACCAGGACTGCCCAGTTCTGCGTCACTTAATCAAATAAATTACCATATATCTTACAGTGAGCTAAGGAGAGGGGCAATGGGCAATTACATTAGCTCCCCAAGGGTTAATAATGGTAATGTGATACTTTATTGATCCCTTTAATGTCGTGTCCCTCTGTTCCCTTGTACCTCTGCCAAGTATGGTCAGGGGTCAGCGTAAGATACAAAGAAAAGGCAGATTTACAGTCTTTTCACTTGTGAAAAACTAAGGAAGTCCCATCTTCCAAATACTATAATCTACCTTTCTAAGCAGTCCTGCATCACTGTGTATATTCAGGAACAATGCACAAAGCAAAGACAGAAAAGGGTGGAGAGAGTTAATTATCTCTATGTTATCCCTCCCAACTTAAACCTAGCCTCAGAGGAAATGCCTCAAGGTGAAAAAAAGAGATAAACTAAGAAAGAACTTTTGTTGAAAGAGGGATCTGTCTTGTCTGTCTCAGTCCCTATCTATAGCCTATTATTGCTGCAGTCACGTGGTCACGCCGCAAGCAACTCGTCAGTCAAGATCAAACGGAGTGCTCTGTGAAAGTGCTTTATTTTCGTGATGGTTAAAATAGACTGAAAACATACCTGATCTCAGCCCCTGTTGTCCTCTGCAGTTGGCTGTAAGAGCAGCATTCCTGCCCTGTCAATAGTGATTGTTACAGCAGACTTAAGAGCTGAACACAAACTCCAACAGCATCTGAACTGTGAAGTGTTGCTGAGCTGTCACCGTACTGGTATATAAAGTGAAAATCCTCACTTCTATCAGTGGGGTCAGTGCAACACTCGATTAGAAAGCAATTTTACCCACCCTGATACGTGGCCATCTGTGGGACATTCCCAACCAACTGCCGGCTGATAAAGATTTCCATTTATGGAAAATGTCCATAAAGGCACATTAATGGCCATTTGTGCCAAATTGTGAGCTTGGGAGTGTAATGTTACCTTCCAGCAACCAGATAGTAAAAGTGCTGTGTCATGAGAGGGTTGATAAAAATTAAATGAAATGCTAATATGTATATAATAATATCATGAGATAATAAAACAATAAAGAAGCGAGCATCACCGACCCATAAAAATAACTGAGTGAATGTTAATTAAATTTAAAGGGCAAGCCACCACCTGCGTATGGCTGAACTTTCCAAAGGGGTAGGAAGTAGCCATTTAAAGGGCTGCAAAGGCTTACAAACCAAATATCCTGCACCTGTCACAACATTGAGAATGATTTCCCAAAAACTCAAATGAATATACGAAGATGTTACTGTCCAAATATCAAAAAGTGAGATGTAGCTTCTTTTAGTGTGTGGATTTCAGAGCAGTGAGTCACCAAGGTGATGAAATAATCATGTGGCCTGCCAGGTGAGCCTACTTTGCAAGTTGAAAGTGTGTGAAAGGTGTAAAGTGACTCATGCAGTTTGATACTGTTGTTTTAAGCTGTCATGTAAGACTCTCACTCTCTCTCCTCACTGGCTTCTCTTTTCACAATTTTTTATTGTTGTTGCATCAGAGAGACGGGGGGAGGGGGGGGTTGGAACCAGACTTGTCTTATCATCATGACAGAGAGGAGTTTCTCAGTAATGGGACTGAATTTCATCATGCAAACAGAGATGCTGGCGACCACGTGCTCTGACTCAGATAAAGATAAAAAGACACCAAATGGGACCGTTCACATGAGCTAGTAGTGCTGTTTCCATCCTGGGGCTCTGACACGATGGGTCGCTGGATCAATCCAAGAGGTCACCATAATGACATGATCATCATGATCGGCAATCATCTCGTTTAAATCAGTACTTTAATCTTCTCTTTGTCTTTTCTTCTCTGTAGTTTTGCTTCTCTTGGCCTCTAAAAATGATGTAAATGAAACTGTTTAGAAAATGAAAATCCATTTTCGATTGAACTGCTGGTGTCACAAAAAATGGTATCCCTTACCACAGTTTAAAAGTATAACTTACACGTTACTTCCTTTTTGCCAGGCTAAATGAATGTGTTAAAGGACAAAGAAACTTTTTTAACATTTCCTCTTCCCTTTACATTTGATCACACTGCATTCAGAGCAACAAGGGATTGCACCATTCCCAGAATGCACTTGACAGAAGAGAGGAAAACTTTGCTGGGTTAACATAAATAGAAATAAAGCTCTGTGGCGCCCTCTAGTGGCCCTAAAGCCACAGTACAGACTAGGTCAGCTAAATACAATACAGCTTTATTTTAAGTCAGAGGGAGCGTGAAAGAAAAATTTTATATGGAGTTAAGATGAAGTCCCCAGGCAGCTTAGGGGAGGGAATCCACTGCTTTCCAGACAAAATTTACTTTATTATATACATAAATATCTGATGCCTCTCAGTTGTTTAATTCATTCTCATCTAAGCATTTGAAGCATGAGCTTTTTGATGTATTCCCCAACTAAGAATAGTGACTATGCCAAACTTTCACAGATGGTTGACAGTTTTAAAGATATAGACTGGTAACCTTGACATATTTATCACCAGAGTGGGTTTCATTTATGTTACATTGTCTTTGTTTCATTTTCAGTTCACAGAATAAAAAGTGTCTGGATGGTCAGAAAACTGAGCGTAAACTCTCATTCTTACCTTGCAGCCTTGCAATGGAATAAATGAGTAAGACAGAGCAAAAATGACGAATGACGAATAAAACGAGAGCAGTAAAAAGAGGATGATCTGACTTTCATGCCTGACTGGTTCGACTAATGAGCATGGACCATTTGAAGATGACCCTCGCCAAAATCACATGGAGCACATGACAAAAGGACGACTTCACAATCTGTCCTTTTGTAGCTCTGAACTTTAACATCAGTCTGCTGAGGAACTAGATCCAAATATTAGTACACGTGGACATTGCATTTAATCAGATTTGTCCAGATTATCCAAATATTAGTACACGTGGACATTGCATTTAATCAGATTTGTCCCAGTTGGTGATAATGTTCATTTAAAAACAAGCAGAATGAGTCACACAAACACAGCAGGAAATGTTAAAGCACAGTGGAGCTCATTTTCCTTGTCACATGGGTTGAACTAAAAAATCACATCTCTGTAAGAAGCTCATTGGAGCACTAATCTCAGATTGTTTGTTGATGAGAAAAGATAAAAGGGCAAAGGAAACATTCAGTGATAATCCACTATACAGATATTAACAGTGATCAGTGACGATAAACAACAATAAATGAAGATTTTTGAAGAAGAAGAAAGAAGACAGAAGGTGTGAAATAAAAACTATAGAGGCACCACACAACTCATGCTTCACAATAAAAATTTCTGTTTCACATATGTGTGAAAAAGGCCTGTTATTTTATGTTTCTGGTTGGTTTCACTACTTTCCATTTCAGTCAAGCAGTTTAAGTTCCAGCTTTGGGGTTTAACTGCTCGCCTAAGAAACAGTGACTGTGCCAAACTTTCACAGATGACAGACAGTTTAAAATTCAGAAATGTCACCTAACCTGATAAACAGTAAACAATAAAACAAAAAATCTTTAATCAGTCATGAATGTTCAGATCAAGCCATTTAATATACATAAAGCATTTTTAAACACACTCTTAAAAGTTACAATACATTTTACAAAGACTAAATCTTGTTTGAACAAATACTTTTGTTTTATTGATAATTCTACAGTGAAGTGATCCAACCAACCCACCAGCAGAAATCAAGCAGTGCTGTGACACAGAGAAAGACACAGTATGTCCCCACACCAGACCACAAGAGAGAGAAGCTGTGAAGAAAGCTAGAATTATTTGTCATTATCAGAGCATTGTTATCACCAGTTTTCCACTCAAACACCACAAGACACATTTGTTCAAAGACAAATTTCATACAAAGTAGTCCCTTGAGACCAACGTGGACCACAGGAGTATCTAACTGGGTTGGGTCTTTAGTTAGATACACTTCTGCTCTGTGGATGCTTGATTTCCAGCACTTTAAGCCGCTTCACATAGACGGCGGAGAGAACAATGAGGACCTCACATCCCTCTGGCTCACATAGATGGACATGTGACATCAAGAGAGGAGAGAACTGACCACTGTTGTATTAAGGAAAAAACAAAAAACAAAACAAAACAAAACAAAAAACATCACAGTGCCACTGGGTGACAGACACAGATCAATCACTGCTGTTCAGCTTGACTTCAAAGCACAATTGTTCTGCATCTTCTCCCTGCTGAGGTTTCACTCTACCGGTCAGACGGTGCACTGTCTTACATGTCAGGCGTGACAAACACCCTGCGCCTACCACAACATGTGGGAACAAGTGGAGTCTCTGCAGGGTTTACTGCACTTATGTCTCTGTGGGTGATGCAACCTCAGTGGCAGGTTACTGATAGATAACGCAGTGATAACAATAATAATGTTAGCAGTGGGTCAGGTATCTCTGACTTTCTGAAGGTCTTGTCCTGAAAACACAGTGAAACCAGTGTTTTGCATTCAACAACTGATGAGTGAGAGGGTGGGGTCAACACGCCTTCTCACTCCATCACTAAAGTCTGGGTTAACCAACCAGCCCACCCAACTCATTCCTCCCCTCCCGATCAGCTGGTGAAGTGACCACCTTTCTTTTAGGAGGGGGTGGCCGGTCGTGCAGCTCGCCCCAGGCAGGAGGAGGAGGAGGAGGTGCTGTCGGCGGCAGCAGCGAGGAGGACTCTATCCGCGCTCCCGGGGAGAGGATCGGAGCGCAGTATGGGCTGACTGCTCCGCTTTGGTTCAGTCTCTTTAGTTATTTTTTCGCCATCTTCAGTGATGGACGAGCCGAACATCCTGAGACGCCGCGGTCTACAGGTAGGAGGCTGCCATGACAACGCTCGGATGTGGTTGTCTCCAGGCAGGAGGGATGATACATTGAGGATGATGATGAAAATGAGAATGAGACATTGGCGACGATGCGCGGGATTCTCCAGGAATTTGCTTTGGTGCAGCAGTTGACATATTTCCCATTCAAACCAGCGCCACTGGTTGTTTGTTCCCCCATATTAATTATATTGGAAGTGTTTATCATCTGTAGCTCTTTTTTCCTCATGTCTGCTGTCTTTTTATTAATCAGGCGGTGGCACCATAAGGAGTCCGTGAATTGTAGTAATTAGGGCACAGATTGTGATTAATGGATGCAGGTCTGTGCAGCAGGACTTATCTTATGTGTTTATTTTGGAGCTCTCCATTGGCGCTTTGGTGAATGTGGTTGCCTTGGTGATAGGAGCATAAGACCCAAGGGTTCCTGGATGATTGGCGGAGACATCCCTTTAATCTTCTCCTGGGTGCCATGTTTATTACTCAGGAATGTCCAGAATAAAAGAGATTTTTTTCTCTCCCCTCTATAGTTCATTCATGTGTATATTTTCTGCATAAATGAAGTAGTGAGAGCTGCATTGTTTATACTCCCGGTCTATTATGGAGGAGGCAGTGTTGGGTTTGTGATGAAAGACTCTGTCCAAACTGGGTGTTCCCATTGAGTTTTTGTAATTGGCTCCTTTTTCACCTTGCATTCATCTGCAATTTAAATTGAGGTGCAGCCCTGTGATTATACTAATAATGTACGTGATGGTGAAATGGAGTAGGTTTGCGTTCCTTCTTTCCTTAATTCCATTATGTTGTGAAAGAGACACAACATAATGTTTGTTTTTCATTAAGGGTTAGGGTTAGTGTATGAGCACAATGTCCTGATTATGGATGAAGCTGCAAATACAGTAATCAGAACTTATTTTCTCATCAGAAATGTCCTTGTTTAGGTTTATTTTTACCCAGTTTGTTTTTAAATGTGACTGTGACATAAATCAGCCATTTTCTGATGTGGACTCAAGGAAAATTGGAGAGGATGAAAGAGCAGAAAACCTCAAAATAATTTCATGCACAAGCTCTCTCTGCCACCCCCACATCCTTCAATTCCCAACTGGCAAGGGCAGTTTTGCAGTTGCCTGAGCTCAAATGCAGTAGCCATGGGCTACTGAGGATTTATATCCTTGTCAGTAAATAACTTGAAGACCTACTTGTCATACAAGAAACTAGGCCATACTGCAGCTAATGATATTTACCCTGCGTTGAAAGGAGGATGAGTGGAACTGACAGAGAAGGTTAAAGCTCTAGGGGATTTGAAGAGGGCATTATTTTATTATTTTTAAAAATATTTTATGGACCTGAAGTATGTGTTTTGAAAATCTTCACATTCCTCCCTGTTTGTCTGAGAGGTCTGCACGTGTTTTCACAACAGCAAAAACATTTTCAAAATGAGAACTGTCCACTGATAATAAAAGGCCATTGATTTGTGAGGCAGCTTTCAAGGCAAACAATAAGTATCCCTCTTTGCTCAAACAGCAATAGCTGATATCTGCAGGCCAAAGCAATATTGCAATGAAAAACACATGAAAAACACATTGAAAAAGCATTTTTTAAAGAAAATATTTTTATTTCAGTATTTCTCATCTCTTCTTTTCTAGAAAGAACTGAGTCTTCCTCGCAGGGGAAATGTGTAAGTATTATCAGCTGACTTATTCTGTAGTCTTTCTGTCTCCTTTCACCCCCCATCTCCTTAAAACCAGACCAGCCAGGTGGTTGCCACTCATCAGCTTTATTGTGCATGCATGTCATATTTCACACAAGTAGACTTTTACTTGACCCTCTCCTGAGAGGCAAGAACTTCTGAAGCTGCTTACAGGGATTGCCTGAAAGTCAGAGCAGTCTCACTGCTCAGACAGGTTTTTACATTCACTTAGTGAGGGAGAGATAAGATGCAAAAACTATTGAAGAATACTACATGCATGAACTCTTCTTGGTATGTTAGTATCACTGACTTGGCCCAACATATCTAGATATCTAAATCAGTTTTTCTATTTTGCTACAGTGGAGCCAGTAATATGGTGTTTGTGTGATTATGTCTGAAAATATGTAAACTGAGCAAACAAGCTGAGCCAGCTCTTACAGGTAACTGCTCAGTTCCGATTGTGTTTTTTCCTATGTCTTTTCCCTGTTCCGAATTCAGGGTATGATTAATGGGAATTTTACACAGTAGGAACAGCTCATATCAGATTTTACCAGCAGAGGAGTGACACACGTGAAGAGAACTGAAGGAATTATCTTGTGAGTTTGCTGCTCAGATGGGAGGTGCCCAGCACTCAGAACAACATCAATCCGTCTCTTTACTGCCTCTAACCTGTTCAGGGACTTTACCCTGTTTTCAGAGAGGAGAATAAGCTGGGCTAGTTTCACTGTCTGTGAGTCAGTGGAAATGTCAGAATCACGGGAAACACTAACAGCAGATCAGAGTTGAAAGATAAAATTTAAAAGTTATTCTGAAAAGATTCTGAAAAGTTACAAATGTTTGTGCTGCTCACATAATCCTTTCCCCTGCCAGTTACAGTGTTGGAGACAATCAATGCTCATGTTAGGTGAATCAAGGGCAGTATATCTGGGGGCGAAAGGTTTCAGTGGTCTGTATGTCAAAGTGTTTAAAATAAACAATTAATTTTAACTAGCTTATTTCACTATAATATCACAATGTTATTGATAAAAGTGAATGGTTTCTCCAGGAACAAATCACTTAGATATTTCAATAGGGCCTTGTGGAGTGTTTTGTGATCAAAGAGTTTTACTAAGATTTCTTGATGGTTTGTTTGAAGCTGTATAAAAGCTAAGCAAGGCTGTATTAACTTACTGAGGGGGGAAAAGTTCTGTCGACCCCTTTTGATCCCCTATTTGTAGTAATTTAGCTAAAAAAAAAGAATATGAACCTTGTACATTTTATTCAAGCACATCGGTCATTCCCAAACAAATCTGTAAGGAATCGGATTACCACAAACCAACTGATAATGAATCTTGGGCTTTTAAGGCCCCTGAGGGTTTGTATAAATTATTACACCGTGTAGGCATGCTTATGAAACTGTTCATTTCAATTTCTCGCTATGCCTGGGTGCTGGAAATATGGAAATAGCGGTCAGACTGATTGTAGAACCTCAGATCTGGGAAAAGCAACGTGGAGCTGGTCAACTGGTGGTGGAACAGTGGACCAGCTATTTGCCCTTGTTGGATTACGAAAGGGGTCATGGGGGCAATTGGTAAAAGCATTCCAGTCCTTATTTAACTGCAGTGAGAGCTGTGTCTGTATTCTTGTCAGGAAGTTGTTTTCTGTGGGTGTTTGGCTCTGCCAGGGTTGTTTTGTTGTCACTTTGTCTATTTGTAACCATCAGAGATTTGGATCGCAAGGTGCTGCTGGGGGGAGAAGAGTGTCTGTTTTGAGGATTTGGGAATTGCATCTCTGCTCTTTTTAGATGATGTGCGTCTGTTGGTCATACCAGATTGTGATCTCAAGCACACACTGGGGTGGTTTACAGTCAAATGTGAGGCAGTTGCGATGATTGTAAGCACCTCCATGTCTAAGGCAATGGTTCTCTGCTGAAAAACAGTTTGGATTGGATTCCTCTGGGTTGGGAGTTGGCTGCTGCCCCAAATGAATCTAAGTATCCCCAGATCTTGTTCATGAGTGAAGTAAGGATGCCTCCTGGGCACTCTCCTTCGGGGGTTTTCTGGCCACACCTAAATTAGTAGGAGACCCAGAACTAGACCCAGAACACGCTGGAAAGGTTACATATATCATCTGGCCTCGGGAACCCCCAGAAGGAGCTGGAAAATGTTGCTGGGGAGAGGGACGTCTGGACTATTTTATGCTCCCTGCTGCCACCAAGACAAACCCAAGTGGATGGAAATTATCAGTTTTATCCCAAACAACGGCTGGGTTTGGAAATGTAAAAACAGTTTGAATCCTTGGGAACATGTGCCTCAGAGTCCTTGAAATCACATGAGGGTCTCAAATGCCCTGATGACAAAATGCAGCATTCACTGCCTCTCGTAAATTTCATAGCTGGAGATTGTAGCTCGCCGTCCACGTTTTGTGTTTATTAATTTTTAACAGGATATTAAGCTACCTCTGTGACACTGCTTGAATGCAGATATCACTGGAAATACATACATCCCCAGTCATCTTTCTGCTTTCTGCTGCGTGGTTCACTTGTGTTATGGGCGTCAACGCAATATTTCCGATAATCCTTGAAGCCCTCTGCGGTCCCTCCTCCCGCAGGCGCGTGTTGACGCGCCTGCGCGGTGCGGCGTCTCTGTTGCTGCTGGAAAGTTTGTCTCACTCTTCAGATTTTGGCGAAGAAACCACCCGATAATGTCGCACCCCGCCGAGGACGCACAGTGTGGGAAACACCGCCGCTAACGGGGAGACAGAGCAGTGGCGGGACATGGCGGTCGCAGCCTCTCGTTGCCACCGAGGGTCCGGGGATCCGTCTGTGCCGAAGCTGAATGGAGTCTCTGCTCTCGGACACCGCGTACCACTGGCCTGAACCTCCTCCGGATAACAGCAACACAACCACGGGACGGACCGTCCAAAATGAAGCTCCTGCTGTGACAAGAGCTCACCTCTCACACACCTGCAGCTGGATTTACCGCTCGACACCGGCACCATGTCCGACCAAAACTACTACTGGACCGTGCTGCCGAGCTACAAAACTAGTTTTGTCACCGGGGCCATGATGAAAAGATCGAAAAGGTAACAGCCTGCTCCGGTAGCAGACAAAAAGCCGTCCAGTCCCGACTGAAATCAAGCCGTCTGCTCGGCCTGTGGTTGTCATCAGCTCCCCGCCGAGCTGTGTCACTCACAGTCTGACAAACACCGATTTGCCGGAGCTTTTCTGTCGAGCTGCGTTTGAGTCACAGCACGTAAACGCAACACGACGGTGTGTCCGGTCGGCTCGGACTCATCAAACCTCAGCTGTGTGTGTGTGTGTATGTATGTGTGTGTGAGAGAGAGAGAGGGTCGCCTCTGTGTTACTGTATGTGTCGGGTACATCCGCCCTAGTTTTTGTTTCCGACAGAGAAACGTGGCCATTGTACAGTGTACAGTGTGTGTGTGTGTGTGTGTGTGTGTGTGTGTGTGTGTGTGGGGGCAGACTGCATTGTCTGCTACCAGCTGTCGCATACAGCAACATACATACACATGCATGCACACACACACACACACACACTCCTACAGGATCGATGCACGATGCACTGATGTTGTTAGCGGGACTGTGCTGTTGTCGATGTGCTTTTATCTCCCAGATAAATGTTAATCAGAGCTCTCAAAGTAGCCGGCCTGTAAAAACAAATGCCCTTGATGCCCTGCAAGGACTCGGTGACTTCACACTGATCTTATCGTCATTTATGGCATTTTTATTCCCTTTGTGGCGCTCCCCCCAATGTTTCCACAGTGAAATGTTTTTTTGTGATGCAGTATACATCTGTGATAATAACTGTTGTCAAAAATGGCTTAAACTGCAAGTTCCAATGCTAGTGAGTGAAGCTCAGGGAGAAACCCCATCTTTTTAATATTCAGGTAATGTATAGATTTTTAACTATTAACAGGTTGCAGTGGATATCCTGGGGAGAATCACCCCCCGCCCCCCCACGGCAGCCATGTCACCAGTCATTCGGCACAGAATGCAGCCCTTCACCATCAGCAGATGTGTGAAGCAGGGATCTCAGTGGCCTACATTCATCATGCTTCACGGCTGCCCGCAAGGTCCCCACAAACCACTATTGTTAGTTGGTGTTACATACGAGTGGTCGTATCACTGCCAGCTGATGATAAAGCTCGTGGTCATCATGTGATACAGTGATGGTTTTTGTGTGTGTGTATGGGCTCTATAGTGTGAGAAGGGTGTCTGTATTTATTTTCTCATAAGGAGTGAAAACATTGATGTTCTGTGGTTGGCGTGCCGTTGAAGCCAAAGTCAAGCATTAATTGACTCTCCCTTCCCTCTGTTGCTGTGCCGTCTCTCCGCTGCTTCCAGTCTGTTTTTTTGGGTTGGGGGCCAGATACTGTGTGTGTGTGTGTGTGTGTGTGTGAATCTGCCTCAGCACCGACCCAGAAACGTCAGGCTCTGTTGTTGTCTCAGCCCCTCAATTATTTTAGGTCATCGCAGAGAGAAAGGGAGATGGCATCGACATCGCCTGGATGAAACGGAGAGTATTATGGGATTACATCCGGCTTTGTGGGGAGTGCAGAAAACAAACGAAAAGAGAGCCCTGATGATATTCTGAACGAAGGCTTCCTACATAGGCCTCCAGGCACCATATATGCACACAGCGTACAGGAAGTGAACAAAATAACATTTGAACTTTAGAGCAACTACATCATAATTATACTGGCATCCATGTGGGCGAGTTGTGCTCAGAGAAATGTCACTTAGTAGCTTCTGCCAGCTTTTAAACCGGTCTGCCTGTCACCACTTATTTTAAAAACGAACAGGGATTCGCTTCGTTAAAGGGGCTTCAAACATGATTGACTGACTTTGCATTTGTCCAAAAAAAAAAGCTGCCCTCTAACACTCTTATATCGCTCTTATAAACACTGTTATATAAATTCTACACTGGTTGCAACTTGATGCCATCCAGAATAGCAGAAGGAAACCAATTTCCATTAAAACAGCACAAAAAGCTTGTGTCCAAAGGTCCTGAACTCCTGACTCTGCACAAGTGGAAAAACAATCTGATCATTGATTTTCCTGCCTATAGATCAGTTTGTGTTGACTCTGTGCGGATAAAGATGGCGCTCATCCATGGTGATGGATCTTTAGTGGTATGGACAGCTTGTGACAGCCTGCACAGTTATGTCACGGGAGACGTCAGGTCCACTCATTTCTCTGCATTGCTGTGCAACAGCCAGACAGGTTTTTATAGGACCAGGTGCTCCCAGTGGTGCCGGCACTGCTCTTTCCAGATGTTTTCCACATTCTCGCATGAAAATACTTCCAGACGCAGGAGACATCACAGGATCATCATTGATACTTTAGTGTAATATGTTACTACATAGTCCGTACTCCTCATTATTTACTGGGCACTCATTTATTTTAAGCATCAACATTATTTGGGTAACTCTGGTGGTCGGAAACAGTTTTATTTTCTTAAATATAAGAACGAAAAAATGTGTTTAATTTGTGCTGCCACATTAAACAATTGTAACACCCAATATATGCTTTTTGTGGGTGTGTGTGTGTTTACATACATACATGTTTGTAGCCATGCATGTGTGTGTATGGGTAAACACCATTACTGGTATGATTACAGTTATCAGTGTTTCCCTTATCAGCATCAACAGCCCAAGTCCATGGGTTCACTGTGCTTTATTGTACGTGACTGCACTGATAAAAGGCACGTGTGCTAGGTTATTGTGTTAGTAACTGCACTGTATAAGCAAACGTTTTCGCTCTTCTGTTTTGTTTCCCCTCCTCTCACAGTTCCCGTAACAACAAGAGAAGGAGTTTGGCGGTTGGGACCCCGTCGCCCACGCTCTCACGACCGCTCTCACCTCTCCCGCTCGCCACAGGTACTTGTTTGTTGTTTTTGGTTGCATGTCTGCTCAGCTCAGCCTGGGGCTCGTTACAAGCGCTTGATGTAAACATAAAGTGGATGACGATAGAAAAGAAAAGATGATGAGGTTATTCTGCAGCAAGAGGCCAGTACATTAATGTTTTTGTCTTGTGTATGTGCCCTTCGTCATGATTTTGATGCTGCATGTCACAAGACGAGCACGGTTTTCCCTCTGGTCTGGTCATGGTGGTGTTGTCATTGCTACTGGATCATGATGTACCCACAGTATAATGCATGGGACATACAGTAGTTTTCCTCCTCATGGTGATGTTTTTCATTTAGCTTCCTCCAAACTACTCATTCCTTGATGCAGCTGCCTTGTTTGCTATATGAAGACTCATTCATTCTCTGCACCCATTTTTCTAAAGTGACTCAGGGTGTGGTAGTACTTTGGCCTCGGGGTGGTATGAAAACCCTTTAGTGACCAATTTTAAGGGTTTGTGGTGTGCTATGATCAACAACAGGACTCCCTGTCTGCTGAAGCTGAGAATCATTTGGTTGAGCAATAAGAAGGCTTAGTTCACTTCTGTCGGACTGTTATTATCAGATTTGATCGTTTCAGGTAGAGCTGCGAAGTCAAACCAGTTGCAGACTGATCATGTAAAACCAAGGGACAGCTAGTGGAATCATTCAGTGTATTAGGATTTGTATACATAGTTTTTAACAGGTTAATTTGTTTCTTCAGCTGGTAGCAGCCCTTCAGAAAGCCCCAGAAATGTCTCAGCCAGCACCTCTGCCAACTTCCAGTTTGCCCGAAGGTAAGAATGAACTCAAATGCTTGTTAATATGACTTTCCTACGTAATGTGAAAACTGGGGAATGGGTTAGGCTGATAAAATACAGTGCATATGCCTCCAACAAAACAGTGGATTCAATTTACGTTTCATCTTTCTTTCTGCAATGTTGGGAACTGACACAACTGGAGACAGCTTAAGTTCAAGACACAGTAAATAAAAGGCAATAGAACTATACTGACATTCATAAGTCATTCAACAGTAGTAACCAGATCCTGCAGTGAACCACAGCCAAGCTGCTTCATTCTTATCTTTTTCCTTGCAAGGTAAAAACCCTACCAGGCGAATACCAAATGTTAACCAGGTCATTAACATTTTTCACTTACTTGAAGCTAAGTCTAATAAAAATGCACTAAATTGACCTAAGAATCTTGGTTTTGGAGGAAAACCAGTAGCATGAATAATGATTTTGTCCCGACTTGTTCCCTTTTGCCCCTGTAGTAGAAGTGAGGCAGTGAAGAAGTGAGTCCAACCAGCTGAAAGGCCCCAGGGCCACTCGCTGGACACGGGTCTTGGCATTTCTCAAGCCAATTAAGGGGGCAAGTCTGTGCACACGCTCATTACTCAGGACTGCTGTGATTATGGGGAAAAATTGCAAAGCTTGCTCTCTTATCACTTATGTCTTGCAACAGTGTGCAGAGTCACTGGGGTTTAGAGGACCAGTAGCTCGAAGTGCCGTTCCCATCCAGGAGCAGAAAACAGTGTGTTGAGGACTTGCTAGTAAAGAGATTGTAAATACTAGTGTAGGTATGAGAAGTTTAAAGAATATGTTGCTTCTGTCTCACTGACTCTAATTTAACTATTGTGTGCTATGAATTAGCATTTGAAGTTGCAGTGCAGTACGGCATATTGCAGCATTAACTGGAGGATGGAGAGAGGGGACGTCCCCCTGATAGAATTGCTTCTTCGCACGAACCTGCATGACTCATCTGAATTTATTGAGACTTTTTAAGTTGCCAGCGTGGAGACAGATGCTGTGGCTGCACTTTTGAGGGCTCCATCGGGTTTATTTGTTATTCACACAAGCTGCATAGCCCCGCTGCTTTGTACTATAATTTTGTCATGTAAACATGGAAGAGTCAGACACACCAGGCATTCACGCTCTTTCTTTTTGATGCAAAATACGAGATATAACGTGATGTGGAGCCATCTCAAGGGTGAGGCATAATCGTGTAGCTGCAGCTCCCTCTTCACCATTAAAAGATGCTTTTTTTTTTTTCAACCTTGGGGTGTGAGGACTGCAAACTCTGACCGACAATAGTTTTTGACCTTTTGCACCCCAGGAATTGATTTGAACATTGATTTGAAGCCTTGTTTTTAATCTTGGCCTCTATCCTCTTAAACCTTGCAGGTCTTAATACAACAACCTAGTATCAGCAGTGAGGTGTTTAATAACACACAGCAAATGACATACACATCAGGTATGAACCAGATGAGAAAGCGCACACACTTGTCCGCTTCCCCTTCACTGATCCGCAGATCTCCCTCACACCGAGCAGAATCATCCAATTTCATTGTGTCACCCCTGAGTCGGCTGCACGCCTCCCCCAACCCTCCGAGAGCCAGATTACGCAAGAAAACATTTGACTATCCTTGTCATCACAGATTGAATCAGTGAGAGAAACTGGGCTATGCCCTTCGAGTGCCATATTGGATGGAAAAGTAGGGAGACAGTGAATATAGACGCACTCTTACAAGTGGAAATTTAACAAAGAAAAGGTTGAGGTTTTTCTGTTTGTAGTAGCGGTCTGGGTGGGTGTTTCATGGTGTAAGTGTAGGCACTGTTTATGACTGTATTTTGTTGTGTTTGTGTGTGTTGTGTGTGTATAATGAGTCACAAGCTAAGTGTCTGTGGGTGTCAGTGCTGCAGTATGATAGTAGCTTGGCAGGTGTTCAGCAGCAGCAGCAGCAGCAGACCGCCACTGGGTGCGAGCTGTGACAGACAAACAGAGCTCTGACTCTGACAGCCAGACTTAGTCTGTCAGTATCATTAAGCACTGTTTATTTTCTTTCTCACTTTGCGTCTCTGCCTGCTCTGCTTCCTCTCTCTCCCCCTTCTTCATTTGTGCCTTCTTCATTCTGCATCTGCGTAGCCAACTGGCCCGCACTGAAAGGTAAGAAAATGAGAAACCAGTGTTTTATCAAGCATCAGATGTTATCTTGCTTTTAGCTTGCTTGCTGAGGATTGTTTAAAAAAAAGATGCAAAAAAATGAAGCTTTGATGGTTGGAGTGAGTCAACAGGATGTGTAGGTTTCACACGTGAAGTGGAGATACGACTGAGCTGTCTGTCACTGTCACTATTTTTCTGCAGAGGGGATGGGCGAAGGTGGTCCGTGGCATCAGTTCCCTCGTCTGGGTACTGCACCAATGCACCCAGTTCATCAGTATCCGTAAGTCGAGTCCCTGTCTCTCATTTTTCTCAGTGTCACTGTCTTTATTTCCCTGCAGTCACTGCTGCCAGTGATGTCTGTCTCTTTTCCTCATCAGATATTCAGCCTCTTCCCAAACTGCCGCCATGGGACCATTTAGCTCCTTGTGTTACTTAAACTCGGTGTATCAATCAGTTTATGGAGGCTGTGGTGTCTTGTAAACTCACAGAGCTGACTGACTGAACTGTAAATGCCATCAGATTACACACAGTGTAGGAAATAAATCCACCTATAAATGGTTGTTGATTTACAGTAAAGCCTGTTTACAGAGTGAGTTCTTTTATATTGAAAGGGCTCTGCACCTGGACCACATTTTAGGTCTGGGAACTGTGAAATCAAGAAACAACAAAAGTATGTTTTTCTGTACCTTTTCTGATCAGAAAGAGAGAGACTGCTAGTAGAGTTTGCTTGTCATGTAAAAGTTTAAAGTGATAAGTTGCCCATAAATCTTTTAGATAAAAAAAAAAGATGCTCCACCATGTGCAGTAAATACACATACCTGTCATGAGCTCAATGAGATCACGTGTGAGCGTTTAGAAAGAAGGAGGTTTTGGTCACATGCAAAAACAGTAGTGTAGTCAAATGTAGCAGCATGTAGAAGCAGTGTCATTAGATGTAATTTGGCCAAAATAAATGAATACTTAAAAATAACTGTCTATAAACGATACCCTATAGGTGGATTTCTCTGCTGCAAGGGTTTGAGAATTGTCTTTCTGCTGTGAAAACTCATCTCTGGTGGAATCAGTTATATCTGCCAGTTAGCCGAGCTGATCACGACTTTCGAGCTGATCACGACTGTTCTTGATCAAGGTTTCGACCATTATTCCAACACGTCGTACAGTTGAAATTAGTTTGATGAGCGTAAAGAAACTGAAAACCATCCCAGCACTCGTACTCGACAGTCTGCTTGACCACACTTTCTGCAGCCAGTTGATTTACACTAAACAGCTGACTGGAGATGGATGTTATATCCTTTTTAATGACTCAGTCACAACAGGACGATGATGCATTGCTCCATCATGACCCTTTCATCACACTTTCCACTGCAGACAGGAAGTAGGAATGAATGCTCAGATGCCTTTCTCATAGTCGTCCTGGAATAATTTCTACAGCAGATACAGTTTTATACATGCAGTGCGTTTAAAATACACATTATTTTACTCCTTATGGCATGTTTTTCAAGGCTGAATTTGGCAGGAAATGTATTTTTAGTGATTTAAAGAATCTGGTTGGAAAGTCTTGTAGTTAATATTTTACCATGTGAGCATTCTTCTGACCATAAATGACATCATCCCAAAATTATTTGAGCTGTAATCTGTGTGGACCCTTTTGACTGAGGGAAAGTACGGGATAATAAATCTTATCACTGAAATAACACAGGTCTTGTTGAAATGCATGCTTTCTTTTTCCCGGATGACATCATAAATGAATAGGGACTGTACAGCAATTCCCAGTTTCCTCACTCAGCTTTTGTTTGTAAGGAAAAGTCGAACGCAGCTGTTTGTTCGTTGGTTTCTGTGTCGATTTATCTTGAGATTTTGACTGGAAAGTTGTTACTGAAACCGAAGTTGGCTGTAAAAACAATACCCGGCTCCTCTGTCGCGGCTCTAATTTTGTATGGCCAACCACATGGCTTGGAGACGGTGAGGTCAGCCCTCCCCACACAATGCCCCTTTCAGGCTCGCTGTCAGTGAGGCCTTTATGCCTTTCTCGCTCGCTTCTGACACATCTCTAGTTTCCTCCTCGGGGTGTCTTTCTTCTGTCTTATTTTCCATTCCTTCCTTGTTCTTTCTTTTTTTTTTCTTTTCCCCCCATCTCCCCGTTTGATGTTCTCTGTTTTCCTTTCACTTTGTCTCTGCTAGGCTCTTCTCTTTCCTCCAGACCGATGAGCCTCTCTTCCCTTTTGCTCTTCCTCCTGCGAAACACAAGATCCCAGTCAGATGGTAGTTCTCATAAATTCCGGGCTGTGTGTCGCACATTTTGGCTCGGAAAGAGAAAACGAACGCATGCACAGCGGACACAACAGCCGTTGCTGCCTGCCTTGGGGCATGCTGCAGCAGGAGAGAAAAGCCCTGCTTTAAGGGAGCAGAACACTAAAGCTCACTCAGTCACGTTTTTCAAGCTGGAAAGGGATTTATGATTTATTTGACTTTACTGCAGCCTTTCTCAGCACTTCCTTGTTAAGTGTTACATCTGAGTCAGATCTATAGCGAACATGAAAGCCTTTAAGACTCTTGAGTCTTAACAGGATAGTGACTGAATCTGAGAGAGCAGTGGCGTGAATCTCCTATCAGAGGAAGCCTTTTAACACAGGATGTTATATCATCAAAGCTGTAGAAGCACAGCCTGACATAGATTGAAATGTAAAGTAAAAGCAGACGGACCAGTCTAAACGATTCTCACCCATTTTTCTCTCTTCTACATACTCTTCCGCCTCCTCTGTCCTTTTTCCCCTCCCAGTCTTCTTCTTCCCAGGAGTTACTGCACCAGTTGCCCTTCCAGCCCACTCAAGATGATCTCCACTTCCTGTTCAAACATTTCCGGAGCACGGAGAGCGTGGCGGACGAAGAAGGAGCACACTCCTCGCCCCCTGTCAGGCTCCGCTCACGCAGTCTCAGGTAGCTCAGAAGGAGACTTAGCAGATGTGTGGAAGGCTTGTTTTGTGTGACACTAAACACTAAACTTCACGAGGGAAACGTGATCATTAGATTAGATCGGTTTGATTTGAATGGGTGGAAGCAAAGATCCTCTCCTGACTGAAGCTGTCGGGTAATGTTAAATTGGAGCCCTCAAAGGTAATCATGAGGCCTGGTACTGAAGTCCACCACTCACGTTACTAATGTTGATGTTAGTCAAGTCAGTACTGAACCAGAGTTTATTCTCCAATATATAAATTTCCCTGTAAGCAAACATTTAGCTGTCACTTCTTTGGCCCAAACAGGAAGCCTCCTAACTATAACAGCAACATGATGCCGTGCTGCACCACTGAGCATGGAAAATTTTGCAGTACTGATTGAGGGTGGTGTCTGTGGAGCTCACATGAAGCCCACCACCTTTAGAAGCTTAAAGCATACGATGAGCAGTAGTGACAAACACAGTTCAGCCGGTAGGTTTTCTCTCTTAGACAGCTGCTTAACTAAATGTGGACTTAAAATAGTTTTTTATGAGAGATAGAATGACCTGTTAGCAGTACTGCAACCACCGAAAAAGAGCTGCAAACGTCCTTCATGTGTGATTATAAATAATGAAATATTGGCTGGGAGGATTTGAATAATTATTTCATGTGGTTCAAGAAAAAAGCCTCCATGCTGGTAAGCCGTGGTCCACTGGATTTGGATATAGCATTTCCTCATCATTTAGCATTGCTTCTCTCATTAAACACTTAAAAAAAGCCCCCTAAATAGTTCCAGCGGTTGCTGGAGACTTTCATAACGGGCTGCGGAGGGTGTTGGCAACGTTTTAATGTGGTTGTTTTTATTTTATTTGTTTCTGTGATGAGTCTCTGCCCGGGCTACCTACTCAGAGAAGCTTCTGGACGCTTGCTGCATGTGTCCGCTCTTCTAGTCATGCAGAAGTGGTTAAAGGGAGGTCAAAGCTGATCATTTATTTATGCAGTGATGTAGTTTTGTTAACTAGTTTGGATATGAAGTTTTACAGGCAACAAAGCACGCTTTTTCTTTACAATTGTTTTTTAATTTGACTCCTGATCAGTTGTTTACAGATGGAAGGAAACTCCACCAGGGTTTTGGTCAGCTAAACCAACTAAATAAATATAATTGATTTATTTAACACTGAAAAACACACTGATGACTGACAAGTGTCTGTGTTGCTCTAAAATAGATTCTGAGGGTGTGTAAAGCATTTCTTATTGCCGTCAAATAGTTCCCAGAGGGTTAACTGTTTCTAATGCCCTCAAATAAAACCACTGCTGTGCAACTGCAACTGTTGTGGTTAGCCAGAAATAGTAAAGTGCATGTCACATGTTGATATTGTTATTTGTTGTATGTGATGTATAGGGGCTCCCAGGGTGGCTATTTTAAACCATTTCGATGACAGTACATTGATTTGTAATGTGTAGGGACAGTTTCAAAGGTGCCCTCTCGTAACTGAAGCCCGCTGCACACAACAGATGTGGTCATGGATACTACAGATGAGAACCTGATCTGAATCACATTAGTGTATTTTTCCAACGTGCTGTGTTTATGAGCCAGTGTGGCTGTAAACACTTTCAGTCAAATGTCTGTGAAGATTCATCCAGGTCATGGTCATTTCTAGGAGTTAGAGGAAAGTCAGCTGGATTTGCCCAAGGTTTTTGAAGATGTTTCACCTCTCATCTGACTTTCTCCAAACTTGTAGAAATTCAGTCAAATATTTGCAGTTTGCTTGTAAGACCATTTTCCATTTTGTGGCCCTTTTTAATAAGACAGCTATTAAGTTTAACCTTCCGTTTATTAGTGTGGGTCTGATGATTTTAAAAGAATAAGTTTGAACACACCTCTGTAATGCCAGTCTCTACCATCTATTGCTCCATCCTCTGATTAGTTTTCGAATCAGTTGCATTGTTTTTATCTTATTTATATTAAGCATCCATGAATTATTAACTTTATCTGTTCAACAATATTGTATTTTTATTTTTATCTTGTATGTCTGTTTTTCTCTTTTGCGTGGTTCTCCTCCAGCCCTGGACGGACCTGTGGAACATTTGACAATGAAATTGTCATGATGAATCATGTCTACAAAGAACGCTTTCCTAAGGTATGGTCACTTCCTGTCATGACTTCTTTCTGTCTCCGACCTGTATTTGCTAAACATGTTTCTCTAATGCATCTTGACGCGAAAGCTCTTTTACGCGTGGAAACCAAGAAGTGAGATTTTAATGCTCCCAGCAAAGTCAGTATGTTGACTCGCTCACCTGTGTGCAACCAAGTTCAAAGAAGCAGTTAATACAACGCGGCTGTCACCGTTTTAAATGAAGTCTTCCATCTTGGTTGTTTCCCAGGCGACAGCCCAGATGGAGGGTCAGCTGCTCGACATCATCGCAGAGTGTTCCCCAGGCACTGCTCTGCCACTGGCTGATGGTGTGCTGGGATTTATTCAGCACCAGTTGGTGGAGCTTGCCAGAGACTGTCTGGACAAGTCCCAGAAAGGCCTGGTCACCTCCAGGTACTTTATGGAGCTACAGGAGAAACTGGAGAAGCTGCTGCATGAGGTGAGGGTCACTCATCTTTAAAAAAAAAAAAAAAAAGCTCATTCCATCTGATTCCTGGACACACACACACACACACAGTTTGTCCACTTTTTTGATTATTATTCAGCCATGCAACCGCTCGGCCAGTGTTTGTTCCTTCTTAGACATCGTCAGTGGATTTGTGATTGTTGGCTGGTGCCCTGCGGGACATTGCATGCTATACTGTAGCCTCACTGGGAACATTTACTTGAAATTGCCTGTTTGATTGGTTCCCGTTCAGTGCTGATTCCAATTCACTGGCTTGTAATTGTGTTGTCATTTTATATTATTACACAGATCTGTGCAGTGGTCAAGTGTTTGATTATATAATGGTTTATTACATAACCTTTCCAGAAAATGCTGCCTTCTGCAAAACAGATTATAGCTTCTGCTGCAGACTCGGACCTCAAATAACTTTCTCTTTTTACTCGGGAAGTTGGATAATTTAACATCAAGTTAATTTTCTTTAAGTAATGGTGTCACAGGTAGTACAGCCAATGCAGCTCTTTCTTGTGTTCATTCGGTCTCCTAGAGGTTTAATTTAACCTACAGTAAAACAGGAATAGACATTATTTTGTTCAGAATTTCCACTATTGCCACATTTCTGTAATTATTCTTTCATCTTGCCACGACAGAAAATTTCCAGCTTAGAAAGAGTTTATTTTAAGCAAATGGTCACTACTGTCACATGTTAGAATATTTCAATTTGTCCCTGTGCTTGCTATTTCATCTCAAATTATATTTGCTGTTTCATAATTTGTTGTATATTTGCTGTTTCATAATGCTGAAGATTCTGCCTTTTCTAAACTCTTGTAACGGTTTTGACAGGTGGAGACACAGACACAAAGCCTGTTAAAAACAACATCAGTTGGCTAACTTGAACTCTGACTGAGATACCTGTTTCACAGACTCTGAACCTGATGTTTGACCAAGGCAAGGCACTGTTAGACCAAGATACAGAGACAATGAGTGCTGATAAAAGGGCATTCACACGTGTTTTCTATTATTTAGAAATCTGGGAAGGCAGCAAATAGAAATCAGTATTGATGTAAGATGTTGAAATACTAGTCCAGGCACATTAAATCACCAACAGATAATGTAAGAAGATGAAATGGATGCTAAAAATAACACGAGCCAGACCAAAGTGCAGACAGACTCTGTTGATGGGCTGTGCTGCTTCATGGCTTGTGCCAATTGGATTAAGTCACAGTAATAATAATCCATGATGCTTTGTTCTTTCCCGATCAGGCGTATGAGCGCTCAGAGAGTGAGGAGGTGACCATCATCACCAAACTGGTCAAGAAGATTCTCATCATCATCTCCAGGCCGGCCAGGCTCCTGGAGTGTCTGGTAAGACTCGCTGGCAGACACACTTGTGATCATAGCCACAGAAATGACACAATATCAACATGATATCAACATAACCAGCTGAGTGCTCATAACATAATATCTGTGCCTTCAAAAGCAGATGTCACAGGTGACTCGCATACATTGATAACATGGTGCTGTAATGATAGTTTGGCAGTAGTAATAGCATAGTTGCATGTTGAAATAGCTAACAAGTTTACCTTGCCGGGCAGAATTTGTAGTCCTTTGTAAGCCTTTAATATTGACAGTAGGTGTGTACCTGATAATTCAAGTTCTAAAATAAACCCAGATATTCATCCCGCCAGTCGGTCAAGTCAAGGAGAAACAAGCTGAATTCCCTTTTTTTAACCTTCCTTCCCACAGACTCTGTCAATACATTGCAATTTTGCATCCTGTTTTTCTTTTTTGTGTTGAGTTGGCAGCTATCAGGGAACTGTGTGTAATTCTCATGCAACACTTTCCTTCCCTATTGTAGTATTGTTTTGGTAGTGAGTCCTTTTTTTCTGCTTTAAATAAGTCAAAGCCAACTAAATGATATTTAAAATGTAATCAAAGCACAACACACATGCCTTTCTTCTCTTTTCTCCAGGAGTTTGATCCGGAGGAGTTTTACCAGCGTCTGGAAGGCCGCAGAGGGTCAAGCAAAGGTTGGCCCGGGTATCAAAACTGATATTCCCAGATACATTATCAGCCAGCTGGGCCTCACCAGAGATCCATTGGAAGGTGCTCAATTAAATTTTTTTGGACATTATTATTGCTGTAAATGATCAGAGCATTATCTCCATTGATGTCACAATATTTACTCCACTCATATATTCAACTAGGAAGGAATTAATATCCTTTTCATTGCACTGAGTTAAATGCACGTTTACAGTTTTTCTAAAGTTGTATATGAATGTTTTTTAAACTGAGAACTTTGTTATTTAATTAATTTACACATTGACACAGTAATGGTAATGGCACTTCTTTTTATAGTTGCAGGAATTAATATTCTTTTTTTGTAGATTTTCATTCACTGGAAGATCATATTGTTTTGAATGAAAACAAAGCACAATCTTATATATAACTGCACTTATCATTCATTGCACTTTCCTCGACTCTTTTCCTGGCTCCTACATGAGTGTTGCTGAGATTGTTTAGTTAAACAGCTTGTGTATTTGGTTTGTTTGATCAGAACATTAAAAATACTCTGCAGAAGTACATGTCAGGATTTGTTTCCACATTGATATTCAACATAACAGAGCATAATCATGTAACAGAACATTATAAACAAATTTTAGAAAATTTCATTAAAAATGTCTAACAAATATGCTTTGAAAACAGTGATGGATATAGTTTTGTTAAGCATCATTAATCAGTTAGTGCAATTACAAACAGTTAAATAGGCATCCATTGTCCTCCTCAGTGTTAATTTAAGCTTAATGCAATTTGATCTGTGTGCTACAGAGATGGTCCATCTGGAGCAGACAAGCCCGAGTCACAGAGCATCCAGCAGAGACTCTGATGACACTGGAGAGGCAACATCTATACAGGTATATGCTGACATTAAACAGTTATAAAGTAGTTATAGGGGACTATACTGTGTTTCTCATTGTAACATAATAGACAGAATAATGTTAAAGGAGAAATCTAACATGTCATGAAGTAGAGCTAAATAACACCGAAGTAACTAAGTTCCTGTTTTTTTTTCCTTTGTTATTTGGATGTGTGTGTGATTCAGAGCCGTGCAGCCTGCACCCCTCCTCGCAGGAAACCACTGGAGAGCGACTTTGAGACTATCAAGCTCATTAGCAACGGTGCCTATGGGTGAGTAAGACAGACATCTTTGTTTGTGTTCGACGGTGGCTTTGTGGACGCCGCAGAGAGCCCAATAAAAGCAGAAAACTTGTAGTGTGTTTGTGTTTACACTCCGAATTTGTCTGGGCAATTTCATTTCAAGTCTGAACTGATGTTCACTAGTAAGTGATGTGTATGTTTCCTCTTCTTTTTCCCACCTCAACTGATCTCCCTCCTTAACTGTCATCCCCTTATATACCCTCCTATCACCATTCGTCCCGTAATGTTCCTTCTTTCTCTTCTTTTGCCCTCTTCCATCCCTTCTGCCATGCAGGGCTGTGTTTCTGGTGCGCCACAAGGAGACCCGTCAGCGCTTTGCCATGAAAAAGATCAACCGGCAGAACCTGATTCTTAGGAACCAAATCCAGCAGGTGTTTGTGGAGCGTGACATCCTCACCTTTGCTGAAAACCCATTTGTGTTCTGTTTCTGAGACACGGAGGCATGTTCTGCTCTTTTGAGACACGGAGGCACCTCTGCATGGTCATGGAGTACGTGGAAGGTATTATTATTATTATTATTGAAGTTATTATTATTATTATTATGGAAGGTATTATTATTATTATTATTATTATTGTTGTTTTTTTTATGCCCACCCACTGCAAATAAAAAAAAAGACACAGACATTCAGAAAGTATCTGACTTCTGTCTTTGCACTTTCAGGTGGAGATTGTGCCAACCTGTTAAAGAACATGGGTCCCCTGCCTGTGGACATGACACGGCTGTATTTTGCAGAGACTGTCTTGGCTTTAGAGTACCTTCACAACTACGGCATCGTACACAGAGACCTCAAACCTGACAAGTGAGTCCTCATTCCACATTTGTCAGTTTTTCTATCTCGGCTTTCAGGCAGCCCTTAATTACTTAAAAGCTTTCATCATTTTTAGACTTGCCATCATCTTTTAAAGACCGGCAATCTTTTTGAAGTCAGAACAGAAATTTCTGAAATGCTCGGCCTTTGATGTTTTCTCCGAGTTGGGTCAGCGTCTGATGTAGCATGAAACATTTGTGCGTTTCCTTCTTTTGTAGTTTGTTAATTACCTCCATGGGACACATTAAGCTGACAGACTTTGGGCTGTCAAAGATCGGCCTAATGAACATGACCACCAACTTGTATGAAGGACATATTGAAAAGGATACCAGAGAGTTCATCGACAAACAGGTTTGTCTCTTCTCATCTTCTCTTCATCTCCCTCTTCTAGTTTATGGCCTCATCAATCATCAACATCAGTCTTTGCTCTCCTTGTCCGTTTTTCCTCTCTGCAGGTGTGCGGTACTCCAGAGTACATTGCTCCAGAGGTGATCCTGAGGCAGGGCTATGGCAAGCCAGTCGACTGGTGGGCAATGGGTATCATCCTCTACGAGTTCTTAGTGGGCTGCGTGCCTTTCTTTGGAGACACACCAGAACAGCTCTTTGGTCAGGTGGTCAACGGTAAGAGATCTGTTAGTTCAGTGCATTATTGAGTCATGAAACAAATACAGTAAATGCTGGTTAACTGAGATGTTGGTCATCACCTCAGGTTTATGCAATGTTTCTGTGTGATTTCATGCTGTGTGGTGACATTTAAATCCCTTTAATGGATCACTGGTATGTGCTTCTCTGTCTAGATGATATCATCTGGCCAGACGGGGAGGACGCTCTGCCAGCTGATGCACAGGACCTTATCACCAGACTGCTGAGGCAGAGCCCTCTGGAGCGTCTGGGAACAGGTCAGAGAAAGTGTGACTGATGAACTGTTAGACAATGCTCCCTGGAGTATAGCTTGCTGGATCCCAGGTTGACCTTCTGCAGTACAAGTTAGATGAGGAGAAATGTCACGTTTTTTACTTTTTTAGGTGAAGGTAATTTGAGCTGCTTCTCTGGGTGTATGTAATAGACATTGTCAAACGAATACACACCTTGTTTGTTTTTTATCAAGGAAAAATCATCATGAGAGGTAATAATGCAACATCTGGAGTGAGGGAGAGATGTGTAAACCAAGCTTGACTGATACAAGTGTTGTTTATAGACAGACAGAGATAAAGAGATAGACAAGGCTGTGATGACTGGTCAAAGCTAATGAGGGTAAAGCCATCTTGCCAATTAACATTCTCACAGCAAAGGGAAGTTATTAGGGTATAATGGGAGACACTGTAGACAAATTAGCTGAGGAGTAGCTGTAAAGCAGCTCCAAGATCGGCAGATAAACAAGCCAAACCTTTTTTTTTTTTTTTTGGGATTATTATTATTTTCTCCAGGTGGAACCACTGAGGTGAAGATGCACATGTTCTTCCTTGGTCTGGACTGGAATGGCCTCCTGAGGCAGAAAGCTGAATTTATACCTCAACTGGAGACTGAGGAGGACACCAGTTACTTTGACAGTACGTAGCACACCAGTGAGATTTCTCAACAGATAAAAGCAGCTCTGTGTGTCATGATCGAGCATGGACTTGCCTAATTGCAATACAAATATGGATCTCTGTCTGCACACACAAACCCAGACACACCTTTGTTAGAAACCCAGGAGGACGCACTGCTATGAAAACAGGCTGTCAGAGAGTTGATGATGATTTTTACTGATAAGTAATCGCTGGTGGTATCAGTGAGGTTAATTTTGGGTTTACATTATTTAATTCTCTGTTGTTGTTCTTACAGCCCGATCAGAGCGCTACTGTCACCTGGGTTCAGATGACGATGATGAAACCAATGATGACGAATCATCTCTGGAGCTGCGACAGTTCTCCTCTGTGGCCCACCGCTTCAGCAAGGTACTTGTTACTGCTCATTACTGCTTATTGGTCTTTACCTACACCAATGTCACAGGATATATCTTATGTTAAATAACTCTTGTAAACAATAAAACATTAGCGTCAGCTCTCAGAGAAAACAATACTCCAGAAATCTTGATTAAACATCCACGCAACTCGTCTTCTTCTTACACTCCAGGTGTACAGCAGCACAGAGCATCTGTCCACCTCCACGCCGTCCAACCAGAGTCTGTCATCATCTGAGCGCAGCCACAGCGAAGAGAAGGAGGAGCGATGGGAGAGCAGGGGAGTCCTCTCTCCAGGCGATGGATACAAACACTTGGCTGGTGGAGATAGGAGGGCAGATGGACACAGGGGGAGGTGGGAGCATGAAATGTGAGAGTGATGTCCTTATTATGAGTGAAAAACATGACAGCCAGCCTTTGTTCTTGCCTTGTTTGCTGTAAATTTAATGAAAAATGTGAGATGGAAGTGTAATATTCTAAAGCATTTTATACTCAGAGTAAGCAATTCTTATGGGATAATTAAAACAGTGGAATAATACTATGTATAATAAGTCATTCTAAATAGTGTAACTTCAGTGTGTGTGCTGATAAGGCTTTTCTCAGTCTGCTCAGGCACTGTAATGGCCTCCACCTGACATGTAGGTCAGGTGGAGGCCATTACAGTGCTAAGGTGTGAATGGTTGTCAGGTTTCCTACTTTCCATTCAGTGCTGACTGGGAAAGGCTCCAGGTCCCCCTTAGTTAACTGAGATACTAAGAAAGCCCTATATGACCAAGTAACTACATGTTGAGAAACATACTGGGGCTCATTCACCTGCACATGTGGAAAGCTAAAGAGATTCTTACCTCAAGCATGTTCACTATGGTTTCCCTTGCAGTCTGCGTCCTCGTGCTTCATCTAGCTCCTCTCAGTCAGAGCGCAGTGCCAGCCCACTGGTGATGAACAGCACCCAGAGCCTTGACATCATGCCTCGCTTCGCCATCTCTGCCGAGGAGGAAGGTGAGACTCACAAATGCTGTCAGATCGCGGAGCATTCTCTTCGCCTGTTTTGTGACTGGGAGACAAACACCGGTGCTGACACTCTGTACCTCATCATTCTAGATGGGATGGTTTCCAACCTGAGGCGCATCCGGCTCCGGAGCAACAGCACGGGCACCAGGCCATCCTTTCGCAGAGGGGCATCCCGGCGCATCGCCCACCAGCTGGAGACCCCAGAGAAACCCAGATCTCCGGCTGGCAAAGTCCCCAAGTCCGCCTCTGTCTCTGGCCTGTCCCTCATCATCACCCCAGGTAGACAGGATTATAGTAATGTGTGTGTAAACTAGATATAATTATCTTTGTCACCTACCCTATTTGCTTGCTTACATCCCAGCCATAACCTTGTATTATTTTAGAGGCAGGATTCATATCTATTTATCCATGTGTATATTTGCCAAGACTATTCATGTGTTTACAGTGCCCTCTACAGACTGATGCTGTGGAGTTTACGTAGTAAACGCACAAACCATAAATACCAATACTGTGGCTAAGATAAGAATAATGTCACTTGACTTATGACAATACTTTTATTTCTATGATTTCTCAGACATAGTAGAATATCCTCTTTTTCATTCCTCATTCATGTCCATAAACTCTCATCTGATGACCTTTCTCATCATCTTCTCCCCCAATCCAGATGAGTCTGGAGGTCCTCCTACAAGCCCCAAGTCATCTTTGTCACTGTCGTCCAACCCCTCATCCAGAGACTCGTCCCCCAGCCGGGACCTCTCTGTCAGCATCAGCTGCCTCAGGCCTCCTGTGGTCATCCACAGCTCTGGGAAGAGGTTTGGCTTTGCACTGCGAGCTATCAGAGTCTACATGGGAGACAGTGATGTCTACACTGTTCACCACATGGTCTGGGTACGTGTCGTGATATCAGGTGTGATCGAAAAATGATTTCTAAAAGCTATATGCTATAACAAAACCACTTTCATGGTCCAACTGTCTTACAACTTTTAGATTGTCCTAAAAGTCAGCATAATGATACATGACAGTTTGTGTAAGAAGCAACAGGGCCCAATCTCACTAACAGGCTACTACCAAAACTATAAAAACTCAGTATTTCGTGCTAAATGAACTCTTTATTTTTTCACTTACTAGGTAAACCAAAAATACTGGTTGTAATACTTGCACAGGAGAACCATTGTCAGTCAGAGTAACAGCTAATTAGAAGGTTGCTTGATGAGTCATGTTGATCAGAGATTGTGTGTGTTTGTGTCCACAGTGTGTCGAAGAAGGCAGTCCAGCACACGAGGCAGGACTGAGAGCTGGTGATCTCATCACTCATGTAAACGGGGAGTCTGTCCAGGGATTGGTCCACACTGAGGTGGTGGAGCTCCTGCTCAAGGTGTGGTGATAACTTGAATTTTTTATTTCTCTTAACATATTTTGTAGTTTTTCAAGGTCACAATAATTATGATGTGTTGTAAATATAGAAACACACACACACACACATTTTTTTTTTTTTTCTTCAAACAAACAGTACTTTCCATCAGTGATAACATATTATTTGCTGCTCTTCTTTCAAGAGAGAGACTGAATGAACAGGTATTTATGTCAATGATCTGTCATCAACAGAGTGGCAACAGGGTGACACTGCAGACTACTGCACTGGAGAACACGTCCATCAAGGTGGGTCCTGCCAGAAAGGTGAGCTACAAGGCCAAGATGGCTCGGCGCAGCAAGAAGAGCAAGAAGAAGGACGGACAAGACAGGTACATTAGGGGAGGATGACATTTGTTTGACATTTGGAACTTGTCTGAAAACCTTTCTCGAAAAAATTCTTCTGGTATTGATTTGCCTCTAGTGCTTAATGGTGACTCATAGACTCATAGATAAAATATTATAGACAAAACACACACCTGACGTCTCTTTTCTCTTGTGCAGCCGGCGGCGTAGCATCTTGAAAAAGCTGTCTAAGCATACGCCTCCTCCGCCCATGCAGAGTAGTCGTAGCTTCTCTTCAGGTTTCCACCAGTCATCTAGCGACAGCCTTTCGGGCTCCCCCACGCAGAGTCTCTCTCCTGGGCCTTCTACGCCTTGTCGATCCCCTGCTCCTGACCACTCTGGAGGTAAGTGAGGAGGCCATGTATCACTTCTCTTTGTCTCTTATGCTTTTTAGCTTAATATCAAGTTATGCAAATTTAATTTCTTCTTTCTTTCAGATTCAAGTTCTTCTCCTTGCTCCAGCTCTCCTAACTCACCTGCATCCGTACCGCAGGCCCGTCCAAGTTCCCTACATGTCCTGGGTCGCTATACCAAAGCTGGCCGCTGCAAGTCCACCAGCAGCATCCCTCCTTCACCACTGGCCTGCATCCCACCTCCTCAGCCCCTCTCTCCTCAGTGCTCTCCATCCTGCCTTCCCAGTCACCAGAAATCCCTGCAGGGTTTTCATGGCAAGACATTATCCCCTCCAACCATTGCCCGCCATTCTGTGCGTCCCCGCAGTGCAGAGCCACCACGCTCGCCTCTCCTCAAGAGGGTCCAGTCAGCAGAGAAGCTGACAGGAGACAAGATGACAGGTGGGTATCATGGAGATAGGAAGGCCTACAGCACTCGCCGCCACACCATGGAGGTGCCTCTGTCTGAGGGGGAAGGGCTGGAGGACATGGAGGGGGACACCGCCACCGGGTTCGTCTGTGTTGGCGAGCACGGCCGCCAGGGGCTATACATAGGAGGGCAGAGGGGCCACCAGGACACAGTCAGTGGAGGAGCAAGCGAGTACCACCGCACGACCGCCTCACCACAACACCGCGGCGGCAACCACCACTCCAAAGAGGTGGTGGTGATGAGGAAGCTGGCTCTGTCGGAGCGAAGGGACTCCTTCAAGAAACAGGAGGCGGTGCAGGAAGTGAGTTTTGATGATTTGGAGGAGAGAGAGGCAACACCAAGCCCAACGCTTCCTGTCACGCAGCCCAAGGCGTTCAAGGCGTCCTGGATCAACTCGGCCCAGTCAGAATCCAGCGTGAAGCTGGAAGGGAGACGATCACAGGGTACAACAACACCGCAGAAAGCCAAGTCAAAAGACAAAGAAGGGTTTTAGTTTGCCACTTTGCCAGGGATAACAGGTCAACGAAGAGTCTCATTCAGGAGGAGGGGGAGAAGTGAGGAGGAGTCTTTGACCTGCTACTGTACTCACATTTGAAGGCCTTGCATGTGTGTCCAGAAAACTGTGACCAAGTCCTAAATCATCACAAGCAACCTGCTTGAAGACGAAGAGCAAATTAACATCGATGTTTCTCAGTAATATATGCATCCTGCAACACTGTTAACGGAATAATGACTGCCAAAACATGTTTACTTCCCAGTTGCTTGTTTTTTTTCTCTTGGTTCTCAAATCACTGTGGCACCTGTAACTGATGTATTGTGTAAATATTTTTTGTTTTAAATGAAGAAACTTATTTATGACTTTTTATGCTCATCTTTTTTTGTTTGTTTTTTTTTTGGGGTTGCTGAAAATGCCTTGGATGCTTCAGCTGTTCTTAGTTCAGGAATTGCACAAAAGAAAAGCCACGCAACAACTTCTCAGCGAGGTTTTACATTACGTGCAGAAAAGGGCAGGTGAAATTGTGCGATATCGTACCATTTTCTAAACATACCCCAATGCCTGTCTAGAACTGGGTGTTGTTTCGTGTTCTTATTTGATCTTTGAAACAAACTTACAGTATTTGTCCTGCAACATATAATGTATTATAGAATTGCAGAAGATGTTCTGTGCTGCCTCTAAGAAGAAGTCTATCATACAGATTTGGCGGTCACCATCCAACCAAACACAGGCCTTGTATAAACATTTTTAAAGGACAAAAACATCAACATCTCAATACTTGGAAGTCTAGCTGTGGTGCCAAAGTATGGTTTAACCATAGGAACCATTTAAAAAGAGGTACTGTAGTTGTACATAAGAAGCTTCATGCATGGGCTCTACTTCCACTTGGTGTCTGTCCTGTAAAGAAAAATTAAAAGTGCATCAGTGCTGACACTCCTCTAGCAGTGGTTTAAACCTGATCAACACACAGGTGTGTAGATAAAGCTGTCGTCTCTGTCCTCTAATACCTTGTTGAATCAAGTCTCCGTCCAGCTCCGTACAAACTTAGTTTAGGTGAAGTGTTTGCACAAGTTGTAGTAGCCGTATAACAGTTGGAGCACATTTGTATTTCAGGACGATCTCCTACTCTGTGGGGTTCAGAAACTGTACAGTGGATGCAACAAACAAAACTGGCTCCCTTGGCTGTTTTTTGTTTTTTTGTTTTTTTTTTTTTTTTTTGTTATTTGTTTTGGGGTTTTTTTGTTTTGTTTTTTTTTTCATTTGTGTTATGAATGAATGTTTACATTTTAGTACATACGTGTGTGGACTCGTCATGGTTTTTGTTAAATTATTATGAAAAAAAGTGAATGACAGGGAATTCAACCTGAGGCCCTGAGTGGATGAAGGAATGTGCAGAGGTGATCTCCTTTTGTATATTTTGATATGGAAACTGTCTTGTTGCAGTACTAATAACCTATGCTGTTGATGTATATTGTATAAACAATGGTGGACCTTATAGCAGCTGTCTGTGGGTTTTTTTTTTTTTTTTTAAAGTGACCTTGTAAGGGTAGATGGACTCAAGATACATTGTGTAATGTCACTGTCATGTGGCAGGGTCTTGATCTCATGTTGCGATTAAGCTCAGAGGACTTTGCATGCTTCACATCGCAGTATAATATTCACACAATTTTTTTAAGATCTTTGAAGTTATTAATCTCTTTGAAAGGGTCTTGAATTCTTAAATGTGATTTTCAGTTACGGATATGAGCTTTAAAGTGGGAGTTCTGTGAGGAGACGTTAATGTGCAGGATTTTCTTAAGGTCCTATTTCTGTTTCCACTTTGAAGCTGTTTCTTATTGTTTTCATTCAGGAACTGTTTGGATCGGTAACCAAAAATGCTTTGAGTCTTCTTTCAGATTCATTTTGTCACACAGAAGAAATGTAAACCTGTCTGTGTCCACACTTTTATGTTTTGCTGTTGCAGTTACAATTGAGGGAGCTGTTAATGTGGGAATTCATAATGGATGTTTAGCACATACTAAGCCTTGAACAGTGGTTATAGATTGTGAAGGTTCGAAGTAGAAGTTTGTTCATTGTATTTTGGGGGTAAAACTGTGTCTGTGTAAGATTTATCACTGAATTTCTGATGCAATATACATTCGGGTTTGTTCTTAGGACATGATCATTTTGTTTTGTACCCCTACCAAACTGTTTTAGTATCTCTTGACCTTCTGTTGTATCATCATGTTATAATTTTTTTTAAATCAAGACCATACCAGTGGTTTGGCATCAAAATGAAGCATGACAGTGGCTCTCTTCATACCTGTTTCTACCTGCGTGCATGTGTGTGCGTGTGTCTTCACACAGGGTGCTCAACTGTCATTTTTTTCACACTTGTTTTAGTGTGAATGTGTGTTGAAGTTGTTGGTTCTCATTTGATCCCTTATCCCCAAATGACAAACTGGCCTTTGTGAAATTCCTACCATGTGGGTATCTGATACAGACTGGTGTGAGATTGTCCGCTTTTTTTTTTTGTTTGTTTGTTTGTTTTGTTTTTTTAACTTGTCTTAACAGTGCTTGAAATAAATGAATTGCAAAGGGACTACAAAGTCCAGGACTACATGGTGTTTGTACTTGTTATCTGTACCTTTTCAACAACTTATTAGCATATTTGTGGAACCATAAACAAACACAATCTTTCTTCGGTGCAGTGGCAGTGAAGTATGTCGCTCTACACTGATCAACAGGTGACAAAGGAAAAAACAACATAAAGTTTCTCAGTAGAGTGTGGGGGCCCCCTGGTGTCACCAGAACAGCTTCAGTGCTCCTTAGCATTGATTCTCTCTTTGTTGATGGTGGTGGAGAGCGCTGGCTAACACAGTACTCCAAAACCTCCTATAGGTGTTTAACTGGGTTGAGATCTGGTGACTGTCAAGGCCACAGCATATGAATCACATCATTTCCATCCTCATCAAACCACTGAGTAACCCCTCCTGTGGATGGGGGCATTATCATCCTGAAAGAGACCACTCCCATCAGGATAGAAATGCTTCATCAGAGGATAAAAGTGATCACTCAGAACAATTTCTTATTGGACCCACGCTGCCAGCAAAATGTATATGGAAGCATCTGCATTTGTTATATTTGCTCCCTTATTTGTTTAGGTTTTTACTTTAATGTTTCCCCATGTCTGTACATACACTAAGTATGATACATATTTACTCAGTCTGACTCAAGTACACAGATAAAGTGTTTTTTTCCCCTTTACAGTCGTCCTTTATATTGTTTTCCATTACTACATCAAAACACGGAGCTAGGAATGTTTGAGGAAGCAGATGAGCTGAAGAAGTTTTAAAGCTTTGAGAAAGATATGGTAAAAAAATAGGTTAAAAGAAAAATGGAGGTCTGGAGTTTAATATGAGAAGATGTCTCTGTGTGACCCAACATGGGATCAGACAGGGATTTAGCACGTGGTTTTTCATAATCAGTCTTTCTTTGCAATAGAAGGGAGCTTAAAGTAGAAGTGCAAAAAAAAAGCGGCTAGGGGCGGAAAAAAGTAAAAAAAAAAAAAAACAGCCTTACAGCTTAAGATTGTCAGGTTCAAATTTCTATAGGGGCTTAGGGGCCGAGGGCATCCGGTAACCCCTCACTCACTGTTCGGGTTTTTCCGGCGGGCTTCGTCTCTTTCCGCCCTCCTCATATTAGTTCCCACGCACTCTCCTTCCCTGCGCCGTGCCGAGCTGGAAAATGGCTGTGTAAAGGGGAGCAGGGAGTCATGAACGGGAAAAGAAAGAAAGAGCGAGAAAAAGACGGAGAAGCATCAAGTTAACCGAGACTCCGCTACAAGTTTGGTGCACTTTTGTTTCGTCTCACCAAGAAAGCTGTCGTCCGCAGATAAAGACCCCCCGACACGGACCGTGACACTTTGTAGCGCCGCAGACCGAAGTGAGAAGAGTCAAGAAATATCCGCGGGTGAGTTTTTCCTTTTTTTTTTTTCCTCCCAAGTTATTGCACATTTGCAGTCACTGTACTGGAAAATGGTGGAAGCGCTGCAGAGTGTGCTCGGAGCGCGCAGCTTCATGCTTCAGCCCGAGGTTTGTTTTAACAAAAGGCAAAAAAAAAATGTTTTCGACACTTTTGATAGTTTGTGTTTTTCTGCGCAGGACACTTTGCGCTAACATGCGACAGTTCGTGTTGCTCGACGTGCATCAATATCGACGAGCCCGTAAAGTTACCGTAACATTAACATTTATCTGAAGTTGAATTCAGGCTTTAATTATTCTGCCGTATTAATTTATTTTATTTTTAGTTTATTCTTTAATCCTCACACACTTTTTTTTGTTTGACTTTTAAGCCAGCTAGCGGCTCTTTTAAGTTTCTGCAAGATTTCAACCTCCGAGTTTAGGTATTTTATTTATCTTAGCCAAAACCTAACATTAAATTATCTCACACGCTGACACTGAAATAAAAAAGTTGTGCTGTGAGGCTTAAACGCAGCAAATCAAACCAAACTGTGCAGCGCTTTGCAGTCCGTGTGTAACATTGGTCGTGTGTGTTACACTATAATAGTGCCTTTACAGTGACTGCAGACCACAGGAGGCAATGCAGTGTGGAGGCCTCGCATAGCTGAAGGCCTGACATGGTGTGTGTGTGTTATATCCCTGGTTTGAGGATTTGGCATGCATCAAGGAGTTAATGGAAATTGTGCCACTTGCATAATAAGACAAGCCACTCAACTGTGTGGAGAGACACCCCCCCCCCCTGTCTCCCTTGTAATTACTGAATCCAGAATTATGCAACTAAATGTCAATCCTCCATCACGCTGCTTTATCAATGTGAAGCATGACTTGTGGCAAAGCCCTCATTCTTCTCTTAAATGTCTTTAAAAGTGCTCTGAATTGCTTGCAGGGATTGTTTTGGGGTTTTTTGTTTGTTTGTTTGTTTGTTTTTTACCTATGTAAGACTCCCCAAAAAAGCCTTTTAAAATGCCAACTGTCACTTCTCGGAGTAGCTGGTTAAAACGTAACTTCAAATTTTCAGCAGACATGGTATAGCTGTGGTTATTTTGTTATATGTTCTTCGGTTCGCCGGGGGGGGGGCACCCTCTGAACTTGAACTGAAGTGGTGTTATTTGATGAAAATAGCAACAGATTTAAGGACAGTTTACTTGACTGGAACTGTGGCAGACTCTAAGCTGGGGCTTGTACTGAAGAAAAACCCAAACATCAGATAGCGAACAAAAGCATAAATGAGCCTATTTGGGCTTTTGGGAAACTTCTGTTCAGTTTCTGTCAAATGCTGACAGGACGACTGTGTTTCCCCAGGAGAAATCTTCAGGTCATTAAACATTTTTAGAGTATCAGAATATCGAGTGATCTACGGAGAGCCAGGCAGATGCACCAGCCAGGCAGAGTTGGTTAAAGGAGCTATTAAAGTGCAGTTTTATGCAACTTGTGAGGGGTAAATCGGTATTAGTTTTAATCAACAAGAGAAATGCAGTCATCTGGGTGAAAGAAGCACATACTAACTACTTACTGCATGCTAACCACACAAAAGGGCTCGTGTTATTTTCAAGTGGTGCCGATGTTGTAGATTTATCAGATTTTCATTACTTGTTGCAGTTAAAATGTTTAACAGTGTGGCTCCGTGAACTTCACGTAGCATTTTCAATCAGCTAAGGCGTTGACTCGCCTGCATCTTACATCTTCTGATAAATGCAGCGAGTCCTCTTTAGCTTCAGAGCCTTGTGGTATATTTGACTTTTCAGAACAGTGCCCCCTCAGGGCTACATAATCTTCCTAGCAGATGTTTCTGTTTAATAGAGGGAACTTTTCGGCTTCATCAAGGACAGATAGAATTCAGGTGAGCATAACTCAAATCATAAAACGCCTAAGACCCCTTTTTAGGTTGCGAAATAAGTGCTCACAAGCTCCTGTGTTGTTGGCCTGTCTTCTCTGCCTGTGGCGCAGTAGATTTTTCAGTTCCATGTGGACAGATGGCTTGCGGCCAGGCTGCATGCGTGGTGGCTCTGTAGTCAACTCCTCACCAGCAGGGCTGTAAAGGTCCAACACATATACAAACTCTAAAGCAATAACTGTGTGTGTTTGTCTCATTGAAAGTCATATAAGGACAACAGAAAAGTGCAGCCTTTCTTTTTTTAATACTTGAAATCCATAAACTGTGAGACACACAGCAATGTGTAACTTTGCATTTAATCACTTTTTATCCTGTTATAATATAAAAATATATAACTACATTCTTAACACATGAACCCATCAGCTCTTTTTTAAAAAAAATACTGCTGCTGATATTTTCCTTCCAACTTCCTAAGATAAAATAATTCATTGGTTTGACTGTATTTACAGGGACATACATAGATATGACTATTCCATAATAAAACTAAAAAAAAAAAAAAGCAAGGATTGATGTACTTTGAATAGTGAAAGACGTACTACTCTCTCAGCTCTTCAGGGAAACTTGTTCATCTGCATCTCCGGCTGATAGCTGAGTGATAGATTACAGGAGGAGCATATATTCTGGTATATTTCATGTAAATTCATATGCAATATACAGAGCTCCTTGCAGATATGTCATTGTTGGTTTTTGTGTCCCCTGATGAGGACCAAGAATTTGCAGTGCAGTAACTAGATTTGTGGTAATTTAGAAACAGTGTCATCATTGCAAAGTTTGTCTAAGTTTATTTTTACATTTTACATGAAGCAAAAAAAAAACAGTAAATCTATATGAAGAGGTGAGTTTGTGTTAAATTATGTTATATATTAGTATCTCATAAATCCAGTATCACTCCAGTATACATTATAATAATGTATAGTAATGTGAATTAGAGTTTATTTATATGACATGTATATTGTCCCACCATTTATTTTTTGGTAGTTATCACTTCAATATAATGTTTTGTTTAGTCTTTTCTGACAGTGTTGTGATTTTATGCATTAATGTAATGAAGTTCCTTGATCAGGAATGTAGTTTATTTGCCGGATCAGTCTGTTGTTTTATCTGTATCACATATTTACATATATTTTAAAAATCAGTTATCAGTTATCTACCAGTTATTGTCTGAATGAATTGTTTGACTTATACAATGTCAGAAAACAGAGGAAAGTGTTAAGTGTAGAGTTCCAAGGTGATGTCCTCCTGTGTTTTGTTTCATACGACAGTCCAAAATTAAAAAAAATATTTATTTCTTTTTATGTATAAATTGATAACTATCTCATCATTTTCTCCTAAATATTTAAATGCCAACACTAAAAATCTGCTAAAATTCAATAACACTTATACAGCGGGTGCAGTCCACAAAAATAAAACAACCATTAAACACATAAACATACATGGTATGTTGGTCTTGTGTCACTCTGCTGTGTTAGTGATGCTCTGAATAGCTTATTTGCTATTTTACATTATGCATACTGGTGTATAATGAACAGGTCAGAGCTCCACTGGCTGACTAAACACATCAAGTCATTTGATGTCTGCAGACAGCAGAGGAAAATCTAGATGCCATTTTGAGTTCAGCCTAGGTCTCACTTCCCCCCACAGTTAAACAAAACATCAATGTTTGTCAAATATATCACAAATATGAATTCAGAGGAGCGATGACTTACTGTTGCTGTGCAAGTATTGCCTCTTATTACATGATTTAAAATTAGTTATGTTATAAAGCACAGCTGTTATTTATATAGCAGATAGTAGTTATAGTTTAGTTTTTATTACTACCTAGTAGTATACAGCACTTCTTTTGTTTCTCACATTTTTTGTGTTTTATAGAGGCCAGAATGTATTTTCCCTTCTCTCAGCTCAGATAATCATCACATTCATCTCCCTGTTAACTCAGAGAAACAAAAATCACCTTCTTTCGTCCCATTGCACGACTTCAGCGTGACTCATGGAATTCTCTCCAATCACAAACAGCCTTCAGTTTTTCCATGTTATGTTTTTCATCATCATCCTGTGGCAGTTTCATTCGCTTTCAATCACCATTTCACCCAAGATGATGAGCAGTCATCCAGGTTGCACAAATGAAAAAAAGTCAAGTGTGTGGGGAAAAAGGTGGACTTGTTTGGGTCAGATGTTTGATCACTGCCTAGATACATTTTCTAATATTAGAACGTTTCCTTGATTTGCCCGGCTTCTCTGGTGACTGGAGAGCACATGGCCCGAGCAGCAGCCAATCAGAGCGCAGGATTAGCTTTCCCTCTCTCTAGCAACAGTGAGTTACTTGCTGCCTATTCATTAATTATTTTACTGTGGTCTCCCTCAGCCGTTTGGACTCCGCTGATAGCAAAGTGCTCCGTCTTTCAGTCTCACTCTGGTTTTTTTTTCCTCTGCTCTCTGTGGCTCTCTGCTCTGACTGAATAAAAAGTCTTAAAAAAGGGACGGATCCAGTGACGCTGAGCTTGCCAGCTGCTGCTGCCCTGAACTGTGAGCTGCCACAACACTATCAGACCAGGACTGTAACAGAGATGACTCTTCTCTCACCTCGTACGACTTTTTCTGCTCAGGAACTAAATAATAAAGAAGGATTACTGAATGAGTGCGCCCCCTGCGTGCTGCTTTTTCTTTTACTCGGTCTTCATCTTGTTTTTGCCTCTTTTCTGCCGCAGCTCTCTGACTATAAACAAATAAAACATGGCAACTGGAGAGACGACCGGACTTTTTCGCTGGCCGAGGATGGGGGGGTCTCAGTTAGAGGCAAGACTCTGTGTGTGTTTGGGGGGGTAAAGAGCAGGTGGAGAGAGGAGGAGGTGGGGTTTAGGGGTTGGGGGGTTATGGTTATGGTGGTGTGAGGATTGCGGGCTGTGGTTGGGTATGCCAGTGCCACGTGTCTAGCCTGGCACCTCTTGCTTCTCGACTCGAAGGATGTTGGACCGTGAGTCTGGCTGAGCCTGTCCGGCTTCTCTCTGAACCAAAAGTGGGGTGAGTGTTGCACTCTGCTGCATCCTGTTATCACGATAACTCTTAAACCTTTTTTTAAAAAGATGATATTCGTACTCATGAAGGTTTACGGTGAATGTACGTTCGTTTTCCGAATGTCGTGGGGGGAGAGAGGATAATCTAGACTGAGGTTTGAAAGCATGCACACTTTGGCATTCAAAGATGCAAAGCGGAGGTTTAGTTTAATTTTTTATGCTCTCCCCTAGTTTTATTTAAGCGTCTGCAATGCATCACTCAAAACATTGTCCAGTCAGGAGCGTTTATGAAATGATTGCACAACATTGGGCCTCGCAAACCAGGCCATGGTTATTTGGATTTAGACATTTTGGGAAATTGCCCCAAATAGCTCCTTCCTCATGACATACAAGACCAAAACTTGCATCCACCTTCCCGTCCCTTTCACTTGTTCTCTTTACCTGCTTCATCTCCTCACTGACATCCCTTCATCCCGTCCAGAGAGGTTAACAGGACCATTGTCCTTGGTTGGTCCACAGACCACAGATGTCGTACTTAATCTGGAAACCCTAATCTCTCTCTCTTCCTCGCTCTCTGTCTCATCTCTCACTATAGTAGCCATTTTGAATTTGAACTTTGTAGCGTTTTTATTTTTATTGCCCCGCACAAATCTCGAATGGCCTAAAAAAGAGAAACATAATTTTTCCAAATTTTTCTGTGGATATTATAATCCAGTGTTTCCAACCCCATAAATGAGAATTTGTCTAATCGAGTGTTTAAGGTTTTCTAGAACCATATATAAGGATAAAATCCAATCTTTAAAAGCTGTTATATTTTGTAATTGCCCACTTGTGTTTGGTATTTTATTGGGCCTTGTAATAATCTATCAGAGAATATTCATTACAGGTCTGTGGTTGACCTTTTTGCTCTGTATGGATATTATGATACGATTGATAAGAGGGAGTGTGATATTATGCAGGAAACATTTTACTTTTAAATGGTATTTTCAGATATTGTGCCGGGCATTGGTTGCTCAGTTGACTGTCTGTTCGGTATTCTCATCCAGAATAGACTTACACAGTACAGTATGAGTTAGCTATTTTTGACAGAATGAAGCCGAAAATATTTCTGAAGCAACACAGAGCTGCCTTTTTCCTCTCCCACGGAGGGGAAACTGTTTGCAAAAGGTTCTGCATGTTTCAGAAAATTCTGGTAGCCCTACAGCCTCGGTGCAGGTCTTGGTTTCCTTTGCATGCTCAGTCTGCGAAAACGTTTTCTTCGCCATTTTGCATGAATTTCTTCGAATATTGCTAATCGCACATGTTGTGTAAGTTGAAGGGGCGTTTATTTCGCAGTGAAACTTCTTGTTCCTGTGGAAACTGTGATGTGTCAGTTAAGGCTGCGAGTGTGTGAATGTGGAGTGGAGCGAATGGAGGCTCCTGTCCAGGGACCCAGTCTGCTGTTGGTCATGACGCAGCAGCATCATCCGATCTCTCTGTCCTAACCGAAGACTGCACAAATGCATGGAGCTGCCGCAGTTCGCCATTTTCATGCTCTGCTTTAAGCTTCGTTTCACAAAGATATGTGGCGCTTTACTTATGGCCGATTACCGAATAAAGCAACATTTATCGACAATTGATTCTTGTTTTTCGTGATTGTAGTTTTTATTTCTGTCATTTTTAACATCAATTTAAAATCTTTTTCCCCCTTCTATTTTTTTTTTTTAATTATGTCATGCAGGTCGGTCATAATCCCTGTCCAGAACATGTGGGATCCTGAGAGGACCGAAGAGGATTAAAGACCTTCCCACTCTGCTGCTTGTCCTCCAATCAGACCACTTCACTTGACCGTGGGGAGCCAGCGGTGCAGGGCCCTCGACTGGCAAAATCTTTTAGCAAGCGGCTCCAATAGCACCCAGCCAGCAGGTTTTCGCTGCTTGAAAGAGCATGTTGCCAACACTGTCCCTCTGCTCCATCATCTGGCTCAACCGGGGTATCAAGTTGAGGAAAGTGCACCAGTCCACCAACACCGGTCAGGTCTGAACCCGCTGCAGGCGCAACAGCAGCAGAACGCTACCTTATCGACTTTTGAAAATGCTTCTAAGCTTCGGGTGACTCCCTCTCCTCCCCTCATCCTCCCAGAGCCTCTAAACCACCTCACCAACACCAGAGTTTAATGACTCAACAGCCCTTTTGGTTCCTGAGGAGGATTTCTGTATAGCTGAATCCCGTTGTTGCAGTGGGACTCGGGCTGCGTCATCTAATCCTCTCTTTGGTGGCCATTTTGTTTTTTTTGTCTCCCTAACAAAATGGCGGCGGATGGTTTTCAGTACCTTGCCCTCTATGCATTTACCAAGGACCAGGAGGAGGACTTGGACCTGCAGCCTGGAGACCTTCTGACAGTCAGCAAGGCCTCTCTGCTGGCCATGGAGAACTACCAGGAGGGCTGTGTGGAGCAGCCTGAGCGCCTCGGCTGGCTCCTCGGGTACAATGAGCGCACCAAACAGAGAGGTGACTTCCCAGGGACATATGTTGAGTATGTGGGCCCCGTCAAGATGGTGCTCCCATCGAGTCAACCCAGGTCCCAGCGACCCCTCCCTGCTGCTCCAAGACCAGATTCCTCTCAAGGTAAGAGCCTTTTTATATATATATCATACTCGGCCGTTTTCTGAGCACTATAGCTAAACAGCAACATGTTGTGTAGAATAATGATCTCCTTGTAACATTGCAAATTTTAAGGTGACCTTTAAATATAATGCTGTAGTATGACACATAAAGTTGTAGTTAAATTTGTTTGAGAGAAGAACACAGAAAGTAGTAGTAGTAGGTTTCTTACTATGCAAAAAGTAACAATAGAGCATTTTGTTATTGGAGTATGGGGTCTATTTTTCTGTATTTTATTGTAATGCAGCCACCAAAAAATAAAGTCTACCCAACAGCATCTACATTGTTAGTTTTTAAAGGAAGTTACTTCATAACTGTCTTTCTCTGTGTGCTGCCTCTATGTTTAGTTTTCTTGCTGCTCAGTTCAAAATTATATTACAAAAGTGGCACGTGTTATATTACGTACCAAAATTTTATTCTGTTAATAAACCACAGGTACAGAGAATGGATTAGGATAACAGCTAACCTATGCTAATTGGTACCACTTTTTACACTTTCATGAACGTGGATCTTTCTGGATTCTTTGTTACAGTTTTATGTAGATGACCAGCCCATCGACAACTGCTCAAATGCAAGAATGCACACATTTAAAAACAGCTGTTGGAGTACTTGGTGTGTTGTCAGCCACCTTGGGAGTTTTGATAGGGCTCTCACATTTGGCAGTGACCTCGAGCTGACCCTTTAATCTATACTTAAAACACGTCATAAGCCTTACCTCTTTGGAAGCACAGCTAACCAAACTCTCTGCTGAATAATAAAGGGCTAATCCATCTACTGACTGGACTCTCCTGTACAGGTCTGACATTGATTCTGTCCGTCTGTGTGGTCCCCTTTACATTCAACATTAACATGTGTCTTTGGCATCCAAATTGCATCTGAGCTTATCTGCACAAAAATGCTTGCTTCTCCTTCCTTCGCTATGACTTATTTACCCCAACTCAACTATAGGTGTAATGATTGCATGAGCAGAAGGGGCTGCAAGTGCGTTTTTTAACTGTGCTGTGATCAAGTTTGAGATATTTGAACATTTTCTTGCACTCTGTTGATGTTAAACTTTCTTGTTATTTAACCATTCAGAGAACACAATGTCACAAATTTTAGACTCTCAGATAAATGCTCTGTTCTTTCACGCCTCTTTTCACTCCCGTGACTTTGGGAAAATAGGCACGCCTGATATTTATTCATAATGGTAAGAGCCTGCTTTGAGCTGCAACAGCGTCCAACTCAAACATACACTTGGCACGGATTGGTCGACCTTAGCAAGCTCAAATTCAAGTAAAGACTTTGATTTGTTACCAAACTTCTTTCACACTCCCAAGATTTCCATCATTTTCTCCTCATTTGCATTTCCTCGCTTTTGGCTTCAGCTGGTTAATTTATTGCTTCCTTGTATGGAATGCCAGAGAAGAGAGTGCGTTGGGCCAAAATAGATAAATAAAAGATTTTATATCATTCTGAATGTGAAACCATACATTCCTTCTCTGTCAAAAGCTGTATTTGCTGTTATTCCCCTGTGCTTTTTTATGACAGATGGGATAAGTACCACTCTCAGCACGTAGGCTGTGAACTCTGAATTACCTCTGGTCGAGCCAATTGGCTATTCATCGTGTACAACAAAGTACACTGGGCCTCATTCAAATTCATTAGTTTCAAATCATTTCTCTGTATTTTTCTCTGAAAAGTTCCAAAAACTGGAAATACTACAGCTGCAGCACAAATGTCTCCAGAATTCTTATCAAATGAGAGTTCTCCATGCCAATAATGCAATACAAACTGGAAAGAATAAACCCAGGCTAAACTTTCTCAAGCAGAGACAGGTGAGGAGAACAGTGCCCTCATGGTTTGACAGACAGTGAGACAAACCAGTTGGGCAGCAGGCGTTTGTGTCTGTGACATGGAGAGACAGGGGCCGAGGAACCCAGTGAAACCCTGAGAGAGGCGGGTGGGAGGGGGGCAGGGCAGTGGCTGAAGGAAGGATACCTTGGCCTAGCACCAAAACCGCATTGTAGATTAGAAATGGTCAAGCCCAAATTTTACAAATATCATCTTCATTTCCCTGAAGGCACAGAGGCCCTGGATGTTGTGTGAATAGAGCTATTGTTAATGTGGCCCATTTTCTATTCGTGGGGATTGTAACATTTGGCATCGAGTGGCAGCAGCATGGCCCAGTGGTTAGGAAGGTCGACCAAGTTACAGGTTTAATCCCAGCGTCCACCCTTTAACATGTAGTTAAACTTTAATGAAAACTGACAACAAGCAATCGAGCTAAAACTAATTTGTCTAAACCGCACTTGTAGAACATGTTACTTTCTCTGCAGTTTTTTTTTTCTTTAATAAGTTCAGCGTTCAGCGTGCTGCTAGGACCTGCTCTATATTGAGAGAGTTTTTCTGACTGTTTTTATTTATACTTATTTGTTTTATTTCAGTCATAGTCAGATATTTTGGATTTTATTCTTTTTAAATACAGCTACAATTGATATTTCCTGTCTTTACTCCACACTGCATACTTTCCCAGTCTGAAGTCTTTGTCATGCAAATGCACACGTGTAAAATTCTCATTAGAGACCCAGTTAAGTGTACACATTGCCAAAAAAATGTTTCTCTAGCAGGAGTCTTACAGGGTTTTTCTTAATCCTTTACCCAGATTAAGGAAACCAGGTCTCTCATTTGCATTTATGAAATCAGGTTACTGCAGAATGTTGACAACAACCTAGCTGCTCAAGTGAACATAAATGTACCAGCGTTTTTCAGCAGTAAATGCAAAACACACATTTCTTGGGCAAATGATGCAAATGGCTCAGCTTGTGGTAGTGATGCAGTACTCACCCCTTTGTTTGTATGTGTTTCACTGTTGTGTACATAAGAATTGAAATAGAGATCATTCTGTATGAAAGAATGTATTTTTTTGTGTTGTTTCAGCCATGAAACAGGTTCTGCTTGCAATGCAGTGATATTTCCACAATGCAAATTTGTCAGTTGGAATGGATTTTGACTGGTAAACTAACACGTATCTGGCTTTGTGGTGCACATATGGCATCAGTACAATTTTAGAGTGATAAGTACACTTTAAGAGACAAAGCGTGACTAAACATCAGTTTCATTCCCCGGATACCGAGGCAGAACGTCTCTCAACTTGCAGCAGAAATAATTCTACAAACCCGGAGAGGGTTTTTTTTTTCTCTGTCTCTCCTTTCTCCCTCTCCTCTCCCTGGCCTCACTTTAACTGCCTGCTGAAGTGAACCATGGCTTGGCATTTTTGCAAACTCCTCCCTTCGTACTCTCCCCCCCTCCCCATCTCCCTCTCTCCCCCTTCTCCCTCGTCCTCCCTCCTTTTTGCCGTCTCTCTCCCTGATTCACATACACGTCTGATACTGTCTCTGGGCAGCTATAAACCATGTTAGCGGGGCCAGTTCTCAGAAAGGAGAGGCCTCCACTCACTCTCCCCACTCCCTGCGCCATACCAGGAAAACATTTTCAAAGAACCCGTGGAGGGGGTGGCAGAGGGGCTGAGACAGTAGAGAAAGTGAATGGGAAAGATACGGAGAGGCTGAAAAGGGAGGGAGACGAAGGCTACATTTTAAGCCAAGGCCACCCTGTCCAACTGCAAATATAGGAACCAGCTGTATTTGGTTTCTCTTCTGACTGAGTTTAATAAATTTTGCCTGTTACAGTTGGCAAAGCGATATAAAACTTTACATTCTGGAGTTTTTCCTGAGCAGTAAATGAGAACTCATTTAGGTGTGAAGTTGTCTTACTAAAAGATTAATCGCCTCAGCAAACCAGAAACAGAGTAAAGTACATTTTGTACAATTCCTTCTGTAAGCAGGAGGAGTTCCTGTTTATTGCTACAGAATGATACCATGAAAGCATTCAGAGTTGACTATGGGTATTTTTTTCTAACATAAATGATAATATTGCTAAATTGATTATGAGGCACATTATTCTACAAAAGCATGATTTGTTGTTTTCCTCTGAGGGCCAAATCTGCAACTTGTATCTTCTTCAATGAGTTGAAAACCTTTTGTGTATTTGTGTATTTAATGCTGGGCCTACACTTAAAACAAACTATTTTGTATGAACTATTGACTGACTGTGTTCAAAGATGAAGTGTTTAAATAGTTCAAAATAGCTACACTCGAAGCTAGGTCCTGTCAAAGAGAGGGGCAAGACACAAAAGTCGTTCAAACTGGTGTTGCCAAGCACACATTTGGACAGTAAAAAGGAATTAATGGTGTTGCACTGGTTTGTACAAAGGAAAAGGAACAATAAGAGAGTTTGAGGGAGAAGTTACCTACTTTCTCACACCTGCACAGTTGGCCAGTCGCTGTGCGATGTGGATGTGAATGTTGGATTGGCAGGTTTGGAAAAAAATTACAAAAATTGTCTGTCGCAGCTGCCCAAACTCTGGACATTGAAAAAGTGAGGGAGGGAGTTTCAGACAGTGTTCAACGATCAGTAAAGAGTCAAATAACACAAATAACACAATGACACAAGGCTTTGTCGCCATGCACACAGTCATAGGTGACAATCCAGTTAATACTGTCATAAGCTACACAAAGCATTCACATATTTGCCAACAAATGCTACAAAATGTGTTTGCCTCACAACATTAAAATAATCGTCTACCATTCAGGTACATGGAAAGACATGTAGTAGTGGACAGAACTACATAAAAAACACTTTTCCAGCACAACAAACACATTCACTGTATAAAAATTGATGAGTGAACGACACTAGCTGATTTACACACTGGACTCTGCTGGACAGTTGAAATAACTGGAAGGGCGAGACAAACAGCATTGATTAAATGTCCACTCCTGGCTTACAGGCGGTCAGGAGACTGAAAATGAGATGGCAATACACATTATCAAACACACATACAAGAAATGACCTCACCACTGTATATGTGGGCCAATGAAACTACAAATCAATCCACCACTCAGACACTGTAGTGAAAAATGTGATTTTTTTTTTTTTTTAACAGTGTCAGCTAATGTTTAACAAGGAGACAAGCATTTTCCATGATAATGTGAGTCTGTTGTCACTGGTGACCATTTGTTTGTACCTTTTTGTATAAATTAAGAGTCACATAGTGACATTTTATTACAAAAGTTGCACCTGACTACATGATATTATACTGTATTTGACAACAAAAGACATAAAAGACATCTAATCGTTTTGCCTGAAACATGTCTCAATGAGTCTGCTATTACAGGTTTTATAGAACATCTCTGCATTAATATCTCCTCTCAGTAGTGTCTGTACCAGATCCAGCATTGTGCAGAGTTCACCTGGTTTTGACTTGGTTGCTGGTGCTCACTCTTTACACGTGTAGCTTTGAAGCGTGTTGTGACAGAGGAATGGATGGTGTGTAGTCATGATACATTGCCTGTCTGCATGGTGATGCATTGAGGACATGGAGCCGTGAAACTTGACCAGCAGCATACACGCTGTTACACACCACTACTGAGTCCGACACCAGCTGGTTTTGTCACCACTGTATGCAAGAAACACATGCTTGGAGTGGCTGGCATGTTTTAAAAAATGGCAAATTTCAACCTTATGTGTTGATAACAGTGTTATCAATGTTTTAGATTTAATTTTTTTCTCTGAAATTAGAGCATTTTGATAAGTGCAATTGGAGGAAATAGTGAAACGCCAATTATAGCTGGTCAGTTTTACAGATTAAAAGTAAAACAGTGAAAATTAAAGTAAAGGTTAGTCTTTAAAAGCCAGAGGGGAGTTTGTCAGGCATCCAGCATTAAATGGTTGTGTTCAACTGAATTAGGCAGTCAGTAGAAATACTCTGGAATAGAAGAGAGTTGAAAATCTGCAGTTGAAAATGATTTATTGTATTAGTTGTTGGCCATCAAAGTTCACTTATGACCTTTGCAAATAGTGCTTTGATAATCTTGATCTTCATGCCAGTTAGTAGTCAACAAAGACACTTGAGATACAGTTGAAAGCACTTTTAATGGGCTAAAAGATAATTAGTTAAGATTCTGAAGCAACAGTATCCTTTATCAAAGTCTCTTTGGCCATGGTGGTAACTCATAGCTGTGTTGATTTTTGTCATCAGTGGCCTAAAATGTAAATTCAGCTATGTTTTGTCAAATACCATTTACCACTTCACAGCTGAAATAAAAAAGAGTGAAACCCAAAGTCTATTATTACATTAAAGAATTGAACGTTATTGTACCAATAATGGTAGTTAACTGTTAAGTAAGATTCTAACCAAAAATGAGCACCAAACCCAAGTGTTTGGCTTAAAGTGAGGAAATTCCAGAAGGTTTGATTTGGGCAGTGAAATCCTGTGAATGAATTCATGCTGTATCTCTGCACTTGGAGAAGCTTCAGTTTCTGACACAGAGCTCAGAGAGGGGGAATGCGGCAGAGCCAGCTACGTATTACATAAGCATACTGATGCAGGAGATACAGAGCAAATATTTTGCTTCACATAGCTTTGCTTCATCCAAACTACTTTTGCCTGTCTGCCGCTTTTTCTTGCACTGAGTGAGCGAGTCATTGCGAAAACACAAAGACAGCATCTGCAACATTCAGCTGCATCTGTCTATAGCACACATCATACACGACTTCTTTTTTTACTAATACATAGCATGATTGTAATGATTTTATCAAAGTTTCTCAAGGTAAAGCTGAAAACACAGTCATGAGATCTCTTACGTGAAAGTCTCTCCTATATGAAAGCGTGCATTAACCAGACTTATAAGGCCTCAACTGCACCAGGACTGGTTTGTTATAGAGCAGCAGTGCCAAACACTCTCTGTCGTGTTTTTTTCTTTTTATGTCTCCCACTGGCTACTTCTCAGGGCATGTCAAGTCATATGCCTGTCTCCCAGAGTGCAGTCTGCCAAGGAAGTGGTTCTAATTGACTAACAAGTTGCTGTTACTTTATCTCTCCTTCTCTCCTTGCCTTTCTCTCTTTTTCTGTACCTTTGCGAAGTCTAAGAGGACTCCGGAGCTACATCTGCTTTTGCAGGAAAAACAAAAAAAAAGGTTCCATCTTTGCATGAAAGTCAAAGTTTTTCAAAGATTGTTTTTCTTTTTGGTGAAGAGGAATATACAGTTAAATAAAGTGTTTATGTTTGTTTGCTTGTGGGAGAGAGAAAGTTCCTTCCTCATGAGGAAAATATGGCAATGAATTTTTCCTTCGTCCTCCTTTCCCAAACCATTAAGAATATATTCATTTAGTGGTTTTATATCCTATATTTGTACTTATTTCCCAGTTTAATTTGATTTCCCTGTTTTATTGCCTGCAACCTGCCTAAACACAACTACATGAGTTACACGAGGATTGGCTTTTGTTCTCTTGTTCTGAATAATTGATACATTCTGCTCTCTAAAGCAATAGCATTTGCATTTTGCTGCGTCTGTATTTATGACACCCCTCCTTGAACCGCCACCTTACCGTGGTGGAGGGGTTTGTGTGCCAGAATCATCCTAGGAGCAGGCGGAGCAGCTCCTGGTGGGGCTCAGCCCAAAATGGCAATGTGGGCCCGCCTTCCAGTAGGCTCACCACCCCGCAGGAAGGTCCATGTGGGCATGGCGATGCAAAGTGGTTTGGGTAGCAAGTCGTGGCCGGGGGCCTCAACGACCCAATCCTTGGACCAAAACTCTGGCAATAGGGACATGGAATGTCACCTTACTGGGGGGGAAGGAGCCTGAGCTTGTGCAGGAGGTTGAGAGGCACCGGCTAGAGATAGTCGGACTCACGTAGAGCCTGGGCTCTGGAACCCACCTCCTTGAGAGGGGCTGGACCCTCCACTCTACTCTGGAGTTGCCCTAGGGTGAGCTGCAGCGAGCTTATAGCTCCCTAGCTCAGCTCAGTCGCCATGTGTTGGAGTTCACCCTGGGAACAGGAGGGTCTTCCTCTGCGCCTTCGGGTTGGCAATAGGTCTCTTGCTGTTGTTTGTGTTCACGGGCCGAACAGGAGTACAGAGTCCCGGCCTTCTTGGAGTCCCCGGGAGGGGTACTTGATAGTGCTCCGACTGGGGACTCCATTGTCTCTACTGGGGGACTTCAACACTCACACGTGGGCAACGACAGTGATACCTGAAGGGGCGTGATTGGGAGGAACGGCCTCCCGATCTGAACACTGAACGGTGTTCTGTTATTGGACTTCTGTGCTAGTCACTGTTTGTCCATAATGAACACCATGTTCGAGCATAAGGGTGTCCATCAGTGCATGTGGCACCAGGACGGACACACTAGGCTAGAGGTCGATGATCGACCTTGTTGTCGTTTCATCTAATCTCCGGCCATATGTGTTGGACACTCAAGGGTAAAGAGAGGGGCTGAGCTGTCAACTGATCACCACCTGGTGGTGAGTTGGATCCACTGGTCAGAGGAGGAAGTTGGACAGACCTGGCAGACCCAAACGTATTGTGAGGGTCTGTTGGGAACGTCTGGCCGGAGCCCTCTGTCAGGGAGGTCTTCAACTCCCTCCTCCTCCGGAAGAAGCTTCTCACAGATTCTGAGGGAGGCTGGGGACATTGAGTCCGAGTGGACCATGTTCTCTGCCTCCATTGTCGACACGCGGCGGTTCAAAGCTGTGGACACAAGGTCTCTGGTGCCTGTCGTGGCATGGCAGCCCCCGAACCCGGTGGTGGACACAGGAAGTGAGGGATGCCATAGAACTGAAGAAGGAGTCCTATCTGGCCATGTTGGCCTGTGGGACTCCCGACACAGTTGATGGGTACCGGCAGGCAAAGCAAGCAAGCCACAGCCCTGGGCGTTCCTGGAGGCAAAAACTTCGGGTCTGGGAGGAGTTCGGTGAGGCCATGGAGGAGGACTCTATCGGTCGGCCTCGAAGAACTTGTGGCAAACCGTCCAACGCATCAGAAGGGGGAAGAGGCAGTACTCTGCAAACACTGTTTACAGTGCAGGTGGGGAGCTGTTGACCTCAACTGGGGACATTATCGGACGGTGGAAGGAATACTTCGAGGATCTCCTCAATCCCACCAACACATGCCTCCATCCACTGAGGAAGTGGAGGCTGGGGACTCTGAAGGTGGACTCGTCCATCACCCAAGCCGAAGTCACTGAGGTAGTTTGTAAGCTCCTCGGTGGCAAGTGGGCGCCGGGGGTGGATGAGATCCGCCCTGAGTACCTCAAGTCTCTGGATGTTGTGGGCTGCTGTCTTGGCTGACACGCCTCTGCAGCATTGCATGGAGGTGAGGTCAGGGACAGTACCTCTGGAGTGGCAAAACCGGGGTGGTGGTCCCTCTTTTTTTAAGGAAGGGACCGGAGAGTGTGTTCAACCAACCACAGGGGATCACACTTCAGAAGCTCTCTCAGGTACTTCAGCCTCCCTCGGGAAAGTTACTACGCCACTCAGGTCAGTACAAGGTACTGGAGAGGAGAATTTGCCGATAGTTGGAACTCAGAACCTCAGATTCAGGAGGAACAAATGCGTTTGAGGCCATTTCCCAGTCTGGTCCAGTCGTGGAACAGCTCTATACCCTCCACAGGGTGCTTGAGGTTTATGGGAGTTTGCCCAACCAGTCTACATGCATGTTTTGGCCTGGATCTGGAGAATCTGGATCTCAGAGAAGTATTGCATTCACCATGTCCTCGTGGTCCCATTCTGTGTGGGTATTCTGCTTTACTGGTGTCCAGGAACTCTGCTAGCTTATGGGGTCCAGTCAGGCCCTTTGCTAAAGGGCTGTGGTTCGGTCTCTGTGGAAGACCGGAGCAGGAAGCTTGGTTAATTGCATTGGCATTTGGCAGTAAGTCAGACCTGTTCCCAGTGCATGTTGGACTCCGGCAGGGCTGCCCTTTGTCACCACCGGTTCTGTTCATAATCTTTATGGACAGGATTTCTAGCCAGCATAGCCAGGTAGCCAGCCGGAGGGGGAGGGATTTCAGTCCAGGCTTTTTGGGAACCACAGGATTTCATCTCTATTTTTGCAGCTTATGATGATGTTCCTGTTGGCTTCATCATTTACGGGCCAGGACCTTCAGCATGTACTGGAGCGGTTTGCAGCCGAGTGTGAAGCGGCTGGGATGAGAGTCAGCACCTCCAAATCCATCATATCGTATCATCGTATCATCATATCATATGTGAAAGGGCAAAATCAGTTCAGTGGTTTGTGAAGAAAGAAAAGTGACTGCATGCGTTGATTTGCCCAAAATTTAAACATTTGTGTTTATGTTTCCTTGGTGCGGGCTTCTAGTGATGGAGTGAATTTTGACTCTTACCTCTTACGCTGTGTTCAGGCCAATATTAGCGCTGTTTAAAAAAAACAAAGCCCCTGCATTCATTTCAATGAGACAATTGCATTGGTAACAAAGGGTTGCAGACACTAAGACAAAAGTTGAACTGTGCTCAACTTTGGCAACTTTGGCAATGCAATGTCACAAGTCAAACACACCAATGAAAACGTAAGGTCACATTTGTGGTAGTTTACTCTTTAACATGAATAAGTTATCATAGATATGGATATATATTAGACAATAAAATGATGGTTGCCATGATAACTTTTCGCCATTGTTAAATCCTGTCTCATCGTGTAACAAGTCACTTTTCAGTGTTTTTTGTGTTTGTGAAACCTTAAAATTTAAAAGATTCATTTCTCAAGCTGGATTGGATTTCATCTTGTCATGCCTCCCATCATAGTTTTAGTGCCGTTTTTGGTCTGAACATCAGGTAAGGGAGGGATACGCGAGAGACTGCTGTTTGCATCATCGCATATCTTGACAACAGACAGCATTACTCTGCTTCAACCAGGAGCACAGTCAGCCCCTCATCAGTTTTTATGCCTATTTTTATGTCTCTGTCATTAAATATTTTTTTGTAATACACTGGTTAACTCTGTCATCTTGCCAATGGGGGGGGGATCAGATATCTGATCAGCGTGCGTATGAAATATCATAGAAATATGAGTTTTATTTGGAAGGCAGTGGCATTTTTTTTATTTTAGCTTTGGTTTGTAACATTGTGATAACTTGTATGAGGAAACTGTGTAGTAGTACCCACCATCGAGAGAGAGATTCTGTGATGAGGGAAGAAAGGGGGAGGAGTCTGCCAGCCAAAAATGGCCAAAAGGGATAAAGAAGAGGCAGAGGTCTGCCTGTGTGCTCTCGCTACAGAGCTTGAGACACTGCCAGGCAAAGTTTCCATGTTGTTAACTGGACTGGCAGGCATTGAGACACAGAAAGACAGACACGGAGAAAGAAAAAGAGAGAGATCGAATTCAGATTCTTAACTTAACTTAAAAAAAAAAGACCAGAGAACGGGAAGAAAGAAAGAGAGAGAGAGCAAGAGAGAAGGTCCAATGCAGCAGCAGCAAGAATGCAAGAGAGCAAAGGACAGAGCGACAGAGAGAGAGAGAGAGAGAGCCAAGGGAGTGAGAGACATCCAGAGAAACTGAGAACAAGAACCAGAGAGAGAGCGAGAGGGAACGGAATTTGTGCTGATGCGGCGGCGTTTCTTGTCTGAACTGAACTCCCCAATTTAATAATCAGCCGTGCAGCGGTTTAGCCGCCGAGCCCGTGCCAGGAACAGGAGCCTACTGCCAAGCCAAGCCAGGCCTCCCTCCCTGCTCCCACCGTTACCCCCACCTCTCACCCCCCCCCTCCCCTCAGCTCACAGCCCTGCTTTGGGGCCGAATAGGAGGCGCTGCCTGCCTGCCTGTCCGGGCCGGGCCAGGCCTGGCACACTGCCACAGGGCTTTTGCTTGTTCAGGAGTTTTGATTAATTAAATCCTTTATTGTGCTCCACTCACGCAAAGAGCTAAGGCGAAACACCGAGCAAGACGGAGCGGAGGGGAGGAGGGAAAGCGAGAGGGGAGAAAGGAAAAGGGGAAAAAAAGAGAGGGGGGGGGATGAGATCTCTCTTTTTTCCCCTCTCGCTTTCTCCTCTTTCTCTTTCTCTCGGACTGAAAAGATGTTTGATTTAGTCTATGGAGAGTTGTAAAGTAGATAAAGTTTTTGCTCGCCATCAGCAGTTTTTCCTCTTTTATTTTACTCTAGCCTCTTTTCATTCTTTTGTGAATTTAGTAAATTGTTGGTTTTATCATCATATATCTCATCATTCAACAAACTCCCACAGTGACATGCATCACAAACTTACTGCACAAACTGTTACTGTTTGTTTTGGTAAGAGTTTTTATTTTTATTAGAATACTTTCCCCAAAAAAATGCCACACAGACTAACTGCTGCCACGCTTTTTGCAAAACAGGTGTGCTTCCTGTGAAATGGATACTAAAATCCACCTTATCGCGTTTTGTTGTATTCTTCACAGAATTTTGTATGTACTCACAGCATTATACATACTCTATATCTCCAACTCCTCCTAGTTAATTGTGCCCTTGTCGGTGCTGCAGCACCCCCATGGCCTTTCAGAGGCTTTGTGCCAGAAGTGTAACAGTGATTTGTGTTGTTGTTTCAGCTGTTTCTGTGCCGGACCTGAGCGAGCAGTTCACACCACCAGAGACGGCTCCCCCAGCCCTCATCAGCCTGATCCAAGCCATAGAGAAGAGAGGTATATCCATGTCAACCAGCCAACGTATTCGTCTGCTGTCTGTCTCGCCTCCCCGTCTTTCTGTCTATGTGTGACTGCCTCCCTCCCGCCATCTGCCTCTTGCCCTCATGCCAGCATTTGCACAAGTGTAGACATACAGACATGTGGATCCAGTCAGGCAGTCACACAGGTGTAGAGGTACACACACACGTTCATGCACACTCACATAACCTCCTCAGGTTAATTAATGTCTCTATAAAGCTTCTTTTGTTTTTTTACATTGGAGTCTTACGTAGTTTAAGTCAGATCTGTTCTCACTGGCCCCACTAAGAGTCCTGCACAGTGGGTTTGATTCACACTATGTTATTAACAAATAGCACTCAGTGGGACTCCATTCACAGCTTTGCTTCTTCTTTTTTTTTTTTTTGGTCTTCCTTTTTTTTATTTTCTCTGTCTGTCTCTCTCACACACACACACACAAATGCAGGCCTGCAGCTAATAATTATCATCATTATAGATTTATATGCTGATTATATTGTTGGATAATTGACCAGTTAGTGTACAAAATGTCAGAAAATTGACAGGGACTAATATAACGGCTTCAGATGTCTTGTTTTGTCCAACCAATAGTATAAAAAGTTTCAAATTTAGTATTTTTTAAATATTTCATATGTGTATCTACTGACTTTCCACCTGAGAGATTCTCCTTATGGGAGGCATTTGAAACTATTTCAATGTTGAATCTACCAAAAGTTAGACAAAAGATCTGTTTCTGAATATAAATAATACTTACTTCCCAGTGTTGAATGCACACACACTCTGACTGCATAGTGTGGTTTTCGCAACGATCTGAGAGACTGGCTCGTCTCGAGGAATTGCCTCCTAGATGCAAGCTGTCTAGACTCAGTGGTCCTAAATGTTTTTTAAGCCTGGAACCTAAAAGTGAAATGTACTCATTCAGAGTTAAAATGCTTTCTCTAAAACTTTTTTTCCACTGAGTTTGTCTTCATATCGGCAAAGTAGTTACTATACTCCCTGAAGAATCTTCCTAAAAGAATTTAATGATCCAGAGTTTTAATTTTTTGTGCTGTGTCTGGAATTCAGACTTACTAAATTAATCACACATTTTCCTCCAGAAAGAACAAACAAAAATTAAACACTTAACACGAGAACATGTGTTGGCTCCACTCTTGTAAAGATTGCTTGTACAAAACAACATTTAAAGGACCGACCATCTTCCCTCCCCAACTGATTGATCACTTTCTCTTTGTTGTTGGATGAGAGACTGGAATGAAAACAACCCGCAGCTGAAATTTATTTCATCCAAAAAATATCTGACCATGTGCTTTGTTCTAATGTGCATTGAGCATCTTACACCATGTCTTACATCTCTTTTACATTGCAGTAGATTATCTAGTCAAGTCAGAGTCATGACATACATTAGACTGAGCATCTGGTTGCAGTGTAGGTCTCGCCTGTGCATTTAGTTTTATGAATATTTGTTTTCTATTGGTGGAACATACTATTGCTAATTTAAATTCCCCATCTTGTTCGTTCGTTTTGCTCTACTTCATTGTGTTATTTGTACTTGACTAGATTTTTTTTTTATCAGCTGAGTCGTGTGAAGTTTTACTCAACTGATCTTTTTCTTTCTCAGGTCTGGACTCAAAGACATTGTACAGGAAAACTGGTTCCTCAGGTTCAGACAGCCTAGTGTACACCCTGTGCTCTGGTAAGTTAACCCAAAATATACAGACACTTCATTTTTGCATTGTGTGTGTAATAATCTGTATGTCACATTGTATTAGAGTGAGACCGATATATCAACTCATATTATCTTATTGCAGATTGTATTGGTCTAATATGTCGAGAAAACTGCCGTAGCAAACTTCCAAACAGGTCCAGATCAGTTGCAAACAGTGTCAGTGCTTTGAATGATTGAGTTTGATGGATTTTTCTTGTCATAAGCTGTCCCTAAATATCTTTGTACATTTCTTTGCACTCCAGAGAGTGACACTGGTCAGAAAGATGTGGGTCACTTGTCTGAGTGTGTCCTGCACTACCTGAGAGACCTCCCGTCCCCTGTCATCCCTGCCTGTATCTACCCTCAGCTTCAAACTGCTGTCACACTGCAGCAGCAGGCCTTGCAGCAGTCAGCAGGTATTTCTCATCTCTCATTTTATAAGGAAATGCTTTAAGTTGACACTGATATAGGATAAAAAAAAACATTTTTTGTTTTTTACATAAACTTGCTACCCTCAAAGGAGATTGAAGTTAATTCCAGTACAGCATGAAAAACAACCGAATCCTGAACCTTGATTGAAGTAGGGTTTCTTTTGTCTTTGTCAAAGTCACATTACCGTCACAGAGTATTGCAGGTGAGAGCTGGAGCTGCTTGTAAGATTTGCCAGCAGGTAATAGTTAGCTATCTTTAAGTATTGAACTGATGATCTATACAGCTGAAACCACCCAGAGGAAAAACGGGAAACAAACATACAGCTGGATGTTGGAGTGTGTCACAGAAATGTGGACACACCAACTACATTACCCTAGGACCATAGCATACATTTAGCAAAAAAAAGTCAAACTGACACACAAGTCGATATACATTTCTAGCCAGTGGCGCCTGGACCTTTGGAAAATATGCATTTATCAATCTAGAAACCCATGGTATGCTTTGGAAAATGGTCTGCAGTAATGCAATTTGCAGTTAATGGGCTTAAACATGCAAAGCCACCAGTATGGTTCTTTAAAAGACCAAGTTTAAAGTTTTATCGGTCCAAATCTCTTTGGGTCCTTGACTGCTCTAGCTCTAGTGCTAAAGTTGACCTGTGGTTGAAACTGGTGAAATAGTAGAAAATTGAATAGAATATGGGGCTTTTATGCAGTGCAGAGAGAAAAGAGATTCTGTGCGGTGTAGAAGTGTTGCACAAACCCAAAAAAATGAGCTGTATGCCACTAATGTTGTTTCAGCGGATAGAAAGGCACCTTTCATTGCTTCAATAACTGTAATTTAAGCAAAAGAATTGCATGAAGCCCAAACTGAGCTTTATGTGCAGCTGATTGAGGTAAGTCGCATGTCAGTGTTGAGAAAATAGAGTCATATGTCGAGAGAGGATGAGCTCACTGAGGTATGCTAGAAATGCTTGTGCTGATTCTCCTCTGCACAAAGAACACCATGATTTCAGATACATACTAGACCTATTTGCGGAAACATGCATTGACCCCCTTTCTCTATGGTTTTAACTACTTTTGAAATGGACTTGCTCAAGACATAAGCAGACTGAACTTTATGCATAAATGCCTAATTTTGCATAATTTTCTCATGTTTGATATCTTGACTCTCCTCAGATTCTCCTTATGTGGTTCAACATAAGATGGTTACAATAGTTTTATGCATAGGTCCTCTTCATGGTTATTTGAATACCTTTTCCAGATGGCGCCGTAGCTGGAAGCCATGACAGAGAAGTGAGCCTGGTCCTGGAGAGCTCCACCACCGTCCCTCTCCATAACCGTCTCACCCTGCAGTACCTCCTCACACACCTGGCCAAGGTCACCCAGGTGCAGGCCAGCAATGGTCTGGACACTCACACACTGGGGCAGATATTTGGACCGCTGCTCATCTGGACAAGCCCCTCTGCCCCTTGGTGAGTTTTAGTTGATTGACATTTTCTGTAATCTGTGAAGCATTTGGCTACTGAAGCAAATAAGCTAATCAAATCTAGAATTTAAATAGTTAGACTGTCCATTGATTGTTTAATTTGCAGGACGTCATTGGATGAAGAGCTCCCTGCTCTTGTGGTGGAGAGGTTGCTGATAGAGAGAACCATGGAGCAAGACCTCACTCCTCCAGGTATGTTGTTTTAAGTGAGGCTGCTTATGTTTTAGTACAGCACAAAGGCATTTTCATTTGTACACAGTCAAATATTGATTAGGTTAGCTTTATTATGGTTCCAGCTATTTATGGCATCCTCCCAAAAGATTTCTTAAAGACAACTTTATACTTATAGGTACTTTATTTTTTTTTGCAGTTTCCAGTTAATATGATAAGTGACTGTTCAAATCCACTACATCAATATGAAATATTTTTTATGGTGATCTTTGTGCGTTTATGTGTTGGTCTGTATCTGTTTCCAGTTCTTCCAGCCAAGCCCGTCAAGACAAAAATGGCACCGTCAGCCATGACAGACATAAGCAGCCTGCTGAATGATGCTGAGTGGTACTGGGGAGAAATCTCTAGGTAAATTCTGATAATAGATTGTCACTATTGAATTTCAACAGTTGCCTTCTGTGATCAGATCCTCAGTTTGGTGAACGGTGGAATCACTTCCTGTGTTTAGTAGATAAAAGTAATTTAGGATTATTATGTGCAGTACCAGTCCACTACAGTGAAAACAACTTCCAGAAGTCATCCCCTCTTATTGTATTTATTTATGATTACAAAACATGTTATTAATTTGCTGTTAAATTGCAGCTGATCACTTTTACTGTTCATGAAGTAAATCCTGCATGTCGTAATATTTGCAGAGAGGAGGTGAATGAGAAGCTGCGAGACACTCCAGATGGCACCTTTCTGGTCCGAGATGCCTCCAGTAGACTGGAGGGCGAGTACACTCTCACCCTCAGGTAAAAACAGTTCCAGTTTTTTTGTCAGATAAAAAGAATATGACATTCAGTGGATACTAACCAGGTCTTTAATAAAGGTTAATAGACAGCCAACATGCAAAGCCATTCCTTGTCTCATTTTCTTTTTTCCATTTGTCTCCCCCTGCAGGAAAGGGGGGAACAACAAGCTTATCAAGATTTACCACAGAGACGGGAGGTATGGCTTCTCTGAGCCGCTCACCTTCCTGTCTGTAGTGGAGCTCATCAATCACTATCGTCACGAGTCCCTTGCCCAATACAACGCCAAACTGGACACCAAGCTTTTGTACCCTGTCTCCAAATACCAACAGGTTGGTGATGCTGCGGATCATGTGGCAGTTTGTTGCTTGAAGAAGCAGTTTGTTGATTGAAGCTGAGTGAAGAATCTGCAAATTCACTTCCCAAACTTTCTATCATGAAATTCAGTTACAAGCAAAATCCCTCTTCCTAAGATTTTTAAATCAGAGAATTGCAAAGTTGATGTCATATTTTAATGAATGACAGTAAGCATGGCCTGCTTGAATTGTGCATCGTTTTATTAATCAAAGTGGTGATCTTGCTTTCATTTGCATTTTGCACGGCTCAGTTGGTGAAGGAGAACAGCATAGAGGAGGTGGGAGAGCAGCTGAAGGTCTATCACGAGCAGTATCAGGAGAAAAGCCGCGAGTATGACTCTCTGTATGAGGAATACACACGCACCTCACAGGTACGAGTACGACAAACACATACACTCTGTCCTTACAGAGTATACTAAATCATACTTTATGTACTGTTATTTACATGGAAAAAAACATAGAGTATATCCAGAAGATAAGATTAAACAATGAGTATTCCACACTTTAAGTGTACTTACAGCAAATGCAGTGCATATGTAATGGTTTCTTTCAAACTATATCCAAAACCATACCTGAAATGTTTGGAAAAAGACCAGATCACATTAAGAACATGCATGAAACACTAGTAGAGCAAATGAAGACAGACATAAAATTGGAGTGAAAACATGCATAATATAGATATTTACACATACTTTAATAAATACAAATACATGAAGTTTAGGTAAGTGAAAAAGTTCAAAAATATGATTATACGATCCATATACAGTAGGACATAGATGAATGTGAAAATTTGACTAAAGTTGTGAATTTAAAACATATATGATGTCAACGTAATGTCCATTTGTGTATATGTACGTGTTGCACTGTGTATATATGCATTGTGAAAGAAACTTATGTTACCCACATCAGATTAAGAGAGTATGTATCTGCCTCTGTTACCTTTTATGTTACTCAGCTTTAAATCTACTCAACCAGGGTTTTGATGCAAGCAGGTAGAAGATATCTGTGACATCTGCAGCAGACAACTAAATTAGATCATATAAGACATCAAATGGACTGTCACAGCCTGTCTCTCTGTCCCTCTCTTGAATAGGAGCTGCAGATGAAGCGCACTGCCATTGAGGCCTTCAATGAGACCATCAAGATCTTTGAGGAGCAGTGTGAGACTCAGGAGCGCTACAGCAGAGAGTCTTTGGAGCGATTCCAACGCGAGGGCAACGAAAAAGAGATTCAAAAGTAAACTTGTGTTTGTGTGCATCGGGGTCTTAAACCTAGTTTAATTCAAGACAGCATAAATTCAAAGCAGGCAGATTTAACAAATTCATATAATTTGTTTCACTGACTTGAGAAACTGAATTAAGTTTTATTTAGCATTTAAAAAGCACATTCAAAGGTAGTATTTTGTCATTTCCCAAATCAGAATCCAGAGCAACTCTGAGCGCTTGAAGTCTCGTGTAAAGGAGATCCACGACAGCAAGCGTAAGCTGGAGCAGGACCTGAGAGAGCAGGTCTCGGATAACAGGGAGATCGACAAGAAGATGAACAGCCTCAAGCCGGATCTCATGCAGCTCCGCAAAATCAGAGACCAGTACTTGATGTAAGGAGAATCAATGCCTCAAATATACAAAAAACTTTTCTGTCTTTTGACACTTTAGAGAATATATACAGGATATAAACTGGTAAATGGTCAGCATTGAAGCTGTGTTTTTCTGCCTTTACAGATGGCTGACACAGAAGGGGACAAGACAGAAGAAGATCAATGAATGGCTGGGCATAAAGAATGATGCTGATGAGTGAGTGTGAAATAAAGTGACAGCTTAGCAACTTTATTCTGCAATGACTGGGTCAGTCACCTATAATTTAGGGAGTGGTTGGATTTTGTTGATATGACGTGTGATCGAGTGTCTGCTGCTTTGTGTCTTGTGTTTCCAGCTCCTACTCACTGGAGGAGGACGAGGGCTCACCCCACCACGACGAGTGTACCTGGTATGTGGGCGACATCAAACGCACCCAGGCCGAAGAGATGCTGAGAGGCAAATGTGACGGAACCTTCCTCATCCGTGAGAGTCAATCACAGAAGGGCTCCTACGCCTGTTCTGTCGTGTAAGTTTTTATAATAAAAGCGTATCAAATGACAATTTGCAACAGGGGACTGTGATAGATATGAAACAAGAAGGGTGAGTCCAGCTCATTGTTTATCTGTCCTTTTACTGTTCTGTCTCACTTACACCACCTGCACCAAACGGCAGACAGCCACAGTTAGTGACTATATGGTGAATGTTGTGGAGCTGAAGAACCAGATAATTCCCTCAGGAGTTAGTAGAGACCAAAAACAGAGCTAAAAGAGACTGAACAAACTCCTGTTGACCAGAATGTGCACCAGAAAGAGCACCAGGACACGTTACATTTCACAACTGGGCCACGACTCAAGCAGACATGAAAAACCATGAATGAATCATTAATAAACCTTTTTACAGTAGACATTTACACTTATAGCAGGAAAAAAACACATAAAAAATAAAAAATGCTCATTCATGGGTTTTTGGAAACTGTAGGAAATCAGTGGTTTAAGTGTATGAACAGTAAGTAATGTGTATATATTGACATTTGTAGCATCTGTAAAAATAATCTCTGTCCTTTGTTCCAGTGTGGAGGGTGACACCAAACACTGCGTCATCTACAAGACGGCCACAGGTTATGGATTTGCCGAGCCCTACAACCTCTACTCGTCCCTCAAAGATCTGGTGCTCCACTACAAAAATGTCTCCTTGGTCCAACACAATGACCAGCTGAATGTAAATCTAGCCTACCCAGTCCTGGCTCGCTCTCAGAACCAGAACCAGCACCCCAGATGAATTTTCCACCAGCAGTGTAGGATGCCAACCAGGGTGGGGAAACAGAATTTTCACACATATGCATTGGGAAAGAATAAACCTCTCAACAATGCTTGTTTTTGTTTAAGTGGCGATTAAAAAAATAGACTCAACAGCCACAGTTTAAAATTCATACCTTTTTGGCTGGAGGCTGGTGCTAATTTCTAACACTGTCCCCAATCCAGCAAAGAGCACTCCTTGCTAACAGCATGGCTTCAAAACAAGCACACTACTACCAGTAACGATGCACTGTACAGTTAGCCTGGCTGAGTTTTAACTTGAGAGTGTCGCATTAGCCAGCCATGACTCTACAGTGTCAGTTATTGGGAAAAAAGTGTGAGAAATTCACAAAGAAAATACCTTTGATATAGAGAAAAAAAATAACGGACTAAATGTGTTAAAAGAAAACAAAATAAGCACACAAAAATGTTTTCAAGCTTGTGGAGGAGAGAAACCAGAAGGTGGGATGATGGGAAAATTTACAAGAGGCACTTTTGTTTTTTGTTTTTTTGCCTTGAACACGTGAACTGTCCATAGACAAAGGCCCGATCTGTCATCCCCAGACTGCCTGCAAACTCTCCGTCGACAAAAGCCTGAGCTGTCATCCACTGAAAGGACTGGCTTGGCTGAACCAGGCTGCTCGCTTCACACCTAAAGGCGGCTGAGAAACCGTGGACCAGGGTGGGGGGGGGTTGTTTGAGTCACTGGAGCTGAGCGGGTGGGCGTGTGTGTCTTCTTGGGGAAAGGGGAGAAAAATGGCTGGGGTTGATGTTTTTATGGGTTTTAAAAAGATTGATTGAATTTAAAGCTTGCTTAAGTGCCATAGTAATAGCTTTGAATGACCACAAGCCTGTGTCACTAGAACAAGGGGGCACATCGAGGTCAAAAGAAGGAAGGAGGGAATGAACGGCTGTCGACATAGACAAAGCTACAGCTTTAAAAGAAACACACATATAGGTATATTTTTAATGAAATGATCTTTATTTCCAACTGCTTTGGCTTGTTGCTCTCTCTTTCTCAGCGGGCCTCCCTTTTGAATTGACGAGGTACAACATACAGTGAATACTGTATTACAGGATTGACATGCATGGTACATATTTGGTATATTGTGAATATTACGTCTTAATCACAATACACTAGATGGAGGTACATTGATAAATGCAGTTCCACATATTTCAGGTTTCCTTCTAAATTGAAATTGTGGAAAGACTCCTGCACCACACGTCTTTGTTTCAAACTTCTTCCTTCTTTTTTCATCCTCTTTAATACTGTAGCACCTGTAGCCACTGACTTAAGGCATAACTGTTAGTGCTCCTCTTTTGTGTCTTGTTTCTATATCTTAAAGACACTTGCAGAGCATCAATCTATGTGATTATTGTATCTTTGGTACTGTATTTTTCTCGTCTCTAGTAGATTAGACTGTTTTAGCGGTACTCTGTCCTTGCAGATGTTTATTGTTGTTGTTTTTTTTTGTTTTTTTTGTTTTTTTTTTTATGCAGATTTACTCTTACGGTACTTCCTGCTTCCTGCCGTCATTTTTATGCGCTTGACTGTTGATTTCACCATGAGCTTGACTCACAGAGCTGTAGAACATTGATGTACAAAAAAAAAGAAAGCAGTAATATAACTCATGTACAGTATATTTCCGACACACATACAGTCAGTCAGTCAGTGTATGTGACGTTAAACAATTTCATAGCTGTGTTTCGTTATGTTTTCAGAATATTTGCTATGCTCTTAGTTTCAGTTTAAGGATGCACAGTATCCAGCTAATGTGAGCCAAATGAAGGATGTCTTTTCATGTAGCAAGAGAGAAAAGAGAAAAAAAACAACCAGTCCTTTTTGCCATTTAGCGTGGCCTCTGTGGTCTGAGAGATTATCTAGTACAGTATGCATGGAGTCCTTCATTTGGGTTGTTGTGTTTCTTTTTCACTTGGCACCAGTGGTTGATAATTGTACTTCTTGTAGTGCATATACAGTATGATGTGTGGTAGCACTATGCACAACACAGTCATTTTTAGATTTACACAGAGGAGTTCTCCGATCAGTTCCCTCCCTCCGTTCTGTGCTGTGGCAGTGAATTTCTCCCTCTTGTTCATTTGGCTTGAGGTAAAGATTGTACCATCTTTGTCCTGCGTCACTTTCAAAGCACAGTCCATGTGTGTGTACGGTCGGTGTAAATGAGAAAAGGCGTCACATGATGCCTCTTTTTAAATTTGATTTAAGTAGTTGCTTTCTCGAGAATGAATGAATATGAATAATCTCTCAAATTTCTTACATATACTAGACTCAGATTGCCAAAAAGAAAAAGTATTTTTATAGTAAGGTATAGAAGAGTCATTTGGCATTGTGGACTCATTTTTATTTTTGTTAATGAGGGATAAAACTTGAAGTTTTGTTCTTAAATGAGATATTCACTTAATCTTCTAGTCATGAAAGTCAATTATTAGTTAATATCAGACTTCTGTTTCATCTGAGGATCTTTCAACAAACAGTGCTTTTTGGCAGCATTTCTGTTTTTGAAATGTTGATTCACAAATTTCAGGAAGCAACATTTTTTTTCCCAAACAGTCCCATTTTTAAATGAAACTCGACCTGAAAAGTTCAAATCAAGACATTTTGATTGCAGTCAGGACGGATCAATTGTACTGTACTTTGCACAGTTCTTGGCAAGTAGAAAATCCCAAGAATTAAACTAGAGGTGACGGCGGTGCTTCTGATAAGAGGGCTATTAAAAAAAAATAAAAATGTGAGCGAGAAAGATTAGAAGTGCCTTTAGTTGCTGTGATGAGCTCATCTTCTCCGCGTCGTCATTGGAGCGCTGCTCTACAAGATGGTGCCACCACCACCATATGCTGTGCCCCACGGTTCACACTTTTGCCATTTATCAAAGACTAAAGGGTGTCTGGCAAATGAGCATATTTGTTGTATTTGATTGTGTGTGTGTGTGTGTGTGTGTGTGTGTGTGTGTGTGTGTGTGTGTGTTTAGAGCAAATCTGAGCATGTTATAGATAAGAGAGTGACAGATTTTAGTTGTGCCTCTTTGTTGTTACATCTATATGTAGTTGTTACATATTCCTTCTTTCTCTATGGTGGGGGCTGTACAGTAGCTTGGTGCTCTCTCTCACTGTGCACCAAAGCTAGATTTCTTTGGTGTTGATTTTTTTTTTTTTGTCTGGTATATTTTTTAATAAAACTCAGATAAGATAGAAATGTGAACTGTACACATCCGTGGCCCAGCCCAGTTGTTTGAAGCTCATTTGATAAGCTCCCAAGTTAATGCATGCAGCATTTCTCAGTGTTTTCGTATTAAGAGTCAGTTCCTCGGTGAACAGGCAATCTGGTTGAGTCATCCGCCACTGCTGACACATCCATTATCCAGTTTGTTGGACCAATACTTTTGTGACTGCACTTTTTTTTCTGTTGCACACACTCAAAGTAGTGTGTCTAACACTCATCAACCATAAACTCACAGACAGTGGTGAAGCTCAGTTGTCAATAGTGTTTTTAGTAGATAGTTTTAAGGTCTTTCCATACAGTATATTGGGGAGTGATTGACATTTTTCTTTATGATATCAGAGTATCCAGTGTACAGTATACGCTTTTGTTGTTTTGTTTTTATTCCTTTTTTTTGCAGTCGACAACTGTCATGTAATTCTGATGCTTTTGACTGATTGCGATGTTTTCATTATAGAGTTTTACTATATGGACTGTATCAACTCTGTAAGACTTTTTAAACCAACTTTAAGGAGAGCTCCTGGCTCATTATGCAATTTGTTGTCAACACAGCAAAATTGTCCAACTTAGCAAGATGAAGAACAACAGACAGACTTTTCCCCCATTTTCTCCAGGTGGTATCTAAACATGCTGATAGTCAAGATTTTTGAGATATCAGTCTTTTTTATTTTCCATGATACTACTTTATACTGAAGAGCAGTATCCAAGAAAACTGCAGATTATTCAAAGTAACTGTACCACTGTTTTTTGAAAGAAATATTGCTGATAATTATTTCAAATGTATATTTTAATTGTTTAGCAGCACAAACACTATTTTGTTCACCTCCATTGTATTAATGTGGCAAAAAAAGTTTCAGATATGGATATCTCAAAAGCTTAACAAATGAAAGAGAAACTAAATACCTGACTAGATACTGCCAGGGAGACCGTGGAAAGTTTCAGGGATTTTTGGGGGGATTCGCATAAACCAACCATTTATAAACATGTCTGGGAAAATCATGTCGATCTAGCTGAATAGCTGCAGTTCATCCCAAAACAGTTCATCAACCAGGTGGTCCTGCTTCCATTTTTAGTTTTTAGTTGCTTAAAGAAAAACCGAAGTGTAAAACTGAATCGCTTTGTGCATCACTTGTTAAGATGAACATTTTTGCAGTGTAGGTAAACACTTTCATCTGCCATACATGCCATGTTAATCACAGATGTTTAATAGCTAGAAGCAATGCAATTTCAGTAGCAATGAGACCTGGTCACGCAGTGAGACGGGCATGAAATGGGCAGAAGATGAAGACTTTATTGCGCTTTGACTTAGAGTTGAGACTATAATCCCACTTTTGGTAGACGTCACTCTGAAACTCAAAGCTTTTCATCCTGTTCAACCATTAGATATGCATTTGTGTCGGAGCTTCTTGAAAAGCATTTTTCTATACGACAAATGATCATTCAAGGAATTAAATATTTTTTCATCAGCTTTGGTACACTGTAAATGATATTTCTTGAAATGGCCTCACACAAAAAGCACATCTTTCACTGACTACAAAGAAAGACATATTTGGTGTCTATTAAGGTTTGAAGAACGAGAGACATACTAGAGAATAAATATTTTGAAATATATACTTAGATATCTATATTTTTGGATAATGTCATTCTGATTTGGATTGTGCTTGAAACAAATCAGAAGGAGGCTTTGATGTGAACGTGATCTTTAGACTTGCTCCACGGCTGCTTTGTATCCGAGCAGTTATTGAAACGCAAGCATTTTTACTAATCAGCTGCAGTGAGCTTCATCATGATCAGCAACAAACTTTGTGGTTCCAGTTGATCGACATACATGTAATCTATTAAGCATGATTATCAGGTGCATTCAGAGGATGAAGCAAGCTTATGTACATGTGTTAATATTTACAGAGCTAAGTCTATATGTTAAATGCAGTCTTGGCTGCTTTGCATTTATTAAATATTAGAGAGGAGTTTTTTTTTTTGTTTTTTTGTTACAGGAGAATCTGTTTTGATTCTGTTTTTTGTGAGTAGAGTGAGTGTTTAAAGTTGCACCACAAAAGATACACTTAGGATGTAGCCACAGAGATTCACCACAGACTGGACACTGATGCTGTAACAAAGTGAACCATCTTACCACTGTATCGTCCGTTGGTAGATCTCTGTGGTGGCTGAAAGGTTTAGGTTTTTTTGTTTGTTTGTTTTTTTTGTTTTTTTTTTTTTTTTTTTTGGAAGGGGTGGGGGTACTTTGAAAAATGAAAACCTGTCAAAGATAAAGGTACATGATTCAATGGTTCATGATCACTCCTTTATGCAGATCTTTGTAAGTGGAACAATGATGGTATTAGAAAGTGTTCTTTTATGGTGCCTGAGTATTTTTTTTGTTTTGTTTTGTTTTTATTTGGCTTTTTAAAAAAGCTGATAGATTTGTCTGTCCAAGTGTTGGTTATTTTTGTTTGTTTGTTTATATCTGTTAATGATAACCTTACAGAGCCTATAAAGAAAAAAATAAGCTAGCTTGAAATTTTTCCTCCATACAGAAAAAAAAAAGAAATACAAATGTTTACAATATGTAATTAACCAAATAGTAAATATGCGTTTTGAGAATCAATCTGTCTGTCCATCAAAGTGGCTGTGATAGATTGATTTATATTTCATTATTTCTTCTGTCATTTTAAACTTGAAAAATGTTATGACTGCTTGTTCTGTTTTTTCCTGTTTTCAGTTCGTTCCTCTATTTTTTAATTTTTACTTATAAGAACAGTGCTCCCTCAACTGAAAAAAAATAACACAACAAGATAGTTCAAGGAGATTCATGTTCCCACAACACGCGGCTACTCATCGGTCTTTGTCATTCTTTACCTGCTGACTACTTCACCTTACACTGAGCCTTGTATATGCAGGACTGAATCCTAACTTGAGCACTGTCGCATCTTTTGCTGTTTATATTATATACAGATCTCCATAGATCTCAGTATGAGTATTTCTCTGGTGAGGACTCAAGTTCAAAGATTTTATCGGAGGTGATACCCACATGTTGTGAATAACAGTAAAAACTTGGTGAACATGCTTGAGTAAAGTTTTAGTACGCAAACAATAGGAAATTCAGGAATAACTATCAAGAGGCATCCTGTTCTTGATTTTTGCACTACACAGCAAATGATACACAAATGAAAAGCTGAATCAGTTGCTCTATTGGTTGGTTCACTCATTTTTTAAGACCAAAAACTATCCACTGTACTCCAGCTTGAGAGCGATTTCCATTCAAAATATGATGACGTTGACAACTGCACTTTCATTTCTCCTTTTCTGCCTGTATCCAACCTACTCACATCACCACTTTTCAGTCTGGACTTTGATCTGAAAGCTTGCCATGTCTTAGTATTGATTATTCTGATGGGAGTGTTGTAGTATTTTTCACTGGTGTACAGTAGTTCACATTCAAGACCCAACCCTGCCTGTTTTAAACCGGATTGGCAGTGATAAATTCAGTGACAGCACAGGCAACACTGTAGAGCAGCAGCGATTTAAAATGCATATCCACATCATTTTTACACTAATCACAAGGCATCGTCTTGTCTCCTTTGCTCTACCATGTTGCCTGGTAAGATGCTGGGTGTATCCCTGCCTCAGCAGCAGCAGCAGATATATGGTTTTTAATGCATAGTAAATAATGATGTGGTCTTCTCTTTCTTTCAAAAACAGTGAATGGAAATGAATGGGGCAGTCAGATAAAGCTACTCTACACCAAAGTGCAATTGAACTCAGAGGGAGCACTGTTGTTTCAGCCAGTAGAGGCCTATTGGTTGAGGTGTGCCCAACCCCTATGCACGAAAAGATGGTTATTCTTCTCTTCTCTTGTGTTATCCTCCCTCCGTTGGTCTGTCTTAATTCAGATGCGACATTTCTTTCTTTCTCTCGTGTACAGCTTGCTTCAGAGTTGTGTTTGTCCTCAGACAGGTACTCTTTTCATCTGTATAGTTCTTTCTTTAGGCTGATGCAATGATTTTAAAAGACAATAAAAGATATATGAAATGAAGTTCTCCGCTGTCTGGTTTTGTCTCAATGTGTTGTTTTTCCTTTGTTTTATAGTAATCAGTCAGCCATCACCTTGTCGAACTTTCACTTCCATTTACTTGTAGACAGTTGTTACAGGGAGTTTTTCGTTTGTAGAAAGCTCTACAGAAAAGTGTTCACAGTGATGTCTGTGGTTTGTGGAGTAACCAGGAGTCTTTTCCCTAGAGAGATAATGCAGCTGAGTTTTTAAAAACTGATTTTTTTTTTTTTAATGCTATGCGAACTGCAAATTCTCAAACAAAAAAAAACACTACTCACTTCCACTATGTTAGGGTGGAGACCTAAACCTCCCAGAGGTATCTCAAAACCTGGGCAATTAAAATCAGAATGATCTGTATGAATAAATACCACAAAGGGGAAGTGAGAAAATGTGTGTTTGTGATTTAATGAACTGACACTTTCCTTTACAGTATAACCCACATTTCTGCATGGCAGTGGCACACAAAAGTAGCACAGACAAATTATTGTACCATAATGTAAACTCAGTCAATGTGATCTGTAACACACAACACAGACAGGAGGCAGAGTGAGTCACGCAGAGTCCTTTCTGTGTCCTGTCTGCAGTTTAGTCTGTCCTAGTTTTAGAGAAAACCTTGTGTAGATCATGTGAGAGTCACCAGGTAAAACATTTTATGAAGTCCAAGGGTTTGTGATGTTTTGCTTCAGTGCATTGTTCATATGACTTGTTGAGCAAGACCTGTAGGCCGAGGAACAATGCTGAGACATTGAGTTATTTCCTCATAATTATCCAAATGATGTCCAAATCATGCCAAGAGTACAAACCGACAAAACAAAAAGAGCAACAAAGTGAAATATTTGCCATTTCCTTTATCTGTGCATGAACAGTTCCTATAAAGGAACAAAACTCAATTACCACCCTCTATATTTGTAGGATAGATTTAATCCAGGGTGCAAGGTGTTGTTATAACTATTTTTAAGACCGAATGAACAACTTTTTAAAGTTTATACCCAGTTTTTTGATTTCCAATGCATCCCAATATATTATGTGTGTAACAGTGAGTCTTGTGCTTGAGAGACTTAAATTTAAATCCATTTGAAAGCTAAAACAGTGTTAACGAGTTGAATTAAACTCTGCATGGTGGAAAACTTTGAAGCACACACATCTCATGACATCTTGACTCATCCATGGGTGTTTTTTTTGAAGAGTTACACTTCCACTCTCCGCTGCACTGATCTCTGCTAGATACAGGTGACGATGCCTCCGTCATATGACCGGGAGCCAATCAAAAACAGGTATCCCTCAGGAGGAAGCGCCGGTGCTGTATTTAAAGTTGCACAGCGGCTCGTAGGTTCGCGTTGTTGTGCAGCTTTTGATATCTTTGGTTTTTTCACCGTGTCACACCGAACCTGCACACGAAGCTGGAGATGAAGGCCCCTCTGCTCGTGATTTTGACCGTCTGGTTAAACAGTCAGTACGGCGGATGCGCTTTCCCCTCTTCGTGCACTTTTCCTCCGTCACAGTGGTGCTCATCTTTTCACTCAGCTATCCAATGCGGGGTAAGATTATCAGTGTATCTGGAGAGAGTTTTACGCATTATGTTACCTAAAAAAACCCAGTTTATGCTCTTTCTTTAACTCATTTGAACTGACAGGACACCTCACAGAGACGTAGACCCGGTCACCACCGTTCTAAATCACTACGCCGGATACAAGTGACGGAAACTATAGCAACAGTAGTCAGCCGGACTCACTGTTATATAGTCCCTCCTGCGGAGAGACTTAGAGACATAACGACACCAAGTATTTTTTAACACAACTTCTCATTTGACCTGCTGTAAGAAGTCGACCAAATAATAAAACACTGCGAGGTATACAGATAGATAAAATAACGGAGCCGGCGGATGAGACGTTTTCCGGAGGATATTTCCCCTTCAGCCTCGTAAAGTTTATATGTATTAACTGTCTTTAATTAATTTATTAATATGTAATAACGCTAGCTAACTGACAGGGAGCAAACGGAAATAATTTTGATTTGGGCTGTTGGTTCTGTTTTGTCAGGGAGCAGTTTTTTTTTTTTTAATGCGGAAATAATTGAAAAAAATATTTCTCTTCCTTTTATTGTGTGAGTACATTGTATTTGGCGCTGTTGGTTCTGTTTTTGTCATTGCAGAAGAAGTTGGCAGTTTTTTTTTTTTTATCTAGGCTGGTGCTGTCTGGTCGTCTATGAAATAATTCAGTGAAGGAGGAAGTGAAAAAAATATTTCTCTTCCTTTTACAAGTGAAACTCCCTGTTTTGCAGCCTCCCACTCACGGTCACACTCCAGAAATCACAGATGCGTAACACTCACTGTGGCAGTTTCACCATACAGGACCTCAAACACAGCAGCTTTCATCCAGTCAAACACCAGATTGGTTTTTGGTGGGCAGTGAGTTTACCTGACCATGAAACTATCAGTTGAATTTTGGAAAATAATATCCTTAATATTGCCTACATATGTAAAATGTCTTGACCCTGCAGACACATGCGCACACACACACACTCAAAGACAGTCAGAGAAAATAAAAATAACATCCCCACTCTTGGCTCTTTATGCAGGTTTTGAAGCAGTGCCTTGAGACCAACTTTACCAGGTCACGAGAGACAGCGGATCGAGTCGAGGTGGGGCTTTACTATGAGAGTCTGTGTCCCGGCTGCAGAGAGTTTCTCGTCGAGATGCTCTTCCCCACGTGGGTCATGCTGAACAACATCATGTCTGTCACTCTGGTACCCTATGGTAATGCACAGGTAAGTGGTGAGCCAAACACACTGGGTGCACGCTGAGGTTGTAGTTCCTCTGTGTTCCTCTGGTGTTGTCTTAAAAAATATATGGGATTATGTCATAATCTCAGTTGTTGACTGATGAATTTGTTGCATTTACTCCACTCCAGGAGAAGCCTGATGGACAGAAGTATGTATATGAGTGTCAGCATGGAGAAGATGAATGTCTAGGCAACATGATTGAGGTAAAGTTACAATCCAAACACACAAAGAGCAAAAAATACTGACCAATACTGTAACTACTATGTTGATCCATGTAATCTGCCTTAGTTTAGGAAAATGAAAATGATCCCCCAGAGGATTCTGTGTAGATTCCTTTAAGTCTTTTGTAAATCTCAGAAAGAGTCAGTGCTGTCTTTCAGTAGTATCGTAATGTTGACAGTCGACTATGACTAATTGATTGCCCTGTTTTCTAGACCTGCGTAATGAACATGTCCAAAATGGCTTTCCCCATCATTTTCTGTATGGAGTCCTCCGCTGATGTCATCAAGGCAGCTCAGAGCGTAAGGGACTCGTGGTGTGTGTGTGTGTGTGTGTGTGAGAGAGAGAGAGAGAGAGAGAGAGTGTGCATTCACCCAGTCATTTGTCTGTTTTTCCTAACATCTTGATCACTATTTCCCTCCATTGTTGTTTTCAGTGTGTGGAACTCTACAGCCCTGAGTTGACCTGGGACAGCATCATGAGCTGTGTGAAAGGGGATCAGGGAAACCAGCTGATGCATCAGAATGCCTTGAAGACTTCAGGCCTGAAACCTCCACACCAGTATGTGCCCTGGGTGACCATTAATGGGGTAAGGCACCTGTGTTTTTAGTCGCAACCCCCCCACAACGTCTGTAGCATTCTGTGGAAAAAAAATAGAAGACAACAAGAGACTTTAACATTTCAGACCTGAATAAAGAGCATAAACCTGATTTGGTCAGGTGCTTGTTCAGACTTGTTTCCAAGCCACCTTCCCTGAAGTGCACCCATTTTGCCATTGTCATTGATGCCTCCCTTAAAAAATAAGCAATGTTACAACTACAGAGATGATATTATCTTGTGATTACTTTGACACTTGATCTGCCCCAAAGCCTTTGTCTGCTAGTGAAAGAGAGCTGTGACTGATGTGTGTAAAGTTACGTCTTGATACAGCATAAGATTTGCTCCGTTAGAAGCAAAGAGAGAAGAAACACATCCTGTCTTCATCAAGCATCTGATGCCAAAGAAGAGCATTATTTTTAACAATAGAACCTGTGTCAATATTACCACATGCAGAATCCAAATAATTGAATGTTTTACCTCTTTATGTACAGTGTTTATGTATATGGAGCCAAATAACATTACAGAACCTTACAATATTATACACTTCATTTACTTTAGACCATTTAGCTTCAGACATTTTAACCATGTTTACATTAGCTTCTGGTTAACAGAGGACTACCTGCTGCCATCACAGCAAGGTAATGTTAACTGGTGATGGCATGTGCAATGATGCTTCTGTTACCCATAATGTCTGTTTCAGAGCACCGGAGGGCAAATATTTCAGTCGACAGCTCAGGCATTTAAGTGGTCAGAAATCCACGTTGTGATTTTGTCAAGTAGATAAAGATATTGCAGGTACCAGGTTTTAGTACCTGACCCTATTATAAGTTTTTATTGGGATTTTGTTCATTAATCCCCCAATTTTATTTTATCTCTCTCTGGCATTCATGAAAATATTCCCATGTTTGCTTACAAGCCTGTATAAACGCTGCGTCTGTGGGAAAATCACAGGTAGCAATCTTGGCACCAAGAGGTGGCCCTGATGATAAGTGGCCTTAGATTTCATGAGCATTACATCACTGTCCAGAAAAATCATCACGTCCAGTGACTCCGATAAAATAGTTGTCCATACCAAAACACAAACCACTGGTATGAAATCATGCTTTGGTTCTGTTCAAACAGCGTGAACGATGAGAGACAGCTGTATGTTGAATACCAGCTTTGTTAAGTTCAATCAAAGTTCACCTCTCTAACAGAGGTGTTCATTTCATTTTGAAGCCATAGTTTTGTGATGTTGAGCAACAGTCCAGTTGCATTCACATGACCAAGATGGAAAGCAACCACTGTTCCGCTTTGCTATTGCAGTTTCTGTGTAAACTTGTATGGCTTTTAACTTGTCTCCTTTATGTTATACAGTAAATAGTTGTTGTCACCAGTGACCTCTTTTAAACTGTGTCAATTACCCAGGGCCAGTCAATAAAGGAATCTATGCATGTAGTAAAGTTAGTGATCGTCATTTCTGCTCTGCTTCTGCTGACACATTTATTTTGTTAAAGTGACAAACACTGTCTTTATAATTTCACAGATTACTTGCCTCTTTTGCCTAAATGTTGCTTGTTCTTTAGCCTTTCTGTTCTGTAGCCTTTTCGATGCTCACTTTTATTTCGTTTGCAGGAGCACACAGAAGACTTGCAGAACAAGGCCATGAATTCTCTCTACCCTATGGTCTGCGACATGTACAAGGTACAGCTAATGCCGATCCAGTCAGAGTTGTTCATCAACTTGTTCTGAATGTCTGCCATTTTTTAATATAATTGTACCATGTGTGTGTTTACCAAAGCAGTTTGTAATTTGTTGTTTGCTCAGACCATCAACTGCTAATAAGCTTTTTCATTTTTATTCAGGGCTCCAAGCCTCCGGCCTGTGGAGGGAGCCAGAGACACTTCAAAAGCTACTGCCACAATGAGTGAGGGAGCAGCGCCGCACATGCCTGTATACGTGCTCTGTTCCAGGTGTGGCCACTAAACAAGGGACACTGAGGAATATCATCAAATATGTTTTTATCTGTGATCTGTTTCTACAAAGGGAAAAACAATTGCCTCACTTTATATTTCACAGAGTATAAATACAATTTACTTTCTACAAAAAAGTGTGTCATCATTGAAATTTTATACACTCAAACCACAAATGCTTTTTCAAGCATTTTGACTCTGTCACAACACATGGTAATGTCAGTGTCCTTTGCAAAGTCTGGTCAAAGATAGTGTTCCCACTGTCCTTTAGATGGCGCCATTTCTCATAACCTCACCTTCATTCCCCTGTTATGAGAGGTAATGAAAGAGTCCAACAGCTAAATGTACAAAGAACTGGAAATCATGTCATAAATGGTTGTGTTCAGATTTCTAAACCCACTATAGTCTGCCAGATCACCCTGAGAGGTTTTGCACGGTTGATTTGATGTTCATCAAAAGAGTTATTAAGAAACACACATACAAAGTGTACCAAATAATACACTATACACTGAAAACAAATGAGTGAGTTTTATGATTTGCTTTTAAAGCTATGTTCATGATGGTGTGCAGCATAAGGGGCAGGGTCATTAAAGTTCATAGTGTCTCCTGAGGATCATACTGAAAGTTTAACATGGACTCAGATCCAATCAAAAATAGCTAATCCATCCAAAGCTGTGTTTATGTTATAAAAAAAAAGTCACATGGACAGATTATAGGCAGCAGCCTGACTAAAGCCAGAGTCTTGCCTAACCAGAAGGTCTGGATCCACGAGGTCCTCTGATTCCACAGTGTGATAGACACACATGAATAATAGCCTGTCATGCAGGCAGCTCCACCACCTCAATCTCAGCACCAGTTAAAGTCTGCAGACTCCGTGTCCTGTCTCATTTCGGCTCCACACTAATTCTCACCGGTCTATAAAAATATTAGGTTACACTCTAAAAAAGGCCTCAGTGGAAGGTTAAGATGCAAAGTGTGCTTAGAAAGTTAGGCATTTATAACAGAACTAATGACAGCTGAGGGTTTATGAAGAGGCGGGGAAACTGGTTCTTTACTGAGTTCAAGGAAGTATTGGTGCCACAGACTATTTCATATCTGATCTTAAATGTGGTATCTGCATCCTCCTCTTTGGCATTTCCTTCCCAGTTGTCTTGTTCCCATGATAGAGTAGCTGAAAGGATGAGGAGAAATAACTCATGAAAGTTTTTCAACTTCACTGAGGTAAGGGCAATAAATTATCCTTTAAAGACACCTGAAATGTTGCTAAGCTGAGATTCTGCGTGCTTATTATTTGTTCTCTGACAGCTTTGACAGAAGTCAAAATGAAAGGAAACATTAACAGCTGTCATGTTAGCTGTTATACCAGAAAAGAAGATGGCAGGTTACTTGTGCGTTTGATCTCTTGTACTTTCAGGTTATGTAATAACAATCATGTTGTTTTGTGTTTTTTTCATTGCAAGTAGTGGAGAAGATTAAAGGAACCCTGTATGGTAAAAAAGGTAAATATAATTGTGAGTTCAGGGTATTGGCAATAATTTTTGTTTATTAGATTAAATAAATGAGGAGCCATACCAAGGATATTTTAATTAATTAAATTGAATATAGAATATAGCATTTTTTGTCACAGAGATGAGAATGCAATTAATAACAACAGAAAGTCAACGTTTCATTATGAGGGAGGGAAATAAACACCCTTGACCCTGTATCTTGGTCAACGTGGTCAGAGGTGGTCAATAGTCAAACTAAAGAGTGTTACAATTGTTTATGGAAAGGTGTAACTCCCTAGCAGATGGAGAGATAAGGTCACAGGATGCACAAGAAAACAAGGACTCTTATCTGTTCCCCCTCAACGCTGACGCTGAAAGAGAGATGCCCTCCGAGCTAAATCCCAAACACTATCTCACTGTGAGAACCGTCTATTGTCTCCAAGGTGATAGTGTGCGTGTCTCAGGACCTGAAATCAGATAAAAACTTCCAAAAATAATGCCTGACTGGGCTGTCTTGCAAGGCTCATCATATTTTCGGCCAAAGCACAAAAACATCCCTGTCTGCCACTTACCTTTAGATCTCAGCAAATTATTTATTTATTCTTTTCAATCTTTTTCGTCTCTTAAGAAGTTCAGCAAAAGCCAAGCTTAACCTTTTCTAATTTACAGATGTCTGAATAATCCAAATGTATAACTAAGAAAGCGAATATAAATATATAAATATTCTCTTTCCACTGCTTATAAAGTCCATCACCTACTCGCTCTGGTAGCCTTCTTTAACATTTTGTGCAGATTTGTCTACCCAAAGGTCCAGTTCATTGAGTGCAAAGTTGTAATAAATCAGGTTGAGCTACAGTGTTTAACTCTGTCTGTACTGAGCTGCGCCTTCTATGTGAAATGTTGTGATACATAGTAATTAATGTCATTAACACCACCAGAGTTCATTCACGTAGCAGTGAAAAACACATAGAGCTGACATGAGATATAAACAACACAAAGCATGAGATGAGCAAGTAGGACAGAGGAAACTGAAGATTTTGAATTTGATGAGTTCAAGCTCACCCAGCTTGACTGTAAAAGAAGTTATTATTCTTTAGTTTGACTATTTCTAATTGCATCTGATCCAATAATGTCATCAAACTGACCTCATGAAGGGACTGTTTCCTCTCATCACTCATCTCACTCCTGTCATGTTCTGGTCTTTGTTTCTTTTGGCCCACCAGAGACAATGGGACTCTTCGGAGCAGTCCCCTTGCATCGAGCTTCTCCATGAATTTGACGTCAGATGCGCCGTGAAGAGGCTCTTCTGAGGCACTCTGCAGCTGCCCAGGCTGTCCTGCAGACCCACCACACAGGACAGACCCGAGGATGGCTTCCAAGACTGGCCCCTCGGCTGGCAGCATCAGACACTCCAAGAGCCTGGGGACCCTGACCAGCTACAGCTCCAGAGCCTTGTGAGTCGATCATGATGAGTCGATGTGTTGTTAATGTCTAAAGCAACTAAATCTACATCCTTTAAAGAAACATATTGCTGGGCGTGCAGCAATATGCGTGCAGCGTCCCCTCTCTCTCCCCCTTCCTGTCTCTCTCAGCTGTCCTATAAGTGACAATAAAAGGGGTAAAACCCACCAAAAAAATGAATGTGTTGCTATACACAACTTTATGATAAATTTGTATTTATTTTTTCTAAGTTTAATTTCATTTAATAACATTTAAACTTCAACAGCACATCTCCTTTCAACAAGCTCACACTTTGTCTCCAATTGAGAAAAGAGTATTTTGGGGCTCTGTGAAAAGGAGTTTTTTTTCCTTGTTCCCAAACAGTACAGCACATTTTCCAGATTAATGATTAAAATTACACATGGTCAATCAATAACCAACACCTGGTAGGTCAACGCACATTTTGGATTACTTTGCAGCAACATCCTTCAACCCTGATTCTGAGTTTCTGATTTTCTGAGTATTGAGCAAAGCTGGATTATGATTCCTTTGTTGTCGAAACTGTTTAATTTTGGTAGGAGAGAAGCTGATTTGCTTCTTGAGCATATGATCCAACAAAGTGACCTGCTCAAGGCATTTGCTCTCCCTTCTGTGATGCCAATTATCACTATAAAAGATCAGACAAACAAGGCTCTTGTGATTGTTTCCACAAAAACATTCAAGCTTCTGCTGCAAACACATCTATATTGTATGCTCTATGTGTGTATGCGTTAAACACGTGTGTGCATATTTTATTTTTTTATTTTTATGTTGTTTGCACCTTTGCTCTCTTTTTTCACATGTCGAGGGAATGCACACAGACCCGTTTGTGTACGTAGGTACGCGTGTCAGAGGTGATCAGATATGGCTGTACTCTGGACAAAGACACAGTTGTACCATAGATAGTTTCTCTTTTAGAGCTAAAAAACTCCTGCATCATTATGCTATTAATCCGTTTGATTGTTGGCTTACAGCAGAGACCACAAATGCTTGAGAGCATATATTTTCTGAAGTATAATTATTTTTTTATTCCTGGAATCAAATAATCTCCTGTGGTAGACTGTAACACAGTTATTTTACTCAGATGATAGCCCCAGATAGAAAACAATCTGAATTTACCAAGAAGACATTACAATTGAAATAGTGCAGGTCAGTGGATGCTAATAATATTTTTTTCAAAATCACATGTTTAAACCTATGATTTCCCCTTCACACTCTCCTATTTAGGCACAGTTAACCAGTCAACTGCCACTCTGTTCAAAATAGTAATAGTAATACAATAACACAGATGCAGACTCAAACTTGACATAATTTGTTAGGGCAAACACACTGGCATGCAGATTCATCACACATCAAAACTCTTCAGATTATGGGACTATTTTTGTTCGATTGGTGTTTATATCCCAGAAGGTATAAAACAACTCTGCTATAGACATGACTCCTGTGATGCTGATGGACTAAAAAGCCTTTCATTGTGTTCCCTCTCTGTGAGGAGGGCCATGTGCTCGCCTGTTTACAAGTTGGTAGTGCAATTTTGATTCAGAGCCAGAGAAATTGTTTATGGAGCAGCATTTAAAGCTACAAGGTGTTTTAAAAATGCCACATGTCAATGCCACACTTGTTAAGAAAGTGCAGTCAAAAGTTTATTATGCTATTTCTCATTTGCTATGATTATATATCCATGAAAGTATTTAACTTTATACCAAACTTCATTAAACTTCAACCTAAACATTAATTTAATAATTAAGATAGTCATGAGATACAGGGACAGAGAAACAGAAGCACTGTCTTCAGTGGAAGCTTGTATAAAAATGAGTATGCCTCTGTGGCCCCGACAGGATAAGCAAAGTGTCACCCCCTCCTCTGGAACAACCTCTAATATTTACGTCCACGAGAAAATGGACACAGTTACAGAGAAGTTTTGGATCTGGGATGCATCAAACCGTCAGAGGTGTGAGTTTCTGAGGAGGAGATGGTGCAGGAGCAGGCACTGAAGATGGTGGACAGGCACAGAGGAAGGTGATACAGTACCTGTTTAGTATCTTTGGAGGGTCCTATAAACCCAAGAAATATCCCCCAAAGGCAAACCATTCTGGATCTATGTGGATGGTGCATGTGATTGCTCTGCAAGCTTGTCTCCTGGTGTCTGAACCTCTCATTAGTAGTTCTAGTGTTGTGAACATAATGTGGAGCTCCTGATGGAAAGGTTGGAGGTAGTGGGTCAGCATGATGTTGTCTTCAAGTCCGGGTTTGTTTTCCACATCTGGCAGTTTGACTGTGGATGAAACCTCCCAGAGAAACTCAAGGGATGGATCCAGGAGGGAGCAGAAGGCCTCCAAAAGATGATCAGTTTAATACAGCACCATGAAAGTCTGTGGAGACACAGTCCACTCATCAGTCATCTTCACTCAATCAAGTCATCAGAGAGGTGACTTCATGGGAGTATAACTGTGAGTTTGACCAAAGACCACGAAATCAGTGCCGTCTCACATTGCAGATTGTCAGAACTAGCCCTCGATGAACTTGATCAACCCCGCTTCAGGACCTGTGGGAGTGCGGCCACAGGAATGTACACTTTGTTCTGTCCTCCCTAAGTCAAAGCGGGAACAAGGCAGACCTCACCTCTGCCTCCGTCGTCCGCATGACTGGAATGATGATGCGCTTCAGGGCCAGGATTGGTTTAGGCCCAGGATCATTCTCAGATGTGTTGAACTTGGATAAGAGAACATCTTTACTGCCTGGGCACTGGAACACAGCAATATCAAAGTGGTTAAAATGCCCACTGGGCCTGGGAGACATTTAACCCCTTCATACTCATGGTGGGCTACATTGATATAAATAGGTATCAAACTGATATGTAGTGACTATAAGTCCGACCAATGAGAAATGCTATGTCCTGTCAGCTAGTGCAAGATGTTCACAAACAATAATTGATAAAAGCAGTACTGATGTATAACTGTGTTGCTCATTCACACATTGAGCAGATATGGAGCAATATTAATTCTCTTGAAATCGTGTTTGTGTCCATGCAACAAATACTCTCCAAGTCCAATATTCACCGTCACTCCTTAAAGCTCTTTTTGGTCTCAGATTTGGATCTCCTGAGAAAAATATCCAACTCATTAGCTACTAAATGCTCTGCTATTTTCACCAGCTGGCCCCTAACTCAGTCTGTCTGCTGTTTGGTATTAAGCAATAACTGCAGCTTTAAAAGAGTTTTGACACCTCTGACCTAAGCTGTGCATGTGACACTTGAAGGCATTTCTGCCTTTAAATGCATAATTTGTGTAATTTGCAGATCTCAGAAGAGACTCTCAGAGAAAGCTGTACAGTAGGTCAATGACAATTAACGGCACTCCAGAAATACGATCCATCATGGATTCAGTGGTGATGCTCAAGTGTTATGGAAGTTATCAAATGGGAAGGACAGATCAAAAGTCACATCCGGTGTTTTACACTCATACTTTGCGCAGTCCTTTGAGACATACTTTGGTGATGACGGGTGATGCAAAACTCTTGACATGCATTTGACCCAAAAATAACAAGTTTACATCCGCAGCACTACAGCTGGATGAGAAAAAAACGTCTCTGTCTGTAAGTACAGTACTTTTGCTGTGTGCGTATATCCATAAAAAGCCTTCAACCAAAGAACCTTTCTTTCCTGCTCTCCCCACCATCTGTTGGTCATAGGTTCAGGCCTGTGTCAGATGTTCCAGCTCCCTAGGTCATTTCAGTTACTCTAGACAGCACCGGTGTTTAGCTGTGAGTCTTTAATCACAGGAGGACCTTTCCTCACTCTGCAGCGATAAACAAAGAGATTGGGCGGGGGTGAAGATGATGTTGCCTCTGGTCACAGATAGAGAGCGCCATCGTGACAGCACCCATGCTCGCTATAGCTTTTATCTACCTCTGCTTTTTATAGTCAGAGGCCCTTCATGTGACTCTTCTCCGGTACTCTTGGAGCATGTGAAAGGCAAAGAGGCTGTCTCTGAGGAAATAGGCAACTTCACAACAAATAGCACCTCAGGGACCAGAGGAGAAGCCTGTGTATGCAAAGACCGTCAGGATTGGGAGTAAGAAAAAAAGGCGAGCTATTGTGCCGAGCCAAGCGATGGCTTAATGTTTATACACTGGAGGAAGTAATTATGGAGCACAGTTTGAAGTTGATGAACAATATGATCCATAAGATTAGAGTGAAGGAACGGGGGAAGCATAGAGTTGGACGGCACGAGAGAGAGGCAGAAGGAGATGATCTGTCATGCTTCTCCTCCCTGTAAATCAGACGTCCATATTTAGTTGGAGAGAGGGAAGGCCTAGCAGTAATGTAAACAAAGCCTGGGAGAGGGAGGGAGGCAGGGAGAGTACATCAACACTAATGTTTGAGTCTATTGCCAGTCAGCATGATCCCCAGGAAGAGACAAGAAAGGGGCTATAAGGTAACAAATAAAGATACAAAGTCTGATAGAGAGATTGTTTTGTTCTTTTTGGAGATGTTTTGGATTTCGAAAGAGGCCTAGAGTTTTGGCGTGATAATGAGCAGGCCCCGGTTTTGTCAAAATATGAGGAAACAACGATTGGACCGAGGCACTAGCTTCAGCCACAGGAACTAATGGACCACTGCCACATGTCATGTTATGAAAAAGTCTTATAAAATTTATTTGAAAAACCAGCGAGAGACAGATCAAAGACTGCTCCTTGGACCAGAGTTACCAAAGGCAGAGCCAACAAAGGGACTAACTTCCTGACCCCGACTGTCCTCCGTTCACCATGAGTGAGATGTGCTCTGAGAGCTCTGAGGACGAGCAGGCTGAGGTAGAGGAGAGGCCACAGGAGCAAAGGCTGTCCAGGCTGCCCATCATTCAGCTCATGCCCAGGTCCAAAGCGGGCTCCCCCATAGGATCTCCAAAGATCTCGCCCAAGGATTCCCCCCGTGGGTCTCCTCGAAACTCCCCGCTGCTCTTCAGGAAGCTGCTGATGAACCGCAGCATAAACCTCCAGAGGCGCCGCTTCACTCTGGCGCACACACCCAGGTAGAGTCCACATCTCTGAGGTCAAGATGGCAGTGTTTTCTCCTCCACTGAAAAAACGAAATGAAATGAAATACAAATCTTTTGTATTTGTGTCTTTTCACCTGCACTGGACTGCACAGGCAAACAAACTGCAGCTAAGAGTTGTTGCAGACGAGCAGCAGATATATTCGTTTTAATTTATAACCCAATACAAGAATCAGGCTCACATGTAGTATGTGTAAGAAATATTCAGTATTTTTTGTTAGAATTTTTATATGAAGTGCAAAAGTCAACTAAATGTTTTCAGCTATGGAACTTTCAGAGTATTCATTTTTTTCCATAAATATAACTCTGTCTACTACTGTTGACAGTAGTCTCTCCTCTGTTCTCCACTCATAATTGCTTGTTTTAGTCCATCTGTGCGTGTTGCCGAAATAGGAGATGGTTGTTGTCTCATGCCTAAGGATTTCTCCACTCAGTTGCAATCATTTATATGTTTTTGGTTTATTTCTGTGCAAGCAGCACCCTTTCACACTACAAAAATGTTCGCCCTTTAGCTTGTGTCCACAAATTTCAGTTAAACACACTGTACCCAAATAAAATCAGCCATTGTTTCATGGAAATTCTACTAAATTAAATTGTATTATATGAGGACTTTACAAAAATGCTGTTTCATTCTCTATAATTGTAACAGCTGACATTTACTGAGAATATCACACAGCAGATGCAGAATGGTTGCTGTTGCTGTTTTGCTTGATTTTTGCTTCTTTTATGCTCAGTTGGAACTTTTATTTATCTATGGCAGCAGAATACATTTGATTCACAAGGTACTTGCTGTTGATTTAGCTGAAAAGCAGTGATTTCTATTAAAAATGTAGAGTTTAGAAGCTGCACAGTTTTGAGCTTAACTTCCTACAGGTGATGTTTTCCAGGGCTTTTGTTTTCCGACAGAGCACCATCATCTCCATCAACACGCAGCTCATCAACATCCCTGCTTTTACTGCATCCGCAGTTTGTTGTTCCACTTCTTTGTCAAGCAAATTACTTTAATCTGTCAACGACAACACAACTTTATTTAATATCAACACGTGAAGGAAGCACTCTGCCTGTATTCTGCTTAGCTTTAAAGTCGTGTCACTTATCTGTCATTTTTCATCCGTTATAGAGGCCATAACTCTTGTTTGTAAAGAGTGCAGCTGTCTCTGGTACCTGTTGATAGCTTCAGTTTTATGAGCTGTTATTGCATCAGACTGGGCTCATGATTCAAATTCAAATTAAACATTTACTTGTTTAAGGGTGTCGTATAAGGCAAAATTCATTGATTAAATCATACTTGACCTTTATTTCTTGAGAGAGGAAGAATAAACAGGTCCTCACACAACTGGTGGATTTTTTTTCCTTTTTGTGTCGAGGGCACTTTGTATTTCCTCGCTGGTGTGTTAAATATGCCTGTATGTTTCTTCAAAGGAAGAGCCTGTTGTGGAAAATTGCAAAGTGCTGTATAACCATGGACACGCACATGCCTCCTATGTCTTTGTCAATGTTTACCCTTCGCTTCTCAATGTATACACACTCAGATGGAGGCAGCGAGTAATTCTGGAGTGTTACTGGGTGTCTTTAACTTGTTGCTGTGACGTTAGATGACATCCACCTCAGTGAAATGAAATTAAAAGCCTAAGAGAAACTCTAGCTGCTGCTGTAAAACCCTGCCTTGTTTTTATTGGCAAGAAACAAAAAGGTTTCTAAAGAAGACAGTACCTACTACAAAACTCAAAAAGTGTTTACAAGATCATTCAACTTCATAAACATGCAGATGGGGGGGCGTATTCTCCTGGGCGTTTAATGGTCGTGGATTTGAGATTGGCAGACACGTGTCTTTTCCAGGGTTTACTGTAACTCTCCAGCCAAACGGTTTCATTAATTTCAGCGTGTCTATTGAAAATCTAAATATTAGAGGGCAAGAGTCCAGTTGGGGGGGATTTCATGGCTCAATCTGGAAAGTCAGACGCTTGCAGTCCAACACAGATATTCAACATGTCAGAGCTTTTATATTATACAGCTCCGGGGTCAGGCCACTGGAAGTGTCTCTCTGCAGGGTATGTGCAGTGTCCCATAATGTCAGAACTGAACGAAATGGATGGAGATGAGTTATTGCAGGATGGCTGGCAAGGAGGAGGAATTAAACAAACTGGGGGTCCAGCGGAAAATAAATGTCGCAGGCAGCTCAAATATAGAACATACCCGCAAAGTTATTTTCACTTAGTGTCTGAGTTGATTAAGCCTCTTTTTCCACTCCAGAGACACCATGTCAAATGGATTTTTTTTTTTTTTTTGTGAAAAGTGTTTCTTGAAAATTGTTTTTTCGAAGCCAGCTCTGGGGTGACAGCCAGCGTTTTTTTCCATTATGTCTTTCATTGATAAATGTAGAACATTTTCTGGGCTGATAGAACATAACACATTAATTATCACTTTATTTGACTCTTGGCACTGTAGTTGGATCAAGAGTATTGTTTTCTAAGGTGAATATAGTAAAGTCATTAGTAATTAGTTAGTACTGTACATACTCTACATACTGCACAACTAGATATTATAAAAATCGTATGTGTTGTTCCATAGTCATAAAATGTTTTTCCAACACGTAGCACTGTATGTTACAGTGTAACAATGCAATAGAAGGAAAGCAGATAAAAAAATTTGACTGACTTTGGAAGAATCAAAGGTTTATGGTGATTATCTAAATTCATAGTAGTTTTTTTCTCTCCATGGGAAATGGATGAGATAAGTCGCTTTTGTGGAGTTTGAGATTTTAAAAAGTGTCATAACTCCTCACTCACGTAAATGTTACACTTTTATCGGCAGAACAAAAAAACTGGCCATGTTCAGGATGTCCGCGCATGAAAATTAACACTGCATCTTCTGTTGTTCTCCACCAGAGGCTGCTGTGCTGTGAAATGTGTGCACAGAGCATTAGGAGGATGTGTTATTGTGTCTGAGTAAGAGTGGAGGAAAGACAGATTCTCCTTTGGCCAGCTGTGGGACTGTGCAGGGAGCCTGATATTTTTTCAGGAGACTTAAATAAGTCCTGAGGATATTCTGGTGTGAGGCTGCTGTTAATGTTGCATTAGCCGACTTTTCTCTCAGACTTTTCTAGTTTAAGAATAATATGAGGCTTGCAGGTAAATAGTATTTTAAATAGTTTATAATCCGTGTCATGCAAAATATTTTGTCCATCCTCCATGTCATTACAAGGAACCAGTAATTTCAAACATCCAAAAAATATAACATGCTTCTTCTGGAAACACATATACAGAACAAAAAGAAAAAAATAGTTAAAACAGATATGTACATATTTCAAATACCAGCTGAAGTTTGTCCTGATAAAGGGCTTTCTTCCATATTACTGGCTAATTTCTTTGCTAAACACCGTTGTGTTTGACAGTGGAATAAGTGAACACTGAGTGTTTCTAGGCCCAGCATCAGAGTGGACCGTTTAACTGGGACGGTTATCCCGGACGATGATAAACCTCGGATGTGACACTTCCCGTCAGCTCCTTCCTTGCATTATGAAAAAAATGACATGTTTCCATCATGTGTCCTCCGCAGTATCTTAACTCCCACGTATTTGATGACACCAAATATTTGCTCAGCGGCGAAGAGGATATTGTGCGAATCAGATGAATTATATCATGGCATGAGAAGAGAACTCAATATTAAAAAGGAAAATTGAATCGTCTTTAAAAAAAAAAAACAAAGAAAAAAAATGCCCACACACACAATATTGAAGTATTGATTGATCACTAGTGTTGCCGCTGGCATGCTGCTGGCTGGTTACACGAAAGGAGGGACACTCATAGAAAAAAACTTTTGTAGAAGACCATACAGTACTCAAATATATCACTTTGTTTTCTCCTTTCACCTTCTACTGATCCCAGTAGATCCCTCAGCACTATTTAGACTGATCCGCTGTCTGATCCAGTTACTTTTATTTTCTAAACTCTCTCTTTGTGCAATGGGTGCCCGCTTTCTCTCTCTCTCTCTCCCCTCTCTCTCTCAACCACCCAACATCCCTCCCCTTCCTCTGCCCTCCACATATCTCTCTCTCTTCTCCCTCTCTCTCTCTCAACCACCCAACATCCCTCCCCTTCCCTCTGCCCTCCACAATATCCTCTCTCTCAATATCTCTCTCTCTCTCTCTCTCTCTCACACACACTCTCAGGGGAGATAGTGTTGTTGTTTGTTTTAAGTTTGGTCCCACCACTCTCAGGAGAGAAGAGAAGAGGGAGCAGAAGTCTGTTACAGGCCGCTGACAGGGACTACATGGGACGACCCACTCCAGGGAGCATCTGATGGGATTATAACACTCTTTCCAGCTCACTTTTTTTTCCCTTCCCGACCAAGAATAACTGCTCAAGTCTGCTGGTGGTGTAGCATCACAGAGGCGACCCCATGTTCAAATGGACAGTTCTGTGTTCAGTGTTGTCTGACCTGATTTTTAAAGACAGAAAGCACCTGGGGCCTGTTGTTGAGGAATTTGCGCTGTGTCAGCTTGAGGCTCATTTGGACGAATTTAAGCTCACCGTTTTCTATTTAGGAGGGGGAAAAAAAAATACACACGAGAGGAGCGTTTATCTTGGTACGTCCATGGTGAACTGAAAGGGGAACACGTGAGGAGGTAGTCCCCAGATGAGCACTGACAGCTGACACCATCCTTCTGTTTCATTTAATTTGATTCGGCCCCACACTTCCTCTGTCAGTGAGTTGATATGCTAACTCACTCTGTGATTGGCCTCTAACAGCCAAGACTCTTTGCCTTTTTAGGCTCTTCACACACCCACACACACACACACACAGACACACACACACACATATACACACTGAGATGAACGTTTTTCATTCTTCTTTTTTCACAAAAACAAATGGACATATCCTTCATGCCAGGACCAAAAGCTGAACCACAGATTGAATTTCCAGTTTGATGCACTTTGATCCATTGATTCTGCACTGACCTGGAAGTGAATTGCTTCTAGCTAATAAGTTTTATCTAATAAATACAGAGGGGCGCTCAGCAGGCCTCACTTACTCGTGTTGTGTTGGCTTTCATTCCTGCTCTTAAAGAGGTGCAGCTGATGACACTTTTTTGCTGTTTTGCATCTCAGCGCTGTTTTTCATGTGTTGTTCTTGGACCTGTTTTTCCTGAACTGTCCTGTCAAAGGGACCTGTCTCCCAGCAATATAATTTGGGGCCCCAGACAACGTTTAGGACAGCTCTCTTTCTCAAGTCTTGACAGCATGGAGGTTTGGGTTGTGCTGCAGAAGCTCACTCTCTTTATCCCTCGCCTCCCAAAGCTGCCGTTTTGATGACTCTCTGAACTCAACCCAACTCCTTTTTAAACCTGCAAATACAATGATGAACAAAGACTCTCGCTTTTCAAGGAAGATGCACGGCAACTTCTCCACTCGCAGGCACTCGTGCATTGGGTACGTATCCGGTTGTGTGTTGGGAGATTTGTGATTGTGATTACAGCGAATGCAACATAATATGAGCGCTTGCAGATGTTCAGGAAGTGTTGGGGGGAAAAAAAGGCTGATTTCACTTGATTTCATGTGTCTGTATCTGGCAAATACTGCGTGTCTCTTAGAGCACATGGCTTATAAACTCTTACAGTAGTGCTGCATTGTGTCTGCATTTATCTGGTGGTTTTTTGTGTTTTATTCTGTTGTGGTGATGTTTCAAACCCGTCTGAGAGTACCAGTTTGATGATAAGAAAAGAAAAAAAGTCAATTAAGATATATTTTGACATGGAAAGTCTCAGCAGCTCTCTGTCAGATTGAGTCACTGGTTTAGTTTGCTGATAACAATATCTTCTGAGTCTGCACCTGTATCCTGTTAAAAAATGCTGGATAAGCTTTCATCTGCCAAATGCTTCGCTGTGTGCTGAGGTGAAGCCAGTGTGTGCTGCTGTGCTGGGTGCTGCTGTGCTGGTCGCCGCAGTTTGCGTTGCAGGCCTCAGGGTGGCACGATGGATCGATGGCTCCGTCCACTCCTTGGGCTCCGTGGACCCGGGCCAAGCCGCGGCATCCGTGTTAGGCACGGCGCGGCTGTCATGTGGTCGAGGACTTTTGGTATTCGTAAGAGGACTGAAGAAATATTGGCGCTCTGTGGAAAATTGTCCAATGAGAGCAGAATAGATTTCATCTGTTTTCTATCTTGTCCTCTAGGAAACAAAACAGAGGGGGATGAAATAATGTGTCAAACGAGTTCACTTCCAGGAGGTAAATCAGGGTAACATGCTCCCTTGTCTACACACTGATGAGACTGATTGACTTAATTGTAGTCGTAACTTGATACAACTGTGTAATCACCAGGCCGGATTCAGGAAAATACATAAAATCTACTACAGCTGTCATGAGATCCCTGCAGGACACGTCGTTATGTAAGTTCACAGAGACTAAAAACATGAGACTCAGCGTATGAAATACAAGACTACCCACACACAGGCACACACAGCATATGATTACACACAAACACTAGCCAATGTGACTTTACGCTTTGTCAAAAGTGACCCCGAAACTATAAGGGCAGCATTAAAATAAGCTTTAATTGCTGCACAGATTCGCAAAGAATCAGACTCTTCTTTTTCTCTCAGAGAAGAGGAAAAAAACCCTGAACATTTCAGAGCTGTTGTGGGATTTCTTTAGCACGATGCGGCAAACTTTTCTGAACTCTGGGCATAAGGCATGTGCCTCGCGAGTGTCATCCGAACTCCTCCAGCCGTGAGCCCGTTTGGATCATATGAGGAGATCAAAGCAGGAGATTTCAGACCACAGCCAGAGATACAGAAGTGCAGAAGGGAACAAAACGAGCCTCTGTTCTCTTTACCTGATTTGTGCATCAAGCTTACTGGCTAAAAAAAAAAACACACACACACAGTACTGAAGTGGAGTCACTGTTGAGAGCTTAAGATCAAAGCAAAGTTCAAAACTTGTTTTTCATTTTCAGTCTTGGTAAAAGACAATGATGTATTTATTGTAGGGTGATGGAGGTGATACTATGGATGTGAGTGTGTTTACAGCAATTGTGGAACTTAAATTGGTTAACATTGTAGTTGTATTATTTTATAAATGAGTTATTTCCTCTGTCCTTTGCAATACACACACACACACACACAGACAAAGCAGTCTCTTATAATCCAGATGTGTCTATCACAATAGAGACAGCTCTTATCCTCACTTGTACTAACAGTACCAAGGCACTATTCATCCTACCCTCTGACTACCACACACACACACACACACACACACACACTACCAGCAACCTTCTCAACAACGTTTTTTATGGCTTCTCTGGCAGTGTGGTACATTTAAACAATACAGTGTCACTGCATTAAGCTGCACAAATCTGGAGAGCTCTCAGTCAGTATCATGAGCAGATAGCTGCATCCGTACAGACGCAACGGCTGACCGACTGGGAAAAAGAGATAATTTATACAAAGAGGGTGAAGGCCCAGATGAGAGGGCGGTAAAGAAGTGATAAAGGGGACGAGGGTCGAGATAGTGCTGCTTTTAGCGCAGAGATAGTGACTGGAAGGAGAGGGTTAGACCGGGAGACCCGACGGGGTGAAAATAGTGGTCAAAGAAGAAAAGAGAGACAGTGTCTGAAAGAACAATGAAGAAAAACTTTTAAAAAAAAGTGTCAAGTGAGGCCATCCAACCAAAGGGCAACAGTGTCAATGTCAGAGGTCCCAATATAGCCAACAGCCCCCCCACCCTCAAATACACACCCAGATTAGTCAATAGGGCCTGTGTGGCTGTGGCGGGCTGGCTGCTGTGTGCGTCACTGCTGTACTCCATATTTTCAGCATGACTGATTTCCCCAATCGCCTCCAGAGCCTCATTGATTTCTGAGGCTGGCAGCGGCAGCAGGAGACTAACACTAATGCCGAACTGAAACTCAAAACTAGTCACTCTACTGTATTTCCCACTCACGCCATGAGAGGACACAGGCATCTCTCCTTTATCCAAAGTTCAGAGAGAGTGTAGAAGAAATGAAAAGGGGAAAAAACAAATTTATACGTCAAAGCAAAGGTCATTTTCTGCAGGACAGCTCAGATGTGCTGCCACTGAAGTCATTAGTCAGAGTAAGAATTGGAGATGCAGCCTCATACCTTAAAGTATGAGAAATAAAAAAAAAAAATGAAAACAAATTGTGTGCATTTCAGAAAAAAGGGGTGCTGAGCATCGGCTTTGTGCCACAGCAGCATCAGGATGACTGCTCAGTGTAACCACTAGAGGGGGAAACTGATTAAGTTTTGCTCAGAGACTGTGAGAGTGCAGGGGTCTCCTGCAGACCAAGCAGCTATTAGGGAAAAAAAAACAATGTGGTAGATTTTCACAGTGCTAGGGAGAGCCGTACATTTATATTGATATACTATATGCTATAAATGCCGCACTCAAACTCAACAGTTATTGACCTGTTTTCTTTCAAAGTACGGCAGCTTGAGATTGACGCTTTTATAAAACTTCAGTTCTCCACACATTGTCTCTTTGCACTTTATCCTCAAACTGTTGTCATTCTTTTACAACACGTTTTAATTCTACACTCTGAATATTTTATAGCACATCAGTTCATGCTGCTCTTCCTAAGGTCATCGTCATCCCTGTTTTTCCCTTTGGTGATGAAAGGTGTAAAGGTTGTTGATACTGTAAAGTCCTCTAAGACAAAAAATTGTGATTGTGGGCTATATAAATAAAACTGACTTTTGCTTGACACCCAATACTGCTGTGTAATATGTAACTTGAGTGGCTTGTACATCAGCCACTTAAGGTAACGGATACAGCAGAAGAGATGAATGTCAGAAATGTGGTACAGAGGAAATACCATTACAACCACACTACCTATACTTTACAAATTATTCTTCATCGGAGAACATGGAACATTGATTTTATGAAAAGTAGTTACTTAGGGTTTTAGTTCTTAACACCTACTATTAGGATGCAAAAAGAATCATGCACACACATTTACTCTGGCCTACACAGAGGGGCCGAGTGTATAAGTTAGGTTGTATTTAATGGGAGATGACACGGTGACGTGGCAGTCGTGACTGAGCATTTCATGACCGTTGTTTTTCCTTCAAACACTTTCCTGCTAAAGGAGTGGCCACCTGCCATCCGAGTGTGTGCACCGACCATCTGATTGTGCATTTAATGTGCGCCCCTGAGTCCCCGTCCATGCGCACGCATTGGTGAGGCCCCGTGTGTATACATCCTGGCCTTTTTGGGCTCTGTGTGTGTGTGTGTGTGTGTGTGTGTGACTGCACTTGCATGTGTGCGCACAAGTCTGTCATCCTCCCAATCCCCAGATCAGACGAGAGCCCCAAACCCCGCCGTCATACTAGCAGATGGCAGCCTAATGAATCATGAGGCGACACACTGATAGCCTTTACTACAGTACATGCTGTAACATGACGTTTGACATCACCGAGATTCAAGTTAAATATAGGCCGCTAGCAGCAGCCACACGCTCACACCTGGTGCTGCTGCTTTGTTACGCACACAGTATTTCAGATGACATTTGTGACACAAGAAATTTGTTTTGCTTTGCTGTGCCGTTTGAGAGATTTACTGTTTCAAATGTGGATACTTTACTTTGCTGCACCGTGACAACAAAAAGTTGCTGCTTAAGTAAGAAAAGGAGTCCATTTTTCTTTTTAGGGGAAGCAGCCTTTTTAGGGAATAATTCTTCTGCATATCCTGTTACTGATGTAGAAAACTATAATGGAAATGGGAAGCCCTTCTAATGTGAATATGCCTGTGTGTGTGTTTGTGAGTGCTATTCTTCTGCAGCTGCTTTCTTAACCTCTTGAACCTCTTGCATTCAACGCTGAGTCCCTCCACAAACTCACGTTGTACGGCTGAACACAGTTTAAACCAACAGAGAGTTATTTGAAATTCTAGTGGAGATCCCAGAGTTTCCAAGGAGTGCAAACAAGCTTAATTCAGGAAAAATGTGTGTGTGACATTTAGAGGGTTTCCATTTGAATTAATGATGCAGCAGCATAACATTTTGGTTTTTAGTCGAGGTTGATTTACTAAAACATCCTGATTTTTTTTCAGGCACTAGGAAGTCAAATTGTATTAATAGACAGAAACAGCACACACTGCTTACACCTGCATGTTTGGGTTAGTGCAAAATATTTTAGCTTATGCTTTTATGATATTAGGAGAGAAGCAGGTGTAAAATTTGTAATACTCTCGTAAAAGGCAGCTGTTTTTAATTTATTACAATGAGCCATCAGCAGCGTTGAGAAATGAAGGGGTGTTTCTAAATTGCTCATCACTTTTTGGTCTGTAGGAGGAAATTGTGAGAACATTATAATAACAGTGCCTGATTGTATTGCTAAAATAATTTATGTTGTTGGTTTCTTTCATATTTCAGTGTCAGGAGCAGAGAGAGAGCACTTCCTCTGTTGCTTTCCAGACATCCCAGAGAAGACATAGTTGCTTTCACTTGGACTTTAACTGTATCTGCTCATTTATATCAACGCTACATTTACTTGAACCAGTGTTTGAGATAGGATTAGTAAATCTCCCCTCCAGTGTTGCATGATGCAGCTGCAATAAAGTATTAGAGACAGAAAGTGTTCAAGAGACATTTACGGTGTTCAGACGAAGAGTTCAATTTTATTCAGTGCTTCTGGTCCTAAATAAATATTTAAATAGGCATATGAAAATGTTTTATGCACTTTACTTTTACAAAGTTCTTAGTTGTGACTGACATGTTTCTTTAAAAATAAAACAGAGAAAAATGATTTGTCTTGTTAATACTTAAACCTCGCTGTAAATCTTTTTTAATGAGGATGTGGCCAAATCACAAGACAGCTTTAAGTGAAATTTGACCGCCGTGCAAGATTTTCTTTTTTTCACCATGTTCGATGTAACATGTAGCTGAATTTGACAAGCCTTTAATTTCTAAACACACAAAACTATGTCTCATTTAACAATGAGGGAAAAAAAACACTACATAAACTTCAGACAAAAAAGGGACACAAAGTGGCTGGCGTGCTTCGGATTACAAAGGCAGATACGTTGGATAAATATTTAGTGTTCATCAAAACACGTAAAACTCAAAGCAACCAGTTTTTTTGTGTTTGAGAATATCAGTCCCTCCTGATTATGCTATTGTAATATTTTATTTCATGTTACATTTCCTGGCACTGTCACTTAAGCCTTATTGGTTCTCAGAGAAAATTAATCAGTGTAAGCTAGCTCTACAAACAAACCGCAAACAGACAGTATGTCCGCTGACAGGCAACAGCTCCGACACACGGCGCTCCTCGCTGACTTCAAAACAGCTCGTTATCCAGGAATGCTCACCATGCCTCCGTGTAGCCAACACATGATGTCATGAGGCCCCTTTGCAAATAATGGACTATTAAACCAGCAACTGAGGGGTCAGCCAGAATTTATGATGCCTCACTGTTTTATGAGTTTCAGAGATTACCTCGCCACATCGTCTCCGCCTCAGTGTTCAGCACTTGAGAGCACGACTGTCCAAAGGCGAGATGTGAAGATACTGAGCAGAGCCAAACATTTAATGTCTGTCTTTCTTCAAACATCCACTCTCTTCCACCATAGTGACGCAGATACATTGAAAACTGTGAAATCCTCTGGTATACTGCCAACCAATGAGTGTCTGCGTGTGTGTGTGTGTGTCAGTAAGTATGTCTACTCGAGATAACAAGCGTAGGACCCTTGAACCATGTTGTTTAAGCACTTCTATTCTTCTTCCTGCACATGAAAACAATTTTCCTGTCATGAAAATGTGTCAAGAGTGAACGCTGCTGTAAATGTTAATGCACAACATCCCCTCATCCGGTTTGCATCAGGACACTGTTCATCCCGATGGGGATAAATTCTTCAGTTTTACAAGTCCAAAGTCTGGGCCTGATCCTGATTCAGTCCCTGCACAGTCAATCCTGCTAAACCCCAACAGGTACCATTTAATTCATCATAGTCGTGTGATTGGATTTATAAACTGTTGCTGCTGAGTTCAGGCTCCATAAAACCCGTAATAGAAAGCAGTATTGTCGGTCCGCTCAGTTTGTGGTTGTGATTGGCCCTTTTTGTGTGTGCACCTCTTCAGATTTCCTTAAATGGCAGTTTTACTTGAGTACCGCAGACACAGAACCTTTGTGCTATATTAAAGCATTATATGAAATACTTTCAACGAGTGAACACCGCAGTAATAAGCTGTCTGTGCTGTGTGTCGCAACCAACGTAAATATAAGGTTGAAAAATAAAACCACAGCATATGAAAAAAAAATATAAGCCAACTTTTTCAGATAATGTAGGAAATGGTCCTGTGATGTATTTCAAACTCTCTGACCTCTGAAAATGGGCCTGGTTCATGTTAAAGACACCTACTGAGGCTCCATTACCACCTTTATTTTGTTTTTTCTGTTCCATGCTCACCTATTGTTATTTTTCTGCTGAACATGTGTGAATTCCATGGTGATGAGGTGATGCCATTGATTGATTTGCCAATTTAATTGAACCGTGTCACACTGCAAAACGTAGCTTGAAGTGCAAATCCATTTATGGAGATGTTTTTGTGTGTGTGTGTGTGTGTGTCGGAGCTAGCTGGATAGCAACTGACCGCTCGTCAAGCTCTGCTACGCCTGCCAAGCTTTCCTTTCTCGCAAAGGCACATCATGCAGTTTTAAACGGTGGCAAATTTTCCGCTCCAGATTCTTAGTGCTTTTTTAAACAGTGAGGTTCTTCATTTCAGGGAGAGGTGGACAAAACAAGTTGTTTTGTTTAAACTAGCAACTGTCATTTTTTGCCCAAACGACAGCACGCTGGCAGCATTTACCTGCCGTAGACAGCAAGCTAACGTTAGCTAGCTGAAAATGGTCGTAGCTGTTTCCTGTCATTTTAAAATGACAGTCTTGTTAAAGGGGTCCTAAAATATAAACTTCATGGTAACATATAAGACAGACAAGCTTAAAGACTTGAGACCGAGGCCAAAGCTAAATAAACTTGTCTCAGTTAAAACATTTACATTTTCAATATTTGATGGACATGGACATGAAAATAAAGAAACAACAATGATCTTTTATTACTAGTTAGTTGTAACTTTTGTGTTTGGCTGTTTGGTTGTTAGCTTGCATGTTTGTATTTTCAATTGATGTTACAAGAGAAAATGTTTTTAGGATACAAACCTACTTATGTGTTTTGCCAAAGTACTTGTGTAACATTGGCTGGGGTCGCTAAATACTGCCTGTATCCCCACGAGCTAATATAGTTAGTTAAAGGTATAATGGGAAGGATTTTCAAATGTGAATACAAATGTGAATAAAAATGTGTGCCTGGATTTTTTTCATTTTGCTGTGTTTGGGATGATAAATGCTGCGTTTAATCCACTTCTTACACTCTTACTACCAGGCAGAGTAACCCTCGCACTACAGCACCATGTACACCACTTCAACATGTGACAAAAAGTGTGACAGGTCTGTTGTTGCCAAACTATTGGACAGTCAGTGTTCAGGGAGTGATTTAGTGTAAGGTCAATAGGTCAAAATTGGTATTAAAGTGATATAATGTAGTGATGCAATGTAAGAAATTTTCACAATGGCTTTGCAACACCACAGCACCTGCCGTGCAGTCAGAAAGCCTCCTCCCAATCCAGTAACTCACTTGCATAGCTTGTCCTGATGAAATTTTACAAACTCTTCTTCTATGGTATAAAAATCCAGAGCTCGGCTAAATCCGCCTCTGGGAACATAGCCCGTAGATTCATGGCCCCAATTACATTTTGCTGATCTCTTGTCAAACATTTCCTGTTTAAGTCTTATATGAAGCCTACAGAAGGTCAAGCAGCTAAGGTTTCATATTTACTTTATACATTTCTGGTCTTCAAAAATACATCGCCCCTGGCCATGGGTGACCTTGCATGCTCGTGCCTAAGCCTGTGTGTGAGTACATACTGTGTACGGGCAAGTGTGTGTGTGTGTGTGTGTGAATGTTCTTCGTTCTCAGCAAGCTGTGTCCCAAGAGCTACTTACTGTAATACCCTATCATACTCATCCTGTCATCAATCTCTTTACCTAACATGGACAACCCATACCCTGCCACACACACGCACGCACAGACACGCAGATATGAATACACACTCCATCTGGAAAGGATAATGGTACTTGTGATTGTATTAGGATTCAATGTGTGAGTGTGTGTGAGTGTGTGTGAGTGAGCGGGAAGGGGTTAAAATGGTGAAAACATTTAGGGAAGGCAGGAACCCTGCTGGCTCTGATCCCGCCCCCTTTCTCAGCTCTGACCTCACTGTGAAACTTGTTCCCCCTTGTGTGTGATGCACACACACACATGGACACACACACACACACAGACACTTGTTTGGTCACATGCCTACACGTGCTCAGTCACTTACACACACACTTCGTATAGATATGTGCACACTGTGTGGGGCGCTCGGACAACACACACACACACACACACACACATGTACAGCACAGGGCTAGTGTGACAGGCTGGAGCAGGAGAGCAAGTTTGCCCAGAGAAAGGAAAGGTCTCTGTTTGCTCTGTGATTAAAGGTATCGCTGCCAGAGGGGAGATGAGGAAGTGAGGAAGAAGAGAGAGAGAGGGGTAGAGAGAGCAGACAGCCAGAAGGGGAGAGGGGCAGTGGTGTTGCGCCACATTTAGACCCGCAGCAAAGACTAGATGTACATGGGGGACCGATTAATGGAGCTCTGCTGAGAGTGATGAAAAGCATTTTCTGCAGAGAGCTGCAGGGCAGACAGGCTGGCAGCGGGGAGTGCGCGGCTCACGCAGGAGGAGTTCAGGTGCTTCAGGAAGAAACACGCTCCACGTTCATTCAAATCACCCGAGATTTTCCAGCGGGCGCACGGTGGCATGGACTGCACCGCTCCGGTCATCCTGAGCTGGAGCCTCCGGTCCTAGAGCTGCTGTCCGCTGCTGCCAGAGGTAATGAGAACTCATGGGAAGCCGTGGAGAGCCGGACAGCCCGACAGAGCGAGACAGACGAGGAAGCGGGCCGGGTTTTACAGGGATGACACAAGCCACAAGCTGAGGAGAACCAAGAGAGGGAGAGCAGCGGAGCGGCCGAGAAGAGGAGGGTGAGGACGAGTTAAAGAGAGTAGACTAAAGAAAGATGAGTGTGCCGACGAACTGTGGGTTCTGTTACTCCGTGGAGCGGAGTGTCACTGTGCGGAGTGGGAACATATGGGGATCTCCGTGCGCTGTCAACAGGCCTATTGACATCATACAGAAACGCAGGCGGTAATTAACAGCTTATCTCATTTACTCTCACTCAGTCCTTTTGTCTTTCTCTCCTTCTCAGTGTCTCCTTTCATCCCGCTCACACACAGACACTTGCATACAGCATGTGGTGTACAGCAGTGCCCAGATCACACAGTGCAGTGTGTGAAGTCAGGAGCATGGCTGTGTTGGCAAAAAGGCTTTTTTTTTCTTCTTCTCTTGTACAGTATCAGTGACAATTTCTTATCTCGAAGTTAATTTTAACATCATCCTGCAAGATGTGTGAGTGATACAGGACTCTTTCATAACTGAGTATCTGTAGTCATTTATCAGCTGCAGTGTTTACAAAAAACCATTCTTCTGCTCTTATCAGTTGTTTTTGGTTCATATCTACATCTCCCAAAATATATTTAGCGTATTTCCTCTTGACCACTTGTATAGTCTCCTCTTTTGTTTGACTAGGCACTGCTCCAGGGAGTGAGCCTTTTTTTTTTTAATCATACAAAGACACCAAATATCCACTCATTTTGTCAATAAGAATCTGATGCCAGTTCAGCCGTGGCTAAAGACAAACTAACTGGTTGTACTGTATTATGTAGCTCAGCCAAGACTTGAAAGTGGGGTGAGGAGCTCTACGAGTCTAGCTGTAATTTTAAGTGTGTGTGGGAGATGGAAATACAGGCGATTGTGCGGTTTCTGCTTTTGATATTTTATTAACTAGCTGCAGTACTCTTTTGAAGGTAATTAAAGTTCAGCAAACATCCTGCAGACTGATGTTTATCACTTAAAACAATTGGGAGGGTGTTAATTTTTAATTTCACTAACAGACCCACTGAATTAGATTTCACGTGGTCGTCCGATTAACTAATTAATTTTTGCTGCAGCTGTAATCACCAGCCAGTTCTGTTATGTCTCTAAACTGCAGCGTCATCTAACAGTCAGCCACGATGTGAAAAAGCGTCATTAATACACGCTCAAGACAGATAAAGTGTACGTGTGAGTGTGTACTGAGGGAGCACCCTGCACATTAGTACATCAGAAATTCAGTTTGTTTCCTGCAATACACGTAGGCTCGTTCCCATTTCGTCCCTCATAGCTTAAATCCCACTGTCCTTTACACAAATCTTCTCACAGGAAAAGTCGACCATAAGTTTTGCAGCTTCACACATAATCCTCAGTGCCAGTGGGGAGGCTGAGAAGGAGGACTCAGAGATAAAGTCGTGTTTACATTATGGCCCTCTGTCCTCTTTCTCAGGCTGGGTCCTTGTTTATCAGATGTAATGCAGAACATTTGTGAGCACCGGGGATTTTAAAGGGCAGCTGTCCTTTCTAGTTTAATTCCCCTCGAGACCCATGCCAAGAAATGTAATTGACATCTGCTCTTAAACGAGAAAAAATGGCCCCCACGGCCAAGATAATGCAGACGTATGGAAATGTCAGACTGCTACTTGTCACTCTACTGCTCCGATTACTTCCACCTGTGGATCTAAAAAACAGAAGTTCTCTGCCCACTTGAGTTTTAAGAGCGGTGGCCTTTGTTGAAGACGATCCATTAATGTGCCAAAGGAGTGGAGTCGCACTGTCCCCAGGCAGGGGCAGTGAAGCTTTATTTGGGTTGAGGTATCGCTCTTCCCCAATTACGCCGGTGATGGTGAGGGAAGAGCAGACGCGATAAGGGCCCGAATCACCACCACCATTTTACTGTCTGGAGGAAAAGCATGGAGGAGTGCAGGGGGAGAGATGCATACGGTTATCAGCCGTGTCAGAGCCTATTTTTGGAATCTATTAATATCACATATTTAAGAGGTCGACAGAGTAAAAGCTGTATTTATGAGTATGAAGTGATTAGACAGCAGTAATGACTGATGGTGTTTAAATCTGAAATCTTTAGGCTTCTGTAGTACATCTTTTTTTTTTAAATAACTTCCTTCCTCACTCTTTCTACCTCCTTTTCAGTTTTCCTCCTTTTTTCTTCTCTTCCCACTTTGTCTGCCTCTCCACACGAATAGAACACAGTGCCGGTAATAAAGTGCCATCCAGAGAGCTGATGTAGGCTGCAGAGATAAAGGCTGGAGCTCTTCTCAAATATATAAAATATCCTTGTGCATGAGTGCATCCTCACGTTCGCATGAGAAGAGCTGACGGGATGAACCTGCAGGCAGAGGGAGAATATATAAATTATATAAATAAATATAAATTTGTGGATTTTGACATCAGAGACCAATGCCAGAGCGTCTCGCGTGCCTTCTGTGCGTGATTTACGGCCCAGTTATCTCAGTTAACAGCAGAAGACAACACCCAGATAACGGTCGCCCCTTCTCTCTCCTTAGACGGATATGTGTCGAGGGTATTTTACATGTCTGCGAGAGCAACAGGTACCATACAGATTGAAGCGCCGAATACATCTGCTCTTGATACGTACCACGCTACTTGATAAGAAGTGATGATTTACGTTGCTCAGTAGCAGTTATTGGTTTCTCCTTTCAGCTGTTAAGGTAGCACCTGCTTTTCCTAAAAGAGGACAGATAAGAGGATTCCTTCTGAAGACCTGGGACACAAGCAGCTTATTGCCTTTGATCTGTTCTGCTGAATTCATTTTCTTCTTTTATTTCAGTTTTATGAACCTGAAATTGGCTTTAGGCTATGAAAGCAGTCTGTAAGGCACATTTAATTTGACTCTTTCTGCCCGCTCAGAATAACATGATGGAACTTTTTAGCCATGCTGGAGGGAGTGCAGTGTTGGTCGGAAGATTCACCATTTTGGTTCAGACTCATAAATGTCAGCAGATGTAGAAAAATTCATGGTCCCAGAGGATGAATCCAAATTATTTTAGTGATCCTCTGATTTTTCTCCTAGCGCCACCACGTTCACGTTTGTGATTGGTTTTAAGTAAAATGTCTTGACAATTATGGAATCGGTTGCCATGACATCTGGTGCTGACCTTATTGTCCCAGTGTATTGAACTCCGGGATGAAGTTAACTTCGGTCATCCCCTGGCTTTCCTTATAGGTCCACTCCTAGTAGGTCAGAATGAATTGGTCCAGCTGTTCAATTTAGGGCCAAATACCTGAAAACTGATGACCCTCACATTAGCCTTAGCTGTACTGTAAATCTGGTGCTAAGTAGCGAATGTTAGCATCCTGGCACACTGAGCTAAGATGGTGAACATGGTTAACATTATATCTACTAAAAATCAGCATGTTAGCATTGACAATCAGCGAGCTAAAGTTAGCCTTTAGCTCAAAGCATCACTGCTGTGCCTCTCACAAAGAGGTGCTATGGCTGCAGACTCTTGATCTTGTTTTAAGACAAATCTAATTACAGTATCTCAGGGTTTTTTTTATTCTAAATGGAAAAATAAAGTATTTTATTAGATTGTGAAATGTTCTCGTCACATCAGATCACAGAAGCTGCATTCTTGCATGTCTTGATTGAAAATTAAATGCCGGTTAATTAGCTCCATTAGTTAGAGTCATGTTGTTTCTCTCCGCTGTCTGCCCACCATTTGCGGCCTGCTGTGTGTCCAAAGGCAATTGATCTAATTTCTCTCAACGCTGTCCGCAGATGGCCGAGTTTAAAATGAAGTGGTAGTGGCACAGAGCAGTCCACAGTTATGACAGCCAGAGAAGGGATGGAAAAATCCTAAAAGATTATTTCTAAATGAACCACTGACAGCAAATACAAGTATGAGCTTTGTTGGGTGTTTGGGAATGAGAGAGAGAGAGCATGTGATTTATGTGCAGAGTAATTTAATATGAATTAAGAGTCTTAGAAAGACGACAGTTTTGGCGGGCTGTATGTGAGTGAGGTAACAGAGGCTGAGCTGCAGAGGTGCATTTCTTAGAAACCCAATACTCTTTCCTGTCAGTTCAACCTGGGAGGAGAGGAGGGGAAAAGAGAAATCTTCATCTGCTTGATTTATTTAAAAAATCTCCAAGTGTGAATGTTGGACACACTTGGATGTTTTGGACACCACTCTGACAGGCAGCTTTTTATTTTTTCTTGTTACAGATACGTTCATAAACTCTTTGAAATAGATACACACCTCTTCTGCCATAAGTTAAATACTATCTAAATTTGCCAGATCAGAGTGGCCATGATAAATTAATCTGAGTTTTTAGTCACACTACATGAATCTCCTCATTTGCAGAAATTATTAAGTTATCCCGTGCCCTCCATGGAGCAGAACTCTCAATGGTTCTGGCGAAGGGGAGGAGTTGTCTCAGCCAAGAAGCATTTTGTCATAATAAATGTGTCTGAAAGTGTTTCCAAAGCATTTCAGAAATCATTAGCGGCTTCTAATGGTGGTCTGGCCCACACGGAGCGTCACAGACCCTCATTTATCTGCCTCGCAAACACGAGGAACAGGTCCACTGGTGTTGAGTTACAGGCCTCACACACACATACACACACACACACACACAGCACTTATATGGGAGGTGAAGTCCGGCTCGTACGTGTGTGTTCCTGCATGGACACAATTTTTGGTAATTTGCATCGCTCACTCGCTCACAGTCATGGCTGAGTGTGCGCAGTGTGACAGACCTGAATGCTCTTTTAAAACCTCACAACTTTACTGTTAGGTGACGAGCTTTCCAGATGCAAGCGCACAAGAATAATTTTTTCTGTAGTATGACAGAATAATTGCGCAATTATGTGGCCTGTGTGTGTTTTTGTGTGTATTTGTGTGTCCATGTGCTATGTGCTATGCAAAGGTATTGTGTCGAGAGAGAAGCCAAGCGGAGTCTCTGTGAGTTTTTATCAAGTCAAGCAGAAAGGAAGATGCTGCATTTTGAAATTCTGCGTAGTTTCATTTTTCGCTTTTCACTAGTTGAACACTTAAATGACACACTTTGAAATCCACATTTAAAGTAAAAATGCTTTAGTATTTTAGTTATGACCTTAACCCTACATGTTGGAGGAAAATTCTGTTTATTTTGATAACCTACAGGCACTGTTTTATTATGTTTATATTATAAATGATGTTGACATTTTAAGATTTTATGCCAATTATTGTATCTCACTTTGACCCTAAATTATTTTCATAAATAAGAACAATCTAAATATTGTCTGAATTCAAACTGTAACAAGTTAGTTGATGCTGTCATGGCCATATATTGTGAGTGCATATAGGTCCTGGTCCTGTATGTTTAAGTTCTGTCGTCATTACATGCTTTTATTTCCCTCTGTGGTCTCATCTCACTACAGCAACCCTCACCATTAATACCTCACACCGATCATGTTACGTCACTTATATAGAGCAGGTTCTAAACTTTTCTGAACCTTTTCTCTCTTTCCACCCCTCGCTTCCTCTCCTCATGTCTCTTCTCACCTTCAAGATCCGTCACTTATATTTATTTCCCTCCAAATCTTCTCCTCTCACTTCACTGTTTTCTTTCCTGCGCTACACAATCCTGAAGGATAACAGAGACTCCTCCGGGTGTGTGTGTGCATGAATGCGTATGTGTGTGTGTGTAGATAGATGAGGACACTCCTATGACTCACCGTAAATCTCCTCGTCTCCGACTCACTCGGGTTTATTAAAATCATCACTGCCCGTACCTCTGACCTCACCACGCTGCCCTTTACACAGTCACAATTGTACATTTAGAAAACTGTGTAGTCCTCACCTGTAGATTTTTTCTTGCACTGACATATTTATTTAAGATATATTATACTATGGATGTCTGATCTACGGTTCACTTCTAGTTTAAATAGTGGCCTACAGTATAAAAGAGTACAGTATGTACAATATGTAGGATGTCCTTGGCTAACTGTCCCACATTCTGTCAGCAGCGTTTTTCAAGTTCACTTGGGGAAAGACAAACAGCATTATTTGAGCCTAAGTGATGATTTCACTGAAAAGGTTATCAAAACCTAACTTCATAGAACAGACTCCAAAATATGCAAGAATTTCTCAACAATTTGACTGCACTGAAATTGTTGGAATTTTTGCAGCCGATAAGAGCTTATGCAATGGGAAAAATTTGGGGGAACGAGAGAAAAACAGTGCTATCAAGTTTATTATTTAAAGTGGACAGATCGGTCTTTCTTTCTGCTGCTGGGAAATAACTAGCACACAGAAGCATGCAGAGACCTGACAGGATCATCTACCTGGTCTTGTACCAAACAAACTGTTTGCTGTATCAGTCGATGTGATGATGGACAGAGAGGCTGTCCTCAGCTGCTACTGTTAAATCCATCAGAGGTCAGCGTCCGCCAGTCCAGTGCAGGCGTCATGACGGCATTGTGTTGTTTTCCAAAGGGAAGATCTGAGGAAGAGGGCTGGGCTCTGAGACGATGATTACGCCCGTCCGAGAGGGAACACTGAGAATACAGTTCACGTATAATAATAATTGCACACAGACACAAACACACACAGAAAAACTATTGTTTTTCTTTTTCCGTCAGTCTCTTGATTTAAGCTGTTCTGAGTTCGTAGGAAAATAAACCTTTAATGACTTTTTCACAGTGGATAGGATTATGTACAGTAACACAGTGACCACACACACACACACACACACACACACATTTAATTTATAGACCAGCTGCTGGTTTGCAAGTCACTTGGTCACTTGGTGGCTGCCAATATCTGTGTGTGCCATTGTGAAAATAAATACACACTGAAATGATTTTTAAATAAAGTTTTATCATATTTGATTCACATTTAATTGTATTTTACGTCAGTAATAAAATACTCTTCACTTATTCATCGTTTTAATTAAACAGAACTCATTTTACTTCATCAAAGTAATTATAAGATTCTCTCTCCCCAGGCCAAACACTTCCTGTCCACTAACAAACAGAAGAAACAATGCCGTCTTTTTCACGTCACTGGCTCCATATATACTCACCCAATTAGTTCGGCACTGACCTGTTTTATAAAAAGGTCAGTGATTCTGCATTCCTGCCTTTCTGTTATGTCAGCTAACACTACATTGGCTTACAATCTTTTAAAGCCGTTTTTCATCGCCTGACTCTGAACAATGGACATACATGGATATCACAGTTGCATAATGTCTATATTTAGTTATCATTTGGACATAAAGGGGTTGACATACTAGCTCTGTTTTTATAGGGTGTGAAATGATACAATGCCTGAAAGGTTATTGTTTGTGTTGCTATTCATGAGTACTTCCTGAAATAATAGCAGCTAAACTCCACTTTTGAATTATGTGTCACTTTGTTGAATGCTTTGAGGAGGATCTACAGCATATATGCAGTGTGGGGCCATTTCCCTCATGTTTTTTAACATGAGGGATTAGTCACTAACGGAGACAACGGGGGACAAACAGGGAGGGCCGGGAGCCTGGTCTGATCTTGTGCTGCAAGCTGCTCCCACGCAAGAGTCGCCCCAATGAAATTACTTAAAAGAATAGTTTAATATTTTGACTTTGCGTACCAGCACCTCTAGCGCTCACAAATTAACATGTTAAATTAGTTAAATGCTCTCAAAAAACAAAGTGTATGAAACATTTAGCTATCTTAGCAGGATTGTGTTCCAAACAATTTCTCAGCAGTGGAAACACAAGCAAGTTACTGTTCCCCGGCCAAAATAATGTCTGTCATATAACCCTCTGTAAAACGGTGAATTGACCTTTACACTCTTTCCAGTTTAAATGCTAAGCTAAGCTAATTGTCTCAAGGCTGTAGCTTGATATTTGTAATTTAATTCTCAATAACAACTCCAGGGGTGCATGTCAGCTGCAATGTAGTCATATTAATGTAACCAGAGTTTGTATTCCATCGTAAAATGAAAAAAAAAGAAAGAAAAAGACAAAAACAACCTGTCAACTGTTTGAGATTCAACCACAACTTAAAATCCTCTACTTAGATTAAGGTTTACTGCCAGAGTGTTTAACGCATAGAGTAGGGATGAAGATATTGTGAATTAATTTAGGTACCCTGTCCATGCATGAAAACACACCACCTCTATGAGGTTGCCACATGGCCAAGTCATATGATGCCACAGGAAAGGAGAGGAAGGCCAAGACAAACAAACAGGGTGGTTCTCCTTCTGTGTGAGGGGCCACAGCAAAAACAACCAGACTGCTTTCATCTCAGAACACACTGGAGACTCTTGTGTTTTACTGTAATTCACACAAACAAAGTATCACTGTGAATCTGAAATAGCTCCAAGAGGACTTTTAAAGTCAGTCGTCTTCTAATGTGGCCAGATTCACCACCTCCGTGGTTCACCCTTGGTTCACTTTGTTCTGCGTATTGAGCTTCAGGGTGTGGACGCTCAGCCGCTGGTGTGAAATTTGTGGTCTCATTAAGCCAATCCTAATCCTGGTTTGCTCCAGAACATCTTTCATGTGTCATGTGCAGATGCAGCGCAGATACGTACAGCCTAGATTATGACGCCTCAACACCACTGCAGCAAAACTAAGTTTGAGTTTCACGCTTTTGATGATTGTTTTATTTTCTCTTGCGCAGTTTGCTTATTCCGACTGCTTTCAACGCGTATGTTGTCACGTAACAGAAATTATTTAAAATTACTGAAGGAAATACAACACTCTCAGACGTCACTGGATGAGATCTGTGTTACATGTGATATAAATGCACTCTGCCTTCTTTTAAATGGCTTTTGAATAAATGGGTGAGCCAGTCCAGCAAGTCGGTTCTGGTGAAACAAATTCTACCTCTGGTTATGTCACAGCAAAGGCCTGGGAATGATGAATGAAGGTTCAGATGACAGCTTGCCCTGGTTTACAGGCCTATCTCCCCCTCTCTCGTGTGCGCGCTCTGCCCCGTAGCTCCTGTATTTTAATGCTCCCCAGATGGGATTGACGTTGCCGTGACAAGCGGTGACGCAGGCGGGGTGTCGAGTATCAGGGCCACTGACAGGTTACCATCAATCACACTTCTTACCAGCGAGCCACTTAAATAACAAACGCCGTAACACATCTCTCTCTTTACACTTTTTTTTGTAAAAGGCTTTATGGTGCCCAGGAATGTTGGCTCCAGTTTGGTCTTTAGACGAGAGAAAGTAATCAGGTGTGTGTGTGTGTGTGTGTATGTGTGTTTGTGTGTGTGTGTGTGTGTGTGTGCGCGGATGCCTTTGTGGTAGATTTGAATGAAGCCCTGTCTGCGAATACAGACGCCCAATCAGGATGAATCTGTTTCAGCCAAACCTAAAGAAATGGCCTGTGTTTCAGCTTTCTTGTTAACTTTCAAATTAGATTTCTTCGCCTTCTCTGCTTATTGAAACATTTGACTCTGTCCCGCTCTTTGGGTGTGGTTGGAATAATTCCCCATTATTATCTGTTGACCTTTAGTGAAATCTTATGTCGTTAATATGATCACATTGTGTTATTGTTTCACAAAACTCCATGCATAAATTAATGTTTACAAGCAAATTGAAACTAAAAGCTAAAAAATTTAGATATTTTTGTTTTGGATGATGGAACTCGATTTAATGCATTGAATAAAATAATAGTTATTTTATTTGAGATTTTTTATACATATTCCATAATGTGACATCAATATCAGAAAAATATTATAAGTAATATTGTGATATTGATTTGAGAACTCTGTCCTACTCATTGATTTACTGCATATACAATATATTTTGGCCTGCAAGTAATTTATTATTTGCGATTAACCAGCCAAATACTGTGTGTTACATCCAAAAAACAACAAAGATATTCAGGTTATTTTCATAAAAACAGAGAACCTGCAAATTTGAAAAAAAAAACTTAAACAGGTAATCAATTACCAAAACTGTGGCTGATGAGTTCTTTGTCTGATCGTCTGTTTCAGCTCTTCAGTATATTTCTATTGTCCACAGTGGAATATTCAGATTGGTCAGATCCTGCAATCTCACCAGAGCCCAGTAGAGGGACCCTGTCTTTAAAGAGAGTGACTTTATAGATTTATTTCACTTCTCCAGACAACTACTACAAACACCAGCCATCACTCAGCAACAAGTTTATCTGGTGTATTATTAAACAGCATGCTCCCACTCAACATGATTATTAGAAAAAAAATCCCATTCTGTTCTGTTTATTTTTATCTCTTGTAGCTGAAACTGAGAAAGTGTGAGAGGGAGAAGGGTGTCAGGGAAGTAGAGAAGTGGTGGGTGGGCGAGCAGGCGGGTGTGACTGGCTGGCATGTGAAAGGCACAAAGACAATAGAGGTGTTTTTGAGCACCGTCCAAACAGCCACGGTGCTGCTGTGGGAGCTTCCTGTCTGGACAGCGTGTATGCTTGGAGCCTGAGCACTGACCTTTGACCTCTTGAAAACACAAAATACCTTAGTTCACATATTAAGTGTACATTTTGTATACGTATGCTTAAGTGTATGCTTTTGGTCTTTGGGTTTTTCGCTCATAGCACATTCACTACATCAACATTACATTCAAAAACATAAATAATACCTGCTGTGTTTTCAGTGTGAATTTAATATATAGCTTCAACAATACAATATTAATGCCATCACTAATTAACCATTGATGTGTGCAAAAGTACAATACTGTGTGCGCGTGTGAGTGTGTGTTAAAGTAAAGGGTAGATGCTCCAGTGTCACGAGTGAATCAGGACTCGATGTTCACTCTCATGAGAAAGAGGAGAAAACTGGAAGTGAAATAACAGCGAGTGAAAGACGTGGGCGATATTTTTATCTGTGATCTAATTTTAGCTTGGCATCGGCTTCAAATAGAAACCTCCCCATAAATATTCATGAGTGGAGGGAAAAATCTGCTGCTTTGCAATGCAGAGGGAGAAGAGATGGGCGGGCGGGAGCTACATATTCTACCTGAAACTCTATTTTTAGCCGCATCACTGCCTCTCTTGGTCTATTCCCTCATGTACCGGGAGGCTAAATTTAGCTGCATAGAGGCAAAAGTGTGATGCAGAGACGAAAATAGAATCGAGTTTATGGTCAGAGCACGCAGGACAACAGCCAGGGGTGCAGCATCATTAGGGAGGGAGGACAGAGCGAGATAGATGGAGAAAACAGCTCTGAGCTACATGTGTACTTGTAGCAACTGGATGATGTGATCAAAACTGTTCACACTGGAGGTGTTTGAGGTGGCACGTTGCACCGGCGTAGCACACTAAAGGCGTCATTTACACACACAAAACAGGTTTGATTGTACATTTGCATGCATGCAAAGCTCAAGCCACACTGGCCCAGTCACACAGTGTTCGTACAGTTCAGACCAAAGAGCCTTCATGTGTTTCAGAACAGGCTGTGCTATCTTCCTCTTTGAAATTTTCTTACTCTCCTCTCTCTCTCTTTGCCCTTTTTTTACCCCCTCGCCCGCTGTCTTCCCTATCTCTCTCCCTCCGACTCCTCTCCTCAGCTATGTATAGTGCAGTCAGTGTGTCTGAATCTGTCACATGAATGGAGGGATGGGGGCTTCGGCTGCTGTTACGTAATAGTCAGTAAAACACCAGCATCTTGTCCTCATGCAGCATCCTAGGAGTGAAACAGGGTACTGCATGCTGCAGTTGGTGCATACCTACTATTTCAATTCTTTAGGAAGCTGCAGCCTGTGTTTTTTTTTTACAGCAGTCAAATTTTAGTATTAATGTTATAAAGATGTAATTAGCTGTAAATTTTGGAGAATTTTGCACAATATTTTATACAAACTTCATGGTTTGGTACATACATTCATGTCTCCCTCAAGATGAACTATAATGTAATGTTTTTAGTAATGTATAGGCTGCACACAGCTGAACAGTGTATTTAATGCTCTGTTATTCTGTAGGTATCTGTGATTTACTTGGGACTGTGTTATATTATTTTCCCACACTTACCATCAACAGACATCTCAAAACTCCTCAACCCAAAACTCATTTTTTTATTCGCCTTGGGTTTCTTTTTGAATATCATTGCCCGTCCTGTGTTTATTTGAAAAGGATTGAATGTGGTGTCTTAGCGTCTGTTCGTCCAAAATCCTCCACGTCCTGCTAATGGTTGTTTTGCTAAAAACGTGGATTTCTACTCTGGAGTTCCTCAGACTGTTTAGAAAAGGAGAGTGTTGCCAAGTTGCAGGCTGACGGAGTCTCTCCAGGTTCATTTGTCAGCAGAGCCGGGCTGTGGGAAAATAGAGATGTGGATCAAGACAGAAACGTGCCCAGACTGTGAAAAAAAAAACCTCGCCGTGCCTTTATCTGGTGTTTTTATATCCGCAGTCAGATCATGTTTGACTGTGAGGAACTCCTCCTCACCTGAACGCCAGGCTATTTTTAGACTCACACTCACATGACCCTTACGTCAATACTCTGATGCTAATTTTATACCCGCTGTTCACTCACAGTCCTTCACCCCACACACACACACACACACACACTTGTATCTCACCTGTATGACATTAGCCACACATCCTTCACACCTTTAATGAAGTGTACATCGTGTAACTGTGTTTTTTTTTTCAAGGCAAGTACATGCAGACAGACTGACTGGGATTTGTTAGAGTCTCTGTTTTTCCTGATTTATCTACTCTTTGTGCCTCATCTTGTTAATGTGTGTTATCCTAATGGTCAGTCCTCTTCGACAGCAGCCATTTGAATAAGAAGTCATTCACAGTCAGAGGCTCTCAACACCACATTGTGTAAATGCAGTGCTGATTTTAGACTACTTTGTGGGATATATCGGTGTGATAACAGCGTTCCCATATATTTCACACTGTCGTAACCTTTTTGTCACCCTTCTAAATTTGTCATTTTTAGCTCTCATTGTGGTCTTTACTGGTTTATAACAGCTACACTCCCCTCTAAATCACACATTTTCCTGTTCAAGAGATAAAAATGGCTGACTGTTGTTACACACTGATGAAAGCCTATGATATTTTTAAATTTGGGGCATTGTGTTGCATATTCCTTTTCGCCCAGTCATTGTTACTGGAGCAGCACCGGTCTCTTAACTGGAGTAGGTGCTGGGATTTTTACTGTCTACCGTTTTTAGAGAATTTGTACGTTGGTCGGGCAGTCTAACATTTTCACCAACCAATGAAATCTGCAGTCTATAAATTGCTCCGTATTGCCTGCTGCACTCACTGAAACTGATTTGCTCAATAGGACATGACACCATAGTGGCAGCTCAAATTGTAATGACCAGTCAGTCAGTATATTGCTATACTGTTGACAGCGTTTTTCACTTGTCCCTGCCTGATGCAATAAATAATCACAAGATGACAGACTGTGTTTATACATCCAGAAAAAGATTTGTAAAGGACAACATGCTTCTTGATTTTAATGAAAAATGATAGATGGATAAATGGATGCTGCTTTCATTTCCTTTCCAAGCTGTGGAATAAATCTGCATGTTTGTATATTTTATCCATAAAGTATGTCTTGAGTCATCTAGCCTTGATAAATTTTTTCTTTATCCCTCTGTCTCTCTCTCTCTTCTTAGTTTTGATGTGGAGAATGGATTGTCAGTGGGGCGCAGCCCCCTGGACTCCCAGGCCAGCCCTGGCTCTGGTCTGGTCTTACAGGCCAACTTTCCTCACAGCCAGCGGCGGGAATCTTTCCTCTACCGCTCCGACTCTGACTTTGACCTTTCACCCAAAGGTCCTTCCAGAAACTCTTCCACTGCCAGTGACCTGTAAGTTCATTTCCAACTCATACTGGTGATATTGTACCACTTCTTGAACAGAAGACTCTCCACTACATGGTGCACAATGTTTTATATTTGTTGTGTGTTTTGGAGGATGGGTTGAAAGAAAAACGTCTGATGACAGCCTTCAGTCCACTCTCACCAATTCCTGCTCCATACATGCTTTACTTTTATGTGCATATTTTGGCATGTAGTGTCTTGTGAATATTTGACTCTACAAAATGCTTTCATAGATGCTTTCTGCCTCTATGAAAGGATCATAGATATCAGAGTCTGCAGCTTTAAAATTCCCATAAAAATCTGATTTCATTGCCAGAAAAATACTGTGATTCTCTGATAAAATAAAGATTTGATATCTCACTATGCAGGAGTAAAGTCTCAGTACCAACGTTGTTTTGCGCACTATGCTTCAGGTCATATACAAAATGAATGAGTATATTGTTTATATTCAGTCTGGTGTAGCATGGCACTTCGCAGCACAAATACTTTCACCCTAAAGCTGAAGTACCAGTGTAAGATAGCACACAGTTTGTTCTCTGTTAAATACTCTTTAACAGAAAAAGACACCTCTGACTATATAAGTGTCCTTGTGTGCTGAGAGGTTTCCACATTGGAAGATTCAGATGCTGCATTGGTTTAAGGGTTGGCTCCCTTACAAGCTGCAGCAAACACTTGCAGTCTCAACTTTATTTGCAAATTCAAAACTAGTCTTTTTTGCATTTTCTTTGGATTCCTAGAGAGCCCTCTGAAGCCAAAAGCCCGTACCGTTTAGCTGGAGTGCTCGCTCTTTCACAACTTTGTATTTCGATGTAACAAAGCTATTCTGCACACCTCTGCTTGTATTTGGCAAAAATCCTACACGGACCGAGAAGAGGTATCTTACCTTGAGCGCATGTTGATGCCCTTCTTATCCCAGCCTCTTAGTTTCACCACCTCAAGGGCAATATTAAAACATGCTGTGCATTGCGTGCGTCTAAGAAATCCACAGTCAGATCTCCAGTCTCTAAAAGCCCAGCGTTAGTACTACCAGCTGTTTTTCCATCGCAAACACTTGCATGTCAAACCTGCTTCTCTGGGACTGCAAGAAATTGGAAGAACTCTGCAAATTCTTTGTCTCTTGTTTCTTTTATTTTTCCGCTGTTTGTGTTTACATCATGTCCCTAAAACAGTCCCCTCCACAGCTCATAATGTCTAAACCCCTTTAAGTTTGTAAAGTAAGCAGCCACAGGTCTCCTCATCGACTCTCGCCTATCTGTTTTTGAAGGGAAGAAAGCTTGAAGCACTGGGAAGTCAACTGGTTGTCGTCTCGGTGAGAAGAATATGATAAAACCAAAATAAGATAAAAACACTGACTCTGTCCCCTTGAAGCCCTCTCCTGCATTCCCTCTAGCTGGCTTCATTTCCCACCTCCCTCCTGACAAACGTGACTAAATATCAAACACTTCACCCATTAGACTTCCCCCTCCAAAACACCCAGTTCTGTTTTCTTAGTTTTTTCTGCATGTGGCGCTTAATCAGAGACAACCAAGTATGATAACACACCCTGTGTTTTTATTTACTTGTGAGTATTTACCAGGTCATACTTTTATCACCCACCCTTCCACCCACCCCAGTCCGTTTCCTCACCAACCTTAACTGTACGCAGTGCATGAATTGTTTTTTTTTCTTTTTGTTTTTTTTTGACTTAGCTATGTTTTAACAGAATGATGACAAAGGGAGTGAAGTAAATATGATATCTAATGCTGTCCTCTGGTTGTCTGGTTGAACAGACAACCTAATTTTTTGGTAAACTAGAAGTGATACCTCAGACAAAAGTGCAGTTTTGTTTGTATTTATTTCATCATAACAAAGTTGTTTAGCCTTTTTATATTTAACACAGATGCATTATTTAAAATCTAGGAGCTTGTAGATTGGTCAGTGTTTCATGCCTTTTCCTCTTGTGTATTGTCTTCTGTATTGCAGACACACAGAAGACATGATTGTCACACCATTTGCACAGGTGAGTCTTCTTTTCACCCAATTTTTGGAAGCAATTTTCCTTTTTCTGCTCTTTGAAAATTTGCCAGATGGCTAAATAAAAAGAAAATCACGTCCACTTGTTAGCTGAAGACAGCAGGTCTTTAAAATGCTATAACAAAGTCCAGATGGTACGAGACTGGGCTTCACTGCCTCATCGGAACCCCCTCAGCACTGTGTTGGCCCTGCGACAGGATCAGGCATCCCGCTGGTGTTGCCTGGCTCTTGCGTGGGATGTGCGTCACACTTGTGCTCACTTTACACAGCCAAAGAAGCGGCGAATCCAATACTGCTGGATCATGCTGTTCAAATTCGCATGGCTGGCTGATAAGGCTGCTTCATGGGTCAGGTCTGGACACCGGATACTCTGGCTCTCTCTGTGAGCTGAGTCAGTGTTTGGCTGCAGATGGGGTGACAGACATGACATAGAGGGGTGTCAGTGATGCCATCAAAACATCAGACAGAGAGAGGGGAATGCCTCTGTGTAGCACTTCAGCTTCGAAGATGAAAGCCTCGGTGTCTGGTTTCAAAGTGATTCCTATTAAGAAGCACTTAATCTAGTTCAAGATGAATTAAGTCATGAATGACAACCATGAATGACATCTGTGGTTTCATTAGATTACAAATGTTATGTACGTCACATTCGATGCTCTCGTATATTCAGTCTCTTCCTCCTTCTTACAGGTCCTCGCCAGCCTGAGGACAGTCCGAAGTAACTTTGCCGTCATAACCGGCCAACAAGATCGCACAGCCAGCAAGTAGGTTTTTAGAAAATGTTCTTGGCTGCTTAGTGAGTCTTCGAGTGATCTCATGATCACGCTGTGGTTACAGTATGACTTTTCCTTACTTACTCTGAATTGTTCTCTGTCCACAGGACGCGATCCTCAGGCAGCAACCCACCATCTATGTGCAAGACCAGCCTCGCAGGTCGGTACTGGTGTTGGAATGGGCTATTTACTGATCAATATCCCATTATCAACACTGACCCTGCTAAAAAAAGACAGAGAGACGGCGAGGACATTATCATGATTAACTATGTGAACTGTGACGTCAGAGTTACACGTCACAATAATGAATTTGTAAATGAAGGTCATTCACAAATACATGACATTTAGTGCAGTATCCAGGTCATTTACCCAAGTAAAGGTATCAGTGAACGGTGTGAGTGCTCCTAAGGATTAGAATGCATCCCATAATGTCTTTCTGTGTTCTTCTGGTACAGAGGAGCCTCACCAGCAGCTGGCCATAGAGACTCTGGATGAGCTGGACTGGTGTCTGGAACAACTAGAAACGCTGAAAACTCGACACTCTGTCAGTGAGATGGCTTCTAATAAGGTACTTTAACAGAATACACAGAGCTAACACATTACCAGCAGCTGGATGAGCAGTTAGACCAAAGAGTGATATGTTCAGTACACACACCTGTCACAGGATAATAAGGTAGATACACACTGTTCAGGTTAACATTTAATACAGCCAGGTTCAGTGCAAGGTTGCACTGCATGCCTGCTAATCTGTACTGTGATTCACCCCCCTGAGGGATTTTATTAGTCATGTGAATCTTGTTGCCATTTTGAAGGTAGTCAGACTCAAACTCCATGAACACAGTACAGTAAATGACCCTGTACTCATTGAGGTTAAACCTGGTACATTTTTGAGAATGAAAATAATGGAATTAAAAGTAAAATAAAAATATTGATATTTTGTCATAAAAAGTTAAACCTATTACAGTAGATACTGTTTTTAACCAAAGATGAATGTTACTTCCTGACAGCTAAAATAGCTCTAAATATTAAGTAGTTTCTTTCCACCACTGTTCACTGCCTCAGATGAATCATCAATGACCAAAATTAAGCAGTCAAATTAATGAAATTGGTTGGTGTTTCCTCTTTTGAGAGGAAATATGTCAGCTTTTTTTTTTAATTAGAGCAGATAATACGTAAGGCATGTTAATAATTTTCATCATTTTTTTATTAATGGATGGTAATCTTCAGCAGCCCAAATTAGAGTCAGCTCCAAGTACAAACACTAAGCCCGTGGATTGTGCGTGATGTACTGTGAGCGCAGTTAGCCTTCGCTGATCTCGAAACAAATCGGAAAGCTCACTGATACAGAGAATCCATCATCCGTCAGCGGATGCAAGAGGAGCTTATTCCATGAATGAGCAGGATGGTTTCATGCATGTGAGTAGAGATTAGACACAAAGACACACCCTTCCCCCTACTCATGTGTAGAAAAATGTGAATGAGGTAGTGGGAGCTGAAGATGAAACAGCATCCTCCCACCCAACTCCCCCATCCACTTTTTCTGCATGCATCCCTCTCCTCTTCCTCCTCCTCCTTTCCTCAGACTGGAGTCCGACGCTCATGTGATGCCATGATAAGACCACCCACACAACATACACATGCTTCCCATACTAACCTCTTCCCATCACATGCATGTACGCCGCCCGCCTGGCCTCCCGTCACATACATTGCCTGCTTGAATGCTTATACCATTACACACGCTCACGTGGCGGCGGCTGGAGTTTTGTGGGAGGCAACCCCTCCCCCCCATCCCCACGCCCCTACCCCCCATTGCTGCAGATCAGTCAATGAGCAGCTTCAGTCAGTGGGGGAGAATTATTCATACTGGCACTTGGGAACAAAGGCAGGCACATGGGAGGCAGAAGTGAACATTGTATCTGCATCACTGACGAAATATTGAACACTTTAGTTTAAATGAGATCTCTAATGACCCCTGAAAGTGTCTTTGAGGAAGAGTGAGACCTCTCTGGACCATTGAAACATTTATCTTTGAATAGCTCAGTTGAGGAAATGTTCATTTAACATTGTTTTTCATAGCTGCTAACACCCCTGGTTTGGTACTACATAAAAGTGAACAGTGATTTCCTGTCACTACACAGTTAAGCTGTGTAACAGTTTACTACACTACAGTACATTTTTTTCTAACCAAAATGTTTACTGTTCTTTTCTTCAGTCTGAGCTTATTTTCAGACATCAACATATTGTTTTCATTGTTCAGCCTGCTTTGCGTGTATTTCTCTGTCAAAGTATGTAGTTATCCTCTGTTTATGTTCCGTGTATGATCATATTCATGACAGCGGTCGATGTTCCCACGTCTTTATCGGTACGTGGTGTACTGTTTTTATTTTTGGCTACATGAATGAAATCCCCCCCCCCCATCCATTCAAAGCTTTTCCTTCATATCTTCTTCAAACTTGGTGCACATGGTGTGTCTCACAACCTCTGCCTCCGACACTCTCGGCCCTGCCTACTTTGTGCGTCTCCCACCCAATGAGGGCCCTGTGTCTCTCCCAACCTCTGCTGCAGCAGGCGCCGGATTGGCTGCTATTCTTAGGCATTTTTGGAAGAAGGCGGGGATTAGAGTACCTCGTTCTCCCTCTGTTTACACACATACGGCAGCAGGCAGTAACTGAGTGAATGAGGGAGAGTCAGGGGGAGTGATGGAGTGTGGCTTCCCTGCCTTGCATCCTCGCATCCCACACCCTTCCTCCAGCTCTCTTGTCTTCCCATGGACCTCTGAGCACTTTCTTTTTCCCCATTTATTCAGCTTGTACTGATCAAATCTTCCAGAGCACTAACCAGTGGACTGTCTGCTTGCAGTGGATTTTGCTCAGGCAAGCAGTATAGGAGCACAAAGTGTCCCTGCTGTCTCTTTCTCTGTCGAACAAGCAGAGTCGGAAGATGACCAGAAAGCTGAGCCCTCTCGCTTAGTTTTATTTTTTTGCTCCCATGCTTCACTTTACGCTGAAATGCCAGAAGTGAGTTATTCCATCTCCGTGTCGTGGATGTTCATTCAGGTAAGGAGCGGTGAGGGATGAGCCAGTGTGGGAGGAGGGGCGAGGCTGTTCAAGGCTCACATGTTGCTTGTTTTGTGAAAGAGCGTGAGGGAGCGGACAACTGGTGGTTGAGATGTAACGGCGGACTTCTGGCTGAGGCTCTTGGATGTCTTTAATTAGATTTGTAGATCTCTGATTTGATAAACATGATCCGCCGCACTGTGTGTCTGGGTGCAGGTTACTACTAGTAAAATCAGTCATGCATTTCTCTGTGTCCAATCCTGAGCCTCTGCACTGCGTGTGACGTGCGATACACGCAAACACATGTGCATGCTGTCGTTGGTGTAGCCATGCTGGATTTATTTAGGGATGGTTGTGTGCATTTGGATGAGTTTCTGTCTTTGATGAATAAGTGTGTTTCATTTAACTCATGGATGCCTGTGTGTGTGTTTGTCTGTAGTTCAAGAGGATGCTGAACCGAGAGCTCACCCAGCTGTCAGAAACTAGCCGTTCAGGGAACCAGGTGTCAGAGTTCATCTCTAGCACCTTCCTTGGTAAAATACTTTCACTTTGTATAATCCACAAGCTGTACATAAACATAAATAAATAAATAAAGATTGTACTTTTTTATCTGTATCATTAGTTGCATGTTAATTATAAGAGATCACTTAGATGATCACTTAGAGGCTGTGGTGTTAATCTTTTGTCTGCCTCCATCTAACAGAGAAGCAACATGACATGGACATCATGTCTCCCCCAACTAAGGAGAAGGACAAGAAGAAGCGGCCCATGTCGCAGATCAGTGGTGTGAAGAAGGCCACCCACAGCCCAAGCCTCGCCCCCTCCACCATCCCTCGCTTCGGGGTCAACGCCAGCCAGGAGGGACTCCTAGCCAGGGTATGAGGACACTTGTTTATCTCTCTGCAATATTCTGAATGTATTTACCCTTGTAATGATACATATTTGTGCTTCTTGTTCACTGGCAGGAGTTGGAGGACATAAACAGATGGGGTATTGACATCTTTAAAGTCTCTGAGTACTCTGGGAATCGCCCACTGACGGTCACTATGTACACCATCTTCCAGGTATTGCATCCCAACGTGCTGCACTTTCTCAAACGGATCATTGTCCTCACACTGTATAACCTCAAACATTTGTTACGATAACTGAATATGTGAAACACTTATCATCAGCTTTCTCCTTGTCACTGTAGGAGCGTGAGTTGCTTAAGTCCTTCAAGATTCCCGCGGACACTTTCATCACCTTCATGATGACTTTGGAAGATCACTACCATGCCGACGTGGCCTATCACAACAACATCCATGCTGCAGACGTGGTCCAGTCCACGCATGTCTTACTGTCCACACCTGCTCTGGAGGTAGACAATCGCTCTAGTTCATCTAAGAGAAAGAGCACATATAGCCTTTGTCATTATTACATCAAAAAAACAGTACATCTTCTGTCCTGTTGAGCGCACACACATATATTGACTTCCTTCTTGTGTTGTCCAAGGCTGTGTTTACTGATCTGGAGATCCTCGCCGCTCTGTTCGCCAGTGCCATCCATGATGTGGATCATCCTGGAGTTTCCAATCAGTTCCTCATCAACACCAGTGAGTTTGCATGGCTCCACAGGAGTTATAGGATTGCACGTGGTTGCTGAGTATATGTAACAATGTGGACGAGGTTCCTGTATGCAGGTTTCTTTGTAGAATTAGCTCCATGTAAACTTTTCGTTTTTGGCTTTTTTTGCCCTCAGACTCAGAGCTGGCCCTGATGTACAATGACTCTTCAGTGCTGGAGAATCACCATTTGGCCGTTGGCTTTAAGCTCCTGCAGGAAGAAAACTGTGACATTTTTAAGAACCTCAGTAAGAAGCAGAGACAGTCGCTGCGCAAAATGGTCATTGATATGGTAAGACTCCTCCTACCTCATTCAATTCACTGAATGATTGTAGACATTTTGTTTGTGCCTCAGTGTAGAAATGGCCTTTGCCTTATGGACACAGCAATCAATGTTGTAAATGTATTTGCTCAACCTGCAGGTGCTGGCCACAGATATGTCTAAACACATGAACCTACTGGCAGACCTGAAAACCATGGTGGAGACAAAGAAAGTCACCAGTCTAGGAGTCCTACTGCTGGACAACTACTCAGACCGCATACAGGTGAGAACTGTTAGAGCTGCAATAATCAGTATTTTTACATTAACAGTGCATGAAATTGTTAAATGACATGAAAAGGTGTCTGCTAATATTTCACCAAAAACACTTTTTAAGTTGTTTTCTGCTGTTCGAAGTAACTGCTGCTGCTTCAAGTTAAGATTGCTTGGGTTTAAATACGTTTCAGTTCAAAGGGGAACAAAACAACTGCAATATGTTTTCATTTGATATTCACAAAGTGCTCTCTTGCCAACACAGGTCCTTCAGAACATGGTGCACTGTGCAGATCTGAGCAACCCCACCAAGCCTCTTGAGCTGTACCGGCAGTGGACGGACCGCATTATGGTGGAGTTTTTCACCCAGGGGGACCGGGAGAGAGACAAGGGCATGGAGATCAGCCCCATGTGTGACAAACAAAATGCCTCAATAGAGAAGAACCAGGTAGAGAAGAGAAGATGCAGCACTCCATTTGTGAAATCCATTTAAAATCATTATAAAGTAGAAAAATGTAGAAGTAATGAAAGAAACTGACACAAAAAGAAAGAAAAACTGAAGTCTACAAATGGACCTCTTGCCTTTTCTCTTTCAGGTGGGTTTCATTGACTACATAGTTCATCCTCTGTGGGAGACATGGGCCGACCTGGTCCACCCAGATGCTCAGGAGATCCTGGACACACTGGAGGATAACAGGGAGTGGTATCAGAGTATGATCCCCCACAGCCCCTCGCCTAACCCAGAGGGACAGGAGGAGGGAGCCCTTTCTGGGGAAGCCTCAGCGCCTGGCGGGGGCTCCACCTCAGCCGACAAGTTCCAGTTTGAGCTGACCCTGGAAGAAGAGGGAGAGTCCGATACAGAGAGTCCGCCAGAGGAAGAGGAGGGCTACAGCGGCAACAGGGGGCCTGGACTCTCCAGAACTGATTCTGGCAGCGGATTAGACGCTGTGTCTGTCATGACTCACCTGCTCCCCAAAAAGCTCACTACTGATTCAAGCAGGACGTTTTCTTTAGACTCTGATAAAGATATGGCAGAAGAGAGAGAGGCAGACCAGGAAGTCTCTGGGGTACCGCGCTTCAGACTCGGCACATAGCACCAGTCAAAAGTTGATTTTCTTTTGGCCTTTTTTGTTTATTTTTTCTTGATTTCGGTGCCTCATCCACTGTAACCCCCCTTCTCCCACTCCAACCAAACATCACCACCTCTGGTTTCCGCAGACAGGGTGACAGCAAGCCTCGGGGTGGGGAGTATGGGAGTGTGGGGTGGGTGTGGGGGGTGTTAAGGAAGTCTGCAGTTTTACACAGCAGTCACTTGCACTGGAGAGAAACAGATAGACTGAGTCACTGTTCCAGTAGAGGACAGGAAACTAAGTTTCTGACCAGTCCTTTGTGTTCTGTGTCGTTCAGTCAGACAGACATACTGTGGATAAAGTTCTACAGACAGAGACAATGAGAAGTTAAAAAAAAACTTCCTTTTTACCAGCCAACCCAAGGTCTACTACAACTAATGACAGAACTGTCTTCCTCTTTTAGAGTATTTGTGAAGAAAGTGAGGAAGTGACGAATGGCCGTGAAAACACCACATCTTGTAAGACATCTTGCCAAACTTGCAACTCACAGGGACAATGCTGTTTTGCCTGCCTTTTTATTATTATTTTTGTTTGTTTGTTCATTCTGTTGTCTTTTATTTAGGTCCACACACAGTGAAATACAGTAAAAGAAGATGCAGTAAATGGCAGACTTCAAAGCAGTGCAGGCAAAGCAGTGGGAGAAAGGAGCTATGCATGATGTTATGCAGGAAACTTTAAATGTAGCAGACATTTTGAGTGACTCTATCATTACTGTTGTATACGTAGCACTCCTTTCAGCTGGTGTTGCACAGCCCATTTAACAGTGTTCGGAGGGCAGTTGTTTAAAAGAATATGATTATAACGGATTGGCTGGCAGTACATATTATTTTGAGTTTTTTCAGTTGTTTTAAGGCTTTCTCTTTCCATTTTTATAATCCTAAACTATGATATTGTCAGCGATAAAACTGAGCCAGAGTCAGTGTCGTGGTGTACAATCGAGGAGTTACATCCAAAACTGTATGGGCTGTGCACATGGCGCCTCCCAGTGTTGACAAGTGGGACTGAAGTTCTAGCTTTTGAGGTAGATGATTTGCAAGGTTTTGCATAGGCCTATATGGAAAATACATTCAAAACGTATTTAACTGTAGGACTACCCAAAATATCAGTTAAGTTTCAGTTTAGTTGCTCTTTTGATTATTTTTGTTGGAATTATTTTTTCTTATTTCAAGCCACTTGTGGTTTTTTTTGCATTCTTAATATTTGGCACCCATTTTATCAGTTTGCCTTCAGGTTTAGCACTTTACAACTTTGTTCACAGCTAGCCCTCATGGTGGTTTTTAAGGGCTTTGAGCCAAAACATGAACACATTAGAGGCTGTTGACTGCAATACAGTTTGTCATTGGCTGTTAAGCAACCAGCACAGACGTCATGCAAAAACAATACCCTACAGTACGGCTGCAGATGAATTAAACTATCCATTCAAATCCATTTATGTGTCAAACACAGCACCCACCTACTGAAATATTGTTTCTGGTAACATCCACTTGCATAAATTACCAAACCGATGAGGGCAGTGTATTCGAATGGTTGCAAAGACAGATTTTAGCATCACTGTAACTGTAAAAAAAAAACCTAGAGGTTACTAAGAGACAGTTTCCTGTGCCAGAATTATTTTCATCTTTTTTTCTCTCATTGATCAATATTTTGCTCTTCACAGGGACATAGTCAATGACAAAACAAGTGCCAAGCAAGCATGACACAACCCGTACTGTAATTTCCATTTTGCCACTGGCTACTTTCCATCAGTGACTGATAAAGTTGGTTGATTGTAGCACCCTGTGTGCCAATCTGACCCCAGTGTCTCCGTTCCTTTTTTTTTTTTCTAACTCCTGTTCAAACAGTAACCGAAACTGATATTGTCTTAAAACAGTAATATGGGGTTTATTTTGTGTGTGAGAGTGAATGACTGGGTTGACTTTTTTGATGTATTTGCTAAGAAAAAACCAAAGCACTTTGTATGGTACTTTTACAGTTCTGCACTTCCAGTACAGTTGAACATGTATAACGTGACTGTTTCACTGTTTTTTCTGTTTCTGTTTGTTTTTTTGTTTTTCTGTTTTCTGGCAATTGGCCTGGTGGTTGAGTTGAATTGCACGGGCTGGATCACTACAGCTCTTAAAGGTCGAATGTTGGAGGGATTGAAATTGTTCTGTTATTCTTTTGCTCTTTTTTTATAATTGACTGTACAAAAAAACCTGTTGTTGAGATGCATGACATTTGCTGCAGGATTCAAAGAATATGAAGAGTATATAGAGTACTGACAAAACTTACCCTGTGGAGAAACTTTATTTTATTACCATGAAACAGAGTAAATCATGTTCTAACGTGTGTACCAAGCTGAACGTTTTTCTTTGTTTTTTTTTCTTTGTTTTTTGACGCCTTATTTTCAAACTTTGAGATTTTATTTTCTGGTCATAGATATGTTCACTGACATGCTGGAGTAAAACATGTGCAATCCTTTCTGTAGCCATAAACAGCACCAAACAGACCAACACTCAAGGATGCCTTCAACACTAAGGACTACTTAACAACAGCTTAACCAGCACAACATGCGAAGATTCAGTCTATCTCTCTGCGTGTCACTAATTGTTTGATTTTTGTACATTTTCCTCACAGTGCTTCGTGTACAGTTTATTTATTATTTCTATGTTATCTGTCAGAAACATTGGAACAGTATAGACTTTATTTTAGTCTGAGGTTTAGTACTTATGCGTAGCTTGATGTGTGAGAAAGTCGAACAGGACAGATTTTAACTATTACTCAGCTTTTTTCCGTCTCTTTTCATTTCTTTATGTCTGCAAATAACATTATACATAAGCAAAAATACTCACTTTCATGTTTTTCTTGGTGTAAAAATAGTTGAGTGACAGATTTCCGTCTGGGTTTTCTGAAACATCTCTCCTCTCCTTGTCTTCCTCCCTTTCCACTGATCTGGTCAGATCACATTTTCATGAAGGATCTTACGGCAAGCGTGCTGATCTGACACTTCTTTGATTCATAGTGAAGATAATATAGTCACACGGCCTCAAGTCATCCTAGATCAGTATTTCTGTTCTTATAGATTTTATGGATATGGGTCATGAACTAAGACTGCAGCTTTGACAATCCAAACTCTGCTGTTTAACTGCGGGTGTGTTAGCCCTCTCTCCAACTAGAACTGTATGCCTTGCCAATAAAGGAAAAACTCTTCACTCTTTGATGTCCTGGTCTCTGCTTTTAGTTAACAATAGTAAAGATGAATAATGGTGTGTTTAAATAAGCACATATTTTCAGCCTGAGTCAAATCAAAACATACACGGCATCCAGTGATGAGCAACAAATCTGTTTTCATGAGGAGTAAAAAACAATGTTAATCTCTGGGTCAGTCATTACCAAGCAAACTATTGCTCACACCCTCATAACTTTATTTTGAAATCCTGGCTTCCAAAGACCACATATATGAGGTCGTCTGTATGGCCAAATGTAGCGTATATAAAGTATGTAAAAATATAGCCATAACAAATGAAGGGTCCATTGACTATTTCATTAGTTTAAACATCGTATAACTTCATTAAAGACACTGAAGAGTAGTAACAGGATTATAGACAGTATAAAGTACATGATATTATCAGACAGTGTGGAATGAGGTGATACAATTTAACAGCCTTTAAGCTACTTAAGAAGAAATAACAAGGTAATACTGTATGTTCAGCAGCGGTGCAAAGTAGTTCAGAACATTTACTTACTGTAGTTAAGTACAGTTTTGAGATACTTGCAGTTTATCTTTTCTTGTTACTTTATATTTTTACTCCACTATTACAGAGAAAATCTTGTATTTTTACATTTTATTTTGACAGCTGTAATTACTGTGTACTTAGCATTTTTTAGTTCAAATTTTAGATTTTACATACAAAACAGAGTGAATAAAATATGATGCACTGTTAGAGATTAAACTATGTCTAATAATAATAATAATAACAATACAGTAATTATAACATTCCTCATAATCAGTACCTTTAGTAAAAATACATAATAATAATAAGTATAATAATAATCCCCTTTTTCTGTTCATTTTTTTACCCGTAATTGGGGTTCTCTGTGATATTATAACATTTACTGTTTACTGTGAGAGTAAAGCAGCATACATCATGAAGCTTTATCATCTCTTCCCTGTATATTCGCCCTCCACCTTCTCTTCTCTCAACACTGAACTAACACTGAATCAAAACCTCTAAATCATTTATAGTCTGTGGTGGGGGCGGGGCTCTGTGCGAACGAGCGGAGCCTCTCCTCTGATTGGCTCCCCGTCCCGTCCATCATCCTTACGCTCCCTGTGTGCCCGTTAATGCCGCGGCTGTCAATCAGGAGGCGCACGAGCTGCTGCAGGTGCAAAGCCGAGCTCTGCTGCGAGGAGCCGCTGAAGGATAAAACACACATTTCACGGTAAAAAAACGGTGCTTATTTACCGCTGCGGGGCCCTGTCGAGTCCGGCAGCTTCAGCGGAAAGCATCTGGGCCATTAGCCGCTTGTCATATCCTGGATTTAGGCTGAAAATGTGCTCGTAAATAAGGAAGAGTAACCTTCATTTGACATAGCTGGGATGCTTAGCTTTTAAACGGCTCGTAACGGTCTGCCGTGTTAGCATTAACGGCAGCGACGCTACACGGATTTTACGCGTTTTTATCAGAAGATAAAACCTGAGTTTGCGCACTGTGTTTTTTCCACATCTTCAGCAACCGTCTGACGTTTATTTTAGGTGGTAGGTAACGTGTGACGAAGCACCTTGCGCTGTATTTTTCTAGGTGTTTCTCAGCCTGTACGTGTCCACTAGCGGGCTAACTAACGCCCGATACGCGCTGGATGTGGTCGAGGCCGGTTTACTGGGAGCATGTTGTGTCCTAAGACAGTCCGGACCAGGCCTGTTCCGTGTATCCGTACGCTCATTCATAAATGGCCGGCTCTCTGCGCTCCCTCCTGGAAGGGATTGATGCTTAGCCCGATAAGCTCCGGTACTTCCGTCTCTTATCCTGCGCTCCTTGTCCGACCAGTTGACGCAGCCTCTCGGAGAAAGGGCTACATCGTTTTTATTCCCTGAAAAAGCTGCAAGAGTGAACCACATGAGGTGTGACCTGACCTCATCCGGAGGACTACACTGACATTATTTAACCCCCTTCGAGTGTTAAGTGGCACATATCTGTATATGCATATCATTTCTATATGTGAGGCTGTCTGACATGTGGATTCAGGGAGTGTGTGAGAGGAATAATGATGGGGTCTCCGCAGATGTGCAAAAAGTGTTTGTTAGCACTTTTATCTACGTTTTTATCTCTGTTGATGCCACCTGAAACTGCTGTCAGTCTAATAGTAGCTCCAGAGGATGTGTCAAGGTGATATCAGGGTTTTATCTTGACAGTAGTTTCCCTTGTCAGTGGCCTTTGTGTTTCTGGATGTGCTAATAATGTGTCTCTTAAGTAAAGTGATCTTTTCGTATTCTACCATCTATAGACAAATAAGTTTAGTATGAATAATACTGAAACAATTGGCACAGGATGTGGTTAATCAGCCAAATATCCTAAACCAGAGCACAGATATCTTATAAAATGGCAGGACTTTACATTTTTACCATTTATTTGTACCAAAATGTCTGTTGCAGAGGGATCGAGTGTGACACTGTAACTACAAGGGGGTGGACACAGTCTCATGAATACAGTGTCTGCACAGTCTGATGAAATCAAAGACAACAGTTCTACCTTTGGAAATTTATATAATGTTTAGTTTTTGCAGACACTGTCAGAGAGGCTTTGATTCAACATTGAGTATTTTTAGACTGTAGTTTGTGGTGGCATTATTGTATTTGGTGACATTTCAAGTGTCTGTGTTATTCCTCGTGACTGATGCATATTTATTATTCTCAATCCTTGTATAGATGGCGTCTGCAAATGCCACGTATGGACAGAAGGAGTCCACGGACCAGAACTTTGATTACATGTTTAAAATCCTTATCATTGGAAACAGCAGCGTAGGAAAGACGTCCTTCCTCTTCCGCTATGCAGACGATTCATTCACTCCAGCCTTCGTCAGCACAGTGGGCATCGATTTCAAGGTGAAGACTATCTACAGGAACGACAAGAGGATAAAGCTGCAGATCTGGGTGAGGAAGCAAACACGCATGCATTCAGATGTGCTGAGGTTGTCCACCGCAAATCGTCTCGTGGTTCCCATAGCAAGTTGAGGGATGGGGGAGGGTGACAAAATACATGTGAAAAGTTGCTTTTGGGGGGAGTTAATGTGTCATAATGACTCCCGAGATTACTTTTCAGTAGAGTCAGACACCACTTTAGAAGAAAGGTTGTAACAGGCGGCGAGTGTATGGCCACACACTTATTTATTTTATATTACATAACTACTACAGATGTTGCAATCAGTGTTTTCTCTGAGGCAGTGCACACTAAAGCAGGCTTAGAGTATAATTAGAAAAACAGTTAAAATGTGTGTGACAGCTCCGCAGATAAAAAGTGAGAAAATTCAGCCTGCACTGCTTTTTCATTTTAATATTTTCTTTAATGGTAGAACTGCTCTGTGGCAGAAATGTTTGCGCAGGATTCAAATAGTCTGTTCATCTCCATCAGCAATATACTTAAATGCATATGCAGGTTTTAAAAACAGTGACGTCCCTGATACCCTGTTATTTTATTATCAATGAATCTGTTGATTATTTTCTCAAATAATCGTTTCATCTATAAAGTGTCAGAAAAAGTCCAGAAAAAGTTAATGATCAATATTTTAAAAGTTGCAGATAAATTTAATGTAATTTACTAATCAAAGAACTGTTTTAGCACTGCAGTATGTAAAACTCAACATGCTTGTAATAAAAAATAAAATTGTAACAATCAGAATTAAGATTTCCTTACTACCTACAGATTGTCTATAACAAGACTGGGTATTTTTTCATGCCGCCCTGTCACATCTGCGACTGAAGCGTTCTCTATTATCATGTATCTATAATCGTTACCAGCTGTTGAACTGGTCCTTCCAGTCCGCAGAATCAGTTCATCTGCTGCATGGTGGCAATACCCTTGAAGTGTTCTTAACATGAGCCATAAAGCCTGACCCTGGGACCAATCACTTATTACATGTGACACCAGAGGAATACCTAATGCTCATGGGAGTTTGGCTGATTGTTAAACCTCGGCTATGAGCAGGCATAAATACTTTGGAGGTGCTGGGTGTCAACGAGCTGCACAAAAAGACAAAAACAAAACCCCCACACTGCCAATTTGTTCCCAATGGTTTGTTTAATCCAAAGTGGACACTGCAATGTTTTTTTTATATTATGTTTTCCTCTTCATGTTATACTTGTCCTGCTTTGATGATAATTTATACTCAGATATAATTTCCATGTAAAAACAATAGTGTTTGTGGTCATTTTTGTAGGACACTGCTGGGCAGGAACGTTACAGGACAATCACCACAGCGTACTACAGGGGAGCCATGGGCTTCATCCTCATGTATGACATCACCAACGAGGAGTCTTTCAATGCTGTTCAAGACTGGTGAGGGACACCTGAGAGTTTGTGTGTATGAGGGCAGCAGATTAAGAACCTCCAACCATTTTTCTTTCATTTGAGAGACAAGACCACCCAGTGGAAAGGGCAACCAGTCAAGACAATCGGTTTCAAACAAATCCACAGTTTAATGTAGTCACCTAGCTCTTGAACAGACAGATGAAAGCACTGATAATGTCTGTTTAAATGCTTTGTCAAACTGCATGTATGCACAACAACTGGAAGTAATGAAGGTCATTCTTGAATCAGAAAGTAACTAAGCAGAATAGATGTTTATGTCAGATATCTTCGGTTTAAATTTAGGTCAGATACCTTAGGGCCTGAATATTTCATCTTTATTTTTTGTCCTAATTAGTGGTTTAGATAATTATATTAAACTTGGCTTGTTTGAAACCTGTCTGGTTGCTTGTGTTAATATTACCCTATTTACTCTTATGAAGAGGCTTCTCCCATATCTAAAAATAGTATTGATGATTAAATGTCATTATAATAAAAAGGAATAATAAAAAAGACACATTTATCTTCTCACATCAGCCAAATATAGGTAAAGCGTGAGTGTCACCTTCCTCTGTTGAGGAAACAGTGGCTCGGTATTTCCTTAAAACTGTTTTTGACTGTTGGCTGTTGAGTTTTAGTCGGTTGATAAAACTGTGTCTGCCAACAGGTCGACCCAGATCAAGACGTACTCGTGGGACAATGCCCAGGTCCTCTTGGTGGGGAACAAGTGTGACATGGAGGATGAACGAGTGGTGGCCTCAGAGAGAGGCCGGCAGCTGTCAGAACAGCTGGGTAAGTCAGCCGGTCGGAGTAAAAACTAGATGCCACGTGTTTTGTTTTTCCACTCCTTGTGTTTATCTCTCTCTTATGGGAGCATTAGTGACAATTGGATTTTCATTAATCTCTGTGTTCATCTCTTCCTGTAGTTGGCGTACTGTATGTCATCACGATTAGACTCTTCGGCCTGCCACATTACATAATTTAAGTGTGGCTTAAATTGTTGTTAATTAAAGACAGCTATGCGAGAGTAGCATACTTACATGAACCAGCATCAAGTGGGTATGATAATCAGTACTTCAGCCTTCATCAGGAAACTTGCAGAGGCACAAAGAGCTGCTCTTTTAGCCCAACTAGGTGTTATTTTCTGCCCTTCCTGTTGAAACATGCAACATCAAAAACATGTTTAGGGAGTGACCTGAGTGGTCAGGCTGAGTCATAGTATCATTTGTAATTTCACTGTAATTAGACTTAATTTCAGACCACCAAAGAAAGAGGTCTAAGTTGAGTCTGAAAAGACAGATTAAGTTGTTTTCAAGACTTATGAATAGATTTCATTTAGAAATACTAACACAAATCTGATATGGAGGTTAGAATTAATGGGGTTTGAGCTGTCTGTTTGTCCGAAGCCTTGATGTGTCCTGCCATGATGAGAGAAATTAGGATTAACAGGATAAGCACTGGAACTGGAAGTATAGCCACCGCGTCTCTCTCTGCCTCTGTCACCCCTCCTTGCAGGGTTCGAGTACTTTGAGGCGAGCGCTAAAGACAACATCAATGTGAAGCAGACCTTCGAGCGGCTGGTGGACATCATATGCGAGAGGATGACGGAGAGTCTGGACAACAGCGACCCGACTGTCACCGGAGCCAAACAAGGGCCGCAGCTCAACGAGCAGCCTCAGAGGTCCCACCAGGATTGTGCTTGCTAAACACGACCACACACACACGCATACACTCTGCTGTCCTAAAACCCACACACCTTTCTCTCAGTTTGTCTCTCACTTTCTTTTTCTTTCTCACGTGCACATACACAAATATATTACACACAAACACTGCCATACAGAGACCTGGCTGCTTAGATTCTCCACCTCTCTCACTACACCAACAGCTCCGTCCACACGAGCTGGCACTCCCCAAAGATTTGGTGTTTTCAGAAATACCATGTTTTTTTTGTTAATTTCAGTGATACAGAGGTTATTTGATAGCACTAGTTTAGTCAGGGGGTGAAAAACGTTTAACAGAGGAACAATCCCAAGGTTTCTCTCTTTCCTACTTGTACTCACAAACACTATACTGTATCTAAACAGAGTTATGAAAAGCCAGTGATGGCTTAGACTCCATCATTCCTCACAGACGTGTCTGCAATTGGGTTTTTAGGGATCCTCCAGCTCCCACTCAGCACGAATGCCTCAAAAACCTAAACTTATAAAACATCATTTTGAACTGTTTCACTTTTAGTCCCATTGAAAATATGTGTTTGTTGCTGTGGATAGAGTTGCATATTTGTTTTTGTGTTGGCTGGGTGTGGTTTTGAGCATGTGAAATCACTGGTCCTTCACAGTGTTGTGATTGAGTTTCTACAGATAATTACGATCCAAGTTTGACGATTAAGAAAGGTAATTTGAAAGATTTTCTTTTCATTTTAGGAATGAACGTACGAATAGAAAGTCAAACATATCAGTTTGGTAGTCAGGTTAATATTGTTATTATTCATTTCTTGCCCCTTCCCAGATTTCGTACTTTTTTTTAGTGAAACTGGATGACAGTGTCCGTCGCTGGGTTGGTCCAGTGTAAGAAGCTGCGTAGCCTCTGGGGATTGCTCAATATTGAACTCTTAGCCATGTTTTCTTTTTTTACTTTTTTGTTACTATTTTTTAAGACATATGACAGAATAAAAGGATAATGGAGAAGAGTGTATACATGTTTAAAATTCAATAGATATGCTTTTTAAAATCATATATAATATAAAAATATATTAATATATAATTAACTTATTATACAGTAATAATGATTTAAGACATTGGATTCCTACCAGTGCTTAAGTGAGAGGTGCATGTTGTTGATGTTTTGAAGTGATTCTGGCTGACTGGCTGGTGATTTGTATGAGCTGTTGTCTGAATTTAAACCTGTCCATCCCACAGTTTCAGGACTTGGAGGTACCAAACAGGGCTAAAGGTTTCACTCATTAAGCCTATGGCCCCTTCTTATTGTATTAACTTTCATTCACTGCATACAATGTGCATCATGTATCACCAGAAAGGCATGTGATTCAGTGTGAGCACTGGTTTCCCACAGACCTGCCATCTTTATCAGCTTCCAGGTAGTCTTTTATGTCACAGTAGATGATGTTTTCATATTTATTTTTAGGAGGAACATGATGTTTTTAAGCATGTTAAATGTCAACTTGTGAGTTTTATTTCTCTCTCTGATGCTAAGGATAGGGATCTGTCTGCTCGTGTATACAGTAGAAAACCTTCTGTATGTCAGTCATTCACAGATGCACCGAGGCATGCAAAATTGTTCAACACTTAAGTTATTTCAAAGTATAACTTATTTATTTTGTATTAATTTAACTTTGTTTATTTTTGAGACAATGTTCTTCCTAGATTAAGCATTGCAATCTGCACTCTACTGTTTAAAGAGATGTTCAAAAGTATTCATTTGCTTAAACCGTCCCAGCTTTTAAATGAAAATGCATGTGTTTACACTAAATATAAATCTTAAGCGGCTTCCTAAAGAGGAAAATTAAACATTCCAGTGTAAGAATCTCTTATCACGTCAGTGCAGCTTTGGCGGCAAGTTTGTTTGTCTTTTGATATCAGTTATGTAACCTTAGAACTCTGTAGTGTAAAAGCAGACTGTTCTCACAGAGCAATAGCAGTTCTTTCTCTCCACACCCAAACGTCAGCAACATGCAACCCTGCTGAATGTTTGTAGTACATGTACTGTACGTCAGGTGTGTGAATGTACACTTTGTATAAAGGTGGTCTTAATAACTGTTCTTTCCAAAGAGATCTTGACAACACATTTAGAGCCAAAAAGAGCGCTTGTTCTTGTCGGCATTTGTCAGACTTGCACTAACAATCCCGTCTAGTAGTGTTTTCTTATTCTGTGCTATAGTTTCAAAAAGGGAAAATGTTTGAGAAGTAAACTGAATACTCTGAACACTTCATTAAAATAGTGATTCTTACTGCATTGGTTCACTTTTGACTTGTTTTGTTGATTTTTTTGTTACTTTATTTATTGTGTTTTGCTACAGCTGTAAACTTGCCGCTGACAACACATATCGATCCTGTCAAACTCTCCTCTTCCTCTTCTTCCACCCTCTCCGTCATAAACTGCCCTTGTAAATAGAAATTTTCTGCCCGCTGGGTATTAGTTGTGTGAATTGTGCTGTAATTCTGTAATGCCAGATTTGCTAAAACGAGGAATCAATAAACAGATTGAAAAAGTTGGAGGTTTGTGTTGGTTCATTAGCCCAGTGATTTACAAGAAGTGCCCATGTGATGTTTCAGAAATGGTTTAGTTTTATTGTGCCCAGCAGAGGGCATAGTTCTGCAATCATCTCTTTGTTTTCCAGCCTCAGAGTTGTTTGACCATCTATGGTTTGGTTCAGCTTCTCTGCTGCACTTTATACAACACCCGCAGTGTCAACTGTGTAGAGATAAAGATAGCGATAAATAAAAAGTATGAATTTATGTATTATTCTCACAGATGTCCGTTCAGACTGTAATCAAGCGAGCAGAGCTTCCTTCCTGTGTAAGAAACCAAACGCATGAGCTTTAGTAATGTAGTGAATTTAATAAATGTCAGGTAGAGAATTTAAAGTCCATTACACATGGATACATAGAGTTTCTCAGCACGTACACATACATTCATGGAAGTTTCGGCGACTGAAGAATTACACAGCAGCCACCATAATGAAAAATACAATGGTTACTGTACACAAAAGCGACGAGACATGCAGTGTTTGTTTGGTTTCGCTTTTTTTTTTTTTTTTGCAGAAAATAAAAAGAACAACAAGAAGTAAGACCATATGTAAAATAAGAAATGTTTCAGTAAATAAAATATATATTTGTCATTGCTAAGTGCTTGTAAACAAGTAAGGCATTATATTACACGGTGGATGGCAGCACTTGGTGACACCCTAGTGTTTGTTTGCACTTGAGATTGTCCAGCTTACACACGCAGATCAATGCTATCAGTCTATTGGATAGCACTTTTTGCTACATGGCTTCCCCCTCCCAAAAAAAAAAAAAAAAAAAAATAGAGCAACAAAATAAGTTTGTTTGCTGCACAACACTGCCAAAGGTTCATGAGTGAGGAGAGGCTGCAGCTCTTATCCTGCTGCTGGTTCACTCCTCTTTGTCCAGTCAAACACTTGCAGCTCTCAGAGGCCTGCTGATCATCTCCACACACACAGAACAGCTCTCAGGTCTGCTCTCTCAGCTACAGGCCTTATCTGCAGGGTGCATTTACAATGGCTTCATATCAAGTCTCTGATAAGGATTCTCGGGTACAAAAGGCAAATGTTCCTCATAATACAGGCCTGTATCCTCAGAGCAATGTTTACAGCTGGGAACAGACAAAAAAATCCATTAAGAGCACCTCTGCTGGGGTATTAGTAAGCCTGGACCTGGTTTGGCAAAAGCTGGCACCCGCTGCTGACATGGTTCATCACCTTCTGCTTCAGCTGGGCCACTTGCTCCCTGAGGACGCTGGCTGTGGAGGCCAGCTCGGTGTTCTGCGTTTTCAGGCTCTTGACCTTGTCCTCCAGCCGGGAGATCCTCTCCAGCTTTCTTTTGCGGCACTTGGAGGCGGCTATCCGGTTCCGCAGCTTTTTCCTCTCCGCCTTGATGCGCTCCTGGTTGTCCATGTCGATGGGGGACAGAGGCGGACTGTCCCCGAAACTCTGCATGTCCGGTACCGTCTGAGGCTCGTCCTTCACCAGACCGGCGGACTGGAGCCGAGACAGAGCGGCGGCGGCGGCGGCGGCCTGTTGCTGCGCGCCGGCCAGGTGAGCGGGAGGCGGCGGGAAGGGGATGGTGTCCGTGGAGTAGTTGATGGAGGTGGCTCCGAGCGGACTGGCCGCATAGCCGTTCAGGGTGGTGTACACCGGGAGGTCCGACGTCTGGAGCCCGGAAGACCCGACGGCGCTGGACGACCCGAGGAGCTCCAGCCTGTCCACGGACACGCAGCCCGCCTCGCTCAGCTGGTTCTGCTTGTGGAGGTCCTCCAGAGCCTTGACGAAGCCCTCCGCGAACTCCTGCTCGTCGCTTGCCGACTTGGGGTAGAGGAACTGGGAGGTCGGGTTGGCGGCGGTGACTAGACCGTTTGACTGGATGATGAGGCGCTCCAGGTCCGGGGAGGTGAGCTTCAGGAGCCCCAGGTCCGGAGAGCTGAGGAGTCCGTCTGCGTCTCGGAGCGGGTTTGACTTGAGCTCGGAGTTCTGCTCGTCCAGGTTCAGATTAATTTCCTTCTTCATCATCGTGCTCTGGGAGAGGGTGCCGGAGACCCTCGGGGTGTTCGCCGCGGTGCCTGGGTAGAGGGTTGTTTCCATCCTCCACCCTCACATGAGGGAGTGCTGAGCGTTACGCATTAACGAGCGTTCAACAGGCGCATCCAGACAGGAGGAAATCAGCTGATCCTTATTTCTGTGAGCTTCCTCGTCCCCCCCTTCCTGTGTCTCACTGTCTCTCTATCAGACGACCACTGCGGACTGTTGTGCCTGAGGGGCTCTGATGCGTCTCTGCTGCGCGCGGCTGATATTGTCTTTTCCCGATGGCACGACTGCTATGCGCAGCGCCAGACCTCGCTCGCTTTCTAGCCCTAAAAATTCCATTATGTCACTCCAGAGCGCGGAGATTGGCCCAAAATGACGTTGATTTCCGGTTCAATTTGAATAAGGGGCCGAACCGGTCTTTATTGCCATGGAGACTTTAGGTAAACTACAAACAGTGCAATGCATTGTGGTTTGATGTCATAGCATAAAAAAGCTCAGGGTCGCCAAAAGAGAGCAGAGACTGGGCGGGGAAGGTGTAAGAGGCGAGGGCCAAGGAAAGGAAGAACAGAGGAGGAGAAAATATTCCTTCAACGCAGGCTGAGGCCGTTTAAAAAGACTTACAGAGGAGAACAGTCAGCTTTACACAATGTCAGATTTTATTCTACACAGTATGAACATACAAGTTATGATGCTGTCTTGTACTATTCCATAACATTAGACTGTAGAGGAACCTAAATATGTCAAACTAGAATGGAATAGGGGAGAAATGTAATCATTATTTGGTCTAAAAGTTCAAACTTGATTCAGATTTAATTCCAACTCATCATATTTGTCATCTTCTAATGTTTCAGCTCAACAAGGATCAGTGGTCACGTTGAATCCTCAGAACAGACCAGAGAGGGGACCTTAAACGAGGCCTCAAATCTATCTGAGAGTGTTTCTGGGGAAATTGAGCATCAACTAGAAAGGGGAAGAAAGCAGGGACTGCAGAATGAAGAAACCACGTGCTTTCTGTGATTTAAAAAGTGGCACGTGAACACACACACTGACATGTCCGTCAGCGGCTACTGGGGACTGTCTTAATGGCTTATGGGTCTCTTTATTGATGCAGCATGTTCCAGGATGAGACAGACTTTAGTCATCATAACACTGAAACACAAAGATTTGAAATGTCAAGTGAATATTTGTATTAAAAAAATGAGGATATAAATTAATGTTCATAAAATTGCCTATGAACGATAGAACCAAGAGCATCCATGTGAAAGTGTAGAACAGAACAGAATAGAGTAGAACATTTCTTTTATATTAGAGCATTAATTAAAGTAAAAGAGACAAACACAGTGCACATCGAGTATGCTGTATATAAAGCATTGGGTTCCCTGTGGTGGAAACTACAGTAGAACATTGTTATTCTGCCCATACATGGCAAGGACGTCAGCAGACTGTCTGCATCAGCACCACAGAGCAGAGAGGGCATCATTAGTTTCCATGGCAACACTGACATAGCGGGTGACGCAGGCGAGATAGAGAGAGAAAGGTGAATGGGTTGAGGGAGAGGACGGGACTGTGAGCGACTGCACTGCAGGTTGTGTAGGTGGTTGGAGGAAGAGGTACTATCGTGTGTGTGTGTGTGTGGGTGCGATCAGAGGCAGGAATCAGTGTTGATTCTGTAACCTAGAGGCGGCTGCATGAATGAGTGAAACGTTCCTCAAAGAAAAAAAAAATCTCCACCCTATGGAGAGCATATTATCTTGACTATGCCAGTTTGGAGCCACATAGGGTGCAGTGTCCAGAATGTGTGAGTCATTTCGCAACCCAAGGGTGTGGGCCGCACCGAGAATGAGAAAAAAAAGGGCTGTCCCTGTAAGAAGATATTAGATTAGCTTCATGACAACAAACTGGGGAGAAAAAAAGTTTGCCCTCTAAAGCTCAGGTACTGGAGTGTGTTAGTAGTTGTGTAAGACACAAGTCCCTCAGCCATAGAAGTGTCTTTTGATTTTAAAATCTCCTGGGAGAAGCAAAATAGGCCCGCATATTCAGCAACGCCCTGTGTCACACTCCTGCTGTTACAGTACACACATTCACACCTGGGAGCTGCCCAGTTAAACCAGAGCAGCTCCAGTGGGGCAGCAGGTTGGGCTTAAATGTCCATTCATGGGCTGCCTCAACACTTCTTATTTATGGAGGGGGAGGTTGTTTTTTATCCACTGTAGCTGCCTGCTCATGAGACCGCCTCTCTAACCTTTAATCTGTGAATGCAGAGCAGATGCTTGGTTTCGCTGTTTCAGCACACGTGGCTTGAATTACATTTCATCAGTTTTCATTCTCCCCCGTCCGCTTTCCAAAACTGTCCTGTGGTACATGGTGATGAAATACAAAGTTCTATTTTGGTGATTTTTTATTATTTTTTATCCCCCCTCACTTCTTCCAGTGTTGATTCAAATGCATTATTCGAGGTGCTGTGGAGGGATGCATGCCCATGCAGCAGATGGCAGTATGATCTATCCAGATTTGGTGAGTCACTTCCTTTTAGCTCTGAGCCAGAAGAAGACAGCAGCCAGCGTAGACAATCCTGGGATCCTTGTTTGGGGTATTTGATCCCCTCATGATAAATCTATGACAGATCCTTTCATAGCAACCAAGGAGAATGGCCAATAAGAAGAAAGTAATAGTAACAGGTAAGAGGCTTTGAGTGGTCAAAGGACTGCAGAGAGACAAATGTTTTTTTTAGTGATTTCTTTATTGTCACTACAGTGCTGTTACAGCTGGTAGAGTAGTGTCTGAGCTGCACAGTTGATCTGGTTAAAATTGTATATTTTGTATATTATATATTGTATATATAATGGTTTTTTTTATATTATAAACTGACACTACTACAATTAATGTTTAACTCGGTGCAACCTTTAGACTTTGAATTAAGAGTCCTTTTTTTCCTTTTTTTCCATTCGCCCTTATCATTTCTCTCCATGGCTGATAAGTGTCCTTGCTGACCTTTTTATTTACTTTGCTGCACTGCGCATCACTGCTGCAGTGAAGAATCCTGACACTCTTTTCTCTGCAGGTTTTGAGCCTTTCGGGGAGCATGCAGTGAACTCCAGCTGGGTGGCAGTTCAGGTAATCAGTAATCAGACTGTCCATCTTTAAACAAAGGTGCCAGTTAGAGACTTTGGTGTGAGGTGTTTTGGCGTTACCTAAATACGTATTATTTAAATAGGAAAACTGTATTTCATAATTTGCATCTTAAGTGGATTTATGTACTTACAGAGGACTATTATGAGCCTGAAAAGCCATTTAAGGCTGCAATTAAGGTCTCTATACATGTTTTGTGTGCTCACAGGAACTGGAGCGACTGGGGCTTGGTGATGCAGTAGACCTTCATGTGTGTGAGGTGCCTGTTGAATACCAGGCTGTTCAGCGCCTGCTGCCGTCACTATGGGAACAGCACCAGCCACAGGTACACAACAAAACAATACTGTATGTAAAAGCACATTTTTCTATCATACTGCAAATGAAGTCAATCCATCCAACAAAAAATAAGCTTTAACTAATCTCTGTCTCCTCTGTGTTTCGGGTTCCTGCGAGCAGTTAGTTGTCCATGTCGGTGTTTCTGGGTTAGCCACCACTGTCACTCTGGAGCAGTGCGGCCACAACAAGGGTTACAAACGCCGGGACAACTGCAGCTTCTGCCCAGCTTCCCAGTGTTGCATGGAGGACGGCCCCGACTGCATACACTCGGTCCTGGACATGGACACAGTCAGCAAAAGGGTCAACGAGTCCAGCCTCGGGATTGCCTTTTCTGTCTCTAAGGATGCTGGGAGGTGACTGATCTTATTTTAAAAAAATCCCACGGCTAAATGGAATTGAGCTTTCAGTAATTTTATTACTTACGACTGTGACTTTTCCATTGTGACACATCAAAATGTCTCCTGTGCAGAAAGGTCTCTATGGTGTTTGAGTCTTGACTTGTTTGTAGATCTCTATTTTATAGTGAAATACAGAAAGGAAATACAATAAACATAATGTAAACAGATAAGGTCTGTTAATGGTTTACTGTGAGAATTCGCATGATCAGTAACTGTAGCTATATGATTTATGAATTATTGCCATTGATATTCTTCATACAGGAAGATCTATTATATTATTATAATATAATGCAGTAATGGTTAAATTGATATCCTCCAGTCAGCCAACTAAACATCACATAGCTTCCATTTCCATGAATAATAAGACCTCGAATTTAGTTTTCCTTTTATATAAGTTTGGTCTGACATGGACAAAATACATAAAGGTATGTTTATTTTATATTAAAGATACAATATGTGTGTTGTATTCTGTTTTTTGGTCTGTAGAATAAGGTTGAAGAAACATTTCTGTCCTCCACTCATGAATGTCGCTGCCTGCACACACAAAAAGATTCCTTTTTTTACAATGAACGTTGGTGTCAGACAGGGGTACCCACTGTTGAACCGAGGATGCCCTGTTGACTTTCACCGCCTTGTTTTCTGACATTATCTTGTCAGTTTAGTTAAGTAGAAATGTGATCACATGAACCTTACAAACTCGTAACTTAACATCCACCCTTTGGCTCTCTGGCAGGTATCTGTGCGACTACACCTACTACACCTCTCTGCACCTGGGGCAGGGCCGCTCTGCTTTCATCCATGTGCCTCCGCTGGGAAAACCCTACAGCAGCCAGGACCTGGGTAGAGCTCTTCAGGCCGTCATATGGGAGATGCTGGAACTGCTGGAAGTGGGCCAGAAACACAATGAGCACTGCAATCACCAGCACCAGCACAACCACTAATAAACTGATGGAACTGAGGAAACCACTGGCTTCATCACAAGGTTTAATCAAAAACATTTTAAAAACTGTTCATTTTAATGCAGGCAGTGATTCTTCAAGATAGTCAACCATTACTTCCAGAAATTTGTAGGTTTCACATTTGTTGTTAAGAACAAGAACTCATGACTGAATTTGGTGCTTCTCACTGTAATATCAGTGTCATGCCTGTAAGCCTTGTGTTACAACTTACAAATATTCAAGGTTTTACAAGTTGTTTTTTTAAATAGCACCCTGACTACGGCATCTGTTTATTGTGGACCTGGTCTAGGTCTTTGCATGTGTGGGTGTGAATATGTGTGCGGGAGTAGTGGAAATCTGTGACGCATGTTAGTCATGTCTCTGCAAAAAGACTGTGAAAATATAGTCTGGTTCTGGATGTATTAACACTGTAAAGGGAGAATTTATGACAGAATATTAACATAGAATCAGTGGTACTAACAAGGTAGTAAATCACAAGTTATGTATGGTGACAAACTGTGGGAACTTTTATGATTACACTAACTTGCATTACCCTGATGTTTTTAAGCCACATCCTCACACCTGAGCCTGTCCTCTCACTGTTTTGAAGTATGTCAGTGTCCTCAATTCCTCTTAGTATGATTTGATTGTTGTATTGGAATTATGATGTCACTCCCTTGTGCTATTTGTATTTGCAAAAACAAATGTGATGACTGTGAAATGAAGGGAACACGAAGAAAGGGTAAAGATTCACACTTATAATGATTTTATAATGATCTCAGGGAATATATTGCATATGCAATCAATACTGAGTGATTCCTTTAATGTGTTTGCCCTGTGTATGTAACTTTGCAAGTCAAAGCCAGCTCAGAGCTGTGTATTATTAAAATACTTCACACAGGCTTATATTTCTTTTGTACTCTTGGTTGTTTTTATAATTGTGTTCCTGTTTCTTATCGGCTGTTTAACATGACAGGTTGATTTTCAACATAAAAGTCTTAGCAGTTGTTTCTTACTGATAACTTTATGGCAATGACTTTCACATTTTTTTAACCTCATGAAGATGTTGACCTGTAGTAGCTGCATAATTGTTGAACTTGTTTGTGTTACTATTGTTACCATTGTTATAAGGCTCAACTCTTTACAGGGCAGGTGTATTCTACAAAAAATGTCAATCTGTAGTGAGAGTGATTATTTTTAAATCAAGCAGCTATTGCGTAGACACACAAGTTATTTTTTTCTCTATACAGTACTATACTTAATATAAAATGACTTAAAGTATATGTCATACTTTATATACAACTATACTTTGAGTAGAACAGCTTGTTTCAGATAATGCTTTTGTTTAACTCTGAAACATTATTGTTTAGAATCAGCTATTTAGATGAATGAATATACCGTCTTGACAACATTAAAATTGTTCTTACATAAATATAATATGCACATTAGTAATATTTGGCTTAATCTTTTACACAGAGAACCACACCCATGAAATCCAAACCAGTTAAGAAAAAATCTTACAAGTCAGCTTTTATCCTGCTGAAGGATTTTATGATCAGAGTGACTTAGATAGTGAACGTTGTGTACTTTGAGAGTCAGAGTTTCAAATTCCGGTATTTCCTTTTAAAGTTATGTCTGGGTTTCTCATCCAGTGTGGCACTTAAAACTGACATCAAGACTCAAATAGTTAAGATATAACTGAAAAGGCAAGGCCGGGCAAGGCACAAATATTCAAAGCTTAAGATGATTTCCAGGTAGATTAAAATGAGAAGACAACAGTAATTTCCAGAGACACTAAGATTTTTTCTGTAACGACACGGAAAAAGAACCTGCAGAGGAAGCTATCTGCTGCTTTGTCATTTGTAAAGTTCAAATGAATTATTTTTGTAATTTACTTTCAGATTCCTTCAGCACAGAGTGATTTACGGTAACACTGGGTGTAGTACATCCTGGTTCGATAGACCTGCTGAACTTGTTCTGACCTGACTGATCTGTACAGGACAGAGAGAACAGATCAGGATGTTACAGAAAGGTATTAAAGTCTGCTTGACTCAATATCAGGGACTGTATTTATCTAATATCTCAGAGGAAAAAAGTGGTCTTACAGCTGGTCAAAAAAACTTTTACAGTGATGAATTTCCATTCCTACTCTTTAAAACGGGAGCCAAAGAAAATCATTTTATGACCTCTCTTTACTGAGGAAAGTACCAGGATTTCAGAGAGCACCAGAGCTGTTCTAACTTGTTGGGAGGTCTGAGCCAGTGGGAATGATAACAATGTTCCAGCTGTGACATAAAATAAATCTGAATCTATTTTTATTGTGCATGTTTTAATCAGGACAGTGACAACAGATAAAAACATGCTTTATAGCCTAACTCTGAATCATTTACGATTATTTTTTTGTGTTAATCATTGAGCAATGTTGCTGTTGAACTATTTGTATTATATTTCTATTAATATCCTACTTTATGTTCCTTCCATTTTTACTTGATTTTACGTGATTTTCTTTCCCCACAATTTTGAGCAATGTTAGAGGGAGCCTGGTGCAGCAACTGAATAATTTCATTGCCAAATCATCATCATTATTATTATTATTATTATTATTGTTATTATTATTGTTGTAAGAAATCAGTTCTGTTCACATGTGTCTCCTTGTCTCCTTCCCTCGCCTCCTACAGGTGACTTCCTCTAGGAAACAAGTGGTTGTGAGGGAGGAGAGGAGAGGAGGGCGGAGAAGACAAACGGGACGCGGCCACAGCCGAGGCTCTTTCTATCTCCCTCTCGCCGCCAGTGTTTGTCATTTTCTCACCGACGCTCTGTCCCCGTTATCCGGTGTCTTCTGGAGGAGCAACAGCCTGCGCGATCTCCGTCAGAGCGCCGTTCACCGGGAGACAGAAAGCACGATGAGCGTCGAGGCGTACGGGCCGAGCTCGCAGACTCTAACGTTCCTCGACACGGAGGAAGCGGAGCTGCTGGGAGCGGACACGCAGGGCTCCGAGTACGACTTCACCGACTTCACCCTGCCGAGCCAGACCCAGACCCAAGGCCAGGTAGACGGACAGGTGCGTGCGCTAGTTCGGCGGCGGCTCGGCGTCGAAATATCTCTGTGTTTCTCCCGCCGTGTTGACAAAACGTGAATTAGCTTAGCCGACGGCGGCAGCGGCGGCTACCTCCGGTTAGCATGGTGACGCCTTCCATCTGTTTCCACGCTTCTATCCCGCTAATTGGCTAGCATGCTGGCTAACTAGCTCCCACGGCTAGCAGGTCAATGCAGGACTGTACAAACCAAGAAATAAACCAGTTCAGCCTCAGACGTCCACAGTTACACCTGTTTGATTCCTAAATGTGTGTTAAATACTCGCAGCATGCACCGACAACAATAATCAGAGATCAGCAGACACAGTCAGTGTGATGATGTTGTCAACAAGCTGTTTATTATTGATAAGACAGACAGTAAGCAAAGCTGCAGATTAAATATGTGACCAAAGGCTTTATGTATCTGGTTGGCTGTCCAGTTAGTACGCAACTGATTTGACTTTCAGTGCTCCCTTTTTTTATATAATTCCTCAAAATGTTGTTGTTCTTCTTATTCTTTACACACACATACACTATGTGTGTGTGTATATATATATATATATATATATATATATATATATACATACAAGCTCTATATTTATTTATAGTTTTACATAGTAGTTTAATGTTTTTATTTTGTTGTCGAGCTGTTTTCAGTTGGATGTATCTCTATTTCTGTGTATGTACAGTGAGAGTGACATTAAAAAACAGGGTCAGATTCCTTGTATGTGTCTCAAACCTCATTTTAATTCTGATGTTGAGTTCATAGTAATGACTCCATACACCTGTCTCCTCAGGTGAATGGGCCCTGACGGTGTGCTGCAGAATGGAGACGACCCTGTGGTGAAAGCCAGTCAGCTGCTGGCAGAGTTGAACTTTGAGGAGGACGAGGAGGATACCTATTACACCAAGGATCTGCCCATACATGCTTGCAGGTAAAGAACCACATCCATGTGACTGGTGCCTCCACTGTCTGTAGAGTGAAAATGATAGCTTGTTGTGGTATTGTTTAAGTCAGAAAATATTTTTTGTCTTTATTTCTATTGCATTTCGTTTCTGTGTGAAGATTTTGAAGATTGATTTGATTTGATATCACCATTTACAGCCCCTTGCTATATACGCAATTAAGACAGAGGGTCTTGTCCATGTGCGGTTTTTCTTTATCAAAGCATATCTGGTAAAAAAAAAAATGTAAAAGAAAACCTGCTGTCAAGACTGAACATTTAAATCCTGCTGTTCAAACGCCTTGACACACTTCTCCTACATTGTCAGCCGCTGACTGAACATATCTATATTGAGGGTGCTGCTTTCTCTACATCTTGTCCACTTCAGTGGTTTACTGGCCCTTTTGGGCACACACACACACTTTTACACACACACACACATACACACTTTCCTCTACAGACATCACTCACTTACACATTGTATGGATGTCACATAAGACAAATTATCTGAACATTTTGTATTACGTTTAATGTCAACAATGGTTAATCAGTATTGTTAGATTATGCCAAGCAGTGGTGCTCCTCTCATACTCTCAGCGTGTATGCTGTCTAACTAACTCAAGCTGGCAGACGAAAAAAAAGTGTAGTTCAGTCTGACATCCCCGACATGATTAGTTGCTTAGCTGGGTAAGGTAACTTCTCAGTTTGTTTCCATAAAAACAGACGAATTGCCATATCCTCCACCTACAATATACTTGCAGTTAGCTGGTATCTGTGAGTTTGGCACTAATTAACATGAGTTTTTAAATCAATCCCATCAGCTACTGTAAGTCACTCTAAGAGGACTAAGAGTCGTTTAGTCCTGAAAGTGGGAAAATAGAAAAATCACATTATTGTGCTATTGCTGTAGACAGCTGTCAAACAGCTGTAAGATGGATTTCTGCTGTATGAATGATTTTTACTATTGATCAGAGGTGACGTGTCTTTTTTCCTATTTTAATTTTTATCACGTTCATGCTCTCAAGAGTTATATTTTGTATTCCTTTTTAAAATTTGCCTCACTTCCATTTCAGTTATTGTGGGATTCACGATCCTGCCTGTGTGGTGTACTGCAACACCAGCAAGAAATGGTTTTGTAATGGTCGTGGAAACACATCCGGCAGGTAAGATATAATAACTGACCGGCTCAATAAACCCTTTCTGTTTGTGTACTTAGCCAAATGAAATGTGGGAGAATCATTTTACAGGTGCAGTATCATTATAGCAGGAGTACAGTACACAGTGATAACAGTAATAGTGAGTCTTTGTCATAAATGGACAGTTAGTGTTTGGTTATAGAGTTATAAACATAATATGAAAGAATTATATGTACTGACTTTCAAGGGCTGCTTAGATTGATATTAAGTTATCCAAATAAGAAAAAAAGAGATGTCTTCTAAATTATAATTTAATGTATGCCATTTTTTCTTTAATAGATATGATTAAACATTAATTAATTTAATTAAATCAGCCTTGTAATAAACCTGAAAACACAGTCAAGCTTTTCTTCATCATATATTTAACTTCCATGAACCAGAGGAATGTTGTGTGTCTATAACCACCTCTGTGTGGCTCTGCAGACAACTGTTTGATATCTCAAGGTGATAAATAGATAGAACACATTTGATAATGATGTGAATCCACTTACTACTACTTAAACTTTTGCTGAACTTGTATTTTTATTTGTTGCATGATAGGTTATAGCTGGTTCTCTGTATTTAAAGCTGATTTAGTAAACAATTAAATGGAAAAAAAGAAAAACACTATAAATACATCAAGCTGTATCAGCGTAGCTGATGGCCGCATCTTTTTGGAATCATGAGTTTAATGATTTCTCCTCAGTACATCTTAGAGATCATTTTTAATGGATTATTTTGTAGTCTTATTTTATATGAATCGGAATTAGAAAGAGACATGTTGAGTTGTAAGGATTTTAGCATCTCCTCCTTGTGGTGCATTAATTATCATTCTCTTCACTTGTAGCCACATTGTAAACCACCTGGTGAGAGCAAAGTCCAAGGAGGTAACCCTGCATAAAGACGGCCCCCTGGGGGAAACAGTGCTGGAGTGCTACAACTGTGGCTGTCGCAACGTCTTCCTCCTGGGCTTCATCCCTGCCAAAGCTGACTCTGTAGTGGTGTTGCTGTGCAGGTAAAGGTGCTTCTATGTAGCTGACCGTGCATGCTGACCCTTCTGCTCACGGGGGAGGGGGATCAAAGAGAATACACAGTGTCACAGTTTTTATTTGACATTTGTGTTTTTTGGTTTTAACACAGACAGCCATGCGCCAGCCAGAGCAGCCTGAAGGACATCAACTGGGACAGCTCACAGTGGCAGCCCCTCATCCAGGACCGCTGCTTCCTGTCATGGCTGGTCAAAATCCCCTCAGAGCAGGAGCAGCTCAGGGCCCGCCAGATCACCGCCCAGCAGATCAACAAGCTGGAGGAACTGTGGAAGGTACTGTCGATGCAGCTAGCCTCGCACACACCTGCCATCATACTGCGTAAATATCTTAAACACACAAAACTTGAACTGGAGAATGGGTGGGGCTTATCTATATAGTTAACCAGATACATTCATACTGCTGGGTGTGATGCAAATAATGTTACTGCATGTTTGCTGAGCTATTTTTTCCTGTTCATTATCAGTTTCGATGCTCCATTTCAAACCTGTGGGGTTTTTTTGTTTTGTTTTGTTTTCTGTTGTACATTAAGAAACATATACCAAAGAGTTTTATGGGTATTCACTGCCAATACTTTGACATGTCTTCACAGGAAAAGCACATACTACTAATAACATTAACAATGGCTCTGTAAGTTGTGACAGTGAACCACCATGTACATCACCAGGACCCTGAAACTGAAGCAACTAAATGGAATTAAGCCATCTTTCATTTTATTACCTGTTGTGAAAAAGGCCCATTGTCTGAATCTAACATTTTAGCATAGTAGAATAAAACCCACAACACTAATACTCCTTTACCTTGCTTTTATACCTGTATTTTAATGTCTCTCTCTTCCTGTGTGATTGTGTGTGTTTCCTCCTTGCAGGAAAATCCCACTGCAACTTTAGAGGACCTGGAGAAGCCTGGTGTGGATGAGGAGCCCCAACATGTGCTGCTCCGCTATGAGGATGCCTACCAGTACCAGAACATCTTTGGTCCTCTTGTGAAGCTGGAAGCTGACTACGATAAGAAACTCAAAGAGTCGCAGGTAAAGAAAAGTGGCTTAACTTGTGAGTTAAAAAACTTTTTTTTTTTGAGTATGTTGTAACAAACAAGATTGTCAAAATAGTCTGAGTAGTTTCATGTTAAGCTGTTGTAATCATGCATGTTTTGGTCTACTACCACTACTTGGAAGCATCTTCAGTGAATATTCAATTTTTGCCATCATATTTTTTCATCCAAAAACTGTACGCTTTGGTTGTCTGTCATAATTTTAATTGGAAACGGTTTCCACTGCCATTCAAATGTTTCTTCCACAGACTCAAGACAACATTACGGTCAGATGGGACTTGGGCCTGAATAAAAAGAGGATTGCTTATTTCACTCTTCCCAAAACAGACTCAGGTATTTATTTGTAATTTTTCCACAAATTTACCATTGTTATCATCATTGTTTCTTTTGTTCAAAGTCCTATTTGACATTTGAAACTGACATTCCAATGTCATTTCAATATTTGCATGTATGGATTTTACTTACAATGATCATTTTCTGTTTTTCAAAATGTATTTTAATTTGTATTTATTACTTGTAAAATGTGCCTCTGGTGGTGCCCTTACTCCCTTTGATGTGTAATTAACAATGTTGTCTTTTCTTGTAGACATGCGACTGATGCAGGGAGATGAAATTTGCCTGAGGTATAAAGGAGACTTGGCCCCTCCATGGAAAGGCATTGGACATGTCATCAAAGTCCCTGACAGTATCCTTATGACTGTTACAACTGACTTACTGATCACATTTTATCTATTATTTCTATAATTCAAACATTTTATCATTTCATCAAGTTTGTCCCAGGTGCAGGGCCTCGTAAGTAGTTTCACTTTAATATGCTTAAATTATTCTTTGGTAACATCTAGTGGTAGCTGTATGAAACTACAACAACATCTACAAACGTGGCCTTCGCTACTGTCTCTAGTGATTTTTGAAAAGACTTTCTATATTTAGATTTTGTATATTGAGCTTACCACCTGTTAGTTAAGTGACACAGTACTCCAAGTATAAGACCTGAATCTGGATCATAATTGTTGCTGCATCCGCCTAACATAATGCAATTTTACTCTGAAAGGTATCAATAACTCTACTATAAAGTACAGACTGACTCAACTGAAGTGGCGCCACACTGTCTGAGCTAGCAGAAAACACAAAAGTTAAAACAAAATGTTTGCATGACTCATTTTCAAAGATTTGTCTGTGTACTCTTGTGTAAACTGACAAATGGCAGGCACATTAACTCATGCAGACAATGGTAGTTACATAGGTTGTGCAAAAATATGTTGTCAACTCTGCATCTGTAGAACTTTTTAAATCCAGAGTTCTCTGCACCTCAAAAATGCTGCACTGATGTTTAGCTGTGTTTTGATTAAGAAAAACTATGTGCAGAGGTTTTACCTGTTTTATACAGGGGGAAATATCAGTAGGTATTTAGGTAATAGATGAGGATCTGTTGTTGGTCATTAACATTTTGATCATCAACACTGCTGAATCAAATAATGGTTAAATAAAGCATATTCTATTTTTAAAGCACATTATATGTTTAAAGGCTCTGCCTTGACCTTAACTCACTCTACCAGACTATGGTGATGAGATTGCCATAGAGCTACGGAGCAGTGCAGGAGCTCCAGTGGAGATCCCACACAACTTTCAGGTCGACTTTGTGTGGAAGTCCACGTCCTTTGACAGGTATTCACAAGAAAACTCTTGTCTCTTGCTGTGGTATTTGAAAGAAACCCAACTTTTGGTTAAGGTGGGAGCCAAAATAAACTTACACATTAAAGTATTTCACCTTAAACTGAAATGCTGCAGATCAATTTAGTAGTTTATAAAAAAGTGTCAGTGGGCAGTGAACCAGTTTGCTTTGTATTTAACATTATATTTTACACCACTTGTTATGAAACAATTCATTGAAGAAGTAAATTGATACAATTATGTTAGCAATGTTGAATGATTTGGCTATGGTCTTCCACTGAATGCTGGGTCTTACTGGGTCTCATCAACCAGGATGCAAAGTGCCCTGAAGACATTTGCTGTGGATGAGACCTCAGTTTCTGGTTACATCTACCACAAACTGCTGGGACACGAGGTGGAGGATGTGGTCATCAAGTGTCAGCTGCCCAAACGCTTCACTGCTCAAGGCCTGCCTGATCTCAACCACTCCCAGGTGAGTTACAGAGAAAGGGGAAAGAAAACTAATGTCAATGAGAGACTGTTTTAATATATAGTCAAAAAAAATTTTCTTATGTTCTAGCTTACATTACAAATTACACAAACAACATGATAGAGATCATATTCAGTTTTAAGAGTTCACTCAAATCAGAAAAAAACACTTAAGCACTTCTAGAAAAGTGTTCGCAAGTATTTTAGGTCTAGTGCCCACAGAGGTTAAGCTGAACATGGTTCGTTGTCATGTAGGTGTATGCTGTGAAGACTGTGCTGCAGCGTCCCCTCAGTCTGATCCAGGGTCCTCCTGGCACAGGGAAGACGGTGACCTCTGCAACCATCGTTTACCACCTGGCTAGACAAGGCAATGGGTAAGACATGAGCAAATGTTTTTACTCTTTTCATTACTTTGTCTGTATTTTGTATCTTCGGGATCGTGGTATGATAGTAAACTATTTGATCCAAATGTGGCCATTACTGTACATTTAACTAACCACTTGTTTATTCAAGGTTCAAGTGATTTTTCTCAATTGGTATTTCATTTAAAAAGGTCCATGGTGTTCTTAAAGAATACTTAGGCTTTGAGTTATAGTATTGTAACCTTTCCCCCCACAGGCCAGTGCTGGTGTGTGCTCCCAGTAACATTGCTGTCGACCAGCTGACAGAGAAGATCCACCAAACAGGCCTCAAGGTGGTGAGGCTGTGCGCCAAGAGCAGAGAGGCCATCGACTCGCCTGTGTCCTTCCTGGCTCTGCACAACCAGACCCGTAACATGGACAGGTAACATATAAATGTCTATGTTTTAATAATATTGCAACTTACTTTTGCAGGGCCTTTTTTTGTCTGTATTAAACTTTGAGTACTAGTATTAGCAGACATGTTTTTCTCTGTCTGCGCTGTCTAGTATAATATGTCTTGTAAATGAAAAGAAGGTGTCAGCTAGTCCCAGTATTAATTAGTAACCTAAATAGGATAACATCTAACAAATCCTGTGAGAGCAGCTCTTGTTTGTGTAGAAAACAGCGGAAATCCATGAAGAATAAATGTGATAAATAAACTATATTGAAATGATTCCTATTTGCAGTATGCCTGAACTTCAGAAACTCCAACAGCTGAAGGACGAGACTGGAGAGCTGTCCTCCTCAGACGAGAAGCGCTACCGAGCTTTGAGACGCACTGCTGAGAGGGAGCTGCTCATGGTATGAAGAGTGTCACTTTCTAATCCATTAACACCCACTGAAGAGAGTATGTGTCATTGGCACTGGTTTATAAAAAGATACATAAAATCTGAACACTTTTTAAGTTTAAAAAAAAAAAAAAAGTATCAAAGCTTTCCAACAAGCAACACTGTCCATAAAAAAAATCTACCTTAATCCCTCACTCTTTCCCAGAATGCAGATGTGATCTGCTGCACCTGTGTTGGGGCGGGGGATCCTCGTCTGGCCAAGATGCAGTTCCGCTCAATCCTGATTGACGAGAGCACCCAGGCCACTGAACCAGAGTGCATGGTGCCTGTTGTTCTGGGGGCAAAACAGGTAGGAGCTTCATGAGCAGAGGTACATCTGGCTCAGTCTGTGGCGTCAACCCTCTGCTTTGGCTGCTGTCATTTCCCAGTTAGATGAACAATGATTTATTTTGTCTTTATAATAATCTCTTTTATGTTTCCTGCAGTTGATTCTGGTGGGTGATCACTGCCAGCTGGGTCCTGTGGTGATGTGTAAGAAGGCAGCTAAAGCAGGCCTGTCCCAGTCTCTGTTTGAGCGTCTGGTAGTTTTGGGGATCCGGCCAATCCGTCTGCAGGTCCAGTACCGCATGCACCCGGCCCTCAGCGCCTTCCCCTCCAACATCTTCTATGAGGGCTCTCTGCAGAATGGAGTCACTGCTGGTGAGATGAAAAGAAACTTTTTTAACACTTATTTTGTGATGCACAGTTACTTGTTTTTCCCTTCTCAGAGACTAATATACCTCAGATGTTTTGCCATGTCGCATGCACACGGCACAGTGTTTATGTTTTACTATTTCCTGTTTGTATCCATTGACACAGTGATAGATATAATATGTCTGTATTTTGACCTTCTTATAAGTTGGTCATCTGTAATAATCCTTAGATGCACAGGAAGCCTGCTGTTGATTCCTGTCAGGCTTATTCCATGTGTACTTGTCTGTGTACTACCCTGTACATCGGCAACACCTGAGTCACCTCTGTTTGTTTGTTTGTTTGTCTCTTCTATAGGTGACCGTGTGAAGAAAGGCTTTGACTTCCAGTGGCCGCAGCCTGACAAGCCTATGTTCTTTTATGTCACCCAAGGCCAAGAGGAAATAGCCAGCTCTGGAACATCCTATCTCAACAGGTTTCATTTTCATATATCATAAATACATGATTTATTATTTAATATTTGACTGCACTATTCTAACTCATACCTGGATCATAAACCTCTTATGTAAAGGGTACCGCATCACTTTCTGTTTAGTATTTTATTAAAGCATAATTAATTTCTGTGCCACATCAAATGATATAAAATGTTGTTCTTCTTGTCCATGCAGGACTGAGGCAGCCAATGTGGAGAAAATAACCACAAGGTTGCTGAAGGCTGGAGCAAAACCGGATCAGATTGGCATCATTACACCCTACGAGGGACAGAGGTCCTACCTGGTCCAGTACATGCAGTTCAGTGGCTCCCTCCATACCAAACTCTACCAGGTATAGTTACAAATGTAAACGTTACATCACAACCATTTAAACTGAAATCCAGTGAGACATTAGAGATATCCTAAGCTGAACCAAAGGGCTGGTATCAGGGCTGATCTGCTCATAATCTAAAGTATCATTATCAGCTAAAATAACTGCAGTCAAAACCTGATCCTTTCTTCACTGAAAATTTTTATGTTTATTGTTTTTTCCACTTCATCCTGCTCGTGTTGCAGTACTGCACCACTTTAATGACAGCTGGGTTCTACAGTGCGAGCATTTGGCTCCATTAGCAAGTGAAAACTGAGTGAAACTGATTTAATTCCTTCTGTAGGAGGTGGAAATAGCCAGTGTGGACGCCTTTCAAGGCAGAGAGAAGGACTTCATCATCCTTTCCTGTGTGAGGGCCAATGAGCACCAGGGTATCGGTTTCCTCAATGACCCCAGACGTCTCAATGTGGCACTCACCAGGGCTAGGTAATGTAAAACAACACCAGTTCATGTTGTTGTCATCACTTTTATTACTCTGCATTCTTTAGTATAACTTGAGTCATTAAATTATCACCTGCTTGTGTCACATAGGTATGGTGTGATCATTGTGGGAAACCCCAAGGCTCTTTCCAAACAGCCTCTGTGGAACCACCTATTGAACTACTACAAGGAGCAGAAGGTCCTGGTTGAAGGCCCCCTTAACAATCTGAGGGAGAGCCTCATGCAGTTCAGCAAGCCCCGCAAGCTAGTCAACACCATCAACCCTGTGAGTGTAGTATGTTTGTGTCTGTGGGTATTTCATACATGGAGCATAGAGAATGCTGAGATCGGGATTTCTTAACTGGGTCATGAATGTTATTTTTTCCAGTTTGTCCTGTGAAGGATTAAGGATGCAATTCAAGATTTACCCATGCAAGACAGAGTAATAAATCAGCGGACATTTGGGAAATAATGAGGCATGTCCTGAAAACACTCGAGAGAGCATCGCTTATCTTTTTGTTTTGCAGGGGGGTCGGTTCATGAGCACAGCAATGTACGATGCCAGGGAGGCCCTCATTCCTGGATCTGTTTATGACCGCAGCAGCAATGGTGAGAAAACAACACACCTATTTTGGATTTCATATTTTAGACATTTTTTTAACTAGTAAACTTTATCACAAAAGACATGTACAATGTCTGCTCCAGTAGTTCATCGCAAAGAAAAAAAAATTCTGCATGCTGCCATTTAATTTACAAGGAAATAAGTAACCTGTATTTCTTTTTACAACAGGACGTACATCCAACATGTATTTCCAGACACATGACCAGATTGGTATGATCGGCACAGGCCACAATCCCATGACTTCCATGAACCTCCCCATCCCCTTCAACCTTGTGATGCCCCCCATACCTCCACCTGGTTACATGGGACAGGTCAATGGACCCACATCAGGTGAGTAATGAATAAAACTGTAAAGTTACCCTAAGTGTGGAGTTCTTAAAGGCCTCGTGTTGTTAATGTTAAGCTCAGTGAGACATTGTCTGAACTGTAATATGCGACATTTTTTTCCTCCAGGTCGTGGGGGAGGTATGAAAGGAAAAGCAGGCAGCGGAGGTGGCAGTGGGACTCGCGGTGGCCGTCAAAGAAACCGAGGCAACATGGGCAACCACGGTGGAGGGAATGGAGGAGCTGATCGCGGAGGCCACATGAGTGGCAGTCAAGCCAGCCAGGACCTGGGCTCCCAGCCATTCTCCCAGGGCCCCTTGACGCAGGGGTACATCAACATGAGCCAACCATCACAGATGAGCCAGCCTGGGCTCTCCCAGCCTGAACTCTCACAGGTTTGTTCACTGAAATCCTCCACTGCAAATAAATCTCAATAATCCATTTAGTATTTAAGAGATTTCATGAAGTGCTAAGTACTTGCACTTTATGAACCAAGCTGTTTGCAGTCTGTTTATTCAAAGCAATTAGTGCCCAGTGCCAGGGCTGTTAGCACATATATTCCAAGTGTTTGTCCAGGTTTCCAGTTAAGACTTCATCATGTCTAAAACCACCTCTTCCTTTTCTGCCTGGAAAGAAATGAAGGCATAACTGTTGACTGGCCTCTTTCACTTTTTGTTTGTCCCATTATAGGACAGTTACCTAGGAGACGAGTTCAAGTCCCAGATCGATGTGGCCCTGTCCCAGGACTCCACCTACCAAGGGGAGCGGGCCTACCAACACGGTGGTGTGACTGGACTGTCCCAGTACTAGACTGTAAGTAATTCCACTGTGGAGTAAAACTGAGCTGACCCTTTGAAATGAAAGGAACGATCTGACAAAAGTTAGCTAGATGAGTACACTGAAACCATTATGTGATTAGTCTGCTGTAACAGAGCAGTTTCCTTTGCTGTTTTTACCTGTATCTATTTACCTTAGCTTTAGCTTAGCATAAAGACAGAAACAGAGGAAAATAGTTAGTCTGGCTCCACCCGCCAGCACCCCTAAAGCTCGCTAATTAGCACATAATATCTGTTTGTTTAATCCCTCCAAATACCAAAGTGTAAAAACAAGTTGCTATTTAATGAGGAGTTACATGCCAAACTGTTTCTTGCCAAACTGTTTCTGTGAAGTTTTCTTTGGAGGTTGGCAGGCAGCTTCATGGTGACCACAAAACTTCAGCTAGGGATAGATAAGGTGTTTGCTAAGCTAATGCTAAGCTAACTCTCTTTTTGCTCCAGTTTTATATTTACTCCACTCACATGAGAGATATCGATGCTCTCATCTAGCTCTCGTAAAGAAAAGGGAATAGGCATGTTTCCTACAGTGTGGCACTGTTTCTTCAAATAAAAATAATGTTTTAATATGTTTAGAAGACTAATAAATATTTCCTCAAACATATTTCTTCATTAACATGTATATATATTTTTGTGTTTGTCTTACAGGTTGCTGGAAAGGAGCTAGGCCTGTGTGAAGCTTAGTTCATTGGTATTTTAATCTGGGTAATAACAAAAAAGAACAAACATGGATACCCGTTTTCCACTGCTACAACCGAAGCACCACTGTGTGAAAGTAACAGGAGAGAGACCGTGAGAAACCAACCAATCACAAGAGTGAGAGCAAAAATGGGAGTAGAGCTGGACAGGACGCGAGCAAGAGAAGAGAGCGTGGGCGGCTGGCGGAGGAGAGAAGGCACTGCTGCCCACAGCCGAAGACGTGGCGGAGGAGAAAAGCTGCCGGAGCGGCGCAGTTGGAGAGGCGAGACCTTCGACAGGTCAAGGAGGGTGGAGGGTCCGAGCGATTCTGGGAGGGGGTTGGGGGCGACGGTGTCATCTTGTCCCTCGCGTGCCCCTCAATCCTCGGGGATCTCCAAGCGGTATGGTTGGGAATCTTGCTCCAAAAGCTGAGAAAGATGAAGAAGCGGTGTCTCACACAAATATCCTCCAAGCTAACGCAACAGGATGTCTTCTGTGACTTGGAGAGAGAGAGAGGGAGGAAGAGAGAAAAAAACAAAAGGGGACACAACTCTTGAAGCAGTTGATATGGCAACTTTTTTAAACTCAAAGCTTGAATTGAGGCTCTGCATTTGATCACATCTAAGCATCGAGGAGAGAAGAGTGTGAAAACACTGTTCGGCCACTAAAGTGAACTCAGAAAATGCTGGTGCTGTTGTGACTCAGAAGAGTTCAGATTTGAGAATTACACAGCCACGGATCATTTCGCTTTTCTTTTTCAGCTTTGGGTAGGAAAGTTTTCTGAATGAAGGCTGTTTTCATTGAGGTTTTCAGTGATGTAAGCTGGTGCAGTTGGCCGTCTTTCTAGGCAGGTCTTTCTCAAGGTGGTCCGCAAAGAACAAGTGGTGGAATTAGCTCTTAAAAATGTAAACGTCAAAGGAAAAACATCTTTGTCTCCGGATCTGAGGAGGTGGCCTCCAAAGATCTGATTATAGGGAGACAATTTTGTTTTTGTTCTTCTAAATGTATCTTTTTAATAGTGAATGTGAGCGCTATAACCAGCTTTTAACTGAGTGAAGCCGCCATTCTTTTTCTGCTGACCGTGAAGCCGCTAAAGCTAACAGACATGGGTCAGTATGAGCATAAACAGCTTAAATGCATCAAATAAGCCAAATCAAGAGGGCAGTAATTCCCAAAGACCCTAATCCAAAAGGTCACATGTAACAAAAAAAAACAAGCATATAATGAGATTATTTATGTACAATTTAAGCTCCTCATTTTTACAGTGAAGTGAAGTAAGAAATCACTTTCATGAGAGAAATCACGAGCTTGAGTTTTCATGCATATGGAGAACTTGACACCACTACTCACTCGCACCAGGGCGGTGAAAACTTCTAAGGCCCCGTCTTAGAACAAACACGTTGAAGAGAAACTCGATCGCAGATTTCACCACGTTAGACTGTGGTGAAAAGAAGAAAGGAAAGCCGACTGAACAAAAGGTGTATTGTATATGTTGTATCTGCACTATAAAATTTGACGTAGAGAGATATTTAAATTATTAAGACACGGCGACTCAAGTTCCCAACGTTCATGTAGGCAGGACTTGAGTCCAGAGAATACCATGTTTATTTTTACCCCCTTGTTTTTTTTGGTCCCTTGTTGTCCTTGAACATAAAGAAGTTCACAAACTGTAGTCCACTATTTCAAGGACAGATTAGTTATTTTGTTCTGTAACTTTGGTAAACATAAGTGAACTTTGTGTGTCAGTTTCAGTGCTCTGCATGTGTCTTATGTTCTCATTTCACCTGTGACGTTACTGTGCACCTTGTTTTTATCAGTGTCTTATTGTTTTCTGAGGTGTGTAGACTCTACTTTCCTTGAACAGCTTTCTTCACATCATCAAAATGTGCACAGCTAAAAAAAAAAATCTGGTCATCATCGAAGCAGCGGTGGTTATCATGACAGCAGACACCTTACCTCTGACCGTAAAGCTGGACTGAATAAGTTTAATACCTCTCACAGACGCTTGTCAGAGCTGTCAATGGCTCACACTGGCAGAGAAAAGAAGCAAGGATTATAATGTTTCTGAAAAACTAATGCATGATTTCTGAATTCATATCCCCAAAATAATTCATTACTAACCAGGTCAGTTTTTGCCATCTTCAGCTGTCCAGGTTGTACATCTTATGACGCATATTGTGAAATTAATATTTATACTCCCCCCTTTTCTGTATGACAGATGTTTGCTCTCTAAATTTATGTTCTTGTCTGCATAAGATCACCATTACTAGCGATATGCATCCATTCACTGACATATTTAAAGCCTAACTATACAAATTGTCATGTATTTTTTTAAAGCAAAATAAAAGAAAATAACAAACATATGACCATAATAATAAACCACCATCCCCACCCAGCACATACACAGTAGGTTTTGCATGTCCTGTGACTAGAGGGTTCCTTTTTCAGTTGGATGTTTTCCTCCTCTGTGTTTTTGCTTTAATAATCTTTGTTTGGCTTATTGCTGTTTTAAACAGTAGTGAAAATGAAGAGGCTTTGTGTGGGCCACACGGCTGCACCTTTTTTTTTTTTTTCTGCTCACAGATTGATGTTAGTTATTAAATTATGCTCACAGAGATTCTCCTGTTAACCTTGGAAAATTAAAGTTTGCCTCTTTTTGCTCCTTCAGCTTGACTTCACTGTTTTGTGTCTTTGTTTTTTCACTATAAAACGCTCCTGTAAATCTGCACAGGAGGGCAGGTCTGATGATGGTTTATTCCAGCTGTGGTCCTAAATGGGCTGTAGTATGACTCCTAAGAAGTCTTTTTGTTTTTTAGGTCATGACTTTTCCTCCGGGACAGTATTTCATTAAGCCTGTAAACTGGCAGCACCGTGCAGACTTCAGAGATCCGGGTTGCAGTGCACACACACACACACACACACACAGGCTCGCTCGCTGGCTGCAGGGCTGACACAGTTTCTTGCTGCTTTTCCGCCTCCTGCAGCTGCAGCAGCAGAGCCAGCAGGTGGTACTCTGCAGCCGAGCCGAGCCGAGCCGTGTCCGGCTGATGAAGGCGAGGAGCAGAGAGCCGAGAGCACCGGGACGAGGGGCAGCAAAGAGAGACTGTTTCTTGTTCTTGTTGTCTTGCCGGGGATGGCCGCGGTCACTTCAGTCTCCGAGGTCAGCAGCTCAGCCTCCCCCGGGCTCTGACTCTCCGGGCTCCGGCTCTCCGGGCTCCGGCTCTCCGGGCTCCGCAGAGAGGTGGTCCCCGTCGCTGGGCTCCGGTGGTCGCGACGGGACGCCGCGGACACTTTTGCAGGCTGCAGCAGGAGCCTTGCGGTGAAACCTGCCCGCTCCCCCTCCCCTCTCCACCTCCACCTCCCCTGGAGAATAAAGCAGGAGTAAAGCATCTGGTGGCTCAGACTGGAAAGAAAGAGGAAAGCAGGACGGAGACGGCGGGATTATTGTCAGACCCCACACAGAGGTTCACACCGACATGGGGTAAGTGTGGCCGGGCTCGTGTTGCACAAAGTGAACATTTACAGCGAGCAGCAGAGTTTGCTGTTAAATCAGAGTCTCTTTTTTTCCTGTTCAAATGTGGACTGAGAGCAAATACTTGTTGTTGGGGGTAATGGATGCTTCAACTCTCCCCTCTTTGTAGAAAAGGAGTCTCAGTCACCTTGTAAGATGTTTCCTCACCACAGAGAAAGGTAAGAGCATGTGACATTTCATTTCCTTTACTCCTGACTTAAGGATGCCAACCAGTCCACACAAACCTTTCATAAAAAACCCTGTCTTCTTGATTTTGAGGACAAAAGAAAGCCCGTCTTACCTTGAAGAAAGCTAAATATCTAATAATTTCCAATCAGTGTAACAGGACCTCAGATCAGGTCTTCTAATTCTTCTCCTGTCAGCACATCTGGAGCAATGCTGCGGTTTCTTCCTCGCCCTCTGCTAACACACATTCAACGGGGTCACTTCAGACTTGATGAATCTGTTAAATTAAAGGATCATCTTCTCTAATGTTTTTCCCTGCGTGGCCCCAGAGTCTTTGCATTATTTGATCCATAACTCTTAGTAATGTCTCTTCTTGGGACACTTTTATTGCAGTTGTAACTAAGAACGGACAGAGGAGCGTGCAGAGGGTCGCAGCAGCCATTAGTGCACAAAACTGCTCATTTCTTTTCCATAAATGTAAAAACTTCTGTCTTATTTGTTAAATATGCGTGTAATAACAAAGGGAAATCAAATATAGCTGTGATCTTTTGATGGATTAATATCAAGTAAAGTCCCCTCATGTAAATTCAGATCTCTGTCTTCTAATGTTTAACATCTGTGTATAAAAGATTTAGATGGATCAGACCAAAGGGAGATGGGAGAAACCCAGTAAAGCAGATTGTGGATGCCGTAGATTGTGGTTGTTATTAGAGGGGTTTCTTCATCCGGAGGTGCAGCCATGACCTCCGTCCAATCACCACCAGGCTTTGTTGTGCTCAGAGCCCCCCATTAAGCCCCGGAGGCCACATCCATCTGCTGAGGATGAAGGCTGAGTGACTGAACATCCTTGAGAGGGGAGAACAGTTAACAGAGCACACACACACACACACACACACATTTTACACAAGTGTTGACAGATACACACTCACACACCTGCAGCCACACATCCACATGTAGTCTTGACCGATTGAGGTTGCAGGTTTGATTCCCGGTCCCTCGGGAGCAGCAGTGGAGCCAAACGTGTAGTTCTGCTGCGTCCTGTCCAGCAGGAGAGATGCCAAAACCTCGGGCAAGGTCGAAGCTCGGCCGCGGTGGGATAACTTAACATCTGAGTCCCCGCTGCCAAAACAAAAACAAAACCCGATGGAGTGAGTGACGCCCTGTTGAGCATCTTATTTGTTCCTCGGCGTGGCAGTCGCTGACCTCATTATCCTCCTGAGGTCAGTGAGGTCAGTGATGTGGCAATGACTATAAAACTCCCGCGGTAAATTATATGAATCCTTACAAATCGATGAGGAACAGTAAAACGAATATTGATTGGAAGTTATTTTTCTATACAAATCCATTTAAGTTATTTTGTGGAGAGCTAACTGGTTTAAGTGTCTCAGTTGTGAAGATTCATTGTTTTTCATTTTATTTATAGCTTTTCAAGATAATCTGAATCCCAAGTCCGATTACATCATCAACATTATTCTGAGTTTCAAACATTTGACAGAAAATCTTAATTTAAACAGCGGTGGGGAGTTTTAAAGGTTAGAGAGGGTCAAATAAAAGATTATGTTGGGTTGCATTGTGGGAATTGTAGGATTCTGTATCTTTGAAGCTCGATTCATACTAGAAAGTAAAAGTCAGGATATCTCATCATTAACTGCTTGAAATTCAGATCATTCTTGTTTTAATGAGTCTCATGCCAGACCCCCAACATCTTTGTTTTTGGCTTAAAGAATGAAATGATCTTCTTTCACCTTCTTTACTGGCGTCAGATGGTTAATCACACTGTCTGAAAAAACATAAAAGTCACATCCCTACTTCAGCAACTACATCTCATACTAAATCTCTCGAAAGAGCCTGAATCTCACTCTCGGCTTCACACAGACTGTTCTCACCACGGTGTCTTGTCCCTGTCAGACCTTAGATCAGTGTATCAGTGACTGCAACTGGAGATCTACTGACAACAGGGAGAATTATAGTGCGGGTCATTATCACATTATCAGACTAGAGTGGGTCAGCAGTCCCAATGCCATTGTTCATATCGACATCTTCACAATCACTTTCAGAAACATGGTGTGCGTACAAATTCATGTGTCTTTATTAACGTGGCCTCCTATGATGAAAAACACACAAAAAGACCATTACTGGATTTGTGTGTCACTAATGGGGTCAGATATAAATGTACATTGACTGGCCAAAATAAAACAGTTCTACTGGGAACAGCCTGCAATTTACAAAACGACATAGAAGAAGAAGTGTCCTGGTTTTTACCGTTTCATACTTTAACTTGACTCCTCTTTTAGGCAACGTTTTGATGAGATGGAGACGAGCAGCTAAGATAAGAGGACGTGAACAGTGTTGTATTTGTCTTGTATTTTATTCTTGAGAGTTTAATCAGCGTCTGCATTGTCTGCATTGAAAAAAACATTAGCATTGGGCTCATAATCTGCCTGCCATCATTTAAAGACATTTCAGAGAGGAGACGCTCACAGTCCACACCTCACATCTGTGTGTCTGGAGCTTCCTGTGGGCCCTGTCTGTTAGGATAGGATGGGAATGTCTTTCACTGAGGTCATTAAGCCAACACCTTGGCATTGATCTGTGACCTTGTCAGTGATTTGGGATGTTGGCCGCGTTAGCTCTGTGGCTCTGGGGATGTCAATGTCGGTCAATTGGTCTGGGCCACCACTGTGATCCAGACTGAAATATCTCAACAACTGTTTGACGGATTGCCGAAAGACATTCATGGTCCCCAAAAGATAAATCCTGCTGACTTTGGTGACCCCCTGACATTTTTGTCTTGTGTTAATGGCAAAGAAAGATGGTGAACATGGGAAACGTTATACCTGAATACAAATCAACATGTGAGTATTGTCTTTGTTAGCACGCCTCATAGGGTTACTAACAGGTTAGACTCTTGTTTTGTCCGGCTCTTGTTTTTGGATTTGTGTTGGTTTGTGGAAAACTGTTTGATTGCCAATTTGACTTTGGTGACTTTCAGAGTGAAATTTGGTTGCGTATTCCGACAGAACTTTTAATTTTATATTTTGTTGTATGTTATTTGCGCTATTTTTATCAAAGTGTGAGGATATACAGAGCTGTAAATGTACTGACCGAGCTGACACCATCTGAGGGGAAACAAGAGAGCAGAAAAGAGTCAGACCTTTAGCTGTCCTGCTATTCGTACCGCATGACAGTGGCTCAACCACCTCCCAGCACCGCTAGCTTTGTTGCTTTGATATATTTACCTCGTATCCAGGATACATCTCTACAAATACTGGCAGGAGCTGAGCAGAGGGTGGAGGGCGAACGACTGGGGAGATGGTTCAGAGCGTTTTCAGTCAACATCATCTTTTGCCAGCTAAGTCACAGCCCTGTATGGCTGGTGAATGACGGAGGGAAATGTGTGGGAGAAAGCCAGAGGAGGACTCCAACATATGTCCCTAGATGGCGGAGACCCAGATGGACCATTCTGACAATAAAGATTATTTTTTTTATATTTTTTATTTTTTAAACAAAAGACACAATTTGAGTTATGTGACATTGGGGCTTAGTAGATGTTTTGATGCTTAAATGACCAACAACAGATTGTAGTTTATGCAAAAAGTACAATGTCCAGAGCATCCTTCTTTCTCAAAGTTAACTGCATCATAACCACTAATTTCTAAGCTGAAGTGTTTGCACTTTTGACATTTCCTTTATTCATCATGCTTGCCCTTCCTCCTCCAGGGAGCAGCCGATCTTCAGCGCCCGGGCCCATGTTTTCCAGATCGACCCCACCACCAAGAGGAACTGGATCCCCGCCAGCAAACATGCCGTCACCGTGTCCTTCTTCTACGATGCCAACCGTAACGTCTACCGCATCATCAGCGTGGGCGGGACCAAGGTGAGGGTTAGGAGAATGGTAATAATGGTGATTATGCTGATATTCGACATAGACGCCTGTATCAGTGGGTGGTGTTATACTGTTTGATTGCAGTGAAGGTGGCGGTCTTGGCATCAAGGGAGGCTTTTCAGTGTTTGTAACAAAGCCACAGGCCAAACAAAACAGGACAAACAACAGCCTCATGTTGATTTGTCCTCTCCACCAACCATTCAACTATCAGAAAACCTGAACGGTTAAGAAATACGTGGTGAACAAAGCCACAGTGGGCATTAACTCAGCAGCCAGAGCATCTTTCTCGCACGCGTGTGGATTTAGATTACAAAGAAGAGGCCACATCCATCACGGGGGAGGAAGAGGGGGTGGGGTGGGGTATCTATCTGATCTCTTCTTAGCACCTCTGGTCTGACCCACATTTCTGCTTCCCAGAAGGCTGTGCGGGATGACAGTTGGCCGGTCAGCAGCCCAATCCTGCCAGGACTGGTGTCTGGCTCCATAATAATCTTCAGTGCTGTCGCCACCGTCCAGCATGTTAGCGCAGAAATGCCGACTGTAGTGTTCATGTAATCATTTGTTGGAGGGGAGGGAAGGACGAAAAAGCTCCCTCCTAAGCTGCCATTGCCCCACAGTTCTGGGATTTTAAATCAGTTCCATTATTGTAAGGCTGGAGATGACGTAAAAAGGTTTATAAATAGGTCTGCTCTAATATTTTTTCCTCGTGTGTTCTGGGAGAAAAGAGGTGGCACCGGCCACTTCTGTGAGACTGAGGTCCTGAACCTGACTGTACTGTGTTTGTGTATCTTTTTACCGTCATTCTGTTTGGCAGAAATATGATTTGACTCTGCTCTGAGTTTACTCTGAACAAAAAGTGCTCATGACGTGGCAGAGCTTTGGTTTTTTCAATGAGTTTAAGAGAGATTCTGACATTCTCAAGGGAGATAGTGATTGAAAATAGCTGAGTCCTGCTGGAAAGTTGAAGCTTCACAAATGCCACAGTGAGCACAGATGTATTCTTAATTTTTTACAGCAAACAAAGCAAATGTAAAGATATTTTGGTGTCTGCAACTTTAATGTTGCTGCTGTGTTCAAATAATGACACAATTACTAATAGAAAAAGGAGCAATTGAACTTCTCACTGTTTTTTGTCATTTACTGCTGCAAAAACTGAATGGAGAAATCCAGTCTTTTAAGATTTGTCTAATGAGAATCAGATATTTATATTGAAAAAGGAAAGATATGCTTCCTTATCCCATCTTGTGTTCAAATGGAAAAAAGTATGAAAGGGGAGGGAACAGTTTGGAAAATGTGGGTGTTAAACAAATTTGTTGCAATGTGGGAAAGCATATTTTTCTTTATCTCTCTCTTGTGAGTCCACTGACTTCATTAAAGTGAAATACTTAATCAATACTTTTAATGAAATATTAAAACAAGGAAGTTTATACAGAACACCTCTACCATTATTAATTAATCAATCAGGTAATTAGTTTTGAGTGGAGTCTTCCAGCTTTGATCACATGATGGAGACTCACCTGAAGGGATGATCACCTTTGTTATCTCTGCATTTGCAGGCAATCATCAACTGCACGGTTACACCCAGCATGACGTTCACCAAGACATCTCAGAAGTTTGGTCAGTGGGCGGACAGCAGGGCCAACACTGTGTATGGACTTGGTTTTGCTACAGAGCAACAGCTGCACCAGGTAAACGAACCTGAAGTCAATTTAGGAAATCTTTATTTATCAAAATGTCTCACTCATTGTACATTTCCGAAAGGCTTATTAGTGCTGCATTATTAATGTTTCATTACCTGAAACAGTTCATCACTTGTCCTCTTTTGAAAAGTTCTCCGAAAAGTTCAAGGAGGTGAAAGATGCGGCTCGTCTGGCACGAGAGAAGTCGCAAGATAAAGAACTGGCCAACACGGCGCTCACCATCGCTGCTCCTCAGGTGAGCTCAACCCTTTTAGAGAAAAACTCAAAAGTAGAGCAAGCCCCTGCAGGTATCAGGCAGTGTGAAATACCTGATCCACAGAAACATCCAGTGATGCATTTATGGCATTTTAGGACTGAGGAGACACTGAGCAGAGGCCAAGGTTAGACGCTGCACCTTCGCAGCAGTTCAGCTATTAGACAGGGCCACTAAAATCAAATCAAAAGAGAGAGAGAAAGAGAGAGAGAGGAAAAAGACAGATGAGCTGGGTCACTCGTCTCGGAGGGTAGAGAAAGGGAGGAAAACTAGGACGATGGTAAAATTATCCTGTGCGGCTCAGCGGTGCACCGCATCCGCATTTTCTACCCTCTGCTCCTGAGAAGCCTCTGACACCATAATGATGAAAATGTAGTCAGCTCAGGGCCTCCGTTGATCAATAGAGAATAATTACCCATCAGTTACATCTGCCTGGTGATGGGGAACATGCCCATTTCCTTTTAATTCAACGGCTGAACACATTCCAAGTGACGTCTCTCACTCCACGTCTCTAGCGATTTAATGAACACGTTGGAGGAGCCAAAGTTCCAGAAAATTGCCGGCTGCGTCAATTAATTGTGCTCGATTCTTACTAAGTAGCTCCGTGCTGCATAACTGCTTGTGGTTGTGATATCTTTGAAAAGGTCGTTTTGTGTGTGTGTATGTGTGTGTGTGTCAGCGGGGGAGCTTTGTGATGACATGTTTCTTTGTTTGTATTTTTTTCCCACCTGATGGATTTCTTCTGTAGTTCTCTCAGGTGAGTCTTTCATTGTTGTTTTCTCTTCTGACTCCTGAGAAAAATCCACGTATTATTTGGTGCCAGACAAACAGTCTGTGGGAGTAATTTAAAGCAAAATAAATATGTGCGCAAATACACTAAATATTTCTTTTCCTTTCTATGTATCCTGAATGTTTGAATTATTTCATACCTGCTGTGATGGGCTGATAGTTCTTTATTCTATCAGACAAAAACAGACTATAACCACCCAGCAGCTTTCCCATATTTGTGTGTTTTTAGTCATTTAAATATTAAGCAGTCTTTATTGGACATTGATGTGAATTTTAAGATCTGAAAGTAGTTTTCAGCCTCCCTCCTCTCTGAATAATCCTTTCAGTGTTGAGATGATCTGTGTGTTATTGGGGGAGTCCATTTACTGATGTGTTTCCCAGGACCTCTCGGATGAACTCCAGTCGCCACCGGTGATGTGCGTGAACGGACCGGAGGACAAGCTGTTCCGCAGCCAGAGCGCCGACATCACTCTGTCCTCTGAGAAGGAGCGCATTAAAAAGATGCTCTCTGAAGGGTAACCGAGTTATACACACAAAAACACACATATACATTGACTGAAGAGATCTTACACACTTTCCTCTCCTTTTTACTGAGTCCAGTCTCACCTTCTGTTCAAACAGCTGAAAACTATGAGAAGAATCCCTTTATGAAATTCTCGTTTTGTGGAGGTGTTAAAGATCTGCTTTCTCAGTGTTGATTGTGTATCCAGTTCAGTGTTCTTTAAAAATCTTGCATTGAAATTTCTCTCAAAGTTCAGACTTGATGGCTGATTTGAAACAAGATCGATCATGAGTTATCTCTTTATCAACTTTACCAGTTTACTTTTCCACTTCTCATTTCCAGAGCTTTCAGTCACATCCCAGGGCATTCATTTGTGGTTGCCATGGAAATGGCTCACTTGTTGTCCCATGACCTAAGTACGTTATTTCAGTCATGTGACTTGCACTCAATTCTTTTTATAGTGTAATGTCTGTAAGGGAATAGTCCAATATTTAGAGAAATATGCTTATTCACATTCTTGCTGAAAATTAGATGAGCAGATCAACACCACTCTCATGATTGTACAGTCAGTATGAAGATAAACTGGTTATCTTAGTTTAGCCTAAAGACTGGAAACAGCTAGTCTGACTCTGTCCAAAGATCATAAAATCTGCCTACAAGCACCTCAAAAATGTACTAACATAAAAAATGAACAAAAAAATGAAGTGCAAAAAGAGCAATGTGTGGTTTTTCAGTGTTGGTAGCAGCCTTTATGCACACTTAAACTCACCGTCTCCTGGCTCCATCTTCATACTAAACCTGCCATATATGAGAGTGGTATTGATCTTCTCATCCAGCTCTTGGCAAAAAAGAAAATGAGGTATTTCCCAAAATTTCAAACCCTGTCTTTCAACACAGTGCATTTACAACAGGTACTGGTGCCACATTGCAGTTTGGGAAATATGTGATTGTGGACACAGTAATCCTAACATCAGCTAAACATTAAGAGGTTGCTACAGATTTCATCTGATACCATTGATTGCCCTCGAGCAGCTAATCCATTACCCTGAACTTCCACCTTCACAGCTGGAACATGGTTTTTATTTCTTGGGTTAATTACAGTTTGACGTCACTTTGATTTGTTAAGGAAATGAAGAGGCCATTGTTGAGGTGTTGACTCATCCATAACATCAAATAAGGCTTGTAAACATCTCCTCATTCAGCCCTTTGAGCCACCCACAATGCTTTTATGTCCTACAGTCCAATTATTACGATGGAAAGCTGCTCCTGAATGGTTGCCATGGTTAACTGTTGCCATGGAACAACCTCAAGCTTTCTAGATGTAAAAGAACAGAGCAAAGGCAAAGGATCAGGGATGGAGAGATACTGGTCTTTTCTGCAGATTGCACCAAAACTGACAATAGAAAGTGAGAGTATTTAATGGTTTCACGTGTCTCTTTTGTAGTATGTGGAGTCAAGTGGCATATTTGAGGCCTGTGTGTGCACAGAATGAATGAATCACATACGGGGACCGAATACATCATACATGTAGTGCTAGCTTAGATAATGACGTTTAATGCGCACATTTTCATCCAGAACTGAAGTTAGTGGGAAAGTATCATTTAATGCAAAACACTAAACAAGAAGAAGACAAATCAAATTCAATTTGATGATCCATCTTAGTCATGGACATGTCCGTACTCTGATCCCTTTTAACAAGTTGTCTTTCTTTTTCACATTCAGTCTTTTTGATGGAGATAACTTTTAAATTAAAACCTTCCAGCATTAGAGGATTACTACGGGAACAGTTTGGTCTTGCTGTTTGCTCGCTGGGCATTTTAATGAGTGTATCTTTGCTTTGTTGTAAGACCTGTAAAATGACCTTCACTCTGGGCAGTGGCTGTGCTGCTGCAGGCTGCAGTCCTCGCTGTTGCCTTTTTTGTAACGCTGCTGTAGTGGCTCTTGCGTTAACCAGGCCAACAGCGTTTCATCATGTTCCAAACTCCTGGCAGTGGTAAAATGTGGATGGTACTACGCAGCCAGCTATAATATTCACTGAGCATTTGCCTCATATTGCAACAATTTATGCAAGACTCAGTTTTAACAGTGAACTCAGATGACCTCTTAATTTATAAGCAACAATGCAACATGGATGGAAAAAGTTTCATTTCAGTTAAAGACTACATAAGCCAATTTCACCAGCATTCAAGAAACACTTATATTTCAAATAGATATGATAAATTATGTCCATAAGGCTTGTATGTAAAGTACTTTATGTATTGTGTGTAGCTGGTTTACAGTCGTGTATTTGTGTCTTTCAGGTCGATCTGCGAAATGAACCTGGAGGCCGAGCTCTTCACTCTGCAGGACAGCAACTCCAAGTTAGTGGCAGCTTTGCACGAGGCTAATGCTAATGTGGAGCAGTGGAAGAAACAGCTGGCAGCGTACCAGGAGGAGACAGAGAGACTCAGAGACCAGGTGAGCCTCTACAGTCTGACCCTCAGATACAGCGCATCTGTGTCACTCATGGTGAGTTAGCAAGGACAGCTTCAGGTCAGCCAGATGTTCTCCAGAACAATGACTGTAAAGTTGTTTAACATGGTTTAATAAACTCCTTCATCAGTAGCTTCAGATCACAATTTACAGGCTGTCCTGCTGCAAAGTGTTGCTGCCTTCACACACTCCGGTCGATGGTCCAAAGACATGCAGCTCATGTAGACCACCCCAAGTGTGTTTTAGCCTTGTGACAGAGTGATGACCTGTCCATGAGGCACCCTGCCGCATTCTCAACAGGATAAACGGTTTAGTTGAATGGATGGATGTTTGATGGATCAGTTAGCTGTTACATGAAAAGCTTTGTGGGAAAGTTGACCTCCAAGCTGCAAGTTTCATGTATTATAGAGTCATCTCTACAGTGTTCCTCTTAGCAGAGTGTTCAAACAGATTTGTTCAGACACGACTGGTTAAGGTTAAATCAGTCCAAAAAAAATTATCGAGTCAAAAACTAGAATATAGTTCTCTGAAGTGCTTTGGCCTTCATGTGCAGTCAAGTTCTTGTTCGCTCTGTAGTAACCTGCAGGGCAAAAGCTGATGGTTAAGGTCGCACCTCATTATCAATGCTGCAGCTGCGAAGTTGTGTAACAGGAGCAGACGCCAAGATTACCACTGAAGGAAAGGTCTTGCTGAAACAAGAGCTCAGTGAGGCTGCCAGGAGTCGTCACACGTCTTTGTCTGCTGAGGGAGGTCACGCTGGTTTTGATTGGCCCGTCGCTTTCAAACGTTTCCCCGGTTTGAAAGCGCTTGCTGAGAGAAAGGACAAGTTAGTCAGGCTGTTAACGCGCTTCATCATTCTTTGACATGACTTGTGCTGCGTTTTCCCTGCAAGGTTTTAATCAAGGTGTTCTCTGCTGGTTGAACCGGTTCACCGCGCACACAGCAATGTCACCTTTTACCACAAGGGAGTTCGGTTTAAATACGCCGGGCCTCGGGAGGGTTTTATACTTGAATTACCTCTCAGGTTCCAGTGGATGCAGATGCCTCGGCCCACCCTATCCTCAGTCATCAATAAAAGGTGTTTTCACATTTGCTGGTAGCTGATTCCTCTGGGAACGACCTCGCCTCAGGCTGACAATTACAAACCTCTCTGATTCAACGCTTTAATACCATGATCCCTTTCCATTATAGCCCAGCCTTACAGTATCGATCACTGCTTTTTAATTCTCTGCCTCTCGCCTGGTATTTAGAAGCAGTTTTCTCTGTTTTGGTCCCCATCAACAAATTAAATCACACAAGTGAGAGCCCTGTCTCCATCTCCTTTGGACCGAACTTGTGAAGAAGGGGACCAGGTGGCTGAAAATGGTTCACGTCTCTGGGGTGGTGTGAGAGGGAGAGGGGTTTGTAGGACAGCAATATCCTACTTTCAATGCCCCAGTTAGGAAAAAATGAAAAATCACCAGAGGGAGCTGGCAACCACTAGTTTCCTTTTTTTTTCTTCGTCTATCTACCGCTCCTCCTCGTCTCAACCATGCAGGGTTTAAAATAATCCAGCCTGTCTCTGTCAGACGCAGGGGCTTTTTTAGAGGTGTCCTTTTGTGTATGTGTTTTTTTTTTTTTTTACTGATTCATTGGGGCCCGGATGATGGTAACATGACCCGCTCCTCTGCCTGTTTGATGCTGTTGATGAAGTTTTTGCTTGTTTGGTCACAGTCAGGAACAAATGTCATGACGTGCAGATAAAATGATCTCAAGTATAAGTTGTGTTGAGAGCTTCTTCTTGTAGATCAGAATATGTTTGGTGTGTTCATGTGTTTGGTGATGTGATACTGCCTTAAAGAAATTTTGAGAAATTACAGAGATGCAACATTTAAAATAGAACATGTTGTTAAACTGATATATTGGTCATTTTCCCTTCAGCATACATTTCCACACTGTAGGTGACCAGCAGGCAACGTAAATTCAACATTAGATGAATTAACAGGGGAAAAACCTAAGTTACTAAATGCTTCACAATATAAGCATTTAACACAAACTATGAAACAGGTAAGGTGGTGACAAACACAAGAGCAACAAGACAGAATGGATGAAATCAAATCACAAATAATAAGAAATTAAAATTAAAACTAAAACAAAAGAAACAGTGAGGTAAAATGAGTGAAAGTTTTTCATCTAATAGTGAGAAGAAAACTATTTCAAACTTGTTTTCAAGTCAAGCTCTGGAAACTGTTCGTGCTGTAAGCTGACCTGAGAGACGTTTAGTTACTATGCTGACTGATAGGAATAACTAAAAAATGTTTAAGTGTCATTTAAGCCTTAATTTTTAAGAATACTGAACGATGTGGGGACGTGAAACCGAAGATTCACTTTAAGAATTGCTATGATTTAATTGTGTGTCTGTGTGTTGTAAGGTGGCTGAATTAGAGGCCCATGGAGGCCACGGCCCCAGCGACCTGCTGAAGGATGAGCTGACTCAGTCCCTGGAGGAGCTGGAGGCCCTGCTGAAGGCCAAAGATGAGGTTGGTACTTAGTGTTCCCAGTTTATTGTTAGCCGGAGGGTAAGAGGTGTGAAGCTACAATGTTCATCACAGGTACTGACGAAGCCACTCACACTCAAGTGCAGCTGTCGTTGTTTTCCAGGAAATCCACATTTTGCAAAGCAAGAAAGCCGAGTACCACGAGATGGAGCACGACAGGGACGAGGCCATCCACAGACTACGGGTAGGAGTGAGATTATTATGCTTTCATGAATTATGTACACATTTATTAATTAACAGTGAATAATTACTACCTAAATTGACAACAGCATTAATTTTGTCCCTGCTTTCTTTCGTCCTTCACCTCCTCGTTTCTGCAGGAGACAGAGATGCGCAATTCAGAGTTGGAGCGTCGCATCCAGAACTCGGAGCAGAACCTGAATAACTCTCTGGAGGAACGGGATCGCATGGACTCGGAAATCCAGAGGGCCATCGAAATTCTGGACATCAAGATCTTTGACCTTAATGACCTCCGCCAGAGCCTTGTTAAACTCATCGACAAATAAAGGTCGGGGGGGGGGGCGGAAGAAGTCCAACTCGAGAGTGAGATGGAACAGATGACAGGGTTCATTTTGCCGTGGCCGACACAGTGGTGGGGTGGGGGAGGGGGCAAACAACACAAAGACGGATCCCTGTCCTCTTCAAGCACAAGAACCACCTCGGCCTCAGGAGGGTGTCGCTCCGTGTCCGTGTCGCAGCAGCGGCGGCTGCGCTGTGCTCAACAACACGCTGTAGGTGTCGGCCTAAGCAGCAACATACACATGGTTTCGCTTGTCTGATCTAATGTTAATGCTTCACGTTGCTTTCAAGGGTAACATTCAATGCAATAAACCAACTTTAAGGTAAGTGCTTCACAGTTCACAGCTAGGCGTTTAATATTGAGAAGTGGTGCTTGTAGTTTTTCATAAGTCTCACTTTTGTACACAAAATGGTGATGCAGTGTCAATATGAATGATAAGAGGCCTTGTTTTTTCTGTTGTTGTTGTTTTTTTCCAACTTACAGGTCATTTTTAAACATCTTTTCAACAACATGAGACCTTGAAAAAAAGGGACATTATGTTACAGTGGAATGAGAATGCAAACAAAAAAAAGCACACAAAATGACTATAAAGATATTTGCCTATTTAACAGCCTGCATACGTCATTATTACTGAATTAACAGTTAAAGTCTGATTAACCCCTGTAGTTACCCATGCATTATGTAGCAGCTATAATGTGAAAGACAGGCTGGTTCTAGTTGGTGCTTTTCCACACAGAATAAGCAGCGCCATATACTCAAGGTCAGCAAAATAGTACGCTACTCATAGTGTTTTATATCTGGGTAAGGCATGTGGCACACAACCTAAAACATTAGATCTGAATATTGTCACCAAAGATCAAATGTTCAGAGTTAAGTCCGTTAGTAGCTTGTTTTTTTAATCACATCCTCACATAGGCTCGTAAGAAAGATATAAAATAAGTTGAAACTAACTGGTGAGTACATTCTAGTAGGTAAGATACATGAGGTAATTACATTTAGGATAATTAAGTATTTTCCACACGGTATAAATCAATAATGCTAGTTATTAAGTAAACATGAGGAGTAACAGTAATCACTTAGTATTACAGATAAGTTTACCTGCTGTTTGGACTGGCCCGCTCATCGTGTGCATCATCTCTTAACAAACCACTGACTTAGTAACTTAGTTATGATAGACGCATTCAAGGAAATTTAAGAGACGTTTTCTGCCTTCTGTCATGGTTCAGCACGTTACCTTTAGCTGTGGACAATATGCCATACGCCTTCACAGAGACTGTATTGTTCAACATAGTCTACAGTGCTATGTTTGTATTATTTTTTCAAGCCTTATTGTTCTATTTTAAGGATGGTTGTCGGTGGACATGCCAGCTCTGTGTCTCAAACTCTGAGCTGTTGATGTGACGGTTTGGAAATAAACACAAAGTCACTCAGTCACTCTAATGTACTTATTTCTTAACATCTTTCTTTCTGTGGGCCATCTGTTTTATGAACTTTATGTCATAGTAATTCATTCATATGGTTTTATTTAATGAAATCATGGAAGAACATTTAACAGTCTAATTATTACATTTGTTTTGTTAGATTGTCTCTTATTTCTTCATGTTCTACGAGCACTGTCATGAAAAAGTGAATCTGCACTGTCAGAAGTTTGAGAAGCGGCTTTGTGAGCAGAAGGTTGCCAGTTCGATCCCCCCGACCGTCAGGATAAATCTGGGTGGGGAAAGTGAAACAGCAGTGCTTCAGCCTCTCACATTACCACCACTGAGGAGAACTTAAGCAACAGTTGATCCAGTGAACAATGCTTGGTGGCCAAACAGATCACACTGAGGTTATACTGCAGCGTGAACATGGTACTCCTGCTCTGCGTGAAGTAAAAGATCTTTGATCAGTGCTGATAAATAATTCTAAGTAGTCTGAGTGTTGAATAGACAACCAGATCAATATAGTCTACTTGAGTTTTTAATATGATTGACCACATTACGGACACCAGCCTCTATAAGCCATCTTCATACTGAACATGTAATCGTGTTTAAACTGAGTAAATTATTCTGTAAGTAAGAAACCATCTATTCATCAGTCGTGCTTGTCAAAATGTTTTATTGACCATATTGATTATTGATTGCAGCAGTCTACTTCAGCTTTTTCTTGGGCCTGAGGTTACTGGTGTGTCCACACTTTTTCTTGCGGCAGTTGACAGCACGCGGATGCAAGCGAGCGTAACACCTGACGTGAGAGACAGAGAGTGAACAAGACTGTTCAGAATAAACTAACCATCATCATTCTGTCAGTCTCAACAAAAATGCTGTCAATGTCTACATATTTTTCCTCTCTTAGAAACACAACAAATCACTATGTTCAGTCTCTCCACCTTTCAACCTGTGAAAAAGGCTTTCGTTCCTGTTTAGTTTAAATGGTTTGATGGTTCAGTGAAAGCCTGGATAACCCACTAAATACACCCTACATGGAGTCATGCAGAGTAGGGGCTTTTTTCAGCCATTGACAATATTTTATTTTATTTTATTATTTTGTTAAAATGACATTATCAAGAACACCAGCTGCAGTTTTTTCATGAATAACTGTGCAAATAAAAAGGTTCATTTTGATTAGACTGCCAGACAAACAAACAAAAGGCTCCTCTGCACTGGTGGAAAGTAACTAAGCACATTTCCTGAAGTACTGTGTTTAAATATAATTCTGAGGTACTTGACCTTTACTTGAGGATTCCCATCTGACTCATTGATTCATTTTACTTTATACAATTCTTCCACTCCTTTACAATTCAAGAGAAACATTTCACAGTTGTCTGACACGTTTTCAATTAATTTTCAATTCAAGTTATCAATTCACAATAAAAAAATTGTGATGATTAAGGTACAATATATAAAGCAGTTACAGTAAGCTCCAGCTTTACCAGCTACAATATTAAAGTGATGCATCAACAATTGTAATACAGCAACATAATACACATTTTGAACGCAGGATTTTATTAGGAACAGAGTATTTCTATACTGCTTTTTCTTAAGTAGCAGAGGAATCAGAGTACTTATTCCACTACTGCTCCTCCACTACACAAAGAAAGACCTGTCGTGTCGTATTTTTTTGACAGATGTGTTTGCTCATTGAGCATAATCTGTTTATTTTCTTCTCTGTAAATGTTGATCCTTTTAGTTTTCTAGTGTGACCAAACTCTTGTTTACTCCCTCACATTTTTTTGTTCCACATTTTCCCTGCAGTTATGTGCGTCCTCTCTCCATCATGACTTTACCCTAAAAGATCAGAGAGCAATTGTTACAGAATCACTCTTCTGACCCTGGCAGCTTTGGCCTGTTCTCTCCCTGCTCTCTAATGATGAGTTCAGTCTCACCAGTCTGACCCCGTCCTGGGCTTGTATACGTACTTGCGGCAGACCATCTTGTCACAGTTGTACCTCTGAGCCAGCTGCCTCAGAGAGGGCTCGATGATGCCTCCTCTCAGACGCAGGACAAGGTGGAGGGTGGACTCTGAGGAAGGAGAGAAAATAATGGCAAAATAATCATTCATACCTGTACCTTCTACCATTAGTCACGGCCCAGCACTGTGGGGCTTTAACCTACCCTTCTGGATGTTGTAGTCTGACAAGGTGCGTCCGTCCTCCAGCTGTTTTCCAGCAAAGATGAGACGCTGCTGATCGGGAGGGATACCTCGAAACAAAACACTGTGAGTGGCTGCTTGTGCAGTTATGTTAGTCATGATATGTTGCAAGCTGACACTCAAATAACAATTGATAGAGTGTTTGTAAGTCAACAATAGTTTTTCTTTTGATGTGGAGGCATCGTATATGGTACTTACTGGTCTTTCAAAAGGTTTTGAAAGACCAGTAAGATCTCAGACCACCACCATTTCTCTGCAGCCTGAGCTGCTTCTTTGTCAACTTGAGAGTGTGTTTATGTGTATGTACATCACAAACAAAGCAAGAGATTAAAGATGTTCAGGCAAACTGACAGGATTAACACTGGTGTTTTGGATAACAATCACAGCAGTGTATAAATAGAAATAATAATACATACAGTCAGAGGTCAAACAAATGTTTATGAAGCAATACTATTATATAGACTTGTACAAAATAAACTTAAAACAGATTCCTCCCATGCAACAGAAAGTACTTTTGTGCTCTTTATGTTTACATAAAATATGAAAAGGAACTTAAAATGCAGAAGTCTCTCTGGATTGTACATACACTTTTTTGGCACGTCAAGTTGAAATTGTGACACTACACAGCAATCTAAATAATTATAATATGTCAGGGAAAAGAAAAACAAAAGAGAAATATGGGAGAATATGAAGAGAGTTATTTTCTATATATATTATTCATGGTTTTTGGATAAAACATAAAATACAATCAAACTTCATTTACTTTTCCTTTAAAATATGAGTAAACCACCTAAGCAGTACGATTAGTGATACTGAAGGTTGACTCACTTTTCTTTTTTTTTCTAGGAATCACAGTAAGATGCAACAACACTCAAAATTTTGGGGGAAAAAAACGAAACACTTTCTGTCATTGTAAGGACAGTGGCAAAGGGATCTCTGAGCCATCAGTGTGTTGACTCACAACATGTGTGCATGTGAGAAAATTATGCCTCTCTAGCTGATTACACAATATAATAAAACTTAAACAACACACACAATCACCCTGCTAATGACTTATAGGACCAGTTGTCATAGATATTACTTTCCTCATATATCCTAAAGAGTTGCTACCTTCTTTGTCCTGGATTTTGGCTTTGACATTCTCGATGGTGTCACTGGGCTCCACCTCAAGGGTGATGGTTTTACCCGTCAGTGTTTTCACAAAAATCTGCATCTGCAAAATGTGTCACACAAAGTAATAATACTAAAAGCCATTAAAACGCCACTGTCCCTGTGCTTTTTATAATAAGTTACTTCCTCATATTTATAAATAACTATCCAGGTGCTGGCATTTCATCAATTATAGTTCACATTTTTTGCAGAGTTTCTTCAACAATCAGTTTGCCAGTGCAGACTAACCAGTTATATTCATAACGTCATACATGCTTAACATAGAAGAAAACAAATAAGATATTAAAAATGACATACTACATACGCGAGTGCAAAGTGAAATACCACAAACTGCAACTGCGCTACATTTAGACAGAAATTTAACTAATATCATCGTACATTTCTTACAGTGCATTTCCAAAAACTGAATAAAAATGATCGTTTTAGAAATTATACTGATTTATACTTACGTCGAGACCATTCAATAGCAGTTCGGCAAAACAGGAACTTGATGAGAGCAGTCCTTTGCTTTAAAAGGGAAACAAGCTCATCCAGTTTTTCTCTGCACCGCTGACGCATCTGCACCGCTGGAGGAGGAGGAAGCACAAGTGCCGACATGTTTCAAGTCTCAAGTTTACTGATGATCTGACATGTTTAGAGTACATACGAAATAGCGTTTAACACAGTAACAAAACGCGGGACATATACAAATTAAGAAAAACATAAATAAATGTCGTCCCTGGGTGGGCTCGAACCACCAACCTTTCGGTTAACAGCCGAACGCGCTAACCGATTGCGCCACAGAGACACGGAGGACACTCCTGCACAGTTGTCATATATGAATCATTAACAGTAAAGCGGTATTTGTTAGCGTTCACGTTGATCACCGGAGCAACAGCGCCCCCTGCCGGAAGCTACGACACAGAACTGCGTTAAAATATAAATATATAAATAATATAAATATATAAACATACAAAACACTACACGATGGCAGCTAAAATATGCGGGCTAACATTAAGGGCAGACGGTGATTATACAAGTTACATCGTCATATATCGCCTGAAGTTAAATGCTTGAGAAACGGCTAAGCTAGCTGCGCTGCCTCTGAGTAACTAACACGATGTTACGTATTTAACGCCAGCTACATTAGTGAGTTCATTTAAAATAGTTAGCTTGACTACAGCTCACAAAGACATTAAAATAAAACAATAACTGACACATTTGTCAACAAAAAAACATTTGTTTATTACTAAATCTGCCGAAATCTGTTAGCTAACAGCTGCATCCGCACAGGTGTTCAAGATAAGACGACACAACAAAGTTTAATACATGTTGTGGACAGACACTACTTTTTAAATAGTTTCATAACATATATAACAATAATATCAACAACGAAGAATAAACCTCACCTCTGACGCAGAAGCCATCAGATCAAGCCCCCACACCACAAAGACAAGTGATCACGTGTTAGACGGGCAAAGGTGGGGAACCCGCCCTTAGTTACATTATTATGCTACATTTAATCAAAATACACGTTTGTGTGACCTACAGCTTAACAATACCTCAATTACATAATCTTTTAAACTGTTATTTGTTACATATTAATGTCCAGCACAGCAGCCAGCCTGGTCCTGTTCTCCTGTGTGGAGCCACCAGATGGCAGTGTGGATCACAAGAGACTGAGCAGCATGATCACAAAGTCATTACATGTGGTGGAGACACAGTAACATGCCCTTTAAAACAATACTGATACTCTCTCCTCAGAGAATCATACTGAAGGTAAAGCCTCAAAAGTTATACTCTAATACAATGAACAAAGAGTAATCTATGATTCTACAAATGATAAACTGAGTGGTGAGTGAAAAAATAACAATCTACTGCGTCACACATCCAATTATCTCAGTATCTTCGATCATCACAAGAGACAGACAGACAGAGTAAAATGCTGACTTTATTTCCTGCATTTAAATATCTACTGCATGTTCTGTAACAATCATCATTTTGCAATATTAGACAACCCTCTGAATGGTCTTACGTCAGCTACTTAGTTGTTCTGTTGTGCTATTTTATTTACAATCTTGTTTTTGTTTTCAAACGTGTTTTGTGAACTTGCTGAGTGACAAACAGTGTAAACAGTCTGCAGTGATAAGCTACAGTGAGGAAGAGCATCAGGCCGGCAATGAACACTTTCATTATCACCTGATCATACTGTACACACACAGAACCATCTCTCTCCATAGAAAATTTATCCATAAATGATTATGTCAGTATTACTATGAGTGATAGTGGCCTCTTCTGTGGCACAGCTGCCACAGTGGCCTAAAGGATAAGGCACTGGCCTCCTAAGCCAGGGATTGTGCGTTTGAGTCCCAGCTAGGGTGTGTAGCAGAGTAGTGCAGTGGAAGTGTGCTGGGCCCATAACCCACAGGTTGATAGATTGAAACTATCAGCTGTATTTTAAAGACTAATTGTTACATGTCTACCTCTGCTGGCACCAGCATACAGGCACTGCAGTGAATCACATCCATCATACATCACTCAATATGTAAAACATCACAGTTTTCATCTTGAGATATCAAAACCGGGAATTAATGTCATAAAAATCCATCCTCATTATTGAGCTTTACGCATTCTGTCGGCCACAGACGCCCTGTGGTTGGTCAGGTTATTGAGGACACAGCTGTTGGTCAGCATAGACAGTCTAGAGTTCAGGGTGTCTTTACTTCGCTCCCAGCTATAATCTCCTCCTTGATCCACATTTTCCTCTCCTCCTTTATCTTCAACTTCGTCTTCAACCTCACTTTCTTCATCACTGCGTTCATCTTTTTCCAGCTGGAAGACGACCAGAAGCAAGATACAGGGTTTAACAGGACTGAGAAACTAGTCTTGTCTTGGATCTTAAACCTGACTCCATATGATTTTTTCCATATGAAAGCTACTATGCATGGATTGCAGATGTTAGTCAGAGATGCTTTATGGTTGATTTCACCTTCACTGCAGATTCTCACCTTGCCTTTCAGGAACTTATAGACCATACGTAAGATTAAACCAGCCCAGAAGACGTGAAGAGCTTGCAGCACCATCAGCAGGACGTTGAAGAAGTAGTAGCCAGGGAAAGGTTCAAATACCTCGATGGACAGTACCAAGGTGGTATGGATGATCCTATAAATAATCAAATTACTTTAGTGATGTTGGAAAAAAGCCTTTCTGATAATATATTTAGTCTGAAGCTGCTGTAAAAGATTTAGTGGCATATAGCAGTAAGGTTGCAGATCGCAACCGATTGAATACCTCTCAATTTCCAAAAGCATGAGTGAACCCACAGTGGCTGCACATCAGCATAAAAATGTGAAAGGTGACTATACAGTAATGAAAACATAGTTATTAATATTATATTCTGCTTCTGCTAATAGCTCCCGCTTAATTCTACACAATGGTTCTTTAAGTAGCATTTTATCAACAAAAGTAGAAAAACATCTCAGGAGGATAAACTTACTTGCTGGGGAAAATCACCAGTCGAGTCACAAGGAAGACCACAGCAAACACAACAAACAGTGTGTCACACGTTTTCCTCCAGCCAGTGCCGTAGTTGAACATCTTAGCAGACTGCAAAAATAAAAATGACTGAATTGATTAAATGTACGAGTAGGATTATCCTAATATAAATAAATGAGGGCTACAAGAGCTTATCACTGTGGCAGTAATCTGTGTATCCTGTGAAGCTAAGTCACCTGGTGGACAAAACATTAGTTAATCACTATGCAAAAAGAGACCATGACCTAAAACAGGAGATCAGTATAAACAGGATAAATGTGGGGAAAGTAAACGTGTGTGATGGGTCTGCAACTAAGACTTATCACACACGTTTTTTTTATATTTGAAATGTTACCAGCATCATTCACTGCTCTTTATTGCTGCCTTACTGAGTTCAAGAATCCAACAGAACTTTATAAATATTCTTTGTTTCTCAAGTCCAATCCTTTAGTTTGTACAGATAAACAAAGATCACCTCAGGCTGCTATAGCTCTTTTAACTATTAGAACTCAGTCACAAGATCTGCCTCCTGAAATAAGTTTGAGCACCCTGCAGCCCACTACACTGATCTCAGCCCAGATACTTGTTTTCTAAGAACACCCTCAAACACAGCATGAACGTCTGACTGTAAAGAATTTAGACAGACAGTTTTTCTCACTTTGGTGGAGCTGCACAGAGGCAGAAAAAGGCCGGCGTGGAGGTGAATCTATGGTGACATGCTCCTAAGGGATTAATTATACCTGTGAGGTCCCATGTGCCTGTTTGGCAATTGCCCTGGAGTCTTAATGGATGACTTATTACTCTTAATGTTAAAGTTGTTCCCACCAAGGTTGCATGAATACAGGATGAGAGTGCTTGCCTCCAAATTTGTGAAAATAAGTCTTAATTTATCCTTTTTAGCACCTGTAGGAGAGTTTGTGAGATTACCTCGAGCAGGATGTCTGAGGAGTCATGAAGCAGCATGACCAAAGTGCCAATGCGAATGTAGTTGGCACAGTAGGAGAAACTGAGCAGGAAGATGGTGGCCAAATGGTGGATGACCTGTTCTTTAAAGTCCTGGCAAAGCAAATATATGTAGGATATTCAGTCAGTGAAATAAAATGACCTTCATATGTCGACAGAAAAATTTCAATTCCTGCTCTTAGAGTCACTCATTAACCACGCGTGAAGTTTCTCATTAAATCAGAAGTGCAAGGCATTAAGTATAAAATATGACCAGGCTGAAACAAACAAAATAATAAAACCTCCACATATGTCCTTCTCTAGAGTGAAGGTTAGAAATTCAGGTGGGAATTTGTTGCGTAACATCAGCAAATAATCGTTGAGGTCCTCACCTTCCTCTTGATGTCCACAGAGATCCGGAGGAGCAAAGAGCCATAAAAACCCAACTCAAGCATGTAGTACCAGTAATGAGCTCTCTCCATGGGCTGTGGATGAAACATTATTCAAAAGTTTATAAAAATTGGATTCAAAAACACCTGGATGTCTACTGGGAGCAAAAACATAAGAGAAGAACAGCTGGAGAGCCACATGGATAGGGCTGGGGCGATTAATCGATATAGTCGACGTAATCGACTACGTAATTACACGCATGATATTTTGTCCGCTCCGTGGCTGCAGCTGTTTGCCGGCCGGCGACTGAATGAATGAATGAGGTTTATGCAACACATAACGCAGGTAAAACCAAAACAATCACACATGCCACTCACCCACAACCAGATAGACCATTTGAACATTTGATGATTGATTTCATAGAACTGTCACCAGCGGAAGGGAAGAAATACTGCTTGGTGATGGTTGACATGTGGTCAAAATGGGTTGATGTTTTTCCAACTAAACACCAAAGCATACAAGTGGTAGCAAAAGCTCTGCTAACGGAAATCATTCCCAGATGGGGAATACCAACTAAAGTGAGCAGTGATAATGGCTCACACGTCAATTCTGCAATAACCCAAATCAGTGAATTCCTTGCCATTGACCTCAGACAACATTGTGCGTACCACCCTGCCAGTGGAGGTGCTGTTGAACGAGAAAATGGCACTCTAAAATCAAAATTAGCCAAGTGATGTGAAGAAACGGTACTGCCATGGACAAAATTCTGCTATTGCTCTGCCTATTGTTCTAATGCACATGAGAATGAGAAAAAGGTCCAGAGTGAACATGAGTCCCTTTGAGATTCTCTTTGGCAGACCTCCATCATTAGAAATGGAGCCTGTAACCAGGCCACTCCCCTCCACTGGCCTATGTGAGAATGACATGTTGCAATATTGCAAAACCTTATCTTCCACTCTCTCTCAAATCTCTCAGCAGGTAAAATCAGCCCTTCCACCACCAGCTTCCACATCACTCCATGATTTCCAGCCTGGTGACTGGGTGGTGATTAAGGACCTAAGAAGGAACCACTGGCACTCCAAACACTGGCAAGGTCCATTCCAGGTGCTTCTGACAATGCATACTGCTGTGAAGATCGCTGAGAGAGCAACGTGGATTCACACCACCCACTGCCAGATGGTCCCTGAGCCAACAGAGGAACTCAGCTGTCAACCTGAACAACGCAAAGACGGACAACGCGAGGACAGACAACGCGAGGACGGACAACGCGAGGGAGGACGACACAAGGAAGACCTCCGTGAATTCAGCAAACACCAACCAGATGTGCAGGACTAACAACACAAAACTTTCCTACCAAACTACACCAACTCAGACTCTGGCTCTGACGATGACATTTTGTAAATAATATTTTGTTTAGTTTTGTCTCTTAACAACTGCCATGATGATACATTTTAAAATCTGCGTGAATTCATGTGTCGGATAATTAATTTGTAACTTTTTTTCCCTCTTTTATCATGTGTTTTTGTTGGTGATTAATCAATAATCAAAAGGGGGGAATTGTGATTGTAGTTTTCAAATCTCTGTGTTTCAACCACTCGAGATATCCCCACTTCCTATTTTCCTACGAGTTACCTGGTCTCCTTATGGTTTAGCTATTTGTGACCTCATTTGCTCACCAAGATATACAATCCTGCAGGATACCCCAAGTGTGAAACATCGCCCTAGAGGGGGGTGCCAGTTCCTGCAGCGGACAAAAGTTGCCCAAAGGCAGAATTAGATCAAAGACCCTTCTGATCATCCCTGGGGGACGTTTCTCAGACACCCGAGGGGCGTTCCTCAGGTATAAGTGTGTAGGTTTCCCCATGATCAGGGTCTTTCTTCATTCTGCCCGCTCATGTGCTGATTGACCTTTTCTTTGCAAAGAAAATAAAAACTTGTCGGCCGGCAGAAGTCTGTATTGCATTCTTCACCAGCAGCAAAGAAACAAACTTTCTCACTTTCTCACTCTCAGCTGCTAGGAGCTATGGCCAGAAGGACATCAGTGCCTGCCGCGGCGGCAACCTAAAAACCCGCTGGTGGAGACCAGCAGTGAAGAAAGGAGGCCTTTTGGGCCTGGTTGGCCCAAGGGTCTCCTGATGGGTACCAGAGGGCCAGGAGGGCAGCAGCTTTGGTGGTCACTGAATCAAAAATCTGGGTGTGGGAGGAGTTTGGAGAAACTATGGAGAAGGACTTTTGGTTGGCCTTTGGTTGGAAATTCTGGCAAACCGTCAGAAGACTCGGGGGGGAAAAATATGGCTTTTTTTCAGCAGGGGAGAACTGCTGACATTGATATTTTTTCCCCTTTTCCACTAAGGTGAACCTGGTGCTAGTTCTGGGCTGGTGCTAGTGCCGGTTCGCAAGCCTTCCAAGAACTTGTTGTTTGCGTTCCCACCAGCTTTACGGGCCACGTCATTTACATCACTCTGTACGTCTTCGGTTTCCCAAGCAACACTAGCGCCAACTTCGGGCACAAAACAACAACAATGGTCCCCATTTTTAAAAAGGGGACCGGAGGGTGTGCTCCAGTTATCGTGGTATCACACTGCTGCTCAGTCTCTCCAGGAAAGTTTACCCCGGGGGCCTTGTTGGATGAGCATGTTGGGGACACTGCAGGAGTATGGGGTATTAGGGCCTATGTTGCGAGCCATCTGGTCCCTATATAACCAAAGTAAGAGCTGTGTCCATATTCTCAGCACACAGTCAAACACGTTGTCAGCCGGTGTCGGCCTCCGCCAGGGTTGCCCTTTGTCACCAATCCTGTTTGTGATATTCACGGACAAGATCTCAAGGCGCAGCTGGCTGGGGAGGAGGCCATGGTTCTCAGCCGGAAAAGGGTGGATTGCTTCCTCTGGGTTGGGAGTGAGGTCCTGCCTCAGGTGGAGGACTTCAAGTATCTCAAGGTCTTATTCACGAGTGACAGTAAAATGGAGCATGAGATTGACAGGCGCATCGGCGCAGTGTCAGCAGTAATGCAGGCGCTGTACAGGACTGTGGTGGTGAAAAGAGAGCTGAGCTGGAAGGCAAAGCTTTGAATTTATGTCAATCTATGTCCCAACCCTCACCTATGGTCATGAGCTTTGGGTAGTGACCAGAAGAATGAGATCAAGGATACAAGCAGCTGAAATGAGTTTCCTCCATAGGGTGGCCAGGCTCAGCCTTAGAGATAAGGTGAGGAGCTCGGACATCTGGAGGAAGCTCAGAGTAGAGCCACTGCTCCTTCTCATTGAAAGGAGCCAGTTGAGGTGGTTTCGGCATCTAGTCTGGAGGTCTTGGAGGTCTTCTGGGCATGTCCAACAGATAAGAGGCCCCGAGACAGACCCAGAACATGCTGGTGAGATTATATACCTCATCTAGCTTGGGAACGACTCAAGAGTCCCGCCTGAGGAGCTGGAATATGTTGCTGGGGAGATGTCTGGACTACCTGTCACCCCTGTGACCCGGTTCCGGATAAGCGGAAGCAAATGGATGGATGCATACTTTGTCAGATATGAACATTTGCTTTTCTCATTTACTGTGATAGTAAATTGAATATATTTAGACCAAAGTGTGAAGCAACATCAGAAAGGCACCAAATCATGATTTTACTTTGACACAGACAAACACCTCTGTCCAAGGAATAGTGTCTCAAAAAACTAATTATATCACTGGTGTTACCGTCAGTGAACTGTGGACAGTGGCTTCCCCAGCAGACATAGCAACCCCAGTGGCCTAATGACTAGGGCACAGGCCTCCTAAGCCAGGGATTGTGTCTCATCTGTCTCATCTGAGGTGTGTAGCAGAGTGGTGCAGCGGAAGTGTGCTGGGCCCAAAACCTCGGAGGTTGATAGATCAAAATTATCCTCTCCTATGTCAGTGGTATCAGGTGTTTTAATATTTACTAGAGGTTTTAATAGTAAATAAAGACGAAGCTTTAGGTTTACAAATATATTGTGGGGGCAAAGATGCTCTAAATCCATGAACATCCTGAGGTAAGCCTCTGATTTCAGCCAGACTGCTATTAAAAACTGATCACAGCTAACAGATTCCATGTGAGACAAGGCTCAATCCTCACATTTCAACACAGAAGGACAGTAACAGAAAAAATGTAATTATGAAAGAGGACACACTTATTAACCAGAGGAGGTGATGTAGTGTAAACAATGTTTTCACCTGAACTGGATATTGCCTCCAACATTCCTTACGGTCCCAAAACCACGGCCTCTGTAGAGATCATATTAAGAATGAAGCCGTATTAGGAGAAATGGACAACATAATTCATTACATTAGTTATATTAATGAGCTTGGTTTTGTTGTCATCACATTGCTATAAAACCGAGGCTCATACTCACATTAATCAAACAGGACAGTCCAGCTATGAAGGCTGTGAGGTAGAAAAAAAACCTCCAGCTACAAAATAAAACACTGAGATCAGAAACAGTTGCACAAAAGGCACAACAGTGACTCCTGTAAAAATCCTGAGGACTTTTTTGCAGTGGCTGGTGAAAGAAGTGCTCTTGAGTGAAGTCATGTGTGAGCTGAACAGTGAAAAGGGGGTTTTGCTAAAGAAAAGCACTCACGCAGCTTCACCAAACTTCTTGGTTTGACAGGGCCTGTCTTGGTTCCTGCGAAGTCGGAACCAGCTCTCGATCTGCCTCTGGGTCTTGCCACACAGGGACATCAAACTAACAATTTCACTCTGAAACATAAGCGAAAGGGAGGAATTGATTAAATATGGAGGGATGGAGAGCAGAGAGCGATAATAAGAATCATTTCCATGATGAAATGAGGAAATGACACAGAAACACTCTTTCCATCAAACGATCTAAACTATCCACTGAGTGGACACTGGTGTTACATTACTCCCAAAGTATTGTAGCTGAATCCAAAAAGTCATCTCTAGGCCTGCTGGTGTTAATGATCAACTGCAGGTTTTAAACAAACAGGCCTGAAGGGATTAATTAAATTGTGTCATGTGACACAGTAAAGCCTCTTTATATTCTTTATTAATATTTAGTATGTACATAGAGAGAAAGCAAATAGGAATAATTGTCTTAAGTCATTTCTAGTTTATCCAGAAACTGAGAGGGAATAATGTATGTGTGTATGACAGAGACAAAGTGGTTTTCCCCCCTGGCTGGGTTTTCCAGGAACAAGGATGTGTTACCATCACAACGGTGTTCCTCTGTGCTCTTCTGCAGAGCGACATCCCAACAACAGCCAGCAAGAGGAAGTAAATACTTACAATGAACATTTAAGAAATTCAAAAAACACTTAACTTGATCCCTTTCTAAAACTTCCTCTAGATCAAATAAATATGTGCTACAAGTCAAGCTGAACTGCAGGTATGCACAGACTAACCTGTGTCGGCTGTCTGCTCCTTTGGGTGTAAAATGACTCCAGCTTTGGGGAGGGGGCAGCAATCACTTGTAATCTTTTCTTCACCCCCAAACATCTGCCCATGGGTGGGGCAACAAACCTGAGGACAAGGAAAACAAAAGAGAGCTTACACAAATGATGATACAACATCCACTGTCAGTGTGTCAGCCTGTGTCAGCCAACCTTACTGTAAATAACAAGCCATTAAACAATCAGTCTGTGTTTGTGTGTGTGTGTGTGTGTGTGTGTGTGCGTGTATGTGTGAAACATAGCGTTACTGCTAAGCTTGACACAGTAGTATTTAAGATAACATTTATTGTTATTATTATTCCCAGCAGGGAAATTTAGTATTGCAGCACAATAAACAGTGCAGGGAATTAAGTGTAAGTAGAAAGAATATGTATAGAATTTAAACATCAATGTTAGAAAATGACATACTTTATGTTACTGTAAATTAGCATGCTTACAAGTAATTCATAGGAACAAGCATTGTGTAGATTTTTGAATTTCCAGAGCAAATTGCCAAAGGAGATTACACTTATAATTAGAATATTTATTTATAGTTGATTACCAAACATTATGTAAAAAAGAATATATATATATATATGTACATACACACACACATATATGTATATATATGTGTGTATATATATGTATATATATATATATATATATATATATATATATATATATATATATATATATATATACATATATATATATATATATATATGTGTGTGTGTGTATATATATATATATATATATATATATATATATATATATACATAAGAATCCAAAGGAACAGTATAGGAATAATAAGGACGTGACAATTAAATTTTATCTGCGTTTAATTCAACTACTGTGGATGTTACTACAGTAAACACACTGGGAATGTAATCAACCAACAGAAATCCCTGCAGACAGTCTGTGTAGGTGTGGGTGTGTAAAAAGTGCTTATGACTCTTGTTTACACTACTAACAAGCCCACCTCAACGGTCACTCTGTCTATAACTACACTCTGTGAGATTTTTAGTAGTTGGTGACATTTATTAGACTTTGGGAATAAAGTTCAAACTTCAAAATCACCTGACGAGGAAAAAAAATCCATCAGAATTTGGTCTACAGCTATTATCTTAAATAACTCCTTTAGGTAAGAACATTTCTGTTTCCCTCTCCATGTCAAATAGTTTTTTTAAACCATTTTAAAAACACAACCAACATGATTGTGTTTCTTAAAAGAGCAATGTAGATATAATTTCTGGTCAAACAGGATAAGTGTTTAATTTGTCAGAGCCCTGAGGAGAAGACAATGGGCCTTTCTGTAAAGTGCAGACACATTGCCCAGACTTTCACAGAACAAAGAGAGCAGGTGTGTTTTACCTCTCAAACATGTAACGTAGAGCAACAAAGCCCAGTGCGAGGGGAAGAGCTATGAAGAGGTCCTGGGGTCTCGGCCGGTCAGAGTCTGCCAGTCGCTCCATGTCTCCCCAGGTCACACCTGGAGGAAGCCAGTAGTCCTCCCTCCACACGTCAGGCAGCAGGTCCATTCTGCTGTGGACGCACAGGCAGGAAACATGGTGGACATGATGTTTACATTTAGTTAAGGCCAACCAAATTTGATTTCATCCAGGAACACACAATCTGTGAAGTCCAGTACTTGGAACTTATTTGGTACTGAGGGAAACACAATCAACTAAGCCTGAGTAGAGACCTCGGGCGGCTTTGAGTTACTTGAGAGAATAAAAAAAAGTGAATACTATGTTGGCACATCATAAACATCTTGAGAGCTGATATGGTGTGCTGTCTCTACCTGCACTACAAACCCACAAAAACTGTTACAAAAATACCGTAGAAATATAAATACTATCATCACAAAGCTATAAAAAATGCACTAAGTTTAACATCCTTTAGGAAGATTACTCCGTTTGTCAATAATGCTATAAAACAACCATACATGTGTGTACATGTTGTGAACAAAAGACTGTGAAATAATGGTAGATTAAATTATAAATGCCAGAATAAAAAAACGTCCACAAACATACTGTACAAGTCAGTACAGCATATAGAACAACTATTTATCTTTCCTATGTCAAAACCAGACTAAAAACAAACAGTGCTGTACAGCCTGAAGTAAAGTACATTCACTTCCACCGTGAAACACACCAAGTTGTAGTAAAAAAGAAGAAGAAGAAAACTCACCTGGAGGCAGAAATGATGTTCTGATGAGAATAAATATCCACGTCCACACTGTGGATTACTTTGAGTGTGAGTGGCCGGAGATGCGCCTCAGTGCCGCTGACAGATACAGACTGCAGGAGGAGGGAGCCTCGGTCAGCACGGTTCATCTGTTCATCACGGTAGACACGATAAGCCCGGGACAATCATTTCAAAATAATAGATAACGTTTGCAGGTGACGTTTTTAATGATTCAAGGCACAAGAATAAAAGCGTGTTTGCAAAGAAACATGTCAGTATTTCTTCTGTAAAGGCTCTTTTCACGAATGCAAGCAGACAAGTGCAAATTCCCCATAAAGATATACAACAAGTGAATACTAGGGAAACAGAAACCAGACAAAATATTGGAATATTTGCTGCATTCCCACAGAAACTACAGACTACAGATTAACTACAGTTTATTTAAATAAATTCATTTTAGCTCATCTCGATTCACAGGTCCGCAAGTCCAATCTGCTGCCTCTTTAGCAGACCTTTATTCTGAAAGCTTCCGGTATTTTTCTAGCAGAATGAGGTAACTTGATAGGTGAGCGGCTAATGAAACACCTGGGGCGTCTCCTGCTCATAACCCATTAACTCAGCAGGGGTAACAAAGGAGACACTGAGCATTAGCAGGCTATTATACCGTTTACAATGCCTAATAACAAAAAGTGACACCGTTAGGGCTGAAATTGGCGTCACATTATCCCTGAAACTCTATCTAACCACCAATATATTGAGTTATTGCTAGAAAGGGGGAAGAATAAATAACATATTCGTCCCTTAGATTCACTAAGAAAAAAAAAAAACTAACTAAACAACCTGACATCCTATCTCAAGTTTTTCTTCATTGTAATTGTGAAATGACACATCTTTAACAAGAAACCCCAAGGATATCTAATTACATTTCCTGAAACTCCATTGTAAGTATAGTGTATAAACCCATGGCACACCTCTCCTGGGTTACCATGATGACACCCACTGCAACAGTCCCGGACACTTCCAGGACTTCACAGTGAGAAGATAAACACACCTCTGTGAGTGTGTGCACAGCCCAAGCTCACAAATCTTACTTTTGTGTGGCGTCATCGAGGGCTCTGTGTGTGTGTGTGTGTGTGTGTGTGTGATGGCTATGATACAACATTTTAATGACACACGCTCCTTTAAAACACACACACACAATTAATTGTACCTGTTAATCCCAGGCCAACACAAACACAGATGACACACACTGCAGTCCTCCTCACACCGGCCTCCTCTCCAGCCGACCCTCAGCTGATAGTATTGCCATGGAGGGAGATAAGCAGGCCTGTATGTTGATAACATCGCAACTGTTATGCAGACGGACTAATCTTTTTTTGTCATGCATATCAGCGAGGACCACAGCTGTGTCCTGGCTCAAGCATAGGTGTGTGTGTGTGATGAATGTGTTTAAAGGGCTACTGGTTGAGAGAATGTGTGTACATTTGACAGTAGACAAACATAATTTGCATGTACCTGGGCGTGGGCTTTGCATGACTTGTGTTTGTGTGTTTGTGTGTGCGTGTGTGCATGTCTGTTTTTGTGCAATTCTGCGGGATGGAGTCGTGTTAACTGAAAAGTAGCCTGTGCACTCTCACACGTTTTTCCATACTGTGGGTACATGCCTGAGCTGTAGGTCCATGAACTTAGACTGAGACAAAGAGTGTGAGAGTTAATCAAATCAGCCTGCAGCAGCAACTGTCACAGAAACAGACTTCTGACTCATTTTAAGCTACAGACAAGAGCAACTGATCAGAGCAAAATTTCTATGTCGATGTCTTTGATAATGGTATAAATAAATGGAATGATAATTATTACAGTAGTGTTACTAACATTTATATACATCCACCACTGCAGTGTTTTTTGTGATATGACACAGAAAAATGTCTGCCCTGCATGTCAGACCAGAGGGCTTCATTTTCTTATCTGTGTGCATGTGTGTGTCTGTGTGTGTCTGTGTGTGTTTGTGTGTGTCTCTGGGTGTGTGTGGTGTGTGAGATAGAGCATGATGGGAACTGAGAGCCTTTGTTGTCTTGTCAAAGAGTTAAATTGTCTGAAGCCACTGAAGCAAATTCTGTCCTGTTAATTGGCGTACTAATGAGGTGGGGGTGTTACACTGTGTTTCCAACCATCTGTTGGAGCCTGGTCAACATTAGATGGCCTGTTTGAATCAGTCAGTGTGGTTGTGCACTGTTTATGTTACAGCAGGTTTATCACCACAGATAACTTGACTAGATGTCCTGACTAGTTTCCTAACTAGTACCCGTCTGACCTGACACCCAGTTGAAAACAATACCAACAATATCATTAAGATTTAGATGACTTACTAATTATTTATTTATATCATTACATAGAGCAGATTAATACAATTTTAAAGGCAGTTCAGGGAGATTTAAATGTTGTAACTCATGTTGCTGTTAACACTCTTCTCAGGACTTAGACATCACAGTGCTATCATGCTAACATGCTGATGTTTACTATGTTCACCATCTTGGCTCAGCATGTTACCATGCCAACACTTCGTAATGAGCACTAAACACAATGTTCAGGCTGATGCTAATGTGATCAGTGTTGTCATAAGTCAAAGTATTGGACAAATCAGTATTTTGACCTGATCGAAAGTAACAAAACAATTCAGACCCACGTTAACATGGATAAAATGGGTGTTTATGTTTTTTCTTTAACTAATGTATAAGCAAATAAATGCAGTAGATTTATGTACTGTAGAGATGGTCTCTACAGTATAGTTCATCTTATAGCCAGCATAATGACTAATGAGTAAAAATGATAAGAATTCATTTTCACACTAATCTAAATTAAAACTATTTTAAGTATACATGTTTTACTCACACCCTTATCATCAGCCACTTAACTTTGCCTCTCTCCTTTTATGTTCTCAAAAACAATTTTTTTTAATGCACATGTTTTACATGTGTCCTCAAAGTGTAGAAGCACATTTGACCACTAATTGATCCCACAGTGATCAGTGGGCTCATACTTGTAGTTCTCAAAGTCTCCAGAGGAGGTCACATCTTGTCAGATGAAGTTCCTGAGTGAGAGTAGCCACAGATTGAAGCAAAAGGCCCAGGAGAATAAAGCTGAAAAGGGAAATATGAGGGAACTCCTAAATCCTTATTTGGAAGGAACACTTTGTTGTGACTGATGTGGACCTTTTGAAAAACCTGACCACTGACAGTGATGTTTGCTTTTATGTGTGTTTCTCTTGTCCAAATATTGAGACTGCTGTCCTGAGGGCTGAAGCCTCAGCGCAGGGACATATTTCATCTGGGGGAGGTTGATCTGACTCTGTGAGAGCAGATCTTTGTAAAGGACTGTGCTTCTTTATGAGCCTCCAATTGATTATTCGATTGATTTCATTCGCTTTAAATCTTGCTTATATTGATTTTAGGGCAGCGTGGAGGACGGCCTTTGCTCACGTAAAAGTTTGTGTGCGTTTGTATTTGTAGGTGCTGCATTTTGTGTGTGTGCTGCAGGTCTGTCAAGTAATGAAGCTTTCTCAAATCAAGACAAGACAAAAGCCTTTATTTCATTAAAAAATGAAATGCCACTTTAAAGAAACATTAGGAAAATATCTAATCTTTACAAGCAAGAGTCTACATCCAGGAAGTAGTTACAATAGTTTGGTATTAATAAACAGTCTTTTGGTCATCATTAAGGAAACTAATAAACTTTTTTCTTTTTTTGTTTACAAATCTTATATTTATAAAGAGAATTTCATAGCCACATTTCAAAGGATTTTAGTATATTAAGGGCAGAAACAATATTACAAAACAAGTGGCAAAAGGAGCAGTAACATCATTAGTATGAAATAGATATTAGCTTTTCTCATTTTTCTACAGGCACTGTTGAACAGATTTGGCTGGTGCACTGGACGGGGCCTAAAGGCAAAACAGATTATGCGGAGGAAATTGGTGTACATGCATTTCATAATCATAACTTTATATGACACATATTCAGTCAGCGCTGTGACCCTCTGCAGTGTGCCTCATAAGCCTCTTAAAGGGAAAGCGACATGGAACGAAACCCCAAATAAAAAGGGTTGTATTAACTGTTATGTATTATAAACATTATCTTTTATTGTGGAATAAGACCAAAATTTAGGACATGGTGAATTTTAGAGAAAATAGAGCGACAGAAAGGGCAGCTAAAGCTCAATTTCAAGAGATAATTGAAATGATTCCCCTAGATTATAGAGGCTTTGGTTCATTAAAAAAAATCATATTCCTGAGGACCATCTTAGAGGCGGTACAAATGCATCACAAAATCCAGCATTTAAATAAGGGTTTTTTGTTCAAGAGAAACTATGACATCTTCTAAAGTTTTGGTTTGGCTACAGTTCCCAAAAAAGCTTCAAAATAAAATCATTATAAAATAAAACTCATCACTTTGACATTTTAACAGTAAATTGAGCATATAAAGCCAAGAGCCTTGCCTCTAAATCTGCAGTAATATGTTAGTTCTGTCAAAATGACTTCCATGTATGCCCTTAATATCATATTTATTCAATCAGGACCTCTCTCGTAGCAGCTCTGCTCTCTGCTCTGTTTCTGATTCAGCCCTGGGATTTGTAAAAACACGATAAAATTACAAAATGACATGACAAACAAAATGCTGCTGATACTATCATTGCCTTCCTACTCTTTGTCACTCTAAGAGCTGCAGTGTAACATCATACACACTACAAGTCCCCAATAATACATGAATTATTGTAAATTAAATTGGACAAAGGACTTCTGATGTGTCTGTTCTTTTCGCTTTAGCCAGCTGTATTTAATTCTAAACACATACTGTTTAATGGTTTTTATATTGTTTTTTTTTGATAGCTTGCATTTTCCCAGCTAAACAGCAAGCACACTGTAAAATAATGCAGTTTTCATTTTCACAAGCTGAAACTTTGGAAAAGGAACTTTTTAGCAGGGCACACTAATATTTGCCCATCACTCCTCATCTTTACACCAGCGCATAATCAAACTGCCCTCTGTCCAGCCCCTCCTTGTGGTCCGTCCATGACGATGCCGGCATGCTGCTGTACGGGTCTAACAAGATCCGGACGCAACGAACAAGGAGAAAGAGCAGCAGCAGCACGAGGAGGCCGACGAAACACAGGGCCGTTCCCTGCTCGGGGTGCCCCCCCATTGGCTGCAGCGTCGTCGGGCCCCTCGGGAACCCGGGCGGGGCAGGAGAGGAGAGATCATAGTCCACGACCGAGTAGTTTGTGTCACTCATGTCGGAGGCGAAGGAGTGTTTTGAAAGGTCAAAGGTTTACTGTGCAATTTTTGTCTTGTAGTCAGAGGCGATGAGGAATGGCATGGCTCTGCAGGGTCATCTACGTTGTCAAGCGTAAGTTTGAAACCCGGAGGGAGATCACATCATGAAATCTGGCAGATGTCAACAGATTGAACTCGACCTGCAGTGTTGCCCACCAGCCACGGGGTGAAGAAATGGTTCCAGCAGAAATAACACGGGGCAAATCAGCAGTGCAAATTAACAATCACTCTGGTGAACTGGGTGGCAAGCTGAGGCATGCTCAGTGAGGTTTAATTAGATTTAGCTGGCATGTGTCCCTCTTTCTTTCTCACACTCGTGCTCTCAAGAGAAGCTAACAAAACAAAACTGAGGTCAGTACTACAACTTTAAATCATCTGCACAGTCCTCAGTTCATTTGTCTCATATTTGAAGTGCCATCCAATAGCAGCCCTGAAGGGGCATTTAGTGATTACAAAGTGAAGTATAAATCTCAGTCGAGTGGCTGAAGATGTTCCATAGATCAATCAAAGAGCTTGCAGGCTGTAAATGATCTGTGTTGTGGTGCTTCACAATCTTGTATTGAATCACTAGAGTGGTCTGGCCCGTGTTGCAAAGAGCTGTTGATTTACTGACAGAGCTTCTATTTTTATATCTTCAAGTCCATCCTGAGTCACCAGAAACCTCTTCATTTGGGGATTCACTCATCAAGATACCTAAGAGGGAGAGAGGGAAAGATGCAACATGAGTGAGTGAGTCTCAAGCATCCAGAGGTTCTGAATGGAGGCATTAGTTGTATTGATTCAAGGGGCTCAGAGCTCGAAAGGGGCCTTGGACGTTAGGGGTTATTGATTTTTCCTGTTTCAGGGTTCCAACTGAGTTTTTTTCAGGGGGCCTAATCCCGGCAGTGCCCCTGCCGGCACACATCACAGGTGAGACATTGTTTAACTATTATTACACAGCCCATCCAATTTAATATGTCTCGTGAGGAAAACAGCTGAGAGAGGGCAGAAGCCCTTTCCTGAAGTCAGGTAGAGCAAGAGCTAAGTACAAGATAAATAAATCAGACACTGATGAGGCAGGAGAAAATGTGGAGATAGCCCTCAGAGAGTTGCTGCACTCTTGCGCGGAAACACTCTCGGTAGCCTCTTTAATGGGCTGTGGAGTGGAGAGACATTTCCTGTGGTAGGTGCACTCCCCAGTCAGCAGATTTTATTCCAAGAGGCCTCGGCTCCCTCCTCACCACCCCGCCAATCCTCGCAAAGACACGTTGATAGCTGCCCTGCTCTCTGGATGATGGGACTAAAGGGCCAAGCGAAGCTTTAATAGGAGACTTGTAGACATAATGAAAGAAACAGCCTGCCTCAGAATCAATTATCAAATGGCCTCAGGTTACATCACCGCTGCACAGCTCAGGAGACTCAATAGTCAATAGAAAGAAATGGAGTAGGCATGAAGTTTACAGAAGGACAACAAATTAGTCAGAGCCAGTACATGCAAACCACTCAGACAAGAAATGCTAATGAAAAGAAAGACTTCATAACTTTTTTTCCTGCACATATGATTTTCTGTAGTTTTACAGATGTGACTTATTTTACTCAGCTGCCAGAAAACATGAAAGACAATGAAGAGTGAAGATCTAAATCTTAAATCCTTTTCAGTATCTGCCTGGTCAGAACAAATTTACACATAGAGTTACGCAACACAACCATCATTCTTTTGCTGGTCATGTCAGCTCTACCTGACAGTTTACTTTCTGCTACACTGACAAAATACACAGTGGTAGGGGAGGGATACGTTACTTTAGCTCCATCCTACATTTTTTATCCCATGACACAAAGTCATCACAAGTCAGGAAGCCAAACAAAAACAACTTTTCTTACATCACAAATTTCTCTTGTCATCCTACAGATATGTGGGTTTAGTGAAGATTGGGTTTCAGAGGCTGACTGGGTTAATCACTGTGTGTTTTCAGGTCACTCAAAAAACCCTGCAGGGTTACTCAAGGTTGTGATGATATACAAACATTACAAAGCCGAAGGAGAGTATGGAAAACCAGTGGCACCGAGAACCAAAACAAATACAAATTTGAATAATATAAAGGAATGAGCAACATCAATTTCATGGCTCATCGATCCTCATTGAGAAACCTGCTTTGGTTCCCAAGCAGCAGATAAATCATACCGTGGCGCCTGACTTCATCTGAATTACACACAACTGACTTTTAACTGTTCTGTACCCCAGATTTAAAGCACAAATGTCACAGAGTCACAGTTTCTCATTTAAAAACGCAACAAAATCGAGTAAAAAGCAGATTCATGAAAGCCTCAAGCGACCAGGCCAATAAATCCTGATGACAGAGCACATGCAGTGACATATGGCATCCCCCCGGCTGTAATACCTGTAATACCTCCCATTTATACCTGTGGATTAGGACAGCAGCTTTGAAAATGTCAAGGACTTCTACAGACATAAAGGGTGAAATTACAAAAGTAAACACTGAACATAGGACTGCCATGCGGAACAAAGCCAAACACCTCCGTGATTTAACTTTTCTGACACTATGGCTTTGAGAAATGTTAGATGATAACATTTTAGTTTACACAACACTGCTGCCTCGATGTTTCTTTAATCCCTGCTGGTGGTGATCTGGTGATTATATCATCGCCCAAGAGTTTCTGAGTGAAGAAGAGTGAAATGAGTTTCCGTAGTTTCTGTAGATTCGTAGACATTTTAATCTATCTAGTCTATCTTCATTTAAAGGGAAGACAGATAAATTAGATTATTTTACTTATTTATCTCATTCTCAACTTAAATTTGAACCAGCTGAAACTTCATAATAGTCTTATATCTTAGCAACATAACCAATAATATTGATCTACTCTATTAAAAAAAAATATAGAACACAAGATGCCTTTATATTGTGCCCTGATGCCATGAGTTCTGCCATGAAAATACCAAATAACCAAAAAATAAATAAAAATGCCGGATGTAGTAAAAATGATACAAATCAAAACTCATATATGCAAATTGATATTTATTTATTATTTTTTTTAATTTGTCAGAAGGTTCAAGAAACACTCCAGTTTCCAAATTGTTTCATTTGGCAATTATTTCATTGTTCAGGCTTTACAGGGTTAATATCGCCTATTTTATTGTGATGCCATTGTATTGCATTTGGGAAAAACAGTTATTCGGATCGCTCATGTAGAAATTTTCCTAGTTTTCTTTCTTGTTCTTTCTTTCAAAACATTGATTTTCTACCTAATCTTTCACATAATGTGATCCGACATGAACTCAGTACAATAGCACAAAGTTGCCGTCTGAGCAGGATAACTTTTAAACATCTGATTCATAAAGTAACACGCCCGACGTGACACCCACAGCTCCACAGTTCACTTATAACAAGAAAAAACCCATCGTCGTCGCGTCATCTCAGCTGGAGGTACGGTCAGATTAGAGAACTTACTTTCCGGACGTGTGATCAGACACGGTGTGCTGATGATGCTGATGCTGATGAGGCTGATGCTGATGATGCTGATGCTGATGAGGATGATGCTGATGAGGATGATCCTGCAGCAGCTGTTCAGCACCGCGGACAGCTCCGGGATCCTTCAGCCTGCACGCGGAGCTCCTGGTCTGAACTTGCTCACATCCTGCAGGACCTTTAAGTCCCTTTGAGGGATCCGCCCCACCTCCCTCCCTCTCAGGATGACTGTCCCCGTGTGGACCGCGCACGTAATCTTTTCGTTTGGATGAGTGAAGAGCCCAGAGCCGCGTGTGGCTTCTGCATTATGTAAGAGGACCGCGTGGGGCCCCTCGGTGTGGCACAGACACGGTGCCAATAAGTTTAATCAGTTTTATTATTGTTCATTTCAAAAGACTTATATTGTTCTTAGAATTATTCCCAAAAGTGGGACAAAAACTGAAACGCATGTGGGTAAAGGTAAAAACTTCACCTGCTCACATCCTTTTAAAAGGGAAGTTTCAGAAGGTGCCATGTGTTGGACAAACTTTCAATTTTGGGTTATACATTTAAAATAGTCTGGTTTTGAACATTTGCTTTAATCTTTATGATAAACTTAACTTTTGTTTATGATAAACATAAACTTTAATCGATATGATGGGGCCTTTGTTATTGTCCTGTATAATTATTCCTGGAAATTTGAGCAACCTGTGGGGAGTTTTTATACTGTTAGAAATTCTCCATGTTGCAGTATCCAGTATTTTTTCACCAGTATGAAGTGACTTCACAATGTTTTCCCTTGAAGCTGGAGAGGTCTTTGAAAAATTGGATAGAAGATAATTCTGTGTTTTAAGTCTGTACCTTCCTAGAAAGTTTTCTGTAATCTAGTTCTCATGTTAAATTTACATGGTAAATTAAGACAAAGTAGTTTTTTTGAATTATTTCTGAGGAATTACTGTTCCATTAAAATAAAACATGCAGAAAACATTATTGCACAGATAAGTATGAAGAGAGAAGAAAGAGTTTTTACACAGTAATTTGGTTTGTTTGGGTTGGCCCACCATCCACCCCATTCCCAGGTTTGTTGTGTAGTGTGTTGTTATTTTATCAAACACAAATTCATTCAAAAATAAAGTCCATGCACATACATTCCATGTAGGCAATAGAAAGTGCAAATAAGACCTGATGTGATTTTAGAACAAGATGTTGACGCAGCCCAGTCATTTTATTCTGTACGCTCGACATATGTTACATGTCTGTCTGCCCTTGGAAACGAGTCCCTCCTCTATTGCTGTTCCTGATGGTCTCTTTGATTTTCTTTCCCTGTCAAAGGGTTTCTCTGGGGAGTTGCTCCTCATCTGATTTGAGGGTCTATGGACAGAGGGTGTGTATCCTGCTCAGATTGTAAAACCACTTGAGGCAAACTGTAATTTGCTATATTGGGACATATAAACAAGAATTGATATGACATGACTTGAAACACATCTTCACTTTTGCAGGGCCTTTTAATTTCAGCTAATTCTGATTTCCTTAAACTGCTGGATGGATTTAGGAGGCCCACAAGTCAAGGACCCTTGGGCAGTTGTCGACTTTGCTTGATTGATAAATTTACACTTCCTAAATAAAAAATATTGTAATATGTTTGGAAAATGTAGGTCATGACTAAATCTAAGAGTTTTTCTGCGCTTCTGAATGAACAAAGTTTACTTCACAAAGACAGCCTTAAAGATACAGCATATTGTATATGCTTAGAGAAAGACTTCATCACCGTAGGTTGTATAAGATGACTTAGTTATGTGTTATGTCAGACTGCAGTGCTGAAGTTTTGCTGAACTGCAAGAAATTACATGATCAAGATGTGGCACAAAACAAGCGGAGCAGCTTGATTGCGCCTGTGGCTAAGCTCCAGACACTAACTGTGAGAAGTAATTAATTGACCCAATTAAAACTGTACAAACACTGGGACAGATTGCAGTACATACACATCCATGTCTCTCCCGCCTGAGGCCACATGGGATCTCCCTGTGGGTTTAATTAATAGTCAGTGGATTGTAACACTGTCCTGGAGGGGCTCATAATCAAATCGCACTGAGCAGTGCTCCAGCAGGCTGGCCACTGGGGTCATAATTGATAAGAGTCTTCAGCCTGCGAGGTTATGAAATTCAAGATTCCCGCCGCTGTCTTTATTGTTACAGATGGTGCACCAGGAAGTCAAGCTGTGGTTCAGAGTGCAGACGTAGGTCAACACTGTAGGATGTCTGGACCACATGACAGCAGCTGGCTACACATTCCAGTCTTCATACATGAAGACTGGAATGTGGAGTATTTTAACAGTGGGTTTGTCTTTTAAGGCAGCCTTCCTTTAAGACAAATCTTACCTCCTTTGCCAGGATTGACTCTTATCTTAAAGGGCTCAAACCCTAAACATGACATCTTATAGTTTAATCCTAAAGGGCGATGGGAGAAGTACACAGTGGTGTAAATTGTTGCCTGAAAGACTCATCTTAGGGTGGGATGTCCAATAACTATTCTCGAGTTCTGTGTTCAGTTTATGAACGTTCAAAATGATCACAATTGTCTCCCCACAAAATATTTGTCCAACAAGGTGAACATTATATTTATATTGTCAAGGACGGTAATATGTCTGAGTGAAGAATTATTAGGGATTAGGGTGCATATGAAACTAAATTAAACAAGATATTGTCAAAGAAATCACTGCTTCAGTGAAAAGTAAACAATAGTCCAGAAAATGTATGTACTGTGATCAGTCATTACAAAACAGACTTTAAAAAGGCACAGAAAGTATTATGGTAACTAGTAACTCATTGTTAAATAGATTATATTTATATGAATAATTTGGGAACTATGCTTATTCGCTCTCTTTCAGAGTTGATACGAAGGTTGATACCACTCTCATATCTTTATGCATATCATATCTTTAGTATGTAGCTGGATTCTTTTAGCTTAGCATAAAGAATGGAGGCAAGGGGAGAGAATTAGCCTTGTTCTCTCCAAAGCTTTAAAAAAAAAAAAAAAAAACAACAACAAAAAAACTTATAAGCACCTATAAAGCTCCCAAATGAACATGTTCTATCTTGTTTGTTTAAAAAACTAAATCCAATTGAATAAATAATAAGTTTTGGTTTTATGGTTTTTATGGGTTTCATGTCTGGGTGCAGTGACTTCCCTGAGTTGCTGTTGCTACCTCACAGTTGATAGATTACACCACAAGCACAATTTTGATAGATGTACAAATCACATATTTAATCAATTATTGTCTTACATTCTCGCTTTCAATCCACCCAGTTTCATGCATACCTAAAAGAAAGAGCAATGCAGCAACGCCTAAATGTGTGCAGTCTGCTGAGAACAGGTAAAGGTGTTCCTGTGTATCAAGCTACCGTCGAGTGTTTCACTCAGGACTGAGCCTTTAAATGTTGTTCAGTATTCTGGGAAATAAAACTGAAAACTGCATTCTAAAAATGTGTTTCTTTTAATCAAATCAAAACCACAACAAAGGTAAAATGTAAGTATCAAAATAAGCGTCATAAGTTTGATGACCTTAAGAGACCTTGAAGCTCTGTATAATACCTTCTGATGTTGCTGTTTCGCTACACTGAATGCCTTTTTATTATGTAGGCTAGAGCACAGCTTGTTGTAGTGTGCCACCATGAACACACTGCGATAACTAAAGAAGCAGATAAAGGAGAGCACTGCACTGCCTCCGGGGCCTTTCTGCTTCCAGGGTGTTGAGTTGGTGCATCCAACTCCACTGACTCAGATACAATATGGAAGTTCATTGCTCAGGGGGCAAATGTGTTTCCAGAAGGATGGTCTTGCCACTGTATATCCTGTAACTTTAATGGTTTGTGCTGCACAGTAAAATGAGCTAAACTGTATGTGAAAAATGTGCTGCACAAGGGTGTTAGTTATAGCGTTAATAGGCAAGGACCAACTTTCATTTAACTAATGTTTGTGCAGAGGCCTCAACTCTCAGTGGGCTTCAATTGAGTAAAGAGAAGCGGGTAGACTTTGGAGGACTGAAGCAGGTTGGTTAATGTGAGGACGTCCCCAGTCATTCGTCACAACAGACAGCTGTGGGATGAGTTCCCCTCAGTATTGGCCCCGTGCGTGAATCTACAGACATGCGTTATTTAAAGCCTGATCTATCATCCCTATACTACCAGATCCATAGGTTTATCAACCAGTGTCAATGGCCAGATCTATGGGCATCTATCAAAGCATGTCAGTTGTGAAATGAGAAAACAAAGGACACACTCAAACACACAGACACACGGACACACACACACACACTGTGCAGAATTTAATTTTCTCTTGTAAGCACAAACATACATAATGCATACAAAGCTGCTGACTCCAAGAAAGCTTGGACGAAGCAAATCATACTACAGCACTCTTCATTCTGCAGTAAGACTTATTACTGGATAAAAATAGAGAAACTCATTAATATATTTTTCTTTGGTCAACTAAAATAATCAATATTAAGTTGGACGATGGATGTCACGTGTAAATCTTAGTGGGAGCATGTCAAAATGCATAATACAGTATGGAGGATCATTGGAAAATGTGGCAACAAGCGGGTCACCTGCCAAGCAAACCTCATCGTTTCCTAAACCAGTGTTGATATTTCTAGACATACTACCACTTTAGAAAGCTAGATGTGTTGTTATGAAACCAATCTACTCCAATCTGAAGATGTTTTCTTTATTCAGATCATCCATCCATCCATCAATCCATCCATTTTCTATTCCTGCTTTATCCTGACACACAGGGTGCATGAAAGGGGTGCTGGAGCCTATCTCAGCTATCTTGGGCGAGAGGCAGGGTTATTCTGATCAAACAGAAAGAAAAATAATCTTATACATTAATTGATAACAAACATAGTTCTTACAGAGTTTAATGGTTTGAGCATATTTGTGCCTTGACTCAGTGTTCACAATAAGACTGTAACTGTAAAGTCCAGCTGGTGGCCTCTTAAGGCTGTGATAATAATTACAATGTGAAAAGTACAAAAAAAAAAAAGTTTCTCCTGGGGGTTGTATTAGAGGAAAGGCTATATCAAATAAAAAAGATTTATCATCTTAGGTATCTTGGCAATCTTCATTTTTAATGACATTTGGCTGTTAGTGGCACCAGAGGAAAGCTCATTATCTGTTTATCTGTCCAGTGTGACAGGGTTAGTCCTCCGAATCAATACATTTCATGCAATCTGTCAATTTGATATTGATATTTCCTGAAGACTGAACTCAACAAAGATGCTAAATGGAAGATGAAGCACATTTTTCATGCCAACCTCACCAATACCCATTGGGATATTTAGCTTTAGGCAAGCTGTAAGCAGGAAAACCTACTCCATACTTCTTCTGGTGTTTCTTACAGTCTTTCCTTTCACAGCTTTCTATGCATGATTTATCAAAAATTGAAAACCAGCATTTTATAGTGAGCTTTTGGTGGATTTTATTTTTCACCCCCAGGAGTGAGAAAAACTTTCACAATAACATCTTGAAGATGCACTGGCGTTCTCTCTCTGAAAATACAACCATGTGGTAGACACTGTGTCATCAGCACACACCAGGGACAAAGAGAAAGTCTCATGGGCCTGAATTCTAATTAATAACACTGCATGCTTTGGCCATTTGGGCACTAGCAATATCATCAGTATGAACATTTTTCATAGATTACTCGAACAGTCAAGGAAAGAGAGTTTCAGTGCAATCAAATTGTGTTCAATCTTCAGTGGCACGTGAATACGGATCCATGGTCCACATGATATAAATATCAAAAACAGTCAACACAACAGTATAATAATGTGCTAATTCATTCAAGATTTCATCTTCCGCACTAAACCCCTTGAAAAGCCACATATATTAAAAAGTCAAACAAATACTTTAGTAAAACAATAGGCTGAAAAATGTGCAACATGAGATGGAAAATGATCCTCAAACAATGAAGCTGCCACGATGACACATCTGAATGTGGTCCCACCCAAGCTTACACAGAAGCAATACTCAAAATTTAATATATTAACAAAGAGTTAAGAGCAGGAGATACAACATATTTCTTCTTACCGAGGGTGTGCAGAATGCACTGTGACTTGAGAAAACATATTCTGAATTTCAAAACCATGCTGCAAATACAAACACAAAGATCTTTTCTCCAGTTGCTTGTGGTTTCTCATGTTATAGTGCATTCTGAGCTACAGCATATATAACAGCATGGACCCCCAACTACACAGATCATTATTGTATTATATGGTTCAAACTTCATCTCACTTGTTGTAAATGTCTTGATATATTTCCAATGTGACAGAAACTACCACAGCTGATGCTATAACTCCATAAGATGCATTTTTTAATGGTCGGAAAAAGAAAACTTCATCTCCAAAAACATTGAAGAAAGTGTCTCAATGATTAGTTTCACCTCCATGTGTGTACTTCAACAATGTAGTGCTGCACGTCCAAATAAAGTTAGAAGATTCACAGAGACACATATTTAAAAGTAATGGTTGAAACTGAAGCAGCTTAGATATCATAACCATTATTCCATAGTATGGGTCCATCTTGGAAAAACAATGGATCCTATGTGTGCCATAATGAGACGCATTGGCATCTTTCCTTAGATCATTCCAAACTCCACATCCCAAGCTGGTAACAATCTTTCTGATCATAATTTGAAGGCTCAAACCAATCTGAGGTTACTCTGAAAACATCATCTGGGTTATTTCATCAGATCTAAGAAAGCTCCAAAGAAGAGAAGAGCCATCAAAGACATTATATGACTATTTGTACCAGCTGAGTAGACTCCTTGTGGCAAGCAAATTGATCTTCATGTGTAAAATTGGTGAAGTGCCCTTTTAACTTGAAGCATGGGGCCTATTTGCTTTGATTAACAAGGTGTCCCGCTCAGCTGTGTTGGTTGCTGCTACAATGCTCCAATTTTAATTTTCCGTTAACACTAATTGACAAAGACAGTGGTAACATTAAACCTGGTTTTAGGCTTCAAACATCCCCCTGGAGACCAATGGGTAAGGTCACAGGCGCTATGTCCATTTTTTTTCCCATGGTTCTTCTTGGATGTGGCCACCAGGCTGGTAATGGATGGACTGTACCACTGGATGAATGGGGGAAAGTCCACAGTCTCCTCTTCAAGCCAGTTGGTGGAAAAAATGGTTCCATCTATTCATAAATTAATGTAAATATTCACACTCCACCTGGAAACCCCAACACTGAGATAACCAGTGCAAGAGACTAAACACACATATTGATGGATGTGCAGTTTTCAATGCATATATAGTATGCCGGTACTTAATCTCTATGTTCTTGTATATTTCCGCACCTTAGAGTGGAGAATACAGTACACGTGTGGACATAAATCCTCTGGGTTAGCAATTGGAAATGTGAGAGTGTGCAAGTCTCTGGCATAACACAGGAGCATGGGCACCCCAAGATGTTAATGTGTATATGTGGGAGTCAGTACGTGCAAGTGTTCCAGGCACATCCTTGTATCTTCTTCACAGTTTGTTTGTCCCATATCGGGCTTTTTCAGCTATGTTCCTCCTCCTCCTAATCCTAGAGGACCTGCTCTGTGCTGGAGGCAGAGATGTCCAGAAGTCTCCAGGCCGCGTTGGGGTTCAGCTCCTCCTGGTCACGACACAGCGCCCAAACATACATCATCCTCATCACCTTCCCCTGTTGAGAAAGCAGAGGAGCACATGGTCAGCATGGACAGGGTGGAGGGGTCCTCTAAATTTCAGTTCAGAACAAGAGCAGTGAACAGCAATGACTCATTAACTTTCTAGACTAGAAGCAACATTATCCATCACATATATATTTGGCAGGTTAAATTCTAGTGTATTATTAAACTATTCCTATTGCTACAACGAACCTATGAAAATAAAAGCAACAAAGACAGATGCGAGTTGGTCACGTGTTACAGGATGCTGATCTAATTTCAGCCATTTGAGTTGTTTACTTCCTTCAAATGATTATTGATGAATTATTATTATATCAGATTCACTATGCTGGTGCAGTAATTATGTGCTTACTAACCGGATCCCCCTCCACAATGTCTCCTTTGGGGCTGCGGATCACCATGACGACTTGAGCCTGAAAGGTGATGATCAGCACCGGGCCCTGGTCCATCATCTTACCCATCGCTAGCTACAACACAGGGAGAGACAATAAACAAACAAACAAGTGAAACGAGAAGAACAAACCTTATTTTGGCGTGTGAACAATACCATGATGTCTGCTTTTGTGTATGTGAATTTAAAAATGAATAGAGAGAAATAAAGGTTAGAGAGATTAAAAATGACAGCAATTATTACTTTGGAAATCTACACTTACATCTATGTTATCGATGTCAAGGATTTTGGACTGGAAGAGGAGTCCTAGCGCTCTTGCCTGCTGGATGGGGTGAGCCAGCTGACTGTACGTCTGAAGAAAAGAAAACCCAAGGTGATTACGCCTGTTAGTAAACACACACGTGTTCACTGGCAGCATTTATCTTCAGTAATTATTTTACAAGGTGTTTAAGGATACAGAGAATGAATGATGAAATGCAAATATCTCCACAGTGTATGATGTACACATTCAGAGTTCACTGAGTATAAACTTACAGCTTCATAGCACCAGTCTTTTAATACATCAAGCTCGCCACGGATTATAGCCTGAGGAGAGGACAGTGACAGAGTTATTGATGACCAGACCAGACTCAGTGCCATCCTGTTTTCATTATCATATGCTTGTAATTTCCATAAAATAACATCAATAGCTCTTGTTCTGCAACTGTGAAGTGCGCTACACACTGAATGTAATCTAAGCTGGAGCAAAGACTTCACTTTCAATCAAGCAAGACCTTCATCAGTAAGTCTTTTCAGAGCCTCCTTAGTGAAATACCCTCTTGTACTGTGCAAAGAGACGAGTGTGAGTAAAGAAGAATAATTCAAGGACAAATAGAGCGAGGGAGGAGGAGGCTGGAAGAAGAGTATATTTACCTCCAGTATGTTAGGGATGATGTCTTTCTCACATTGTTTGAGGAAAGAGTCTTTGTCAAAGGTGGGGTCTGCCTTCACAATCTCTGTCAGCACCTCAGACATTTCAGTCTTAGAAAAAAGACCACCTGGAAAAAAAACACCAAAAATGACAACAAAACTCAGTACTACAAATAGGGGGTTATATTTTACATAGATGACATTAAGTTATATTTGCATGTTCTTAATTCTAATGTCAAATGTTTTGACTTTCGTCTTTCATGGTCTTCAACTCAACAACGAGAACTTTCTGCAACAGCAATATCAACAATGGCGCAGTCTTACCCAGGAAGTCAGTGACTTTGTCAGTCACAGCTCTGGATGCTCTGATGAGGGCATTATCACTTTCATCATATTTCATTTTCATGTCAAAGAACCCTGTGGGAGAAAAGAGGCAGTGGTGAAGACAAAAAATGTCATTTTTTGCACTTATAATGGAGGATAAAACCTGGACTAATGAGGACACATGGGTTTCTGTCAAGATAAACACTGGACATCTCCACTGTATTGGTTTATGAAAATCTACTGTGAAGAATCTGCTGCCATCTGCTGCCTTTACAGGAAATTACACACATGCAAACAGTAGGTGATCTGTTATATAACAGTAATTCCACAGTATGTAAGCTAATAAATCCAGAGGATTTTCTTACTGTTAAAAACTACGTTATTATCCTTGAAGTCCTTCCACTGCTGGAACCACTTTGAATCTTTGTGGAGAACAACACCCATAGCCTCTCTGCATCACAAGAAAATCACTTGTATCATTATGGATGGTTACAACAAGGTGTGGTGGATTGACAAGGAATGCTGTCAAAGAAAAATATATCAGCAACAGTTACTCACTCATTGGCCTCAAACACCCTGGAGTCACTGTCAGCTCCTTTGGAGGAGAAATCGCTCCTCTTTCTCAGCTGAGAAGGAGCTCTATAAGGGCCGGCATCACCAACATCAATCTCCTTCTTCATGGTCTCCATACTCTACAGGGAGGACACACACTTAAAATAACAGTGCATGTATTCATACTGAACTGTTCAATTAAGGACATTTGGTTCAAGAAAACTCGTGAACTGAGTGACTGCAGTCTGTGCCTTTTGTGGAGCCTTAATTTGAAAGATTCACCTGAATGTTTTGATAGTGTGACAATCGCTGAGTGTTTTGACCATGCTAATCTGGCAGGACAGAACTACAATATCCACTGTTTGAGAGCACTGTGCAAAAACTACACTGCAAGAGGAGAACACCGAAGTTCCTATGAAACAGCAAAGACAGTGCTATTTGACTTTGCATATTTATGTGAAAACGCAAAGCTAGGGAGGCTGAGCAGGCACTGTCTACCATTCTGCATCACCTCAGTTGATGTTTTTGTAACCAGGGTTGCTAGCTACTAGCTCTACATGAGGAACAGCCATGAAAACAGCCTGCTCTCTGTTGTCGAGGACTTCTCACCACCACCATTGCCTACACCACCCGAGTACAGAATGAGTCATTGACTTTTTTTTAGCATTTTCTAGGAAATGACAAAGTGTAAAACACTGTTAACAATACCTACAAAATGCCTTTTTGTGATTGTTGGTCCATATACTGGTGTACAGGTGACGTATAGTGTAGGACATATATAAAATATTTTGACATTTCGATTTTCTGGGAACTTTAAAGGTGTAACAAGTAGGATGTATCAGTTGCTGTTTTTAAACACAAAATTCAAAGTTGGCCCCTCTTCCTCGGGACAAAGCGCACGTGCTTCTTATCATCCCATGTAGTTAAGATCTCACTAATGGTTGCTATATTTTTCTAGAGTCCTGCACGCTGTTACTGGTTGGAGTCTACACATCACTGAGTTTGTTGTACCTTAAAGCATGTGCACAGAGAGGTTTACATGAAGGTGCTTGAATCCTGCAATTATGTTTCCCTCACATGAACTTGAAATCTTTGAGTGATAGAATTTGTACAGCAAGAATTAAAGCCCATGCACCAATGCTTGGTGTTCACATGTTTGTTTTCTCCAAAGACAACAAGTATCAAACCATGAATTTGGGAAGAAAGTTGGGTGCTCTTCCATAAATGATGCAAATTTGAGGGTGAAAACTTGGCGACATATGGATATGACATTTTCTCTTCTGACCTGTGAGATGGCCTTGAATGCATTGGTTCGGCCCAGTTTTTCTCCTCCTTTGGAGACAGACTCAGCAGAGTGCATGGCTGTCTTGGCTGCCTCCTCCACACCTTCCTTGATCTTCTTCCCGATGTCAGTACGACTCACCTCCTCAAGTCCCTAAAGCCAGAATGTACACACAAAGACACGCACACACAGATTAGTTATGTTACTTTTACAGAAGACTTTATTGGTTCATTTGAGGCCATTTAATTTTTGACATTTCACACTGGAAATCTTCACAGCTACTAAGGCAAAAAGGTAAAAATTCAAAACTGCTTCTATCCTTCACACATAAGGTCATTCCAATATGACATGGATTTATGTATTGACTTTAACAAAACACCAGTTTTACTGGTACATCAGAGAATGTGCTGATACCTCACCTCCTTGACGGTGTCTGTCAGGGTGCCAAAGGTCTTCTTAAACACCTCTGATGTCTTCACTGTCTCAGCCTCTATAGATTTCTAATAAAGAAAATTTTAAAAAATGTTTGTTACAAAAATAAAAATATTAAGCAATGCACACACTGAGAATAAAAAGACTGAGAAGAAAAATGTTCTTACATATTTCTTTCGGGCCTGTTGGAGAGCATCAGATTCCTCAAGCCTCCTGGCCTCTTCTCTGAATTTCTTTATGTTCTCTTTCATCTCCTGATTCTTATTGAACTCCTGACGCAGGTTATCCACAAATTCTCCGAGGAAACCTTTACGTCCTGAAGCATACCGCACCTAATGAGGCAAACAGAAGTAGGACTTCATTTAACCAGGAATAAACCAGAGTACTACTTAGTGTGAAAGAAGAAAATTATAAAAATGGGACAAATTTGTCAGATAACTAAAAAGCGAATGGGAGTGGTCAGTGTGTACCTGCACAGCTGCAGCTGGGCTCCCATGTAATCTGTAGGCATCTCCTCTCCACACTGAGGAGACCAGAGGCCGGGAGCAGAGGGCTAAGGCACGTCTGCCAACCAGCTACAACAGAGAGAAAGTCACGGTTAGTAAAAAACATCAACTCAATGCTGCAGTGGAGCGAGTGTGACAGTGGTTAACAGGGTTTATAAATGATTTGTGCCCTTACAATAATGAGGGAGGATATAAAGTATGGAAATGACAGGCATAGCAGGAGCCACGTTGTTGTGATGCTGCTTTTAAAAATCCCATTTGTTTTGCTGGTTTGGAGAGTGTTAATTTGTATCACGGTACATTGGCTAAAACCGGGCTATATTCAACAAGTTAGTAATGTTAGACTCTTTCACTAGGTTACATTTATCTGTTATTTCAACAACACATACATATGACTGACATATTAACAGGAAACTACAGTTATTTGAACATTCTCTATTTGAACATTTCCGGGACTGTAATTCTGCTGTTTCACCAAATACAGTGACCAAAAGAGGAATCGTCATTGCTGATGTTTTTAACATTCTGTTTTGATGAGTTCAAATGGCTCCCCTGTAGTCTTTAAAAAGGCTAACAACTTTTAATAGCTACAACTGCAAAAAATCTTTTGGCAAAGCACCAACTCTGATATTTTTCATGCAGCTGATCTACTAAAATCATATTATCTGAAGGGTCTCAGATTCAGATTAATATTGAAAACTGAAATCACACTGTGAAAATTTGGAGAATTTAGAGAGGAAAATAGAGACCTACTATAGAGACACAGTGTTTGATAACAGCTTCCACAGAAAATTATGTGATTAATCATCCATAGATACAGTCAAATGAATGCATTAAATTAATGCAGATCTAATGGAGTGTATCTTCCAATTGTTCTTTATTTCTCTACTTGCTTAAATATCATGAACTTTTGCACATTCATTGAAAACATTTGTGCAAATTCCTGCAAAAACCTGTTCAGTCCCTTCATTTAAATCAGTCTTTATTTCTATCTAGAATTTTTGTCAATTTTATATTAATATAATGATATAGAATTTGTGCTTCTGACTTTAAATACTTGCAAGTACACTCAACTGACTATCTTTTTGCACCAAAATATCAAGACAAATACCTTATATGAGCAAAACCTACTTGACAATTATTGTGCATTTGCACAGACAAGAGAGCTGACATCCCAGTCAGGTCACAGAACCACCTGAACTAATAAAGACGACATATTACAGCAGCATGATTAACAGCATTACACTGTTTTATGTTGTGTAACACCTGGTCACTGAGACAACGAGTCTGCAGCTGGTTTCATGTCCGAGCTTAACACTTTCTAAACAATATGCTTCCAGTTATAAGCCCTCACACACACAGACATCTTCCCACTGACACAACCTAAAACAAAATATTAATCTCAGTGAAATGCGAAGAAGAACATGGAGATCTCTGCGGAGGGTCTGATGCAACAAGGCCTTTTTCTTAATGGACATCTCCTGCTACAGCGGCATAAGAAAAACACGCTACAATAAACCGACCCACGCGTGACAGGACCCGAAGACACTAAATAAGACTGCTCCCTCCACCGAGATATCTGCGGGACGTCCAAGAGCTGCAGTGAAGGACACGAATGGTCAGTCTCACCTCGTAGCACCGACACACGGAGGCTGCCATCTTGATCCTGAAATGCGCGGAGCTGCACGTGCGTCCTCGCCGCTGCAGCCGAACCTGCTCTCGACCAATAGAAGCAGAGCTGAGGGGGCAGGGGGCGGGGCCAGCTGTCATCACGACTTTAAAGGGAAAAAAAACCTTCAAAATAAAATGTGTCCTGATTTTACAACCACGTCTGTGCATAATTAGATTCTACACTATTTTCTGTCTCAGTTTGTCCTCTCTGTTTCAGGTCTTCATTTTTATCAGAATAAGGTTTGCTATTTCAGTAAGGAAGACAAGTCTGCCCTGTGTGTGATTTCAAGATTTCAAGAATTTATTGTCACATGCACAACAATTTACATCAAACAGTCGCATTGGCAAAGAAATTCTTAAATCTCAGGCTCCATAAAACAATGCTCAAAAATACTAACAAGAATAGAACCACTCAAGCAAAATAAATAAATAAATAAATAAATAAATTTTAAAAAATAGATTGAAGAAATAGAAATATAAAAATCAATAATAATATTAGAGTAATAAAATAAATATAGACCTAAATTATAAATTATACAATAAAAATTTACATTCTAAATAAATAGACATCTAAACAGAGATATGCAATGAAGAAGTGAGGAAATATAGCCTGTATTGCTATATATTTATGGAGCATTTGTTCATGCTATAGGCTGTATTTAAAGTCAGTGGTTCATGCATATATGTCAGCAGAACCACAGTACGTATTTAATCTATAGGTAGGAGAAAAATGTAAAAAATAAATTAAGAAATATCTCTCTATCGTCGTCCTCATAATACAGTCTAAATGACAATCTGAGAAACCTGAGCAGGCTCACAGATGGCCTTTTCTTTAACAAAAATATATATCATTACAAAAAAGAGGACTTAACTTAAAAACATAAAACATTAAATAATAAACAATGACATTTATGTCAAAGTGTCAAAGAAAGAAAACCCACACACTCCTCAGGAATTTTTATTTTTATCTATTAAATAAACAAGTTTAGGCTTATTTTTTATCACAACACCATTTTCTCTGTAGACTTTCATGTAATTGTACAGTCCTGCATTACTTAAATGCTCCATAATTTTCAGTTTTTGCTCTCTTATTTCTTTCCAGCTAGCTTCTACTACAAGACTAAATATTTCTATAAGAACACCGTCTACTTGTCTAGTAAACCTTTAAAAACATGACCCCTGAAGTGGTTGATGTTCACTGATTTTATTACGGCATGTGAAACAGCGTGTTAATCACTTTGCATACATCACACGGAGTCAACCATCTCTGAGACCATTTCACGTGTGTCATGAGCACCCTGCCGTGTTTTCCCTCTCCCATTCACAGTAAAAAAAAAAACAAAAAAAAAACGTTTCGACCCCGCCGTGATCTCCCTGCTGTGGCACGCCGGTGAGAGCAGCGCCCCCTCGCGGAAGGCACGCCCGCTGCAGGGACTCCTCCCCTCCCTCTGCAGAGTTGGGAGCTCTTCTGCGGCCAGCTCGCCTTGACAGCCAAAACTGGCGCAGAGTCTGAGCACACAAACCCTCTTCTCCCCGTAGATGTTTCCTCTCCTTCTGGCTCACACACAGACAGATCCACCGGCCGAGCTCTCCGCACATCTTCTTCCGGACACAAGCGTTTGGAGCGGCCTCGTCTAGAATGGGGAACCGAGACGATGAATACGATTTCTTGTTCAAAGGTAAAAAAAGAGAGAGGGAGAAAAAAAAAGATGACTGCAATCCCCCTTTACTCAGGCACGAAGCTCTGCTGTGTGTGTGTGTGTGTCTGTTTGTATGCCATGATCGCTCTCCTGATATCTGCATTTTTGTCAGCAGACAGTCTTAATGTGTGTTTTTCTCCTCTGTCAGGGGCCGGCCGGATGATAGTCGGTCGCTGTTATCACAACATAATGCTGTCATTGTAACACTAGAGCGCCTGCAGCTATATTTTTTGGTAGAGGATGAAACACCCTAATCCGCGCTCAGCCTTTTTTTTTATTATTATTAAACTTTCATCAACTCTCGGTGCAGGATCCGTCCTTTCACTTGACACTTTCGCTCATTTTGCTGACTGACATCTGCTGTTTTTGTGCTCATCCCACCTCACCAGGTTGATTAAAGGCCTGTTAGCCTCTCTCAGCATCTCGTCATCAATAAGCACCGTCCTCAGATGAAGATCCGACAAAATACAAAAATAAAAATGCCGCAACTCGCAACTTTGAGCGTCTCTGGCGGTGATCGATTGGCCTGATCGGCTCTGATCGAGGCGGTGCCAGACTCAGTGTCCGTGTTTATCTCCAGCTGGATCCAGAATGCCCCCCTTTGATCGTGCTATCAGGCTCCTGTGGCACATTAACATCCTGGGCCTGCAGAAGCCAAAGGGCCATTTAGATGTAACAAAGTCTCCTCTGTGGGATGAATGGGGCATCTGCCGGAGGCGAGGGCTCTCCCTCCCTCTCTGCCTCCCTCTCTCCTTCTCCCTCTGCCCGAGCCATCGTCTGTGGACCCGGCAGAAACAGGAAGGGCAAGGCGGCCTGAAACTGTCGATTCAGGTTTTGATGAAGCCTGTTATCAGCTTCCTGCAGCCCGGACCGGCACGACGTCGACAGGGACAAAGTTCAGCTCTGTTTCCTTTTGTCCAGGGAGAGAGAGAAAACAAACAAAAGAAAAAAGGGCTCCACCTCTGCTGCTGTGTGTGTGTGTGTGTGTGTGTGTGTGTGAACACCTCAGTCCTGGTCCTGACAGCAGCTCAGCTCTGGTCTTTGAGACTAGTCAGTCACTTTCCTCTGATGTCTCAAGTCAGGGCCTGTTCATTCAGTCCATGTTGTCAGGTTGTACTGTGGATGCTGTTCAGAGACACAGGTGGTACTTTGCTTTTAGTCTGTGGTTCTTCACTCTATCCACTGTATTAATTCCTCTGTTGGGCACTACATTTGGTGTAACAGTCTCAGAAATGTTCACACTCATAATTTAATCTACTACCAGTAGAAATACAGGTCAGGTGACAGATGAAAAGAAGACATAACAAATACAGATACTTCAAACAGGTGAAATGCCTGAAATAACCACATATCCGTATATTTACATTCACAGTCTTGGTGGCCTGTATTTTTTTTTTACCCTAACTGTCTAGATGGAAAGAAAGATGTAATTGAGGTTCGATAAACAAAAGTGATTTATGTGGTTATTTGCTGGACATGAATGAAATATCTGTACCTGTTCTTGGTGTTTCCTGGTTTGCTTTGAACAGACACATTTTTTTTTTCACTTGGTTCTCTTCAGTGACAGAGAACAGGTCGGCAAAGCACAGCAGTCCAGCCAAAAGGTTAATGATCAGTGAGGCTGCTGAGAGGAAAGATGGACACTATCTGACATACAGTTCATTGTTGCGTATAGTTCAATACAGTACTCATGAATTATCAATTCATCTCACATTTTGTTCAAAGTCTGTTAAACTATGCATGGCTGTAGTTTCTAAGACTTCGTCTTTTTGATGAATGGTGCTGAGAAAATACTTGAAAATGATCAGAAAACCTCTTTTGTTTCATTCTCAAGACTCCAAAATGAAACTTTGAGCTGTATTATATTTAAAATGAAAACAATTGAATTTTCGCACTAAGGTTATGTATCGACTCCAACTCCGTGTTTTGTAATTTGCTACTTTAAAGCAGCAATATGTTTTTCATATCACACACAAAAACACAGAGCCCCTGGGCTCTGTTGTAACCAACATTTAGAGGCACTGATTTATGCTAAATCAACATTTCTTGGATCTATTAATATATGTGGCCCACCCCCTACCTCTCCCATCACATGAACAGTACACAAACATGCCTGTCTCATCTTTTCCTTCCCTCCCTCTACCTCCACAGTCGTGTTAATTGGGGACTCGGGCGTAGGGAAGAGCAACCTGCTCTCTCGATTCACACGAAATGAGTTCAACCTAGAGAGCAAGAGCACCATTGGGGTGGAGTTTGCCACGCGCAGCATTCAGGTGGACGGCAAGACGATAAAGGCTCAGATCTGGGACACGGCGGGGCAGGAACGCTACAGAGCCATCACCTCGGCGTGAGTCCATGTCCGTGTGGTGCAGATAAGTCCTGTCTGTCACCTGAAACCCCCTCAGTGTGGGGAAAGGCTTCAGCAGTGCAGGCACAATGGACACATTAGCCTTCGGTCTACATCGCTTAAAATGTGGCAGACTTTTAGACATGTTCTCCAGGACATAGTCAAAGAGGTTGATGGCTCCTCCGATCAATGATTATCAGAGGTACTGCTCTACAACACTTGAATCTTCTTGGGTTGGACACAGAACCCCAGGCAGCCCTCTGAATGCCCCCTATATATAATTGAATCTGATAAATGTCAAACACATTAAATGTTAATTCAGAGTTTCTGCAGGTTTCAGAAAGCAAACTTTGACTTTGACCTTTAAATCTCACATAGAATTGAATTTAAGACAAATTTAAAGACCAAAATAACAAAACCAGGGACCTGGTTGTTAACATGATAACATGACATCCGACAGTGCTTAGTAGACATGATGCAGATTGAACAGACATCTGTATAATCTGGATAGGAAAATCTACAAACAATAGAAAAAATACCTCTAATGTCTGCACTCACCCATAAATAAATCATCTGTTTATCGACCTGCAGACACCCTGACTGCGTCTCTGCTCCTGTTCACAGATACTACAGAGGAGCGGTGGGGGCGCTCTTAGTGTATGACATAGCCAAACACCTGACCTACGAGAATGTGGAGCGCTGGCTGAAGGAGCTGAGGGACCATGCCGACAACAACATCGTCATCATGCTGGTTGGCAACAAGAGTGACCTGCGCCACCTCCGGGCTGTGCCCACAGACGAGGCGCGGGCCTTCGCAGGTACTGGAACTAAGAGCACAGGAGGGAGATTATAGATTGTTTTTTTGCTTTTTTTTACTTTTAGACATTTGTATATTGGATGTGTAGTTTTCTTTAAAGACATTTGATATTTATGACAATCTCTGTGGTCAGTGGCCTGTGCTGGCATAGAAACAGAAATTTACCAGTGTTTTTAATAAATGGTGAACTAATATTGTCATCAAATGTACATTTTCTTTTCTTACCCCTCAGAGAAGAACAATCTGTCATTCATAGAAACTTCAGCCTTGGACTCAACAAATGTTGAAGAAGCCTTCAAGAATATCCTTACAGGTATGTGTGTGAACAGAGGTGGGACATCAGAGCTACACTGTTGATATTACACTTGAAACATAAGAAGTGAAAGCGCTTTTGAAATGTCAGTTTAGCTTCTCATCATTCCCAAACCTCGGTCTAATAAAAAACCATTACCATGTGGTTCTGAGATGAAAAGATTTTACCTTACAAGCTGTAAGACATGTTCAGGTACTAAACCTTTGAGTGACTGTGAGCTGTAACAGAGAGAGATGATTTGCATCTATATATCTCTCTTATCTAAACTCTTGAACTTCCTCTTGTTGTCTTCTGTAAACTGTAACTGAAGTAACTGAAGTTTGTTAAGTATCTCACGGGTACCTGATGTTATTAGACACCTGATGATGTTTCTGTTTAATCTTTTTTTTAAAAAAAAAAACAACAGAAATCTACCGCATCGTCTCGCAGAAACAGATTGCTGAGCGGTCTGCCCACGACGAGTCCCCCGGAAACAATGTGGTGGACATCAGCGTGCCACCCACCACGGACGGCCAGAGGGGGAGTAAACTGCAGTGCTGTCAGAACCTGTAACCCATGGCAACCGTCCCTCCTCACCTGGGTCGATTATCAATTGAAATCCACAGTGTCGGTATGCTTCCACCGGGCTCAATATTGTCTGAATCTGCACTTTTTAAGATTGACGGAGTCAGTTCCCTTATGCCACGCGTGATCAATCTCAGAGAAGGGTGTTTGAATCGATTTCAAATTATAATCTGACCCGGGTACAATCTGCTACATCCCAGTGCAAAAACAGGACTGATGGTACTGCGTCAAGTCGCTGCCACAGTTACCCATGATAGTGTAGCAGAATAGCTTTGCCTGAGACCTTGTAAGCCTAGACATCTCCCTGGTAGACGGTTATTGCCACACGTTGGAGCCCTGAGGTTGAATCCTGCCTGTGTCAGTCCTACCTGCAGTCCTGTTTTTGGGCTTCTCTCCCCATCCCCGTTCAGTCATCATCTCAAAAGTGGTTGTGACGCTGCTGATGCTTATCTCATTTTGTGTAAAATATATCCTTTTTTTGTTTTTGATTTTGATAGCTTGTCCGCTCACATACATTATATTAATGCCATGAAATTAAATTTTACAATATTACATTGCTGTCTTTTCTTTCCTTTTTTTAAACAACACATGCACAAAAATGACACAAAGCATTTTAAAAATTTAGTTGTTTCAGGGCAAGGTGAAGTGAATTTTATTTTCTTCATATACAGATAATTTAATCTCTTTAGGTCCAGTGGTTCCCAACCAAGGGGTGAGACCCCTCTAAAAAGGGCTCGAGTTAACTTGTGGGAACGGTGAGAAAAAATTGTGCTGCAGAAATTTGTATTTTTTAGGACACTGAAGAGAACCATTATTATATTACATATTTTTTTCTCTTCAGGTTTTGAAAGGTTAATTTAATGAAACCATCTAAGAAGCTGGAAGGGGAAACCATTCATAGGTGGAGCTATTAACACCTCATATTAAATGTGACCTGGGGCCCAAACCAAGCATCGCTTTTTTGTCTCACAAGCCAAAAAGGAAAAACTACTGTTGTAAAATAAGTGCACTGGACCGTTTCTTCTGAAATGTAATGAAGTTGAAATATAAAATAGATTAAAGTAGAAATATTCAAGTAAAGCGAGATTTCAGTTAAGTACTTACTTAAGTAAATGTCATATTCATGGTGGACACTTTGACTGTTCTACAGATAAGAAATATTGAAAGATTTCCCAACACAAATATTCATTCATTCATCTTCTAAACCTGCTTATCCTGAGCTTTACACACAGGGTCAGGGCATGAGGGTGCTGCGAGGCTATGGGTACACCCTGGACTGGACGCCAGTCAGTCAGTGCAGGGCTGACACTGAAAGACAGACAGACAACCATTCACACCTAGGGGCAATTTAGAGGTGTCAATTAACCTTAACCTAACCTGCATATCTTTGGATTGTGGGAGGGAGAAGCTGGAGTACCCAGAGAAAACCCACGCATGAGACACAGGGAGAAGATGCAAACTCCACACAGAAGGGCCCGTGTCACCACCAGGGATTGAACCCAGGACCCTCTTGCTGTGAGGCAACAGTGCTAATGCACTTTTTCACAATAATGTCGTAAAATCTCTGGTTATGATCCCCACAGAGATCATCAGATACATTTCCAAAGAGGACGCAAAGATGATTAGAAGCTGAATTCCCTAAAACCATGAGTCAGGCTTCACACTGATTTAGTCCAGGAGTCCCTCGTGTTTTATTGCACAATAACCCAACTTTCCAGGGGATGCAGCAGGAAGACTACAATAACACAAAATATTTTTGTTTAGCATATGCTGCGTACATTGACTGACATCTCAGAACACATTTCTTCTTTGCAACAGTCTGCTCTGATACATTTGTGTTTTTTTTAATATAGGACAGAAAGTCTGTAATCTCACTATTCAGAACACAGTAGCTCCTCTATTTAAAATTGCATCTCTGGTGATGTAGGACATAACTATTGGTCATTACTAGGCAGCTCAATTAATGAATGGTGCATTTACAAGTGGAGCAGGGCTGTTTGCTAATGCACTTTTATGACAATAGTAGAGACATCATCCAATTAGAATGTAAACACTTTTTTCCATGCCTTCAATACTATTTCCTTACTGCGTTGCCGTTTTACGGCTGCAGTTAGTGTTATCCATACATTACAATCTCCACTGACCCCCGTGACAAGTGTGATAAATATGTGATCCCTTAGATGTTGTCTAAAGTGGAAAATGACTTGATTTTCACCGTTAAGACAGCAATGATAAAGCTTTACCAAGAAAGTTTTGTAGAGTTCAGATTATAGACAAGAATGTTGGTGCGAGCGACTGTCGCCCTCTACTTGTGAAGAGAGAATATTCACAGATAGACTTTGTCAATCATGTTTTTAGATTATTAACCTCTGCTGGGCTACTGGCTGCCCATTGTTCAAAAACAGCTAAATACATTGTGAAGGGGCATGGGGGAATTATAGGTAGTGAATATGTTTCATATTATACTGTAGTAGCATGCTGAATCAGTTATATCCTGCTACATTAGCTCGTGTCTTAGTATTCCGTAAGTTTGTGTCCCGGACATACAGTTGGGCTGATTAGTCCATTATCCATGTGTTGAGTCATTCACATTTCAGCGCTGGCTGTCCGGCGACAACTCTGTGTTTCAACATCAACTGTGACTCCGGAATGAGTTCTTCCCAAAAACCACTTTTTGTGGTTGGCAAATACCGTAGTAGTTTACATCAAGTGCTTCGATAAAAGAAAACAGAGTGAGAAAGGAGCTCTCCTTTCTCAGAATGGTCCTTATGAAGTGCAAAAGTTCGTTTATATGATTAATTTTGTTTTTTCTTTTTTTAGAGAGTGCTTCAGCGGGCGTCGTTTTTAAATATTCCTCTTGCCACTGCTCTGCACTCATACAATGGTCTCATCAGTCATTTTCTTGGTCGACTTGGTCGGCACAGAGCGCTGGGTGGTGTGTGCCCCTTTCATGTCAGGCATGAGCAGGCGCACTTTCTGATTGGTCCTCCTCCACTCTGAGTACAACTGACAGTGATACCGAAATGACACCTGAGATTGGGTGAAAGGAGAGTGGGAGGGGGCGAGACAGGAGAAGACAGACATCAATACAACTGACACCAAGATATCTGAGACAAGAGTAGTACGGATGCAGGAGAGGAATGATATGCTGACTAAAGCTGTTGCATGACAGGTGCTCACAAGCTGTGCGCTAAAGGGTTAATCCTTAATTTCATTTCATCAGTCATTTCTACTGATTCTTTTTATGGAGATTAATAGATTTGATTTCAGAAGAATGGTTCAGATTCACAAAACATCTGTTTGTTTTAGAAAATGTGATCCAGTTGAGGACAAGTATCTCATTCTTACTTAAGAGTAACAGTCATCTTATTCTTACTGTTCTCAATGAGTTGTGCATGTATGCACACACATGAACTAGCTGGCCACCTTTCAAACAAATGAGTGCTTTGTGCCAGATTATCGAATTACACACGCTCTCACATCTCTTTGACTTTGTTCAAGTGCTGTTCAAATTCATACTGGGAGCAGAAAAAAAACAATCATTTCTACAATAATCAACAGCAGAAGGTAAATCTGTGGGTTTGCTTGTCTTTGTAATGTGTCTGTGGCAGTGCCAGTTCACACTTGTTTTTTCAAATCTATGTGGGAACCAAGACACTGAAACCAACTTGTGGGTGTGAAGATGCCAGAGAGAAAAAACATTCACTCTGAGCCAACATAAATACACAAACATGTGTTTTATGAACATGTTCTTCTATGTTACAGGAGAATAACTCAAGTAAAGCAGTAGTTACCAGTGTCCAGAGGATGTAGATGGTGAAGAGGGCGATGGTGAGGGCGATGAGGCCGACTGCCTCGAGCCTGCTCTTCAGCTGCAGGTGGTCCTGGGCTCCCCTCAGACACAGCCAGCCAGAGATGGCGGCCAGAGGTGTGATGAGAAGGAAACAGGCCATATCACACAGCAGCGTACGCTTCTCACTGCGAGGGCCTGGGTCCTTCAGCCACTGAGCAGGAACAAAACGAAAGGCTCATTGGTCTAAATGAAAATTGGCTTTCTGCAGAATCACCTCAGCCAGTGTTGGTTTGACTGACTGATTCATTTTAGTTTGCAATGACTATTTCAACAAAATTCTCCCAAGTTAGAGAGGTGCAAGTTGTCTGCATAACTAATATGAATGCATTAATACTACTGAAAACCAGTCAAAGTAACCATCTGATCAACATGAGCAAATCATCTGATATCATGAAGATAGCACTAGTTGTCACACACTATGCATTACTTAAAAACAATCTCAGAGATATTTACAAAATATTTCAGTACAAGGCCAAAGACCACATTGTCTCCCTTGCTTTAGACCAATTAGTGCTCACTCTTTTTGTCCAAACAACAAAAGACAGTGCAGACATTCTTCCTCGAAGTGGAAACTCTTTCACCTGTGTAAGTGGTTGTGGTCGTCGTTCAATGGTGAATTCTGTGTGACAGAGTTCACAGTAGCTGGTGTTGGAGGAGGAGAGCCACTTCTCCAGACAGCTCTTGTGCACCTTGCCCAGCGTACCAGTGCAGTCGCAGGGTGAGAGCAGCGTCTCCCCCCCAGCTCCCTCATGACAAATCCGACACATGCCCACATCACTGTGGAGCAAAGGAGAGAAGAGAACAATGTGATGATTAACTGAAGAACAATGTAATTACAGTATAATCATGAGGGCCCCACGCAAGTTCCACCCTCTCTTACCTCTGTAAGCTCACCGCTTTGACAACGGTGGAGAGTGGGCGGCCATCTTTAGCCGTAACCTTGGCAATGTACTGGGCTTGCGCGGTAGAATCAGACTCCTCCGAATCCTTGGAGGCATCAGATTCAGCGTTCCCAGAGTAATCACAGAGGGAGCCGGGTAGGTGGCAGCACCCTGACGAAGACATGGCTCAGCTGAGAGCGACAGTGATGACGATGGTGCTGGAGGCGACTTCAGAAGAAGGTCTGATCCAAAACCTGATGTCCAACTCTGCTCCTCTCCCACCTACAGAGCAAATACCTGGTGGATTATGAAGAGGAGACAAAACATGGGTGACTTGAAATGACAAAACAAGTACAGCATGATGTCATTCTTCCAAGGCACTCATTATGTTTTTTATATTTTTCAGTCATGCCATGCTTATACAAGAGAACGTGGCATCTTAACAAGGTTGAACGAATCTCGCTTGATCTCAAAAAGCAAAGCTGGAAATAAACAAGACAACCTTTAAAGAAACTCGAAGAAAGACAAAACTTCTCTGTTAACCAAATGGGTCCTTCAGTGGAGCATGAAGCAAAAAATATGCAAATACATTTACACTCAAGCCCCACAGAAAATGGTTAAAATTAAGATTTCCCAGTTCCCTGTGCAGAGAAATGTGTGAAAACACATACACAACATTTTAATCTTATAAATTACAGTTAAAGTGGAACCATAGGTTTATTTGTTTAAAACGCATTTTATGTTTAATGTACTATACTCAATCGAAATAATTAATACATCTAAATAAATAAGGGTGATGCAGATTCAAATATTGTGTTGTATAGGAAAACAAATACAGAAAGCTGCACATTACTATGCAGAGAAAAAAAATATTAAGATTAAATTTGCGGTAAACCCTGAGAGTGAGAGTGTGTGTGTGTGTGTGTGTGTGTGTGTGTGTGTGTGTGGTCAGGGGGGGTTCATGTGGTCTGTTTACCCCACCAGTCTTCACAACCTACCTGGCCCCCAGAGGGATACTAGCCCCTTTAAAGAGGGGCGTTATTAAGGTATATATGAGTATGAATACTTGTGTATTTAAAACCCCGGACGATGAAGCACAATAATCCTGACTCGGTTACTGTCAATGCGAAGTAACGCATCTTTAAAAAAAAGGTATCTCAGCACTGTTTTCACCGCTCTGCACGCAAAGAAACTAAAGAATCAAACGACCACACTGTGTGAGAGCCGTAAATCAACATTATTGGCTTTAAATAGATGATTAACAGTTAAAATTTCACCTGGGAAAAATATCGGCTGTGTAATTAACGTGACATGATTGATATAGTGTCGTTTATGTACACCCGCCAACAAAAGGCAAACACGCAACTCAGTACAAGCAAAACAGTAAAAAGCAAGTGATCAGCTGTAAACCAACAAGCTTAACTGTGATGTTGGTGTATATAAAAGCTGGTAGGCAAGGCGAGAAACAGACGTTATCGTTAATTTACTCACCAGACGGCCTCTCTTTCCTCGCCTGGCCTTGGCCTTGGCCCTGCGTTAGCCACACACAGGCTAGCCGAGCTAACGAGAAAGCCCCTGGCTACAAACTATGACATTGACATTTAACCGAGAGCTGGATGTGTGAGAGGATACGACAGAAGACCACATGCGCTGTGTCCTCTCCATGGCGTGCGGCGTGTCTCCCTTGGGTGGTTTTGTTTGTAAAGGTGGAGAGAAACAGCTGTTTCCGCCAGGATTACCAGACGTAGCTAACTGTGGCTAACAGGCTAGCAACGGGCCAGCCTACCTCAGCTGTGCTCTGGTCATGTGACCCGGTGATGCCTTTACGGTTCAGGGACAGGGATAATAATAATTAATTGATGCGTTCAACACTTCCCAGAATCCACTTTATTGGCCAGACATGTGAACACATACAAGGAATTTCTATTTCAGAGCTCTGTTTGTACGTACACAGAAATATAGATACATACTTTAAAACAAGGACAACAGCTCGAAAAGGTAAAAATAAATATTAAACTATTATGTGTACAAGTGTAAACATAGATAGATAGATAGATAGATAGATAGATAGATAGATAGATAGATAGATAGATAGATAGATAGATTTATTAGATAGATATTTTATTAATCTCCAAGAAAAATTCACAGTTCCAGCAGCTTGAAAGATGGAAACACAGGGGCATGCAAGTTTCAGAAAAAATGCAAAAACTATAATGAAATAGGAGATAAAAATGCGATATAAAATAAAACATCTGGCAGTTCTGGCTCTACAGTGCAGCTGTGCAAAAATGACAGTGTGTGACATACATACACACTGTATGTGTGAAGCTGCTCCTCTGCCTGGAGATGGCGCTGTGCAGTGGATGACTTGGATTGTCTGTGACGGACAGGAGCCTGTTCAGCGTCCGTCGCTCTGCCACAGATGTCAGGCTGTCCAGCTCTGTGCCAACGACAGAGCCTGCCTTCCTCACCAGTTTGTCCAGGCGCGCTGCGTCCTTCTTCTTGAGGCTGCCCCCCCAGCACACTACTGCATACAGGAGGGCGCTCGCTACCACAGGACTGGTAGAAGATCTGTAGCAGCTTCTTGCAGTGTGTATAGAAATAATATCAACAACAGTGACAGGTAGACAGTAAGACAATTTCCCAAACATGTCCTATAATTATTATGTTTTTATTTAGAATTTTTATTTAAGATTATCATTAAACAGTAAGACAATGGTACAAAGAACACTGAAATAAATATTACTGCTGCAACAGGTAGCTTTATATACATGAGTAAGGTATATACAGTATATACGGACTATAAAGCGTGCGTAGATTTGTGTTTGAGTGATATAATTTCATTCATTTATAAAATTTACATAACTTATATAATTTACATTTTAGTTTTCCAATTATTTAATTTAAACAGCATAATTGTCAAGAGCATAAATGGCATAAAACAAAGTAGCCATGAACAAATATGACAAATATATAAAACACACGGTACAAACAATACCAACTTCATGTGCAATCACGACTCCTTGGAGTTACGGTGAATACAATGTCTCAGTCTCTGTTTTGGTTTGATTTCAGCAAAGAAACCTCCTACAGAAAACATCTGTAGTAAATTATATAAAATAAGCACTAGGTGGCAGGATTTCGCCAACTCCCCGAGTGTGTCGCAGAGAGGAGCGTTGTGGCAGCTGATCCACAGGTGAGGTCCAAACATCTTCAGAAGTACCATTAACTACAGTAGACATTAGTACAATGACAAAATACAACAAAGGCAGTTTAAATGTGCCATGTAGGTTTCTATAAGGTTTCTTTGTTATGAATATTTTGAGGGACCTCTGGTTTAAGCTACAAGAGTGATGGAGAGTGACAACTAGTACACAAACTCATGTACTGTCAAAACTTCTGGAGTAGTAATTGAGTATTTCCATTTTATTCCACTTCATGCATACAATCCACTACATTTCAGATGGAAATATTGCACTACTTTTATATGACAGCTGTAGTTTATAGTTAGTTTGTAGAGTTCATGAATTACCTGAGTCAACTACAAATCCTGCTTACATGCCAGTGCGTCAGTGTTAATAAACCAGTAATATCATACATAATATAATATTTTAAGTACATTATCCTCATACTACTACTACTACTACTACTACTTACTTGCATTGTAGCATTGCTAGTATTACTTTATTAGTTTATCTGAATCCTTTATACAAGATCCACCACTGGGTTACAGGTGTGATTTCATCTCTGGTTAGTATTTACTGGCTTTACTTTTTGTTTTTTGCCCAGACTATTTTATGCAGAGATACGAGCAACAAGTTCATGTAAAGCAGGTCACTGGTTCAAAAACACAATCAAACCTTAGCTTGGGGCTTCCTGGCCTGGGTTCCTACCTAAACATGCTGATACTGAAGTTCACACATTAGCTGAGATGATGGCTCAATAAAAGGCTACAAAACCTGTTACTTTGTACAAAGCATTTAATTTGCAATAGCTCTAAGGTTATAGTATTCATGGCTGATATTATGCACACTTTATTGTACTGTACAAACAGCTCTGATGATCTGCAAATACAATGATTCTCAAAAGGTGACTGTGTTGCACTTCAACAGAATTGGAAGCATGTTTTGATGATCCAGGTCTATGACTGTTGGAAGACTTTTCTCTTGACTTTTCTCTTTTTAGCATCAGACACCCGAAATCAAACCCAGTGACATCAAGTCCTGCAAAAGCAAACATTTTGAAAAGTTCATTCGAGCTACAACTTGACCAACGGATGGCAGTTCTGGTGTGATCAGCCCATCGTGCTTTCATTCTGACAATTGTGAACAAAAACTTGGTATTTGTTACTTGATATACAAAAATAATGCCAATGAAAGACCATGAAACTTTGGAGACCTTTATGTAACATGATGTAATGTAATGTGAAATGTATCCCGTCATGTATTCTAAAATGTTCTTTTAGTGTGACCTAAAATAGTAATCTCTAAAAGTAATATTTAACCATTAGTTAAACAATATCTATTTTTGTCATTTCACCATGCTTTGCCCTCTCCCCTTGCCTCTCTTTTTTTGTTCCCTTTGAACCCAAACACTGATAAAGAAGGTTAACTCGTAGTGAGTCTGACCTGAGTGCATTACTGAGAATGAGGATTATCTCTCTCTCTCTCTCTCTCACACACACACACACACACATCTCAGAGCGTGTTTCTCATTAGTTATCCCACCCGTTTGTTTGGTCCAACAAAAATCATGAGACACTAGCTCTCCACATGTGTAGGATATCATGAGACATGGCTTAGTGGACTTTAACATTGACGGATACACACACACACGCACACAGTTCATTTACACATCACACCTTTTGGCTGTTTGAGCAGTTAAACGTAAGAAAATATGATGTATATAATAAAGTATTTCTGAAATATTCAGCAGTAAAATTCAGGTTACGTGTGTGTAGGTTTACTGGATTCACGATTCTTTGCTGCTGTCATAAAGACATTTGTAAGGCTACTAGACTGAAGACTGAAACAGTTTGAAGGACATAACAGAGATTCAGCAAGTTGTGATAATGTGTTATTTACAATAAAGATTCCCATTGTTTAACAATATTATCAGTATGTCATCTTTCCAGGATGTTTCCAGTCATTTGACCTTATCATGGTGCCTGAGAATGACCTGACTTAGCCTCTAGAGAAGCCTGCTTCATCCTTATTGACTGCATAGATGCACAATAATTATTAGAGGATTATTGGATAATAATAATAATAATAATAATAATAATAATAATAATAATAATAATAATAATAATAATAATAATAATAATAATAATGTCTCACAGGGTCGTGGGATGCTGGAGCCTATCCCAGCTGTCATTGGGCAAAAAGCAGGGTACACCGGTACCTGACTGGTTACCAGTCAGTCACAGGGAGAAGGGATGATATGCAGCAAAGAGCCCTGGGTTGGGATTCAAACCCACTGCATGGGGGTTTGTCTCTACATCCATAGGTGTGCACTCATCTAGTTGAGCTATCTGGCAGACCCACAATAATCATATACATATCATAAGTATAATTTTATACATATCCCACACAAGCCCTCCCTCCCTCTTTTTCACATGTGCAGGGCTGCTATCAATTGTAAATTTAATGCTCTAAAGAACAATTAGATACAATTATAGTCATTAAACTTAAGTGTATGGGTCACATTTGGACCTTTTGAACTGGGTGATGTGAAGAATTCAATTGGCACAGACATACACATAGTAAGATACATTTATGCTATGATTCTGTTTATTTATCTACCATACCACAGAAAGACATGGAGAGAGCCACAGACTGAAACAGAGAGACAGACAGATGGATATAGACAGACAGACAGCAAAACTTATCCTCAGCGTTTGGCTTTCAATAACAGTCTAAATGAACTGCTGCATTTCCATCTCGTGATCCTTTAAAATGTCAGCAGGAGTCCTCGTGAGCTCTAGTGGAAAGCAATAATTCGGTTTCTCTCATTTTCTGATGCTCTCTTGTCCTTGTTGGAGGGACATTAACTTCAATGTGCTGCAATCCATACTCAAGGCCCAAACAGAGCACTGTGGTTATCACACTCCAGCATTGACAGCATTCAAGATGAGATGTTGCTCAGGAAACATCTTTTGTAACTCAGTGTCACTTTCAGCAGTGTTGAGTTTTTGGGTTTACTTAATTTTAATTTATAATCTGAGTATGGGAAATAAACATTATCAATAACTCTGGTAATTCCATTCTCACAACTAATGTCTGCCCCACAGTGTTTAGTTACTGCCTATAAACTATTGACTTATTTCATCTCTTATTCCTTAGCCACTCAAGTACCAATCAGAACTGCACTGGAATTTCATAGAATTTCATCCAGAACCTTTCTGAGTATTAGTGTTTATTTATCCAACAGAGTATTTATTTTTGATGTTTTGGACTTTCACCTGGTACTGACCGTATTGATTTAAAGATATGGATGGTGCGGCCGCACCAAAACAAAACATGAAGCTGCTTTGATCATAACATTTTTAAATCTACAGCAGTCGTGATCCAAATGACACCATTCTGTGGACTCAACCTCTGCACACCACGTGGAGGATCAGAAAAGGGTCTATTACAAATGAGGTTTTTTCCTTTTCCAATGCATGTAATAAAATATATAATAAGTAAAAAAGATGGTTAGTCCTACAAACACTCAGGTCAAACTCTTGCTGTGGTTGGATTTTCACAGAAAGGATGACGATGAGTAATCATCCTTTAGATCAAGGGCTTTAATTAGAGCAGATATTCCTAAAGAATGTCCATTTGCATACTTTAAACAGAAGAAGAACAGTGGTCAGGACTATTTTGTGCCCATTCTTCAGTAAAATCAGTAATTCAATGGCAAACCCATTCATTTTATTTCAATTTGGAATAAGAATAAGAGACACACCATCCCCTTTCATCTTCCACCATCCATCCTAAATCTCAAAGTCATGAGACCTACAGCATCTCTCTAATGCAGGACATGACATTACCAGTTTCTGACTTTATAAATGTGAACAGTAAAACCACGCACATGACACCAACTTGTTATACTGTGCTGCCAATTGCAAAACTGTGTGGATTCTTTCAGCTCCATTATTGAATCACCAGATGACTATTCTGGGTGTAGTCAGCTGATTGTGTAGCAGCTTTAAGAAATAAAGAAAAGCCAGTCTTGGTAAAGACTGTTTCACTGGAGAATGAAAACTAGATGTCCCCTGCAATGCTTAGAATAAAATCCAATGTGTCTGAACAAGCCACTCACTGCAGCCAAAAACAAAAGGCAATATATCTAATGAAAATACCATTTTCCAATTTAAAGTATCCCTATACTTAAATATAATAAATGCTTACTTAAATAAAATTGGGGCCCATTCTAATGGGCACTGCCCATTTTAATCTGTAATTCAACAGACTGCCTTTATGTCTTCCAGCACTTGTCTGAAACAGATCATGTATTTAAGTGACATTTAAACATTTGGCCTTTAATACAGGGACCAGGAGTTTAGCCCAAGTCTTCGCCAAGGGGAAGACGTGTGAATCTTGGATGTATGCTTGCTGATTTGAAACACTTGGCTCTATTTTTTTTGCACTGGATTTGGAGGAAATAAGAAAGAGCTCCCTTCCATCATGAAGGGCATTAAAGGTATGATGTTGAACATCCTAAGCTTTATGTGGGTTCATACTCACAATGGGTGAGCTTTAACAGAATTAGAAAAACGTTTTGATGAGCTGGGTCATTACTTTTTGATAATTTCTCTCTTTAGCATCGGACACCCAACAGCAAGCCCAGTGACACTAAAGCCTGCAAAAGAAAAACATTTCGGAAAAAGTTCACTTGAGCTATAACTTGATGAGCGAATGCAACGATCAGACAGATCCAGCTCTGGTTTGGCTCCAACTATATGTAATACTTAAGACAACAGCTTAAATATTGGGATATAGTAAATTCAGCTGAGAGGCCCTTGATAGATAACGCTAATCTGGCATATCAGGGTATTTACAGGGTACATTACATTAATGCAGAAATACTGTCATTACATGCTTCTTTCCATTGGTATGTAGGATTACGTTACATTCATGTAGCTTTTTATCCAATACCAATCTGTGATAGGTGAATTTAACCGTGTTGACACAAAAAAGTCGCTTCCTCGGCCTTGAGAGATAAGAGGAAAGTTTGCAGCTTCGCACGTCGACACGCAGCAGCTCTGATTCATTCAGCGCTGAGCATGTGAACGCTGCATGATCGGGGCGGGGACGTCGTGACGTCGGGAGCCTGTTCAACCAATGGCAGCGTTCGTTTTGCAGCCTATGGTCGCACAGTAAATACTATGAGCTCTGCCTCCTTCCCTCTCGCTGTAGCGATGAAAACTGAGTGTTGAGGCCAGACTAACCCGTGGATGCGCCAGAAAACCGTTTGTTACAGCTCAGAGAGTCTCCTGCCGTAAGACATTAACTGTGTGAGAGAAAGGGGAGGACCAGAGCGAGCTGAGACCCGATAGAGGCGGGGGGTTTGTCGGCCCACTGCAGTCTTAATCACCAGAGACTCGCCCCGCCGCTGCCTCATCTTTGACGTCGTTTGCCCATCGAGGTGCGCATCCTCCCGGAGGCGGAAAGCGACGGGAAGGGCCGGGAGCCGAGCCGAGTTTGAGCCTCTGCCGCAGCCCCGAGGTGCGCTGCTTGGCACGGCATGCTAAATAATGAGCCAAAGGGACACACTGGTTCATTTGTTCGCCGGAGGGTAAGTCAGACAGCGGGTATCATTTGGATACGGGCTTTTGTTGTTTTTAATTAAACACTGAACTCGGCTCGTCGTCTGTTTATTTGGCCAACTAGCTAACAAGGGCCGTTTTTCTCCTGTGCAGCGCGTGCGTGTGCGACAGCTTCCGTGCGCGTCAGTCACGTAAGAGTCCAACCGTCAGTTCAAACTTAACTTCCTGTCAACACTTCAAAATATTCCACTTGTACACTAAAATATTAACACAGACGTGGCAAACAGTGCATTTCAGTTTAGAATCGACTCAAACGACACCATTGAGTGTTTCAGCCTTTTCTTTTTACTGTTTATGCTGTGTAAATATTGACTTCTTCTGCTGAAGTGGCAAGACTTTGCACTTTTATTTCGAAGGCAAATAAAATGCATTTCCGGCGTCGTCTCTGCTGTCGATAACTTGATGAGGTTCTGCAGCAGCTGCTGCACCGCTGCTCATTTCTACACATTTTCCATTTTAAGAGGCTGAGAGATTAATTACATGAGTGCAACCAAATGTCAGTGACTGTGTGTTTGTTTATTGGTGGGATATTAACATCTGTTGGCACCAAAACTCTTGTTTTGGTTGTAATTATGGGTTTCTACAGGGACTGGCTCAGCAGATGAGTTTTACCCTGCAGAAATCCATGGATGTAGACATCCATCCGATGATATTTGTTGCTTTAAACTGTTATTTGAACTGCTTTACTGTCCAAGCTGACGGTGTAAGGTCATTTTAGGATGTAAAAGTTAAAATATATACACGTGTTCTGCTGTTTCTGAAGAGCTTTTCTAAATGTTGCTAAATGAAGCCACAAAACAAGGGTAACAAGCTATGACTGCTTTAGGTTAAACTGGTGGCCCATACATATAGGTGAGCAATGATTCTCATTCACAATTCTGTAAACGGGCCCAACCAGTTGTTCATCAAAGGAAATGTAAACACATGTAAAATTGATCAGTTTATTGACATAGTCTGTCTTGTTCCATTGTCTTCAGTTTCTCTTTGTCTGTTGTCTGCACCAAACCATTGACATTTAAATATGGTATTTACATCACACCACAACAAATCTGTTATCTCTCTTGTCTGGGGTGTAAAATCTAAGAAAAGCACAAGACATGTTGCTATTCTTGAATAAGCAAAATCAGATTTGCCCACAAACCTAAGCCTGCAGGGCCTCAGCACACTGCTTCCCCTCAGAGCCACAGCAAGACACACATGCAGCAGACAGCGTATCCCAGAAAGTAGGCCAAGGGTCACCGCTGCCTGTGAGCATGAATGTGGGTCGGTCTTTTGAAAAGTAAATATAGCTGTAGCTACCCAAAAGAGACTGCAGTTGGAGGAATTCACTGCCAGCAGCCAGCCTACAGACCTGCTGTAGGGGTACGACTAGTATTCACTTAAGGCAACCTGTAAAACATTCATATAGTTTGTCACTGTGGTAGTCTACATGCGCTTTTCAGCTTTGTGGTGGGTTGGTTGTGAAGCTTTGTCTGTTCAAGTCCCCACTGTGGAGAGCATCAAGCCTTTGGTGAAAGCAGAGAGGATCAACAAACGTGAACGCATGGCACAGGGACAGAACATTGTGTTGAGATAGTGTCTGGTAGCCTTGGCCTTTAAAAGATAAAGGAATTAAAATGAGATAAAATACAAAGTCATATCGTATCAGTGAAACAGACAATACAATCACACTTAACTGAGATAAGTAAATTATAGTTTTTTATCGTGGTATTGAAATTGACTGTAATTCAACTGGCTTAAGTTTGTTGACATGCTGGTTGCTTCAGTCAGAGTAGAGGTCAAAGTTTAAGCAACATGATCACAAGTTTCTTCACTTCATTTGTAAGCTGCAGTGTTTTATTTATAGTTTTTGTGTGTATGTGTTCAGCAAACCAGCTGAACAACAGTCTTAATTTTCTTGACACTTAATGCTAGCCCTCTCAGATGACAAAAGTCAGCAAAGTGGTTAGTTACACTGAACCATGGTCACTTTCCACTGAACTGCAAAATGAACCCAGTCATATACTCTTAGTATTCTACATATCACAATGCTAGGTCTAATGCTGGTGTGTGTGGATTTGTGCCTGCCCCCACATAATTTTAGAGATAAAGGAATAACAGATTGTGTTGCCAGTGATTGAGGAGATCAGTATTAGAGGGTGGTTTAAAAAAGAGAACTGACACATGAAATACGCAGATAATAGATGTGACTTGGACCAAGCACAATTATGATAATGCATTGTATATACAGACTTTTAAGACACTTTAAACAACAATTTGAATGAGTAAGAAAAGTACCCTGAAAACCAAATATAATACAAGAGTTAGTTTGTTCTCCTTTGACTGATATTTATGCTTTCATTTTCAACCCTTTCCCGACTTTCTTATAGATGTGGTGGCACAGTGGGTGCTATTTTGACTTGTCCTCTGGAGGTTGTGAAGACCAGACTGCAGTCCTCTTCCATCACCCTGTACATCTCTGAAGTCCAGCTCAGCACCGTCAATGGAGCCAGTGTGGCCCGTGTTGCTCCAGGGCCTCTGCACTGTCTCAAGTAAGGAGGACTAAATGTGAACTGTACTCACTTTACTTAATGAAGGGTACTTTCTAAAAGGAGTCTAACCTACATGGAGGTAGAATATGAATACTTCCAGGATGTTAATCCAATTCTCTTTTTTTCAGTTTTTTTTTGTTTTGTTTGATCTAGCTGAGTGACTGAATTTACTTTAATTTGAATTGAACACTGTCAAACTAGTAGTGATTGTTACTCAAAATGTTTTGTGTGTAAATTTAGGAATACATGAATACATGTACGGTCGTTTACCACCAAAGTTATGGCAAGCTGCACTTCTGCAGCACAAATTGAGGCAAAGGTCTGACCAAGTTGAAAATGTGTCAGCTTACAAGAATATTTGCTAAACATCCTGTGTTGCATTACACATTGACTGGATGTGCAAACACAATGCCCAGCACATCTGGTGTATGTGCTGAATTGATATCAAGTAGGTCAACATGTCGTTTCAGACTTGAAAAATTATTTGTAGAAATGGTTAAACTGCCCTGCAGAATAGGTTTATTTTTTGTGGTGCTGGTGAACTTTCCTTTAGACAAACTACTTGTTTAGTTGTTATATGAGCATGCAACACATAAAAGTCTGAAGTATATTCTATCAGAAGCATCCAGGTACTAAATTATTTTTAACCTCATATTGGCCACTTGCTGTTTTTGTTTCTTTCCCTGCACACTTACTGGGAAACCAATGTAAGAAGTTGTTCATTTTTTGCAACATGATATGTCATTCCTCTTTTTATTAGACGGTGGAAAGTTACCAGAAAGATGGGAAGTGAGAGTGAAGGGAAATTCAACATTGGTTAGGTGTTTATGTTGCACTTGCAGAGTGCTATAAAGATCCTCATTTGTCACAAAGTGGTGAACGTGAATTTCTTTTCTTACACTTGTTTGGCTAAAATGATTTGTTCTGACTGGATGTTGCAATAATCAGGAATGTTTTTTTTTTGACAGTTTGCCTGCTCTAACAAGACTCTTTTAACAGTGCTCTCTTCAGGATTTTGTTTAATAGCATTGTACTCATGTTATTGTTCAGCTGCAGTTAATAAGGCCTTTGTTTTTGGCTCAACATTGGTCTTGTGCCGACATAAACCAACTTCTTGTGTTGTCCTTGAGTTACACAGCCTCTAGCAGAAACTATAGACCAGTATTTAACTGTACAGAGTACAGCAGGGCAGAAGTGGGCAGAGTGGTATGGCAAGGAAAGGAAAAAACCCACACGAGTCAAAGTGGGTCAGCATGCAGGGAGGTGCAGGCATTGTTCCATTTTAGAGCAAAGTATGTCGACCAAGGATTTAAGTTTTGTGACTGTGGAAAGCACTGTGTGTATAATGTAAATTTAAGCATTTACACTGTGTTTTTGAGCAAATGCTGTATACTGTAAATAATTTTTTGATTTGGGGTCTTTAGCCATCAACAGATGTTGGCAAAATCTCACAGCCAGGGTAGGACAGCACAGCCCACAAACCATAAAATACAGCTACATAGTTGCTCCATGAAAGATCGGTGCTATGTCTTATTTTTAATTGTGTTACAGCTCAAGTCGAGCTACTATCATAAGGATTTAATCTACCCCAAAGGGCCAGTTTGTTATTTGTTTGTTAGTTTGTTAAGGACGCTTTTTTTATCTCCTGGGTGGTGTATTCCTGTGTAGGATGACTCAGTGTTTTTTTTATTTTATTTTTTTTTTTATTTTGTGTGCTTTGCATCACAGTTTGTTTGAAAACATGCAATGACTGATGGTGAACTATAAGATGTCCTCATTCTCACTGAGGTTAGGGGGTTAGATTGGAGAGAGATTAACAATCTTTGAACACAGATGACAAGAGAAAACGAACATGTGAACCATCATGATAAGAACACTATTAACGCCACCAGAGCAAGGACACCTGTCATTTCATTTATTTTGGGTCTTCCAGTCCGGTGACCATGACCCAGTGTATAATGTCAGACTGTATTGAGTGTCAGGCCTTGGTACATTGCCCAAAAAGTGTAATTTACTGGTCCATCTGCTGACGGCTCCCACTTTGGATATAAATTTAGCTACAAACAGAGATGTTTTTGTTGTTTCTCTCGTGTGTGTGTGTGTATGTGTGTGTGTGAAGAATTAGCCCTTTTGTTCTGTCATACAGTATATAGGGGATTTCTTATTTTTCTTCATTCTCATACAACAAATAATTGTTTGTGTAATTGTAATGACCAAACAATAAAGGAATGGTTTTGCTAAGATCTAGATGACAAGATGATACCAATACCGTGCCTGTACGGTAAATGTGAAGCTACCATGAGCTTTTGTCCAGAAACAGCTAGCTGTTTCCCCCTGTTTCCAGTCATTGTGCTAAGCTAAACTTAGCAGCAACCAGTGCTAGCTTTAGATTCAGTGTAGAGAAATGACGGATATCAATCTTCACATCTTACTTTCAACAAGAAAGTGAATAACCAAAATGTAATGATTACTTACCAAATAAAAGCTTTTCCAATATTTTATTGAACATTTTGCTTTAATATTCATGGCAACACTTGCATGCACATCAGACCTTTCCACTGAATCTGAGGTGAGGTAGATGTGAACACTTAACTGTGATTAAACTTTAACAGAGGGTGACAGTTATTGTGATTACTCTCTCAGTGGCAAACAGTTATAGAAAGCATTGCATGGATGTTAAACATAATGTATGCTTGCTCTGTGTTATGACGGAGAACATGAATGTCAATCTCTTTCTGCAGGTTAATCCTAGAGAGAGAGGGACCCCGTTCACTCTTCAGAGGTCTGGGACCCAACCTTGTGGGTGTGGCACCTTCCAGGTATGCACAGTATTATCTACAGTAGTCTTAACCTTTATCATCTCTTTCGTAATACCACACACAGCTTGAAGCCTAAAGAAAATAACATATAATTACATATCTGATAACCAACACAGTAGAGTGGGCCACCACAGTTTTTAATGTTTAAAAGAAACCTTCAGAACGAACCACTGTTATCAACACTAGCATGACCTGTTATCAGAGAATAAAGGCATTTCTTCGTCATTTTCTTCAGACATTGCATCAAACCTCTGCACACATTTTAGTTGAGGAATGTATTTGCTTGTGCTAAATTTTTCTTTTTAAAACAAGCTTCCGCCTCACTCAGAGCTTACATTGGCAGCAGTAAGAGCAGGCCACAAATACAGAAATGAAATGTGGAAATCGGTGGTGAAAATCCGTGCTTCAAATCCCTGCAGGAAATGAGAAGGTTCCCTCTCTCCTAGCTCAGCTGGTTAAGGTTGCATAACAGCCTGGGCTCAGTCCATCAAAGTCTGAATGAAACAGCAGCAACAGCCGGTGTTGGCCAGCTGTGACGCTCTGGTCATGTGATTGTTGATGTTGTTGTTTTGTGTTATCACAGTGGAGGTCCTATGGTGAGACAGTTGTGTTTGTGTCTAATCCCCCTCCCTGACCTCTCTAGTTCTCCCTAGCTACTGCTGCATCACATGGCTATTGTCATCCTCTTCCCGTTGGTTCGTTGTGGTCCCTGTCTCTCTGTCTGAGTCATCCTTTCATCAGTCATACTATTATACTCTGTCTCGCTCCCTTGCCATGTTTGTCAGTCTTTGCCTACATTAATTCAGAATTGTTCTGTCCTCTGGGTCCTTCACTGCCCAAGCTGTCTTGCTCTGTCTGGTGCAGACTCTCTGAGGGGTGATGCCTGTGTGTGTGTGTGTGTGTGTGTGTCCTGTGGACTAGATGTCCAGCTGTGGAAATAGCAGTGTGTGTATCCTGGTCACGACAGCTATAGCAAACTGTCCTATTGGAAGATGTTGTTACGTAATAGGTGAGCTTGGTGAACTCATTGGCCTCATATAGGTTTTTTTCTGCGTAACATATTCAGATAACGTATTCATATTCAGATATTCAGAGCAGCCAAATGAATCCGTTCAGGCTGTAGCTGCAGGCAGTAAAATATGAGTCATTCTTTAAAAGGATTTTCTAAAAAATTGGACATTTTGTTGATTAAAAAATATGGCCATCAAGGTCTGCATGGTTTATTATTAATATGGAGGAAGTTTTGAAGATGTTTGGCATCATAACATGCAACATTTCCACTCCATTTGATGTAGGTAAAGCTTTAGTCTCTGATTCAATATAACTGAATGAAATAACATATTACTTCATTTTCCTACAAGGGGCGGTCTGGATAGCTTGGCTACTAAGTTATTCTCTCCTGTCATAACTAGGAAACTGCAGTCTGACGTGGGAAGCTAAAAAAAAATCTTCTCATGCTAATGAGAGCACGGTCCACTGGCCATGCTGCTGGCATTCGTTAGCAACACACACACGCAGATGGATACAGAATAGCTTATACCAGCTGCATCACTCTGTACGTATGAGAGATGCACATACACATTTGAACCTCATCATGTAATTCATCATCTGCAGAGCTGCATGATTATGTTGTGCATGCATGCTCTCAATTCAGAAAGAATGGGCGGGGGGGTCACTGGGTTTAATTTCACTCAGCAGAAATGTTGACTAAATCCTGTGATTTTATTTAGTCAGGAGCAGCTAGAATCATGGGAGATAAATCTGCTACTAAAGCGTGCTTTGAGATCAAGATACAAGATACACACACACACACACACACACACACACACACACACACAGGCACAGATAAACGTCTTTCACCGGCTTTATTTTAGACTATAGCACATATTAGCTTAGCTTAGCCTTGCATGGCCTCATGTACACTGTAGGCAGTTTTTTATTTCAGGCAATTGAGGTAATGTTCTCATATTTAATGCAGTTCACTTAATGCTATTCTTTATCTAAACCATGCAATTATACACTTTGCCCTGTCTTGTGAAGTGAAGCAGCTAATGAGTAAGTGTTTCTCATCTGCTCTCTCATGTTATTTGCCACAGGGCGATCTACTTTGCAGCGTATTCGACAGCCAAAGAGAAGTTGAATGGGGTGCTGGAGCCGGACTCGACCCAGGTGCACATGGTGTCGGCTGGGATGGCAGGTAATGATGGCTCCTCCTCCCCCTCCCTTCTGTCTGTTTGTGACAGTCAGTCGCTAAGTGTTATATCTGTCTGTCTGTCTGTCTGTTTGGGCAGTGTAAATCACTGATGGGCTTTATAAAAAAAAAACATTATTCAGTTTGTCTTTATTAGACAAATTTCATTTTTCTTTTCTTCCCACCATTTTCCCCTCAATTCGAAGTATCCCAGAGCTTCACTTCACCCCCTTACCCCTTTGCCCCCCTTTTTCCATGTACATGTGTGGGATGGTGGGATGTTCACAAATTTAAAAGCTTGTGAATACCTAAAGCATGCTAAAGCTAACTAATATCTGTTATACATAGGAATTATATAGCTGTTTACTGTATAGAAATATTAAATATACAATAAGGGGTTTATCAGAAAGCACAATTTGAGACTCTCAGGATCAACCTGACCTTGTTTGTGGTGGAAACAGCCTCACTGTGTTTACTGTGAAACCAAGTCATGAGAGATACATGTGCTGTAAACACTGTACACAAGAAAAGAATTAAAAACTCCCATCTGGCTTTTAAGAGCTAGTCACACAGTCACATAGCACATCTTTACTACTTACTCTCACAACCTTTATTCTGAAAATTTGCCCATCTACCGAGATGACAAAGTACTGTGCCTTGACCTTTCACGTTGGGCTTGCTAGCTCACATACAGTTGCGACAGATCCTTATGTCAGTGCACTCAGACTTTAAAGGAGTAAGCACTCAGGTAATTTTTATACCATAAATGTATTTTTAGCTTTTTGACAAAAAGAAAGAAGTAAACCAAACCACATGGTCCTAAAAGTTTAGATTGTGCTTTCCTCCTCTCCTAGCCCCTTTGTCCCTCTTGTCCTCCATTATTATTTTATTTTCCTCCTCGCCCCTTTTCCTCTTTTTATTCTTTCATTTTGAGGCCTCTCCAGAGGACTCTGTAAATGGTTTAACATCCCAGTTGTTACTTAAACAGTGTGGTCTGGGCCCCCTTCTTTGCTCTGTGTGTATAGAGGAGAGAGCACGGCCCCCAAAGGTCAACCGGGGCCCCTGGCACTCAGGCGGACACGTCAGGTAGCACCCCATTTCTTTACACTGGTATGATGAAAACCATGGTGATTTCTATAAATATTAGAAAGTTCATAACAGTTGTTTATTTGTAATGATAGTGCCATTGCTTATGGCAATGTGTTTGCTGCTGGTTTGTAGTTTTAGGCTCTTTTTTTAATAAGGTTTTATCATTGCTTAGTCTTGACACACTCCTCCTTCCCCTTGCCTGTTGTCTAATCCCATCAACATAGTAAAGGTAAAGTAATGACACATACTTCTTTAGATTTTATGTTGTCAGCAAAAAAGAAATGCTAACCTTGTCACCGCTACTGGAGGATGCAATAAATGTGCTCCATTTTGTCATCATCTATTAACATCATTGGTGCCTCAGTCATTTCTTTTCAAGGAGAATCTGTAACAGTCCATCATCCAAAAGGCTGGCACCATTTTATCATGAGTTCTGTGTTTTAAGTTAGTTGGATGTCCTGAAGAGAGTTTTCCTTGACAGTTCAACTCTAACAGCACTGGAGTTTTAAAAAAAAGAAAACCTTGAATGAGGACAATATGCAGCGCAGGTAACTGAGGGAAAAGAGCAAACTTCAACAAAACATATAGAGAAGTCCATATGTTTTTAGTCATTAAAGTTGAAGAATAGTTACTTTTTTTCATGTTGCACAAATCTCTTCATCAGTATGGCAGCACTGGTTTACATATATAGATATATAGTACCTTGAATGAAATCGACAAACATTTTTGTAGTTATACCATACACTACAGAAGTGTTGCATTGTTACTCGACAGACTTATTTTCTCTGTCTTTCATTTGCGTATTGCAGAGCTAAAGAAAACCTTGGTGACTGCACAGCTAACTTTACCCTATGCCTTGATAATTGCTTCCAGTTTTCTAAAGTAATTTCGTGGAGTCACTGCCTCTCAAAGCTTCTCTGATGTGAACTGTGGGCTTCCTTGTACTCAGGGAAGGGAGGCAAGTCCCACTCCTTCACTTAGACCTATTTTCCTTCCAGCAGTTAATCTAAAGCACATTTGCCTCCTCTGAATGTAGGTCAAAGTGGAGAAATTGCACAGCGATTATGTGTCTATAGTAGGATCATAATGCACAGCGTGCAGCGGCATGCCCATATGCAGAAGCAGCTCTTCAGAGATTCACCTCAAGGACTAGTTAGCCTATATAAAATAAACAGTTCCAAAGTGACTTTGTTCCACTGAACTGAGATCTGCACTGAGATCTTTTGTCTATTCATTTTAGGTTTAGAGGGATAAATGGTGACAAATATTTAATGTGCAGATATTTGAACACATATTAGTGGGCTCATGTTGACCTATTAAAATGACCCTTGTTATAAATAAGGAGCATGTTATATGTTGACAAAAAACACCAGAGATAAATATTCAATGAGAAAAAAACATCAACAAATTAAACTAAATTTATTCATATCAAAGAGATACATTGGAGTTAAACAGCTACAAGGAACAGGCCTCTCAACAGGTATAATTAATAATTCATGAATTGTAAAACTGTCAAGAAGTTTTTCCACTGAGGTGATTTCCAGTATCATTTACTGTGACATTGAAAAGGAGTTTTTTCATAGGTCCCTCACAAGTTATTTGATGTCTTTCTCCAGAAACAGGTTGGCTCTCTGGAGACACATTTGTCTCCACATGCAAGGGCATTTTAAAGTTCTTTTAAAAATGTATCCTGGTTTTTCCAGATTCCGCTTGTGTCAAGAGAATATTTAGGGCTGGCTCAGTTATAATCATCATTCTACCTCATTGATTCATTTCACTTTGATCAGTCACAGACATCCTTATATCAGCACATGTTTATAAAATGGGCTCCTCACTCCTTTCATCACCATTGTCCACCGCTTAGGGTCTGTTTTACACAACGACAAGGTTAGCATTTCCACCTGCCTCTTTATTCTCTATCTTATCTATGTAAGCATTTGAATTAGTTCTCTCTCATTTGTAGTTTATCAACTGAAAAAGGCTCAATAATTTTTAAGAATACATCCTCAGTTTTGTTTTCTATGTATTTACTCTTGTGTTTTACCTCACTCTGGTGAGATGGAGTTGGAGTTTGGATTGGGTTTGGTTTCTGCTCAGTCAACATTTTCTTTATTCCAGTTGACAAAAGATGTAAAGGGAGGGATAATTTACTATAAATTTAAACTGCAATAATTTAATTCAACGTGTAAGAGTAAATTAAAAGGGTTGGGGCTTAGAGTTGGGAGTAGAGTTTGGGGAAAGATGGGGGAGGTCAGTTCTTCACCTCCCATCTCCTCCCCAACTACCTGTACAGTACCAGTGGGTTGGGGTGGGTGTTTGGTGGGGTTGGGGGGTGGATGTGACTGCTGCTTGTGTGTGACTGTGGTACAGAAAAGCCTGTGTCTATTTTAGGGCTTTACTGTAAAGCTTTCACCCCTGCGTGATTGGGTGGGAGACCCCCGCCATCTGAGCCCCCCATATCTGCAGGCTACTAGCTGCAGCGGGGAGGAGCTGGAGGAGCTTTGCCCCTCCCTCGTGAGTACACGCCATAGACGCTACTTCCTTCTACTTCCCTCTTTTTTTCTTCTTCCTATTTTTGTTCTTCTCTTATTCTCTCCAACAGACCTGTGTCATCCTCTCTTCTTCACGCAGTTGCCTTAACGTAGGGCTGTGTTGCAGTGATACACTACATGTGACTCAGGTCTCTTTATAGACTCGCCCTCATCTTAGCTGTTTTCTGCAAATGGCCATGTTTTACTCTTCTATGTTACTTCATTTGTACCAAACTTTTAGAGGGACGTTGTCTCATTTTATAATGATACAGAGTCCTCATTAATTAGCTTTACACGATCAAACTTTACATTACTACACTGTATTACGCACTGTTCCTACTTGACAAAAACGCCATGTCTGTTCAAAGTATCATCCTCTGTAAACAACTCAAACAAGCGCATGCACACACTCTCATCTGCTTGTAATATATATATTTTATCTGCACACAAGGGCATTTTAATACAGTTTCAGAGACCCCATCATTGACTTATCCCAGTTTGAAACTAATATCTAACATTAACATTGTCTGTGAAGGCAGATGGACATGCAGACTATTAGGAAGACTTTCCACTTTAGCCCTGCTGAATAATTGAAGAATCTCCTCCATACACCATTTTGTCTCTCTGCTGTTGTAGATGTGCTTGTAGTTCTATTATCAGGCCAACAGCCTGCCTCTTGTGCCCAACCAGTTAACTACTGGTTTGTTAAATGAATATAAAGATGCTCATTCACTGAATGAGGAGACACATTCATATTGCTCTCTCTTGTGAGAGCACGTTTAAAGCAATGTCATGACCAAGAATCAATCCCTTTGTGTGTTGACTTGAAGTTGTGGAAGGGCAAAAGGCTCATACTTAATTTTGTGTTTCAAAGCACACTGAAAGTGCAATGATATTTAAAAAAAAAAAAAACACCGTCTCTGTGAGCTCTTCAAGATGAACTTACGTTTTAATTGCAGCTGATTTTTATTAGAAACACAAGAGCTCTCATTAGCACCAGACTGCAGTAAAGTAACACTCAAAGGCATAAAATGACCTTGCTGCTTGGCCTCATTTTCTAATGTTTGCACTTAGGTATTTTTTAAGATAAAAGAAGAAAAAAAAGAAAGCAGTTACAGCTGCTGCCTTTATGAATTTTTGGTAATTGAGACACCACTCAGGAAGAGAGCTGTTGTTTACATACACCTTTTTAGCATTTCACATGAAGAGGATCAATGTTTTAATATGGAAATGCATGCATTTACTCAATGACTGATTCTTCAATTAAATTAATAAAATAATTGAACAATAATTTTCTGTAGAAGTAGAACACTGAAGCAAGTTGATCCTGTTTAGTGAAGTGCTTTCTCACTGTCTCTGTGCAGTATAGAGTATCTGCTATAGTTGATTAGACTGTGTTCTTCTAAATGTCTTTGCATCTGTCTGAACCTCTGACCTCCTCTGAATTTCCCAGGGTTCACTGCCATCACAGCCACCAATCCCATCTGGCTGATCAAGACCCGCCTGCAACTGGAAACCAGGTGAGGAACCTCAAAACTTCATTGGTCTAGAAATGAAATAGGTTGTATGATGCACTGACATTATTCATTTTCCTGTAATGATAGAGAGAGGAATGGAATTATGTTGTTACCCGACCTAAACGTCTCACTGTGTGATTACAGAAGCCGGGGTGAGCGGCGAATGAATGCATTTGAGTGCGTGCGGCGGGTGTACCAGATGGACGGCCTGCGAGGTTTCTACAGGGGCATGTCAGCCTCATACGCTGGCATCTCTGAAACTGTTATCCATTTTGTCATCTACGAGAACATCAAACGTAAGCTGCTGGAGTCCAAGGCCCACGCCAGCATGGACGAAGAGGAAGAGTCTGTCAAGGATGCCTCAGACTTTGTGGGCATGATGCTCGCAGCAGCCACCTCCAAGACCTGTGCTACCTCCCTCGCCTACCCTCATGGTAACCTGTCATTTCTCTTTACATTATTTTCAAAGGATAAGGACAATGGTATTCCATATTTTTCTTACTGTCAACAAATCCCACGAAAGACAAACAGTTTACTCCTGACTTCCCCAGCCTGTCTGGCATAAATAGTAAGGTACAAAAATATAGGTTACTGAAAAAGGAGTAAATAGTGCATAAACTAAAGTACGCATGTTCGTCGTAATGAAGGACCATGTCACTTTCAAGATTTCAGAGAATATTAGTGTATAAAAAATATTAGGGCACCATACAGCCCATTTTGTCCACTCCTGTGATTTACTGTGTTTTTTTCTTTTTTATTTTTGGAGATTTTTATTATTTTGAATAACAGGTTGATGTACTAGAGTTTAAAGGAGTAATTCAACATATTTAATTTGTACACAAAGATAAATGTAAAAACTACTGTAGTTTAACAGGGAGAAAGCATCAAGACACGCAGCATTTTGAGTGAGACAGTGACTCAGTTTTTCCCATTGAAAAAAAATATCACGGTCCACTTATGTTATAAATATCATTCTCCACCTACGCACAGCCCACAGTTGAGTGTAACAGTTAAGGTATCTTTCAGTACTGTCTGGAATCATCCTGGGACAAAGTCGGTATCTCTTAGTTAGGTGAGGATTAGGTGGGTTGAGGATGTTTGATATAACAATAGAGGGCTTAATAAATAGCATATAACAGTAATTTAGTTAAGATGTTAGATATGGAAGTATGGAGCAAATGTTGTTTTTAACTTGATGTTCTTCATCTGCTCTCAATTTGCAGAGGTGATCCGCACACGACTACGAGAGGAAGGCAGCAAGTATCGCTCCTTCTTCCAGACTCTGCTGACGGTACCCAGGGAGGAGGGATACCGGGCGCTGTACCGCGGCCTCACCACCCACCTTGTCAGACAGATTCCCAACACCGCGATCATGATGTGTACCTATGAGGTGGTGGTCTACCTGCTTGGTCGTTAGCCCGCCACGTATGTCTTCTTCCTGTTTAAAGAGGGAGACAGTTATCAAATGACTGTGAAGGCGAGGAAGAGGACAAAAATGGCTACATAAAGACCAAAGGAAATAAGAATTAACTCCTAGTGGACCAGAAGAGGACAAAAGATGAAGAAAAAGAAGAAAAGCCCTTCATTACCATATCATTGTCGTCGTGATCATCATCATCAGCTCCTGCTCCTTTTAACAGACCTCTGGAACAGATAGAGGGCGCCACAGTTCACAGAAGAGGTAATATGAGTAAGATGAGCACCACTGACAGGAAAGACACAGAAAGAGTTTGGCACCTGTTAATCAAAGGGTACCTCTGAGGGAAGAAGATTTTAAGCATGATTCAGTGGCCTTAGCAGAAATGGTTTTAGGTGGCGTCCTTCTCTTTAAGTGAAGAGTGAAAAACTCAGATACAGATTAAATTGTAAGAGGGGAATGCTTGGATGTAACTGAATACAGTAACTACATGTAGGTTGATTTCAACAATCCAAGAATCTCTACCTGGCACTATTTGTCTGCACTTCATTGCTGCAAGACTACTGTACGATTAGACGACTGGCAGTTAAGGAATTTTCATTTAAAGTAGAATGACACATGGAAGCTGGCATTTAAAACGAAGCCCCCTCCCCCTCCGAACCCACCCATCTTTGCACTACAGTGAGCCTGGCTTCAAGCATTCCCCTCTGAACGCTGCAGTCGACCCCCCTCCGCGGCCTGAAGTTCACACACAGCAGTGGGCTAACTGGCCGATCACAACGATGAGCTTGTGATGGCGTCAGTCGGAACACATGCCTCAGAAACTAGCCTGTGTCCATTAAGAGTTTGAGAAGCTGACCTTAATTCAGTGTTTTATTTCTCTATATGCCAGCACCCAGTGGTGACATGCTCTGGCTGAAGTTGGCCTCAAGTGTCGGCAGTTTCTCTTTTGTTAACACTGAAGCGAGGTCGGTATACGAGGCCAGCTTCTCCCTGCATCCGGTCACTGCTCGGGACTTTTAAAATCTTGTGTGAATAACATGAGACCAATGTGTCCTTTTTTTATAGATGTGAAATGTGTGATTGTCCAAAAGGTACCAAGACTAAGTATCTAATATTAGAGTGCCACTACTTGAATATAATGTGACGCGTGGGGAAATATTGGAGCGGGAGAGTGTTGATGGAGGTTCATCATCACCCCTCACCTGTTGTTGCGTGTGAATATGAGTGCGTATGAATGTGTAACATGTTGGTCATGTGTGCCTGCGTGTATAATTGATATCTACTCCAGATTTCCCTCCACTAACTATTAATCTTGCAAGACACTGCTGTTGGGAGTGCGGGGAAGCTCCTGTACGATACTGGCAGCATTCATCTGCACTCTCACGCCAGTCCTTTCCTCGAGTGGCTTCCAACTGACCTGATAATATGCACTTTTGTGGCCTTTTCGGGGCTTGTGCTTTGCATTTTATTGCGTGGACAGTTTCAACTTGTACATTGTAAAAGAAAAAAAAGTATTACTGTATATCAAAATGGTATTTTGTGCAACTGTTCTTATAGCAGATATATTGTACAGTTTAGAGTTCTCCGTAGTTGTGAAGGATGTCTAAATGTGTGTATATAATATAGATACTGTATATGCATATCATTTGTTTTTCTGTTTTTTTTTTTTTGTTTTTTAGGCCCATGTATGATCATCATGCTGTAGTTTGAATTTGCAAATTCTTTTCATTTTTGTGCAATTTAACTTTGTTTCAACATGGACTGTTGACATGAATATTGTTTGGTTGATTTTTCTTACAAGTTTCTTAAAGTTTCCCCAGTGTTTTTTGCTGCAGGACAAATCCTTCCATCGAACTATTTGTGCTGGAGCGTCTGTTATTTCACAGGGTTCCATTTTGTAAAGTTTGGATGTTACAGTCATTTGTAATGTTTACATTGTTCCTCACTTTCGGTCAGATTATTTTTGGTTCTCCTAGCAACGTGTTTTGAATATCAAGATTGAAGTATATTAATGTGAGTTCAAGAACTAGTCTTCTCTCTACAACACTGCACTTCAGCAAGCTGGGACTGATTTTAAAAAAAAAAAAAAAAACTGAATTTGAGACATCCAGACATTACTAAACTCATCTCTTACTGAAGAGGGTTGTCGGTAAGAGACAAAAAATTTGAAATGTCTTTTGGAAAATCTACCCCACAAGTTTCCAAATTGTATCAAAGCACCTTAGCAAAATTTCCCTTAAATACTGTATGTAGTTTATTTTAGCTTGTGTTGAGCAGAGAAAAGCCCTCCCTTCACCTCTCTTAGGTCTGAGGTCTCCCAGCTGCTGTTGTGTCAGGGGATGTCATGTAGTCATGCATGGTGCTCTTGAACACTCATATTTCTTTGGCCTTGTGGCTGTATCATTTCAGAGGCAGACCGAGCCCTGTGTTGTAACCTGTAATAGTTATTGGTTTTCAGTCTCCATTGACATGTTGCTAGTCCATAGTTGCAGTTGGTGCTTGGAAGAAATGATTCATTTTAACGTCCATGTTTTCCTGTAAAACACTAATAGCTTTTATGTCTTTGGCCCCATCGCAGTTATACTTGAGGTCAAATTACCAAAATGTGACACAAACAGACAACTGGACAAACAGTGCAAAGCATTTCACTATTTTTTACCTCTCATTTCAGTGTCTGTATGCAATTCAATATCTGACCTGTACGCTTGGACAGGATGCTGCCTAAAGCAGGGTGATACGAAACCTGGAAGATTGTTTTTTTTGCCAGCTCGATCATTGATGTATTTTTTTGTTTGTTTGTTTGTTTTTTAAACACAACAGTAAATAAAAATATACTTACAACTAAAATGATATCAATTTTTTTCTTTATCTGTTTGTTTATTCATTTATGTACATTGTCATACAGGCATTTACTATTTTTAGCCTAGAGAGTTAAAAAGAGGACATTTTTGTTTGGTTGTTAGGAAGGTTAATGATATTTTAATGATATATAATAACAAGATCCTCTCTGTAGGCATATTTGAAAATGTAGATGTAAATGTAGTCTCATTTTGAATGAGGTTGTTGAAAATCTTTTCTACTTCTATTCTTCTAGTTTTCTATTTTAATTTCTAAGATATTTTAATGCTCACATATATACTATATTTATGTACATACATAGTAAAATAAACAGTAGAATAAATATAGATTAATAAATGTAAAGTATGATGGTGCAACTCATAAGGGAAAGTGCTGCACACTGGTGCCCAACTCCAGTTTCTATCTGGTAAATTCCTGCTAGCACCGCCAGGTGGAGCCAAATAACCCCTGATACAACAGAGTGCACAAACTCAATGCAATTAGAAAACTCACAATTAAGATTTAAATCAATCAAACAATTTGGTGTCAAAACCTTATATAGTTTCTTTTATCCGACACACACACACACACACACACACATCTTGCCACCATATCTTCATGATCTTTTTCATGCTCCAACACTGGAAGCCAATAAAGGCATCGATTTCTGTTTAGCTCTCTCTAATGCTCGTGTAATACCTACAGCAGAATTAATCAATGAATGTGGGGAGGTGGAAATTGGAATAATCCATCATCATACATGTCGTGACTGTGACTTATATTAAAAATGGCCATTAGACATTATCTTTTACTGATCTGAATATTCTACAATGCAGCTGTTGTAGTAATGTCCACACACACACACACTGCCCATATTACAGTAGCTCAAATCAATCAGCCCCTTCTCTGTTTTAATCAAACAAAGTAGCCTGAATTTCACTACAACATTACAGCAGATCAGCCTATCTGCCTATTCTGATCAGCCTGTGGTTATATATCTGAAGTGACTTTCACTTCACAGCTGGAAGATTTTTTCAGTGATAAAGATTCTGTTGGAAATCAGAGAAATGAGAGCAGAGAAAGAAAACGTGGGGATAGTGATACCTTCAAATGTTGTCGGAATTCTAAAAAACTATATAAAAAAATCTTTTATACAGAGAATACAATAGAAACATGTAAAAATACAATAAAATACAATACCAAGAATGAAAATTGAGACATGGCAAACAAAGTCAAAGAGATGAAGGTTTTTTATAGAGAGAACTGTAAGCATTAAAATAACAATAATATAATACAACTATTATAATCGGATTGATTGATTATTAGATATTTTTTAAAATGCCATTAAAAGGACTCTCTGGGCCAATGTGGCAAAAGCTTACACAACATAACTAGAAAATGCAGCACTTTCTGAAGAAAATGAACACTTGTCTCAGAATAAGACAACTGAAACCTTTGAAATAGTTGAAGTACTGAAACATGTTGAAGTTGGCAGTTGAAATACAGTCACTAAAATAAATTGATTATGACAGTTAAAATGGAAATGTTGAAGGAAATGAGAGCTTGTGTTTAGGCACTGAATGAAGCCCTAGTGTCCATTTAAGTGGAAGTGCTGAATGAAGTGTTGTTTAAAGTGAGTAAGATTTCGTTGTCAAAGCTGACTAAATAGTGAATAAGCGGGTGAGCAAGTGATGAACTGAGTTGTGAAAGTGACTGTTTTAGTATAACCAGTAAAAGCAGGTGAAGTCTCAGTTAGGGAAGAAGAAATGAAAGACGTTGAACCATTTGCTGACCACTCAGTGCTGAAAATCAAATATCAGCATTTTCAGAAATTATTTGGACAATGATAAAAAGTTTGAAACAATAGTAGTTAACAGGCTAACAACAGAATATGAGAAAAATATACACAATACATAACATTTCTTGAAAAACAAACACATACAATGAATATGTAAGATCCTAAACAAATTACCTTTACCTTTATATCCTAAAAATGACAACCAAATAAAATAGTTTAGAAACAATGGCAGCATTTGTGCATCTGTTTCTATCATTGTTATTAGTAGTAACAGCTGTGGTACAAGAAATAACAACAGAGGCACTGGTAGTATTTTTTACAGCTCCATCTGTAGCTACAAAGCGAGGCTGCGTTAACGAGCGGCCCCTGAACGCACCGCCGCAACCGGAGCCAATCACGTCAGAGCTGAGCGCCGTGTTGTGGTGGAGGCGGCCAATCAGCGCTCGCCCTGCGGAGTAAACGGACACTCAGCCTCGGGTCTCCCCCGGTTGCCTGCGCGCACCGAGCTGCTGTTTACCGCAACAAAGAAACCATCGCTCCGCCGCCGAAACACGAGTAACAGCCCCGGGACGACGCTGCTTTCACCAGCGGACAGGAGCGGAGGCCCGAGCTCTTCTTCCTACCCCGGAGAGAAAAGTGTCGTCGAGTTTCTTTCCGCCTGGTGAGTGTGTCTGTTTACACCGGAGGAGCTGAGCACGGTGCTGGGAGCGCTCGGTTGTGTTTAGTTGTGGGAGCAGGCGGGCGGAATACGGTGTTTTCCTTTAAAAAAAAAAAGTACCTTCAGTCCATGTTTGACCTCCGGTTGATTGTATGGATTTAAAAGTCACGCCGAGAAAAATGACGAGTGCTCCTTTCCTCACAGCCCGGTTCACTTTTAATTGGTCGTGTGCTGAACTTCTCACAACTCACATCTGAAATCCTCCTGCAGCTGTAAGTAAGCAATTAGAGATGTGCATTCATTAGGCATCAGAGGAAATCAAGCCTTCATCGACTCAGGAATAACAAGTCAAGTTATGATATAATGGTAATTGTTTGTTTATTAGTCAGATCATCATTAGAGGAGAAGTATCCCCTTGTTGTGGCTCTAAAATGAAGCAGCCTCTTTTCACACCCAGCACATGTCTATGTTGTGTCCATCCAAAAACGGATGATTCCTACTTTGATTGTTTCATCTGATGTTTTTTAGAGCTCAAAAGAAGCAAAACTCTATTTTTTTTTAAAGAGCAAAGATTAGAAAAAAGTCAAAAGATAAACCTCTTAGAAACCCTCAGGTTGTAAACCTGAGGTTTGAAACCACTGATTTATAGAAATAGCACAAAATTCAAGGCTAAAAACTCTGCACAACACTATCTGACACAGCAGAAAGTAAAAGTAAATTAACATTATTATTATCATCTTCTAGGCCAATAAGATGCTTAATGTCCAAATAGAAATGGCACAGGAAGTGTTACTCTAATACCAGCAGTGTCAGCGTATGAATATTGCATATCTGTAAAATAACAATGCCTCGCCTCGCAGTACTCTACAAATGATCGGTTCTATTTGTGGCTACACCTTGACATTTACTCTGCGAAGATGGGTAGGTGCAGGTGACGAGGACGTGGAAAAAAGAAAAGCAGAGCGGCGCAGAGGGGAAAGGGAACAGGAGATGAGGAGAAGGATGAGAGTGTGAGAGTCCCTCCTCAAATGTGCCAGGTTTAACATCACTTCATTTGGTTTACTAACGAGTAATAGGTAAAAAAACTGTGTGTGTGTGTTTGTGTGTGTAGAGTGAGTGGGTGGAGTCTGCTGGTTGATAGATGACCTGTCGAGATAAGGGGGGGGGTGGTCAGTGGGGAGCAGGATGGAGGGATGGAGGAGGAGGGGTGGAGCATTGTAACGGTGACAGGGGGTCATTTATCTGTCTGCTGGATGTGTCCAGCAGGTTACTGTGGGGGACCAGGCTGCCCACCAGCATCTCCCCTCACCGCCTGTGTCCCCTTTTTTTTTTTTTTTCCCCTCCGCCTTCCATCTTCTATCCACGCTTCCCACTTCTTCTTCCATGCCACTTCCCATGCCACTCCTCTCCTCACACCCTCTTCTGCATTTGATCACATTATGTTGCATCTTTCCCCACAACCTCACCCCATCGCTTTGCCCATCTTTATTTCCCACCTCTTCAGCTGTTGAATTTGCTGACACTTGAGTTTCATTTACAGTGCACACACTTCGACTACCTGCAGCTTTCTTCAGCTTTGGTAGAAATTTAGACTGCTTTCAGCCTCCGCGCGTCATCTGACACTTCATAAGACTTCAGCTGACAGTTCATATACTCGCAGTGATCTTTCATCTGCTGTCACCCTTTACATACCAAGCACGTTTTCCTCATAAAATGTGTCTCTTTTCTACTCTTGTTGTACAGCATTTCTCCCTGTCTTTTCTCGCCTTTCTCCCTCCTAATCAGTTTTCTCTCTGTCTGTGTTTCCTGCTTTTTTTCTCCTCCCTTTTTAAAAATCCCCCCTTGTCCCCTTTATCCCTCCAGTGGGACTAATAAGCAGCATTATGAGTCAGTGCGAGGAGAGAGGCAGATGGGATTCAGCTCGTAGGCCAGATAAGGGTTTTTAACTCAGCTGCGTCTTATCACACCCTGTCACTGCTACTTAAAGTGAACACATACTGCCTGCCGTTACGTAAAAAGTGGTGAAAAAAAATCCCTGAACGGAGATAGTGGAAGTTCTGTCTGAGGCATGTTGGAGTAATCCCTGTACAGAGGGGTGCCAGTGATGTCACAGCGCTCATTTAAATGCAGTGATTCAGAGATGGGTGGCTTTTTTTTTCGAGCAGTTCACAAAGGCAACAGCCATCCAAGAGTTGACTCAGTGTTATTGCGCATCAATTAATCAACATCTCGGTCATAGAGTAGAATTTTTTATTAGATTGTAGGCCTGTCTCTCCCCAGTCTCTGGACATATTGCTCATCTGCATTCTGCTCAGCGCCCACTGTGTCACTGTGCTCATCATTCACGTGACACATGAGGCGATTTGGTGACGAGAAGGACAACATTTTGGAGTCGGTTTGTGCTGCTTTTCATCAGCCATCATTATTTTTAATTACTTCATCTCCCCTTGCCTTCCCCACTGTGCCTGTTGTGCGCTGCAGCAGAGTACCACAGGAAGCAGGCTCTTACAGGAAGCAGACTCAAACATCTGAACCTGTGAAGCCTCAAATTAGACTAAATCAAGTCACAAAATAGATCACAGAGTGCTGTGTTTCTGTTGGTGAGAGTCACGTTTTGGCAATTATGAGCTAAGCGTTACATTGGTGCTTTGAAAAGATTCTGATCTACATATATAATTATCTATCTAATTAGAAATTAGTTTTCATTATTGGTCAATCGTGAAGACTTTTTTTTTTTGTAAAATGTCAGAAAGTTGTAAAAAAAAGGTTGTTTTAGTAATTTTCATGATAGCTTATATGTAACTGTTTCCATATGATTTTCTTGTACACTTCCTGGAAGGAACTATGTAATTTAATATGTAGAAAAGTCGGAACATCCTTGAGAAAAAAAATCTGTATATATTCAGTGCATGTACATCCATGACACATTTATTACTAGAAACTTTATGCCCCATATAGGCTGACTTGTTCAGCATGTCCTGCTGACCTACTGTACTGCTGTACTACTGTAACTTTACTTTGTGTTTAATGCTAATGAGCAAATGTTAGCAAAGGTGGTGAACCTGGTAAACATTATATATTAGCATGTTAGTATCCTCATTGTGTGCACGTTAACACGCTGATGTTAGTGTCTAGCTCATAGCATCCCTGTGATGTACAGCCTAAACAAATTTTTTGTTGACTAATTGTTTCATCTCTTTTTGAGATAAATATATGCGTGCTTGTCCATCTTTCTGTATGTCTATCTGTCTAGTTCATGGTTGGTAAAGTCATTTATATTTTTCTGTCCTTGGTCGACCATGGAAATGTATGCATCTTACACTGGCAGATGGAGTGGGAATGGATTTATATTCAGCACCATTTTTTAAGTCAGTGATAGACTGCTGAGCTCACGAAAATGCACACAGACACACTCACGGACCCCCCCACACACACACATAAATAAACAGACATCACTCAAGGAAAACAGCACTCTCATGCGCTGCTACACTCTTAAGTCAATGACATCAACTGCTGCAGAGAGAAACAAACAGGAAGACGGTGCGCTCCTCCTGCCCTTGACTGCTGCTTAGTGTCTAAGTGCAGTGTGCAGCCTACGTGTGCACACACCTGTGTGTTTATGAGTGTTTGTGTGTGTGTGTGTGTGTGTGTGTGTGTGTTGGCAGTGTTTTCTGCCTGCTGATGCTGTGTAGTGACTCACAGAGGTCATCACAATGACAGGATAACAAGAGTAATTGTGCAGTAATTTTACAGTAACACGGGCAGATTTCCTCCCAGTGCCTGCCAATACAGCGAATGGCAGGGATGAATTTGTTTTCCCGAAAAATTCAGTCGTGTGCAACTTTCCTTGTGTTTTTGCTGGCTCATCAGTTGATCGGGGCGAGGTTAAGGCCGCTTGTCGTCTTGTTGTCACCCTGTGTGATACGCGTCGTTTGTTCGGGAAGGATTGCGGCAGTGGTTCTTTAACCAAAATCGCCCTCTTTAAAGGGGAATACAGACTGATGAGCAGGCAGCGGAGTTAGAACCCTTGAGGAGACGGCAGGGATTGTGAAATCATTAGTGTTGTCCACCTCTTGTAAACTCCGTCATCTTAACTCATTTCCGCTTGCTGCGTCCAGTCTTGTCACGTATCATTTGGCTCCCCGTCGTTCCCAATCATCTCCCCTTGACATCTTGTCTGCTCTGATCGGAAGTTTGCTCCATCTTTTGGTTTCTGGAGAGTAAAGCGGGCTGCATGGGTGGGAGTAGCGGTGTGCTCATTTACATATAAATGACAGCAGCGTGCGAGGTGCCAGGCTCCTACTCATTTGTCATTTTGCGTTGATTCAGTGTCTGCATGTTTGTTTGTGTGCTTATTTGCCCGCCTGCGTGTGCGCGTGGGTGTGTGTGCTTTTCCTCAATATTGAAATGTTTCTCTGTGTGTCAGCACAGCATCATTATGTGTCAGCGTCGGGACAATCAGCTCTGAATCAGCTGCCTCGTGCTGCAGTTCGCCTTCATGGCTTCCATGAGACTATCTGATGGCTTTTCCAGTTGGATAAAATCAATTGAGTCATCCTGGAATGTGAAGCAGGCATGTGATTGTTTTGGCTGGAGCAGCAAAACAGAAAAAAACTAACAGGGTGTTTTAACTGCTCTGATATGTTCTGGGTGAACAACAAATGTCCGGTTGGATGTTGCATCATGTTTTTCTTTTGTTGCTGTTTTACAAGAAGGAAAACGACAGAATTTCCTGCCGGAGACCCTCACTAACACATTTGACGTCTTCTCACGTATCATCTCAGTGTTTTTGTAACAGGAATCTTGGCTGGCTTCTCCAACTATTTACTTATAAACCCCAAAATAGACCAGACAGCACTCTGAGGCCTGGTTACCACACATCATATTGGCACTAATATATTAGATGTGATATTAGATTAGTCCTTTAAAGGGAATGGGATGAATCCAGTGTTGCAATGCTTGTGGGAAACCCGGCCAATGATGTAAGCCTTTTTTACTGTAAAATGGCCTTAGAGCTGGGAAATATGAAAATTTAATAATGCTAAATGTTAACTTAGATTGATAATAGAACTGGCAACACATAAGAAAGCAATTATATTTAGGTACCATGAATCCTCCTGATGATAAGAATTGCATTATATGATCATGTTTTAAATATGCTACAGTTTTAAAGCATTAAAGAAAAAAAAAAAAAAAAATTTTGTGAAATATGCTTGTTTGCATACATGCAGCATGAAGCTACAGTCAGCAGCAGGTTAGCTTAGCTTAGCACAAAGACTGGAAAGGAAACTGCTAGCCTGGTTCTGCACAAAAGGCACACCACTACTTCCATCACTTTTCATGCGTGCAATGGACAGCAACTCCACAAATGCCTTTTGGGGAGTGGCTGTCTTATAGTCTAGATCCTCACCCTTATTTGTATGGTTCATTATGTTTCACCTCTGTCAGTGATGGGGGGGTTTTCCACCCGGCCTTTCAGTGTGGCTGTTTTCGAAACAGCTACAAACACTTAATCTTGGATGGACAACGTGTCATAGAGGCATACTGAGACTTTACACATTAGTGCTCATCTCATGCATGTTGTTTTGTTTTGAATACAGATGTGGAATTAAAGCAGGATGAGTTATTGATACATGACCGGATGATGACGAGGTGTACTTTTTGTCTTAGCGGAGCATTCACTGTTGGGGAAAAGCTTTGACTGTACATACCTGCATGGGCTAAATTAGATCAGTCGCTTGCAGGTCGACTCTTGATGCCAGCCTTTGTAAGGCTTTGGTTTTTCGCCCAGCTCCCTTTGGCTGGTACTCCTAGCCGAATGGGAATAAAGTGAAGAAATCTGTTTTTTTGAAGTCAACACACACAGAAGTGCTGCCATAACTGATTATTGATTTTGACTCCTTGGACTGTTGGGTCTAAGCAATTTCTGTCCACAGCTGTCGAGGAGAATTGCCACTGTGACACTACAGCTCCATACACACACCCACCTATTATCAAAGCAACATCATATAGCATCAGTCACGCTTAAAGTGAGCTCTCCATATTGAATTAAGCAACTCTTAGCGCAGCAAATGCAAAAATGTGAAGTAAAAGCATCTAAACATAATGAAAATCTGAATCAGCTTGCCTTGAACAGTGAAGTCTCTTGTCAACAGCTCATGTGACTCTACAAACAGTCTTTAGCTTCTCTGGCTTGGATGGCAGAGCTGCACGACACTGTTGATATTATCTGTTAATACTGCAGGACAGCCTGTGTTTTTAAAAAAAAGTGTGAGGAGCATTTCCTTCTCTGCCTCCCACTCTCTCCCTCTTTCTCTCTTTTGTCTCTCTCTGTCTATTTTCTGGCCATAATTACAGAGCTCATGAAAGCATTTAAAGTCTCATGAATATTTAGGTCTTGGAGGGGAAGTGTCAGGGGAGACCCATGTGTGGCTGGTCTGCCCTAATTATGGAGATGGGCCTCCACAAACTCACACACACACACACACACACACACACACACACACACACACACACACACACACACACACACACACACTTTAAATGAGGGAGGAAGGCCCGAAAATGATCAAAAGCTTCCAATTTGGGAAAAGTTAATATAGGCTTAAGCAAAAGGTAGTAGCGCTCTGAAAAACTGCCTCATCTTACTCACACACACGCAGCAGGGAGATAATAATAGCACAGCTGGTTGTGGCTTGCAGCTGGTTCTTTCTGCTCACTATTGTTTAATAGCAGCTAATGATGGACATGAGCCCAGCAGATTTGTGAAAGGGGGGCTGTGTGTTCGTGTGTGTGTGTGTTTGAGTGTGTGGACTCACAGTTGTTTCCTGGCGTCTGGGGCCTGGATGGGCTTTTCTGATGTCATGTCATGCTAAGTCATGGCAGGGATGAACAGAAGTGTGACTCATTGACTCTGTGATGGACACCATTGAGTCAAGGGGAGACTGGGGGGGGGGAGTCACGCTTTTGTTGGCTGGAGAAAGCTGAAAAGGAAGGGAGGGGTGCACAAATAGAAGCTTAAAGAAGGATGGAAGGAGGAAGACGGGCAGTTAGAGGTAGGAATAAAAAGAGGATGAGGCAGGTATGGTGGAGTGAAAAACGGAAGGAGGGAGCGCATGAGAGGGTGGGAGAACTGAGAGGAAAGGGGAAGTACGGGAGGGGGGAAGGTAGGGAGGATGGGTGAAAAGAAGGTAAGAAAGAAGCAAGCGTGAGAGATGGGGAGGCGAGAGGAAGAGATGTTTGCATTTTTGAAGGAGGCCTGCATTGTAATGAGTCATTTCAGACAGGGAGGCTGGCGAGGGATGGAGGTGACTGGTGAGAAGAGAGGTGCAAGGGAATGTGGGAGAAAGATGAGAGACCCAAACAGCATATGAGGAGGATAAGAGAAGAGGGAGTACAGTGGAGTGTGTCGCTGCAGATGGTTATGTCTCTGTAAAGGTGAGAAGCGAGGGTGGTGAATTTAAACACAACAGGCGCATGTTTAGTCCCAGAATAGAAAATAGCATGATAATATAAATGATTCATCGCTACAGTTAGGTGTACATACTGTGTTTTATAAATTCATAATGCTCACATACTGTTGCTGAGATCAAGAGTTAAAAAACACTCCCTTAGGCTACAACTCACATTAACATTTATGACTGTGATTGGAGCAAATTTCACAGCCAGTTAGCCGCAGATACTGGAACAGTTGAAACTCATAAATGTGCTAATGGGAGTTAAATTACAGCACAAACCAACAGAAAGTGTCATAGTAACATGGTGGGCATCCAGGAGCCTCCACAATAGGTTCAGCAGTCCTTTTCTGAAACTCTACAGGAGGGACGAAATCCATCCTTTCAAATTTTGCTCCCTCGTTTGGTGCCTGGTGCCTTGATGATAACATAGCCAACGCGAATTGTATCACAACAGCGAAACTTAGACTTTTTTGGAAAGCTCTGAGATATTGGAATTGGCGATTCATAATGGAGAGCTACATGAAAAACAAGAATATATTTCTGTCTCACATCAGCCAAGGATGTTGTTAAACTTAATTAAACCCAAATTTCACTGACACAATGTTATATTTTTAATACTCAGTATTTTTAACCTTCTCTCAGCCAACAGTGCAATCATTCAACTGAGTCATCTTGAGTCGATGTGTGACATGATTACCTGCAAGTTGTAGCGGTTTTGAGCAGTTTTCAAGTCATTAAATGCATTAAATTAATTTTTTTTTAAAGATTTTTGTTTGCAAAGAAATATCAATATTAACACCAGTACTGATGTGTTTCATTGTATTATTTAGTTGTATTACTTAGTTTACAGTGTGTAGTACCTCTTTTATGATCAGAAACAAGTTTAAATCAATATTTACCTGGATAATAGTTGGCTTTAAAATTTTTCCAAAATGTGTAATGTAGAAGATTGATCTGAATTTATCCCATGTATAAGCTCTCATGCAGCTCATTGCTGTAATCTTCTGGGGACAGTGGATGAAAATAAAGTGTAAATGAGGTCTTGTTTTGATGTGGAGCCTTTTGATCATGGCAGCATCCAGACACTGAAAACCACTTATTTCCATGACAACAAGGCTAAAGTCTTCACTAACTGCCCCATCACTGGTAAATGTCGGCGACAGGCCGAGAGGTTCTGCCGTCCAGCCGTTTTTGTGCCCTGCGGTCACGACAGGAGATCAGGCCTGTCTCACTGCCACCATGTGTGAGCTTTCATCAGGCCACTTCACAGCCCTGTGAGTGGAAACCAGACCACCGCCGCATGCTGTGAAGGCACGCTGCTGCCACACAGACAGTGACACACACACATAGACACACAGGAGCGGGTATGGTTATGAACACAGGCAGACACTCAGAGGCCTACAAACAAACATGTTAGCACCACAGTTTGATGAGGTGTGTCACCAGTCTGAGTGGAGTGGAGCCCACTCTGCGTGTGTGTGTGAAAGCAAGAGAGAGAATTAGTTAACAGTTAGTAATCACTTAATCACATAACAGTAATCGCTGTTCATCAACCAACACCAGACAGTGACTACACTGGACGTCCTTATAATGTCTTATAACGGCTGTGTGTTTGAATGAATATTTATGTGTGCTGATCTGCCAGTGGAAGACAGAGAGAGGTTGTATAATGTATATAATGTATTTATTTATACACTTTACTTTAGGTTTATTTATGCATGCTGTGCATTGGCAGAAAATTGAAATGAATAAACCATTCAGGGGTGGTGTGCTGTCTGTTAGAATGCCTTTCAAGTGTTTTCTAGTGTCTCCAGTGCTGTATCTCTCTGAACTTCTGATTTTGTTTTCTTATTTCTAATTTGATGGAAGGCTTTTGCTATACTATTATTTTTAGACCCCAAATTGGTGGATATTTGTGAACCCAGAAAGGGGGAAATAGTGGTTAAATTGAAAATGTCAACCAGTACTTGTCAAATATCCACTCCCAATCTCCCTCTCACGCACAAAATGATTTAAGCTGGCAGTACAGTTGAAAGAAAATGGAAATTGGTGTGTTCTCACAGGCAGTAAATGTAGTGTGGAAAACAAGCCCCGCACTGGGCTTTGATTGCCACAGTGTTTGCAAGACTCCACTCAGGACACTGTCCACATGTAATTCATGTGGACAGTGTGTGATTACTCTCCCTTTTTACCAGTGGGCTGCCTGTAGTTTATATATTTTTTTCTGCATTAGCTGGACAGAATAATTCTGAGACTGAGATGAACCAATTTCACATGACATAGAAAGAAATCCATCCTTTTAACCAAGTCTCTGAAATGCACAAAAATCTATCATGAATATCGTTGTTCTTTTCACACCACTCGGAGAACATTTTAGAAATCACGCTGAACTTAAATGCAAATAATGCATTGGCCTGACGCAAAATTGAAGACGCTATGGCAAACTTGTTAGCAAACAGTTGCTTATTTACACATCCAGCCGTTACGGAGCAACAATATGATTTCATTTGAGGTCATGTTTGTGTCCAGTATAGTCCAATATTCACTCTCTTTTTAGCTTTTTTTTTGTCTCTACCATCTCTTTACGTTTGGCTCTTTAGCTGCTGCATTGTGCTCACCAGCTAGTCTCAAACTGTGTCTGTCTGCTGTTTGGTGCAGAACAGGTCGTGTATGTTTTTTCTTTTTTTTAGAAAACCCAAATCCAAAAACCCAAAGTTTTTGATGAGAGCGGCGAGAGTGAACAAAAAACAGTAAAGTTGCGGGCTGTAAAACCAAAACAATGAGTTTAAGGAATTTGAAATGCTCTGTAAAGCTGATGGGGAACTACAGAGTTGGATGAAAATTAAGCTGTAGGTGATGTCTGGCCAATAAGTATGACAACAGGATACTTATCTCATGCTTTCTCTTCATAAATGACATTATTTTGTGACTTCTGTAATGTCATTTTAAGATTTTACACAACGTAGATAAACATTTTCAAGAAAAATAGTCACTCCTTTTGGTTGATCTAACCAGCGTATGTTTACTCCTTATTCCTCCCCTGAGCTAAAGAAGAGGAATCTCATTGTTTTGTTTAGGGAACAAACACAAAATTTCCTTGTCAGCTGTTTTTGTTGTGGTAGGAATAGGGCGCTGGTATTTATTCTAAGTGATCTTCCTCCTCCTGTATTATTAGCTGTGACTTTCAGCTCTTCTTTGTTTTGGATTCCACCACTAGAATCACTCCCTGAATCATCTCATATTCGATCACCTCCTGGCGCAGGAGAAAGACCTCCAGTGTGCCATTTTGCACCCAGCTACGTTTTTCGAGCACACACTGAACTCAATTTCAAAATGAGTATACTGGAGCTCTCAGAGAGAACACTCAGAACAGAAGCACTGTGTCATCCATTCAGCACTTTACATTTTACTACTGAAACGATTCTGTGTGAAACAGTTTATGCTGTGTTTATGCGCGTTTTCGGGAGACAGAGAAAGAAAGAGAAAGTGAGAGGACAAAAATTACACTACACGTTGTGGAGGAATACAGATGATGAGCACTCAGGGAGGCAGATATGTGTGCGCGTGTGTGAATGAGTGAGCGAGTGTTTGTATGGATGTGAGAGAGAGAGGTGGGTGAAAAACTATGGTAAGAGATGGAAGGGGCATCAGGTTCTCTAATATATAGAGCAGACCCACTTATAATTTATTTATTCATTCATCTTTGTTTTTCATTAAGCAAGGATCTGGGTCAGACACAGGAGTGAGTGTGTGTGTGTGTGTGTGTGTGTGAGAGAGAGAGATATGAAGAACAAGGACAGATGTGTCTGTACGATGAAGACTGAATTCTGCCAGTTGAGCCAGATGAGGCTGTTGGCAGGTCAGTGGGCAAATGCAGGATCTGAGATGGACACAGAGACATGAGGACAGACAGACTTTTCATTCAGAGAGACAGACATTTGTGAGCCAGCTGTTTGTCATCTTCTCTTCTCCAAGTCCCTTGTTTGGGAAAAACCAACAGGTTTTTGTATTCAAATGACAGATGCTGACAATTTGTGGCAGCGTGATAAGAACAGTGTCGGTTTGCTTCAGGGTTTCAGCCTCTGAGCCGGTTTATCTGAGTCTGTAACAGATCTGACCGATCGCCTTGAATTAGTAAAAGAAACAGGAGGTGGCTGTGAAACTGGAGAGTCTGTACATATGTGTTTGTGTGTAAATTGTGTGTGTGTGTGTGTGTGAGTGAGTGAGAAAGAGAGACAGAGAGGTAGCAACAGCAAGAACAGACAGCAAATTCATTTTCTGTTGATATTATCGTGATATTTGAGTTATCAATTGTGCCAGTGTTCAAGCAGAAATGCCAAATATTTGTTGGTTCCAGTTTCTCAAATTTGAGATCTACTTTTATCTGTTTTTATATGATGATAATCTGAATATCAAAGAAAGGTATTTGAAGACAACAAACTGGATTTGGGGAAATTGAAATGGATATTTTCTACCATTTTCTGACATTTTATAAACAAAACAGTTAAGAAAATAATCAATTGATCATTCAGCATTGAAAATAATCATTACTTTCAGTCTAGTGTGAATTTGTGTATCTCTGGTTAAGGACGTGTTTGACTCTTAATTCTAGCTCCTCCTTGTTACCTGAAGGAGGGACGACGAGTCCAGATGAGCTCCTACAATTTTCAGTCTCTTGTGTTGGTGACATCAAAGATCCTCAGATTCACCTCCATTGTTTCTTAAAGCTAAATCACACAAAACAGTTTGCATTTTGTTCATCTTTGTTAGAGGATTATGGCCAGTTCAGGAGTGCAAAGAGAGTTTGGACTCTGAGTCAGTTTATTTTACAACTGTGCTGATTTAATTGTCATCCAGATCCATGAACTGCCCTGATCTGACAAAATTTTCCAATATCCTGCCATAATCACACAGGTTGAGATATTCTCTTTGTGTGTGTGTGTGTGTGTGTGTGTGTGTGTGTGTGTGTGTGTGTGTGTGTGTGTGTGTGTGTGTGTGTGTGTGTGTGTGTGTGTGTGTGTGTGTGTGTGTGTGTGTGTGTGTGTGTGTGTGTGTGGGGTGGGGGAGCTTGGGACCTTGCTGTCACATAATCGAAACTTCCTGCTGTAATATGTCTCTTTTATACAGGAGAGTGGCCCTAGGGAAATATTTGGTCCATTCAAGAGGCAAGGAGGAGAGGGGAAAAATGACAGGGAGATGGAGCGATGAGCAAAGCAGAGGAGATATGGAAACGATGGAGCAGATGATAAGAAGCTCATTATTCTGTTGCTATATTTGGCTCTCCATATCCTCCACTCTTACTCTCAGAGTGGAGACATCCTCTGTGTAGGCCTGCATCCTACTGAAATCTGTCGCCTGCATGCCTGTCTGTCTCTGCATGCGATTCTGTGTGTGTGTGTGTGTGTGTGTGTGTACATACGCCTCCTCTGTACTTTTGTGGTTGTCATGACAACGTTAAATGGAATGACATATGCGGGTGTTTTCAGAGGGGTTTATGTATAATGAGCAGAGCTCTTTTGTTTTCAGAGGGAGATGTTCATCACTTTGACCTTTCCCCTTGCTGGAGGAGATGAGCGACACTCTCTCTTTTGCCGCGTTGCAGCGAGGTCTGGCTTCGTTTGACTTGCCAGCGCAGACCTGAAACAGATTGCTTGGCGCCGTACTGTTTGAATGTTTGCTGACACTCTCATCCGCAGCAGCCAGTGTTGACTTTTTCTTTGCCTGAGGGAGAGAGAGAGAGGAGAAAGTCCTTTACACGCACACAATAATTTGATAAAGGGCCCTTGTTCACATTCCAATAAGATGTGTAAAGAACTATTACATTCACATCTACACACATTGGAGTACGGCTTCAAACAGTGGTTATTTTCATCTGGAGAATATTCTCTTAGTCAAGATGTTTTATAAGAAAGTTGTTTAAGAAAATAGAAAAGTGCTCATAACAAGTTCTCAGAGCTAAAGATTACAATACTTATAAGAGTCAAAACCCCAAAGATATTGAATTTATAATGAAAACAAAGAAAGGAACCAAATCCTCACATTTGAGGAAGTTTGAGTTTGAAAATATTTTGAAGTATCTCTTAATAAGTTACTTAAGACATTTTTCAGTCACTGAAAATGTCGATAATTAGTTTTTGTGAAATGTTTTAGCACCACAGTGGAGTGCAGCCTCAATTATACTAACCAGATCAAAGCAAATATGAAAGTAAATATTCACTTCCCTAAAATGAAGCTGCAGCTAGTTGTTGGGAGCGAGGTCAGCCGTTTCTATTGATTCCAGATTCTGTGCTAAGCTAAGCTAACTGTCTGCTGGGTAGCATTTAGCTTTTCTCTGTTGTCGGTTTGGATTGTGGGACGTTTCGAGAAAACGTTTGGAAAACTCCTAAGAGTAACAGAAACATCTCTTAAAGTTCTTAAAGTATTTTATAAGTATTTTACTTTTTTCCCCTTTATTGGGCAAATGCTGCTGGACAGTTTTACAGTAAAGTGCATGAAGCATCACAAAGTGCAAGAGGGTGCAAAACCTTGGACTGGAAAATGAAGCACTTCGAAGGCTTGGATGAATATGAAAGGTGAATCATCAGCACAAAAGCTGAGCGAGTGCGATGTCTTGTTCTTTAGTTAACCACCACTCCCAAGGTGCATTTCTGTAAGAAACAACCGCTTAGCTTAAATTTCTGTTGTGCATTTCACTAACAACAAAATCCAGCAGTAACAAATCGTTTTATTTTTTTCAGAGTCTGGGTCAATGTTAGATGAATCCAGTGACTACAGTACTTTGTTTTGAACCAACTCAACTACTGCGTTGAGTCTTGCCACTGATAGGCTTCTTCTCCATAGTAACAGTGATTGAAACTTCTAAGTTTCCCAGAGTCATCCACCGCACCAACCTGATGATTTCTCAAAACTACAGATGATCTAAACTAATGGCTAAAGTATAACACTACAGTAAATTATTATTATTGTTAAATTATTATTATCTGTATATTATTGTGTGTCTGTGACTAAGAATATTGAGGATCAGAAGAAAACTTTTAATGGAAACTTACTGTGAAGTAAAATACTTTTGGAACCAGCCCTCATTTTATAGGGATATTAATATTCATCTTAATATCTGAATATGATGTAATAGATTAAACAGACTGAGGGAGAGTGTTGGGAGAGGTCAGGACAGGACTTTGACAGCCAGACGGACAGAGAGTGACACCTGCAGAGAGCTGCTAATCCCAAAGTAAAGTAGATTATAGTAGCAGCCCGGTGCTCCCACCCAGTCTGTCTGGAGGAAATGGAGTTGCTTTAAGCTGCTAAGTTGCTGTGTCTTGAGAAACTGCTGGCCGTGCTGCTGTGTTGACCAGAATGCTGCTCAATATCACTCGGCTCTGCTCTGAACTCAGCGACTCGCCTCTGACCCGTCTGTCATCTCCTGCGTGTCACTTAACCTGCTCTGCTGAGTCCTGCTGTCGCATTACAAGGTCTGCCTGCGTGGCTGCCGTCACTTTAGTGTGTGTGTGTGTGTGTGTGTGTGTGTGTGTGTGTATGAAAACACAAGTATAGTTGTGAATGTCAAGGTTGTTCTTATGTAATGTGCTAAATGTGGTCTTGCTCTTTTATAATATTTAAAATAAACAACTCTTGTTAAGGTTGTTAAATTTAATTAAATGAAATGAGTCATTCTACCTTTTTAGATTGTCTCTACTGTATTTTATTTCTTTTTTTTTTTTCTTGAATCACTAGCATTTTTAAATTTCAAATGTGAAACAGCTTTCACTGGTAGTCATTTGATTATTGAATGACTGAATTTGTTGTTTTTTTGTTTTTTTTTTTGTTCCGATCTTCAATTAACCATCAAAATGTTCTGGTGATTTAAGCGCCACATGGCCAAGAATGATTTCACAGTGTGAGAGAAGCTGCAGGTGCTTTTCCGCTCCTAAATTATAGGTACAAATGATGTTTCGTTATGACAGGGTTACACCTGTGTTTCGGAGAGTTACACACAAACACACAGAGATGTTGAGTCGGCAAGTGAGACAGATGAAATCAACACACACATCAAACTTGGGGTGGGTGGGTGTGGGGGTGATGAAGAACCTCTCTGTGGATGTCAGCAGCGTTGTCACGTAGTATGACAACACGACAGAGTGCATGTCACCTCGTGTGACAAGGCTAATATCACATTTAGTAAATGGGTCTCTTTGTCACAGAATGACATGCAGTAAATGGAAAATATGAAACTCGGGTTGATGGGAAGTGACAGACAGATTTTATGACCCACTGTGACACAATTTCTGATTGCACAGCAGCACAAGGGTGGAGGAAAAGGCAGTAAGAAAAGTAAATGTGTGTTGTGTAAGTACATGAGTCTCTGTGTGTCAACATGTATTTGTAGATGATTAGCTGTGTGCAGACCTGATGACTGTTACTGTGTTTCTGGTTTATTGATGACAGCCAACCCTGCAGTCTACGTATTCTGCTGACCTTTCTCCTTTGGCCCTGGCCTGGACAGACACTTATAGGATAAAGACACATCAATGTAGACTGAACACCGGGTAAGAAGCACTCTGAAAAGGTTTTCTGCCGTAGCTTGGCACTTTATCGATGAATGAATGAATAATTGTGATCCTGGTGGTCTAGTGTGGATTTTATACTCGCACACATTAACTGTGGTTGTGCTGTGCAGACATACTTTTTCATAATTGTGTGGTCACATTCTGTTCATATCTTTGGTGTAAATATTTAACCTTGTTTGACAAGAGATAAAAGAAATCTATACCATTAAGCTTGCCTTTGCCTTCGAGCATCTGTCCAGCAGCTTGTTCCTGTGTGTGTCTGTAAAGGTAGATATAGTTTATCTGTGTCTCCACTGATTACCTCTGTCTTTGTCTCTATTTTTCGATCTGATCGTCTGTCTGCCTAGCTCTTGCTTTTAAGTCATGACTCAGATTTCGAAACAAAGGTTGATTCAATCGGAAAAATAGCGAGTGCAAATATCCTCCACAAATTTCACAATGGCCATATCCATGTGCAGCGTGGGCTTTAGGCACACGCCTAGCATATGAGAGGCTGACACAACGACTAGCGGGTGTGTCGACTGGTGTGAGGAGGCGATTTTAGATGTGTGTCACTGTGCGTTGTAAGATCCTATTTCCTGTAACATCCTCAAAGTTGAGAAAGTGAACTGAAAGATAAGGCATAATGTGTTTGTGCATCATGTTGGCAATAAAAAGTAGTCAAGAATGCCACAAGCCATTTAAAAAGTCTGTAAAACTGCATATCTAGAAGGGATGGCACAGTGCTTGAAGTAATTTGATGCTGTGGGCACAATCTTTTTCCATCCCTGCTGTATATTGCTTTATTGCAATAATGCTCTTATTGTTGCACCCTTAGCACAAGCTCAATTTTCAATGCAGCTTTTAGGTGACACTTAGGACTTCTGGCCTTGTAGGTTGGCCAATAAAGATTTTCCCAAAACTAATTTACTACCACTGATACAAACACCGACTCTTCTCAGCCATTAGTGATTTACAGTATGCGATCCATTTATTTTGTTTAAGAGCACAAACTTTCTCATTAGCCGGGGACTCTTTTAAACGTGTGTGTTTTAAGCACATCTTTAAACCAAAACCCAAACGCCTGTGTCAGCGCTGATGTGTCTGTGTCTGTAATGCAACCAGCACACTCCGTTGAGATTCTCTGCACATGTTGTTCAGGCCCCTTTAATTGAAGGATTTGGCCTTTATAAGACATTTAATTGACAAATGATACAGCGATGTAATGAGAGTCTGCAATCAGAGGTTAAAATTGCGTTCTTTTCTCGCTCACTGTGGGTGGGAGACAGCCACCTATCACAAGCCGATCTGTGTGTGTCAATGATTTAGGGCCTCTGTGGGACACTGAGAGGAGGACTTGGCACGTGGCAACGAAGGGTCAACAGTGACAGACGCAGACCAGCAGATGTTGGAGAAAAAAGGGGGGAGGAAAAGGAGGAGGAGGGAGGGCTCAGAAGGCAGGAGGAGAGAGGACAAGCATAAGAAAGAGCATTGGCAGTGGGTGAAAAATATTGTGGGAGGAGAGGAATGGCAAGGGAGGTGCTGGATTGATGGATGGATGAGCAGAGATAGTGGAGATGCAGAGCTCAGGGGGTTAGAAAGGAAGAAGACGAGAGAAAGGTGAGAAAGAAGCCATGAGGCAGCTGGAAAAAAAAGTGAAGGAGAGATAAATTTAAATGAAATAAATTGGAAACATCAGTTACACACAACTTTAGAGTGTTAAAAATTTCTCTTAACTTGATAATTTTTATAGTGCTGATCTTGTGTAAACAGGAAACGCTGACATGTGATTATCATGTGATCTTAGGCCTGTGAAATATTTTTTGAGAACTTTGACTTGATGACACACTCCCTTCGTCAGACTCTGAAATAACAAACAACCCTTCCAAAACTTGTGACATACAGTTCAGTGGAAATGTGGCACAACTGCTTGCTTAAGTGGGTTATAAAAATTCAATAGTGTGAAGCAAACTTTAATAAAACACCCTGACCAAGGTTGTGTGCATGGAACAATTTGCACATATGAACAAGGTTTTCAGATGCGTCTACTTTAGTGAAGACGTGGCCTTTTACAAAGAGAGAGCTTTATATTGTAGAGAGCAAGAGGACAGACATGACACCCTGTGGCAGTGTAATTAAAGTGCCTGAAAGAGAGAGAAAACTGCCTGTCTGTTGTACAAAGTGAGACTGTGACTCACTTAGAGAGCTTTCCTATAATACAACAAGACACGGAAAGGGAGTTTTAATGGAGAGAGAGGGAGACGGAAATGAAGGCAGCAGATCACTGCCTGTCCCTCCTGCTGCCTCCATTTACCATCATTGATTGTGCAGCCAGGCTGAATTAATGGCTACCTGCTGTACTCAGATGGCCAGCATCTGTATCGATGTGTGTGAGAGGGGAGGGAGCGCAGAGCTAGTGTGTTTCAGTGCGCCTTTCTTTTGTGTTGACACAGTGCGACAGCTGAATGCTGGTGTTCTTGTCCTCTTGTGGATGTCGGGCAGAGAAAGATGAGGACACGTTTACCAGGCATTGCTCTATTAAGGGTTTTTTTATAGGGCGTAGAGTGGGGTGTAGTGTAAAGAGTAGAATTAAAATCATACTTGGGTTTGATAAAGACTAAATTAAGGTTAGTTCAAAGTTAAAATGTGTTTAAGATTATAATTGATTAGGTATTAGCTTAGCATACATCTAATAAAAATAACAAAATGTCTATGCTGCAATCTATCAGTACCATAGAGTTGTTCTTAAAGACATACTCAGCTGATGAAGAATCTGATGAAGAAAGAATAGAGGCAATACCATATTACATACATTAGATATACATTAGATGTGCTTTCTACATTCAGTGTTTGTGTTTTTTTGTTTACTTTACATTGTAAAGCTCTGTAAAATAAAAATCACCAAAGCAGCGACCCATTGAAGAAGAAATGGAATAATTTAGCAGATTATTACTTAATGGTTAATGATGTTACATTACAGTTGAGATTTCAGCATTTTTGGAAATACACTAATTTGCTATGTTACAGAGAGTTAGATGTTAATATGACACTGTTAATATAAACAGCCAGGTGGCTATTCGTTTTAGCTTAACATAAGACTGAAAAGATGGGGAAAACCCCTGGCTCTGTCCAAAGGTAACACCAACACACATCTAAAGCTCACTAATTTACATAATTATGTCTTTTGTTTCATTCGTGCAAAAAACAGATAGTAAAAAAGACCCTGCTGTGGTTTTACGTGGGGTTATGTGAGGGACTATTTCTTGGCTGGGTTGCAGTAGCTTCCTGGAGTCTCCGATGTGCCTGGCAACCTCGCCGTGACAACAGGACTCCAAGAAATCACTATGCTTAAGAAATAGTCTAACACAAATCCCCCTCGTAAAAGCACAAATTGTATCAATCTTCTCATCTTACTCTCTGAAAGAAAGTGAATGAATGTATTTACTCACTTTTATCAAACTATTCCTATGAGTTACATTAAAGTAAGCAGTTATAGGTCAGACTAGATAATTAGGTTCATCTCAAGTACAGGAATAGAAATGTTTGAGTGTATTTGGGCGCATGTGTGAGAACAGCGGCTGATCGTTCCTCCCGCGTGTCCTTCATCATCCCTCTCTCATCCTTACCTCGTCCAAACTGGCCGTGCTCCTGTCGCTCTTTCTTTCAGCCATCTGTACACAGTAATTCTACCGTTTACTGTTTCTTTTTTCTTTCTTTTTTTACTCCTCCCCTCTCTCTCCTCCAACTGTCCTCACCTCTCACCCTGAGGCTGCACGTTTTCAGACCCCAGTTCCTCCCACTTCCTTTCTTCTGCACTCCATCCTTCCGTCAGTCCGTCTGCCCATCTATCCACCCCCTCCCTCTCTGTCGATTCCTCTCCCCTGGGCCCCGTGTGGACAGTTGGATGGCTTTGTGTTTGACACGTGTGTTGGCAGGACACACACACACACACACACACACACACACACACACACACACTCTTCCAGCTCTTCAGTTTCTATTGTCAGTAAACTGCTCAGCTGTGAGGCCCCTAGCCCTAATTTTGTGTGTGTTGGGTGAGGACAGGGCCCCCATTGTCCTGCAGATTAACTCACGCACACACACATACACTTTCCTCAGACCCCATGGGGTTCCTTAAGTGTGAATGTGCCTTGAGGGAGAAAATCAGAGGGCAATTTACGGCAGGGTCCAGCAGTAAAGATGGGGGATGTACCACAGGCTCATTGCTCCATTTGAAGCTTTAATGTCAAACTGTATCTTTGGTTTCTTATTCAAGATGATAGAAGTGATCTGAATCCTTTCATTAGACAACACAATAACCTAAAAATACAGGAATTTGTTTAAGTGGATTTATGCGGGTGTGTACTGACAAGTGGCATTTACATGGACACTGACATTCAGATTCAGAACGCATAAAACAAACATAAACAAGACATATTTTGGGCTATTTGTTTATTATTGGGCAACGTGCCCGCAAAGCAATTTTACATACAGTATGTTATTGCTGTGATGCTGGACAACACAATCAATTTTGGTGGTCACTGGTTCGAAGCAAAGCCTCTCAAAACTAAAACCCGGAAAAGCCTCTAAGCCAACAGAATTAGGGGGCTGAGTTTGTGTGTTTGTATTTTACATGCAAATTAAACTGTGAATTAGCAGCAGTAAAATAATGAGCCAGGCCCTCATATAACTCAGCCTGTCTGTGTGTGCAGGCTGTGTTTTAAAGCTGATCCTAAACATCAGTGCAGCATCACCAGGTCGCGCCTCTTGGTGATATTACAAATCCAGAATCCAGGAACAACACTTAATTGGCCTTTGTGGAAGAACTGATGGATTTCTGCAGCAAACGGAATTACAAAGTAGAATTGATCGGATTACAGCAATTAAGATAAAGTACCAAATATTTAAACTTATTTTCGGTGTCTACAGTTACCTAAAAATACAAATAAAGTGTCCACTTTTCAAGTCAGTCTTTATTTTATAAGGAAAATCATCAGTGAAATATTTCCCCAACCATAAAACTTGAACTTGCCCTCACAGCAGTGTGACCTTCATGGTTAATGGAGCCTCAGATTCTTTGCCAGATTTCTAACCTTGTTTCAAAGCCCCCTCCTCCCTCCCTACCTGTGTGTGTTATGTTAAGCCTACAGTGGCTGCTTACATTCAAAACCATTGACCTACATTGGCTGGTGTCTAGAATAACAGAGTCAGTTAGGAGTTTGAGATGTGTGTGTGTGTGTGTGTGTGTGTGTGTGTGTGTGTGTGCACACGCACACACATGCACTCAAAGGCAATATGTCTCACCCATGCGTCTGCCTCAGGTGATCCATAGCCACCATGTGTCTTTGTACAGATCTGCACATATCCTATTTTCTAAAGTCAGTCTGAATGAGGCCAATTGACGTGTATGCACCTTGTGTGAGAGTTCCCATGTGTGGCACTGTGCGTCTCTGAACATTTCAATTATCGACTTTGTAACTCCAAGATATATTTTTTCTTTTGTATGTGCCTATTTGACTTTTCATCTATAGAGTTTTTTTAAGTGAACAGACTGTACAAATGAATTGAAATTAAAGCAAAAGTTTAACATATTGAAAAATATTCTAATCTCTAAGGCCACAGCCAGCAACTGATTAGCTTATTTTAGCACAGAGACAAAATCCACCTATCAGTACTTCTAAAACTCACAAATGAACACATTATATCTTGTTTGCTTGATCCAGGCAACCTGCGGAGACTTCAGGAATTTACTGATCCTGGTGAAACTAGAAGCTAATCTCACTGTAGTTTAATATTTATCGAGCAGATATGAGAAAGCTATCAATCAACTTTCATGTAACTCTCCAGCCAGAAAGCGAATAAGCATATATGTCACTGTCTTGCTTGTGTGATCTGCATCTGTAATGCTTGTGTGTTAAATGGCACCGTCTCCTGTTTAAATCTAATTGTAGATGTCTGAGAACAAAAGTCAGACAAAACCATGATTCACCGTCCCGCAACTCTCTCTTTTACCACATGATACATTTGAATGCCCTCAGACATGTGATGTAATGACATGGTTAAGATATACTGTAGTGGGAGTGCTGGTGTTGTGGGGAGTTTGGTTCCCTGGTGGTTGCTGCAGTCCTGGGAAAAGGAAGTTCATACAGGAAGTGTGCTCGCTGGGCCTGAGTCCTGCATGACTGCGAACACTATAGTCTGCCTCACCACTGAACGTGTATGTGCATGTCTGGGAAAAATAAGCGTGCACATGCCCGTACACACATTTGCCTGTACACACACTTGCCGATACTCCTGCACGAGATGTATATGCATGTGCAATTACACCGGTGTGTGATTTGTTTTTAAATGCCACATGGAGGTGAAAGTTCTAGCAGTAACAGAAAAAGATGGCATGTAAATATAGTGTGCACTATTCCGAACTCTGTCTTCACTTCCCCGACTTTGTGAATGACTGATGTAGCTGCAGGAAAAGGCTCGAGCGACTAAAGGCTGATAAATGAACTTAGTCATCACATCACCTCAGAGCCAAGTTATGCAGTAATGTGCAGATGTGGGCAGACACAACGTAACGACAGGAAAGAAGAGAGAGCTTTGGAGCAGAACCAAACAGAGCATGTCATCACCCAGACAGCACTGAATCTGATGTTGACCGCAGAAATATCAAGTAAAAGAACACTCCTTAATGAGTACTTTCCTCACTACATTTTTCTTTTAATAGTGTAATTCTTTAGTGATATTTGTAGTTGTTTTCCAACTTTAACCTTGCATATTTTGTGGATAACATGTCTGGCATTTTTCACCTTCATGCCTAAAGTCTGCATGTGCTCCACTCGTGCAGTGTGTGTATGGCACGTGTAGGTGTGTGTTTGTGTATGTGAATGTGTGTGCTGTTGTGGGCGGGGGTTGGTTTGGTTGGTTGGCTTGGTGTGAGCTCTTTGTAAGAAGGGGGGGAGTCAGGAAGGGGAGGGAGGGAGGTGAGCCGGGTGTTTCTCTCAGCTTCCTGCTGGTCTGGTTGCTGTTGGTAACTTTGCTTGATGAGATCAGAGGGGATCGGCTTTCAGTCCTTCATCTCTCTCTCTCTCTCTCTCTCTCTGTGTCTCACTCTCTCCCTCAAAAAGACTAAAGTGGAACTGAAACTGGAGTGGGGTTCGAAGTCTGTTTGGAGCTGTAGTTGTCAGCGGAGAACATCGCGACACAGCGCTACCTTGGAAACACTCTTTATAGTTGGAGCGCGCAAGTGTGTAGCGGGAAAGTAGGGAGGGGAGGGGGGGGGGGGTGAGGAAGAAGTGATAGCCTCGGGACAGATAAGCTCCAGGGAAGGAAAAGAGGGAGGGAACTAGGGAGGGGTAGGCAGCTCTCTGTGGGAAAGAGGGAGTCTCTTTCTTTCTCTCTCAGTCAGACTTGCTGGCTGCTTGTCTCTTCTTCCTCCTGTCTGCTCGGGTTCTCTCTCTCTCTCTCTCCGCCGTCGGCTGGCTGGAGGAGTTTAAGCTGTGTTTTGGCTGCCGCCTGGATTCGAACATGGACTCGGGCTGAACAGCTACACGCAGCGAGACAAAGGGAGAGCCACTGGAGATTCACTGTAAGCGGCTTGATCTGCTGTGCTGTCTACAAGGTGTAGTGTCATCACTGAAATATGTCTCCCTGAAAGAGATTGTTGCTATTGCAGGAGTCTGTGTGTGTGTGTCTGTGTCTGTCTGTGTGTGTGTGTGTGTGTAAAACACACAGTAGCCGCTACAACTGTGTGTGATTCAGTGTGACAATTCATAGAGAATTCGTCCCTGGGGGTTAAAAGTAGCTGTAGCATAGTGACTATGATCAGTTTTCCTTCTGTTCGCATTAGACAGCCCAAACATACATACTCTGCTGCTGCCTTGAACTTTTTGACAAAATCCTCAACATTTTCTTTTCCTGCGGATGCTCCTGAGCACTCAGCCTCTCCCCTCCCCCTCTTTGCCCCCCCTTTCATACTTATCTTCTGTCGCCTTTAATTTGCTTAATGGTCTCGAGGCCCCAGCTGGCCAAGCCAGCCGGGATACCCTTCGCCTGTGTGCCATGGGTGTGTGTGTGTGTGTGTGTGTGCTTTTGTTGGGGAGTGATAGAGAGTTGAGAGTTCTGGGATAAGATATCCTAGAATTCCCCCTGTCCTTCTCACATACAATAATAGGATAGATCCTGATTTCTATTTTTAAACACACTGTTGGTCTATATGTTACAAAGACCCCTAATCTGACCGCTTGCCCTGCACTGCCTGCAGTAGCTTTTCTCACAGTATGGTGTTTAGTCTATGGATTGGGGTAGGAGGGTGTATTTGTGTGGCCCATCCTGGGATAGAGAGATAACAGCTCTCCTTTCTGACTTGATCCTTTTGTTTTGTCAGCTGCTGACCTCCGTTTCTCTCCCTCTCTCTGTCTCTCTCCATCTCTCCCATTGTTTGTGTTCTCTTTATTTTTGCCAAATCCATACAGTATTCCTCCAGCGTAGCCTCTGCCTGCTTTTTATAGTTAGCCCCTCTATTTAAATAATCGCTCCTGGTTTTCTGTTTTCTTCTGGTTGAATTTGGAGAACAGTGGGCAGGTTTCTCAGTACCACATTGTGTGTGTGTGTGTGTGTGTGTGTCTGTCAGATGTCCTGGCACAGAACCCTGTGTTCCACTTTGCACAGAGCAATTTTGGAACTCACCGAGGTGAGAGAGACAAGTGGCCCATCATCATCATTAAACGTGTGTGTGTATGAGTGTGTGTGACAGGGCTAAGGCTGCAATTATTTCCATTATCTGTTGATTATTGTTTGGCTAATTGATGAATTGCTTAGTCAAATGTCAGGGAAATGTCATTTTAAAATATCGGAAAATGGTTACCAGACCCCAGAGTGGCACCTTTTTAAGTAGATTGTTGTGTTCGATTACAATGACATAAAACAGAAAAAAGCAGTGAAACTTCACATTTCAGAGATGGAAACAGCTAATGTTTGTTTTGGTTTGTCTGGCTCAGTCTCATAATTGGGGAAAAAGCACCTGGAAAACAAAAGACATTCCTGGACTTTGTATTTAGTGCTAATTATCAAATGGTCAACCTGGTTACAGTACTTGCTTAAAATCAGCATTTTATCATCGTCATTGTGAGTATTTGAGCATGCTGATGTTAACATTTAGCTCAAAGTGCTGCCTAAGCACTGTTAGAGTGGCTATAGACTTCCAGTCTTGTTAATTAATTACTTAAAATTAATCAATTATTGGAATTGTTGTATAATGTCTCAGCTCTACAAAGAACACTTAGCACCTCAGTCTCCCTCTCTTTAGTGTTTACAATTATTCAGTGAAATCAATGAATATTAGTTGCCCAAATGCAGTTTTGGGGGTCATACTGTCATCACATTGTTTAAAAAAATGACAGAAAGAAATTCATGGTTTGTGCCTGACTCCTGTTGGTGTGACACGTTTCCTCACACACTTGCGCCAGTGGCCTGGATGTTAAATGAGTGTGGCAACAGCAGTTTCATTACTGCTGGGGTTGTGAATCTGCCACCTGAATCTGCTGCTACTCCAGAGAGCTTTATGGGTGGTACGGCCAAGGCCCACTGTGTGTGTGTGTGTCTGTGAGTGTGCTTGTGTGTGTAGCCATATATGTGCGAGGAAGAGAGACAGATAGGTCTTGTGCAGGTGTCTGTAAAGGAGTGCTCAATCACTGTAGCACTAATGATCTTCCCTTAGGACACCATGGATTTTAAGGTGTAACAGCAGGCATGAGAGAAGAAGGAGCAGACATTGTGTGTGCGTGTTCATACATCTTCTCTTCTGTCTCTCTTCTGTCTGTAAATACGCCACATTTCATTTCTAAGGCAACATTTGGTTTTGATTCCTTGATCACCGGTGACACAAGCTGAGTGTTTAAGGGGAAGAGTGAGGGAGTTTTTAGGGAACTTTTCATTTCAAGAGAAGAGCAGGTTAAAATTAGCAGAGAAGGAAGATGTGGGAGAGGGAACATGATTCATTAGGGAGACGATTACTGGAGTTGCTTCATGAAAAAAAGAATTCAGCAGCCTGTGATTGAAGACAGAAAGGGAGAGTCTTTTCTGACTGGAGTGGGAGCACAGAAAAGTAATGCATCAGGGATATTTCATTGAAGGCAGTGTTCAACACGTGCATAAAGGTAATTTCTTCCACAATAGATGCACAGTCAGTTTCATCTTTGTGTGAGGGGGTTTGTGCTCGGCAGTGAGCATGTGTGCTAGTATGAGGCAGCGGGTGAATTCGCTTGTGTTCTGCGTTTTGCAGACCATGCTCTTCCTGCGTGCTGAGCTCCCATTGATTGCCGCATGGTAGACGCTGGGGCATTTGGTGGCAGGCCTGAGATAATTTGTACCAATTGATAGGGTGTCAGCTCTGCGGGAGCCTCTGTGGATTTACTGGTACAGCACAGGCAGAGAGACAGAGACAAGTTGTGGGGGAAGTTGTGAGGAAAACTGAGGAGACAGATATGTAAGGAAATAAGAAAAATAAAAAGTCAAAACTACAAAGACTGCACCTACAGCTCCCTAATAAGCCCTGAGGTGTCGGCACGTGCTCACCTCTTCTTACCACCGGCTGCACCATAAGTTTAAAGTCTCAGTCTGGAGTCTGTATTTTGACATTCTGTTAGGAGCCAGACGATACAGTTTATGTCTCACTCTGGCATCTTCAGCTACTCAGGGATTCCCTCAGTAGGAATGAATGTCAGCAATGTAGAGAGGATGGTAGTTTGTTTAATCTAGTGGGTACAGCTGTTGCTATGAAGAGATATAAAATAAGTGAGTGTGTGTGTGTGTTTGTATGTGAGGTTTGTATGTGCCCAAATACCACCCCCCAGGAGTGGAAAGAGGAAGAAGTGACCAATTTGTGATTCCTTTTTCGTCATTTCGACGTCATAAGAATGAGGCCAAGTTGCTGTAATTTAGCATGACAGTTCAGGTTCAAATAAGGTCGGAGTGGTTTAAAAAAAAAACAGTTATGTAACGGTAAAAAGTGATATGGTCTAACTTTAGGCTGTGAATACAAGTCTTTGAGTAAAAAATGGCAAAACAAGGACACAGGAAACTACAATCCATCTGTTATAATAAAATTAGTTTGGCCTCAAACTTCCAAATGTGTCTCTGTTATTGAAGCTCTGCTGCCCTCCATGATGGGTTTCAAGCTTGACTAACATATCAGTGAGTGAACAGTTTTTTTAAATGAACACACCACCTAATTCTGCCCTTAAATCAGAATTCACCACAACTTGAGTAATTCGAATTCACCGACCTTTGAAAGGTGAGTCGGAGAGTTTATTTTGCACACTGCCGACTTACTTTAATGCCAACTCATGGCCCATTCCCTCAGAAAAAAAACAGACACCTCAATATTTCAGGAGGGAGCTGCTGAATATCTCATGCGATAAGCCGAAACAGAAACAGACGCATGAGAAGTTTTAGTTGCCGTTCATTAAATGTTTCATTGTGTGGACTGTCTCTGCAGATGAACGTCCCCAGGGCCGAGCTAAAATGGAGTTTAGCTTTGTTGCAGGATCTAACCTTTTTGCTCTTAAGGAGAGAGAGGAGGTTTATAGTTTTAATGCGCTACACTAAGATAACTGGCTGGAGCCTTATATTGAACGCACAGATTCCAGGGTGGTATTAATCTTCTCATCTCATTCCCCAAATGTCAAACTATTCCTTTGACATCTTTAAAAACAGTTCGTTAACATTTAACTGCGTGCGACTCACGAGACAGAGCCCATTGTTTCCTCGCGCTATGCCTGTGGTGCAAGACAACAGCTGTTTCTGCTGCTGTCACAGTGTCTGCAGGTGGCTGGTGGTCTACAATAACTGGTGGACAAGCTGATCTTAGATGAAGGACATACATACACACATACACACACACACACACACACACACACACACACACACACACACACACACACACACACACACACACTCAAGCACACGCACTCTCAGGCCAGGACGCAACATGTACATGCATGCATACATGGAAACAGGAGGGCTGAATGACTCTTTAGTTATTCATCCTGACCGTGTGCGGCATTACGGATCACTGGCTGTCACACCAACAGTCCCATTGACAGTAAATACTACTGTATTTCACATCACTCAGAAAACTCGAGTTCTGTTAGTCATTACTTTCTTTTTAAACAGTTTAAACACACTGATTTGGATCCTCTGCAGAGCCTGACATGATTTCTGTGGAAAAGCCCAGAGACATTTCTGGTCTGCTCTCTGAGGGTGGAGCAGGATGAGCGAGAGGTTCCTCAGCAGACAGCAGTGTGTGTGTGCGTGCGTGTCTGTGTGTGTGTGACTTCAAAGCCTGTCTGCCCAGTCATAGTGTGTTGGTTTTAAATGAAAACAGAGTCTGAGGCAACACACACACACACAAACACACACACACACAATGTTCTCCTATTATACAATGATACACACAACACACACACACACACACACACACACACACACACACACACACACACACACACACACGCCCTCACATGCTTTTTGGTGACTGAAGCTTGTTAGTAGTACAGCAGGAGAAGCCAGATGAAGCCAGCCCACACACCAGGTGCACACACTGCTGTCTGTCTGTCTGTCCTATCAAGTCTTATCTTTCCTTTTCCAATTTTTTGACAAGGCTTTTTGAGTACTTTCAGCTCCTTTTTGTCACAAATCCACAATTTCCTGCACTTCTCTCTGTTCAAATTATTTCTTCTTATTTTGACAAGTTTACCAGTTGTCTCTTCATGCTCCTAGTTTCTCTCAATATCCCTCCTGTCTCCTCCAGATTCCTACTGATCTCTGCCCAAACCTCCATCACCTATAGAACCCATTTGCATTATTTGATATTTACAAAGCAACAGCTAAGCTGAAAATCACGTTAAACTGAGACAAATTAGTTGATTAAGCATTGTCTGTTGTCTCACTTCTTACTAGGCTCAATGTCTTTGAATTTTAGACTGACAGTTTGAAGACATCTGTCTTTGACTTTGGGATTTCCTGACATTCTCTCGCCAAAATGATGATTCATCAAAAAAATCATCAGACTTCATAATTGAAAGAATTTTTAGTTTCAACCCTAAATCATGGCATCACCTGCATTTTGCACTTGTGTGTGTACATCTGTGTAGCAGCAGGTGATTCTCTGTCCCCTCCGTACCTGTCTAACCCAGCTGAAGGTACAGATGAAGGGAGTTGGGGCATGCGAGTGTGGTTGCTCCTAAATGAGTTGGCTCCAGAAGAAGAGAGAGATGGAGGGAAAGTAAACAACAGATGGCTGAAGCATGTTGCCGCTATTCACAGCAGCAGACGCTGCGCCAGCCCACCACCAGCCTCTTGAGAGGTTACTACGCAACGGCGACCGTGACGACACGGGGTCAGAGATCAAGTGCCTCCTTGATGACAGCCCATAATGCCAGATTGTCATCCACATGCTGCGCCAGACTGGGCCAGCTGAAACAAACACACTCTTACATACATACATACATACATACACACACACACACACACAATTAAATAGTTAAATAGTGTTTTCTTTGGCTGAAGTTTGGCTCTGGAATCTTCCATGTAGCGTCCACCATTAACCCACCTGCCAGCCAGTTATGATGACACACACTGAGGCAGCTGTGTGTGTGTGTGTGTGTGTGTGTGTGTGTGTGTGTGTGTGTGTAATGTGTATGTGTGTGTGTGTGTAATGTATGTGTGTGTTTGTGCGAGAGAATGTGTCCGAGCTCTGAACCCTTTCATGCTGAGGAGTGAACTGAGTGGTGGCACACATTGGCTGCCAGCTGCCATGACCTCACTCACAGAGAGAGACAGAGAATGGGAAATTGCAAGCGGCCAAAATGAGACAGAGTTTTGTGTGTGTGTGGAGGGCATAAAAACCTCACACAGAAATACACCATGACCTCACTCTGTGGTGTGGTGGCTGACTGGTCTGGTGAGAAAATTTGCGCATGGGTCATCAGTCTTTGGTTAAAAATAAAAACATGGTATGAATGTTTATATTAAAGTCACGGCACTTTAGATTTCAGAGTAATACAAACAGGTGGTTGGTTCATGTGTAGTTTGAGACAAACAGCTGGATAGAGATACAGCAACAAAACACTGACCAAGATTTCACAAAAGAAAAATGTACTAGTTTAACAGTTTGTATATATCTTTTGTACTTTCTTTGAAACTCTTTGTACGTCTTGTGTTGACACGTAAATGTGCATCAGTTAGTAGAGGTGTGAGACGCTCTAACCAGACGAGACAAGACGTGCCAGTGCAGCTTGCACATACAAATAAACGGGTGCCTTGCAGCGAGTGAGGTAATGACGGGCAGCAGATAGATGAGGCACGTAGAGAATTGTGTCACCCACTTCCCTGTCTGCTCAAGGGGTGACTGACTCTTCTTCTGTGAACAGGAAGCATAAGGTCTCATTCCTGGAAGAGGCCACTACGTCACCCTTTGTGTGTGTTTGTGTGTGTGTGTGTGTTAACATCAGCACTATTTGAACATGATCATACATTTGTTAACCTTTCATTTACTGTTTTTTTTCAACACTGTGCTACCTGTACCTGAAGTAGACAAAAATAGTAAATTCAACTGAAATAGAATCAAAACTAAACTAAAACCATCCCACATACACTGGAAACTTACACATTACACTGACAGTGACATAGAAATGGAAATTACGTTCTAAAAATGAAACCAAAATATTAGCCGTGCGTGTTGCTCACCAGCATTTGGGTTTTATGTAGATGACTAAACACAGTCTATCCATGGAGCATATCCAAGCGTAAGGATAAACGTAAGTCCAGCTGACTTTTTCAACTGTGCCACTGAGGAGAGATAAATTATTACCTGGTGTTTTTGTTTTCCTCCCATTGTGTTGATATTTTTGCAGACTCAGGCAATGCTCATTAAATTTACATTACCTAAATGCCAGCTTCAAATCTGGGCAGCGTTGCACAACTGGGGAATGTTTGCAGGGTTGCATGTTTTGGTATTGGCGCATGACTTTGTGGGGAAGATGAGTCAGAGGAAGTGTGTGCAAGTTTGTGTATATGCCTGTTCATCCTGTTCATTGTTTATTCTGATCAAAACAAAGCCACACAGAAGCTGTGAAACAAGGAGTTTTGCCAACACTCTGCCATCAGCGTAATTCATCTTCAGTTACTCTTTTTTTTTTTACGCTTTCAATCATCATCTCTCTTCACGTCTCTCGGTCTTTTTCATCCATTGTGGTTTGCTGAAGACTAGTAGTGTTAAACAGTTAGAAGCGTTAATATCTATATTTTAATCTTTTTTTTATCTCATCCTTCTCTCAACAGGAGTGGCAGCAGCTCTGTCTTTCTGAAGACATTTGTGGCATGAAACCACATCACGTACACCTTTCATTCATCACCTCCTACATCTCCCTCCACCTCTGTCCAGACGGGAACTCTCACCTCAGCTCCACCGCATTGATGAGGTAACGTCAAGCTCTACGCAGCGCAGCACCCACCTGCACCAACACCTCCCTCCCTTCTTCCTCCCCCTCCTTCTGTTAACCTTTCCATCGCAGCTATGGGACAGAAGATCTCTGGTGGGATTAAATCAGTAGATGGTCGCGGGGAAAGTGGTGGCTCCCCGTCCTACCGGCCCTCGGCTCACCGACGGCAGCACCCAGAACTAAGGGATCCAGATTTCTCCAAACCTCCTAGGCTGGATCTCTTACTGGACATGCCCTGTGCTGGACTGGAGACCCAGCTCCGCCACGCGTGGAACCCAGATGACCGCTCGCTCAACATCTTTATCAAAGAGGATGATAAACTGACATTTCACCGCCACCCAGTCGCTCAGAGCACAGACTGCATCCGGGGTCGTGTAGGATACACACGGGGTCTCCATGTATGGAAGATCCACTGGCCTGCTCGCCAGCGTGGCACTCACGCTGTGGTTGGGGTGGCGACCTCAGAAGCTCCTTTACATTCTGTCGGGTACACAGCGTTGGTGGGGTCGGACTCTGAATCCTGGGGCTGGGATCTGGGACGCAACAGGCTCTACCACGACAGCAAGAACAGGGCCCACAGCTCGATGCCCTCTTACCCTTGTTTCCTGGAGCCGGAGGAGTCATTCACCCTGCCGGACTCTCTGCTAGTGATTCTGGACATGGACGAAGGGACGCTGAGCTTCATGGTGGATGGACAGTATCTGGGAGTTGCATTTAGAGGACTGAAAGGAAAAAAGCTGCATCCCATCGTCAGCGCCGTGTGGGGACATTGTGAGATATCCATGAAGTACATCAACGGCTTGGATCGTAAGTCACAACACTATGCTGATATTTTATGATATTTGTTTATACAAGAATATTTTCATTCATGGTATTTATTCATAGTTTGATGGCTTTTAATACAAGAACAGGAAACAGTGGTAACCCAATCTCATTTTGACATATCGCCACACTGTCCTGGAAAATTCGCATGTGCTGCAAGATTGAAGGGCAGCCCATGTTGAGGTGGAAGTTAATTAACTCATCGTGTGTCAACATCTTGTAGTGTGTTGTCATTTTTGTGTTGTCAAACTGCTTAGTTTGTTGTTAAAAGACAGACAAAAGAATTGGTTTTCTACTGAACACTGAATTATTGGTGTGGTGCCTTTGGCCTTGGTTTGTACATTAAGTACACTGTGAGACTTTTTAGACAGGAACTGACCTCCTTGATGTGAAGTTAATTTTTCCTCGTCCCTGTTGGACCTTCCCTCAGACTAATTTCACCAGATATTACTGAGCAGTTATTGGGTGAGGTACCTAAGGAAGCAGTAACAGCTAATCTTCTCATGTAGCCTTACAAATGGTACCTGCGGGTATCAATACTGTATTACTGTTATTTCAGTCATTTCAGCGATTGTTTTTGTGATGTGTTTCTGTAGCGGTATGCGAGAGAGATGAGCTCAGAAAGAGCAGTATGAGTGTTAGTGCATGCTTCAGGTTTAGGTATTTGAATTTGACATGTTTTGTTCTTAGGAGACAGTGTGTTATGTTCGACTCCCGCTGTCTGTGTGTAATGAGAGAAGAGACGGGCTTTTCCCTCCCGACACCATCTAAACAGTGACTCTTTGAACAGCTTGTCAAAAGAGCACTTAGACACACATTATGGACACCTGCACCCACGGACGTATGCCTTACAGGAAGGGAAAGTGTGTTATGAAAACATGGTTATAATCTGACTCTGGCGGTCTCTCTTCCCCTGTGCTTGCAGAACCCCATGGGTCTTATTTGATATCACAACAGGGTGTGTTTTGTCTGTGACCCAGCAGAAGGCTGAAAGGAAACACATCTCTCTCTGTAATTTGTTGTGTCTGATTTTTCTTTGCCCAATCGCCACAAATTCCTCCAATCTTTCTTAGAAGTTTGTTGCTCTCAAGGATCACCATGACATCAAGAGCTTGTTTTCTGTCCTTGAAAAGAAGTCACAAGTCTTGTCCCAGCTTTAAATGGGATGTTTTGGTCTCAAAACCACAGCTGGCCAACTAGAATATGAATCAGAATGAAACACAAAAACACTTGGCTGAATTTTAAGACGTGAATTTCTTAACCTCTGGTTTAAGTGCAGCCCGACTGTTTGTGTGATGTCTGGTAATCTCCTGCACTCAGGCTTAGTTCAAAGTACATACCTTGGCTTTGGAAAGCGCCTCACCTCAGCCATTTTCCATTTACAGAGCCATCTGCTGGATTTCACGGTGAGTCCTTGTGATGGGCCACCTTCGAGAATAAGGAAAATATTGAGTCTGTTCAAAGCCCTCGCTTCTACAGGCGAATATACTTCATGCTGTGAAATGATGGTTGACTGTTGAAAATGTGCACAGCTTAATGCAGGAAGGAGAGTGACAGTTGAAAGGCTCATCCTGATAGGTGTATCTTCAGCAATAGGAAACGAGGGAGTAGGTGGAGAAAAGGAGGCCTGCAAGTGTGTGTGTGTGTGTGTGTGTGATCCAAATAGAAAACATGGACTGAAGGTTGAATCACACTGGAGACTGGCACAATGATACTGTTACTCAGTGCAAAAAATGTTTCTCATAGGTTGGTGACCAAGTGACCAAACAGAAGCCTAGCATGCTAGCTAGCTGGGAATACACTAGCAAAAGACTGTCACATTAGTTGACATCTAACCATCAGTTAGCAGGATCATTAGCTTGGTTACTAACAGGTCAATAAGTTGTTTATTTGTACTATCCATCCTGTCTTGTACATGTCAACGAACCTATATTCTTTATACTCTGACGGCTAACAGAGAATAAGCTGTGAGCTTCCTCTGTTTTTGCTTCTCCAGATCTTTGTTCCCCAAGTTCAAGGAATGCAAATTTACTTTGCTACCACAAGCTAATCCGAGAATCACAGGATTCATCGATTTCTGCCGCAAAGTATTTTTCTGTTTGGGACACTGATCTGATCAGGCCTTAAAACAGTTATCTCCTGTTTGAAATCACTCTAAAAAGGTACTTTATTATGCATTCAAAAACAAAATGAAATCATATGTGTGTCTGTGTGCTGACAGATGAGACAAAGGCTTACTTGAGAGACAGCCTCCGGTAGGGGAAATCCACTCAGACAACCAAATCTAAAACGGTGCTTTTGGTTTCTCATTCCATTCACACATAACCACATTCATAGCTGAGAGGTTCTTTTTGGGCTATTAGTGCTCCAGTCATTGCTCTGAATCTGAAACAAAGACCATAACGAGAGTAATATCACAGGATTTGGTGAAGTAAATAGCCCTGAGGCGCTGTCTCTGTTGCAGAGGTGGCAAACGGTTCATGATTACAGTCTGTATAGCGGCTTCGTTCAATATCAGTTTTGAATTGAATCATCTCGTCTGCCCCGTAGCTGACTTGGATGGTGAGAATGAAGTTATAATTCCTGTCTGTCTGCCAGTGTATGAGCGTGTTTGAATGGCAAACCAGCACTATGTGGTCAGCCCGACAACAGACATTGTATTATATAGCTGTCTTCTGCTGCTTTTTTCCTCCATAATTGCTTAGAGCAGCATTTGTGAGGTGTGTGTGTGTGAGAATTTGAACCTCAGTAAGTGTAAAGTATAAATCTGTTCTGTGTGTTTATGACTGCGTGTGCCTGGTCATAATAAAATCCTCGGGGTAGTTTGGTAATGACTTAATCTAACAGGCCTTCCCATGAGAAGCGACTATTGGATTGTTTGTGAATTATTGTTGTGAGGGGAAACAACATGACTGCAGGGTATTAAAAAGAGATTTATCGACGCAGCGTCTCCCCGCCACAAACTGTTTGTTTTTCTCATCACTCCGACTCAGGCCCCGCCGCACCACAAGCGCTTGATCATCGCTTTGCTCCACCTCAGATCATTGCTTCCATTCCTGCAGTAACACAACACATAACCTGAGCTGAGACGTATAACCGACGGCGCTCCGGGCTCATAGTAGTTTTGGGAAGATCACACGAGGCAATCAGGGTCAGATAAGTACGTGTAATAAGAGCTAATGCAAAGAAATGCTGAGCGAGGTTCAAACTGCATTATCCTGTAAATGTGATTTAAATTATTAATCGTTCCAGGGCTCCAACTTCAAAGAATTTCCCCTCCATCAAGAAGTGAACAGATCCCTGCTCGCCAGATAGTGTATATTTCACTTATTGCTACAATACACAAACATATGTAACCAATTTATTTTGCTACCTTGAAGCGCACTCACTATCTGCCTCTGTCTAATGTGTGTGAGTATGTCTCTCTCTCTCACAGCTCTGTATTCTCTCTCGTCCTGTCTCTATAATTGTACCAATTAGCGGTGCTTTGATTCACTACAATGGGAGCTGTCTTAACTTCAGCCCCGATATGTGCCACTTCCTCTCTTCCTCCCTTTCTTCCTCTCTTCTCTTTGTGCTGAAGCACACATAGCACTAAACTCCACTGCAAAATCTGGCAATTTAATGTTGCCTTCCCTATCAGATAATGAACAAACCACACAGAAATACTTTCAGACCTTTTTTGAACCATTAGAGGCTTATGTTGGGATGTTGGGCACATACGACTGTTGGGGGGCAGCATGACACTCAGCTGATCGGCTTCCTGAGCTGTCTTAAGATGGAAATTTGTCATATTTTCAAAGCAGTTTCGAAACTGCATTGCAACACACCCAAATCTGCGCACCGCCACTTTGCTTATTTTAACTGTGACAAACATAAAGCCCATTGAACTTCCAACTCCACTGAGAATGGAGGCATTTGCAGCCTGCAGACAAAAATACTAGTTCTGGGTTTTCATTGGCATGGATTAATTCATTCTTCATAGTCCAAATCACAGTTGCAGACTTATTCAGGTGTCACATTCCAGCAGATCTGTTAGTGAGAAGTGAACCACTTTTTTTTTTCTCTGTGTAAGCCGGCCTGACTCCCTGACCTCTTCCCCTCTTCCCCACTGTTTAGTCTGCATCATATGAGCTTACACACTCCGGGTCAGACCTAAACCAGCTGCTGCATGCACCCAAGCTACAGAAAATCTATTCATGATGGCTACTTAACTTGAAGACCAAAGCATTCTGCAGTACCATGCTCTGCTTACACTCAGCATGGAGGGTTGCAAAGTTATTTTGTCTTTCCCCTGTAGAGCATATAAAGGTATTGGGCTCTTCCGTCTAAGAATGTATTTAGCAGTTGTTTATTTGAACAGTTAATGCAAAAATTATTTTGACTATCTTAGCATATGTTGTTGTTTTTTTGCAGTCCAGACAGTAAAAAAGCTTGATTTAGTTGATGTCCTCAATTGTTGGGAAAAACAAAAATTTAATCGAGTTACTAAAATTAAATAATCTGAAATGAGTTCTTTCTGGGTGTGTTGTTCTTGCTGACACAAATATTTATTAGATTCCTGGTGCATTACAAATATTGATCTATTTCATCATCTCTGCAATGAGCGTTGTAGTTTTTGTTCTAACTAAGAATTCACCGAAATCAGAAGAAAACAACAACAGTTCAGTTGGCCCTTGTGATATTAAGTCATGCAGACAGTTTCGGTTTTATCTGCGGAGATATTCATCTTTTAGACTTCTTTTAGACGTCGCCACTGCAACACAATTAAAGTGAAACGGTTTCATTTGTGCTGCTCAAGCACTGGAAAATTACATCAAAGAACAGCGACATGTCCAGAAACATTCCAGAAACAACTCCATTATCATTTCACTGAAGAAATAGTCCAAAATCAAACTGTCCAAAGGGAGGTCTGAAGATAAACCTGTTTAACAGCAGGGAAACACTTAGCTGTTTCTGTCACCTTTACTGTATTGACACGGCTGAACAAATCAAAACGATCTAAATGCTGCTTGGCTTGCAGCGAGTAAGAAAATGTTTTCATTAGGGCGTACTGATCCTTTAACACTGGTTTATTTCCAGAACGTTGGGTTTACCTGAGCTTTGCGTGGCTCGGTGCACTTAAGTTTCCCTCTGTTCCATTACAGGTATGTTCATCATTGTTTGAGTTATAAATCTTCCTGCTGCACTCAGTGACTCAGCTTTCTAGTGGCAGCCTGGTTGTTTGCAGAGTTTCACACTAACTGCTGCCTATGTGATATGTGGGTCAGTGGGTTAGTGCTTTAGCTTAACTTAGCCGCTAGCTGCAGGCATAATGGGTTGCACTATGCTTTTTATGCTTCGACGATTTATCTCCCTCTGCTCTTTACTGTCACATGTGCATGCTCGTCTCTCTTTGCCTGCTTTTTTTCCTCCCTCTTTCCTTTTCGTTTCCCCTGAAGTGTTGGCTCCAGCGCATTTAGACGAACCATCAGTGGCTTCTCGCTGGAGCCCACGCATTTTACAGACAAACAAAGAAAGGTATGCGCTGAATGTGTTTCTTATACTAACCAACCTTGATTTTGAGGGTTTGGGTTGGATTGAGAACTTAAAATGCAAACGCAAGCTAATTTTTTCCCTAAAATTTGAGAGACCAGTTTGTGTTTGCACCTGCACTATAAACGACACAAAACACATTACATATGCTAATTGTGCTAATTTTTGTAGTGGCTAATTTACAGTGCCTGCGCAATCACTTAATCTCTTCTGCAAAGCGTCTGAGTGGAAGCGACATCAACCGATATTCTCTCCAAATTGAATGTCCCTGTTGGATGAATGCCTCTGTCTTTGCAACTATGTTCTGTGACCTCGCTCTCCTCGACATAAGCAAACACAAATCTCCATGATTGGCTGAAACTGATTTCTGAAACTGCACAACAAACCCATGTAGACACAGAAAAGGCTTAGAGGTATGTTTGAAAGTGCTGCATGTTTCCTTCTTCATCCTCTGCTTTGAGCTCTAAACACCCTCGGCTCCAGCATGGAACAGTGGTGTCATGTCAGTGCGCTCATAATCAAATATTTAACAGCAGAGATGAATAGAGGAGAGGGGAAAAAATGGGCAAAAAAAACAAGAGAGTAAAGATGGTGATTTTTGTATGCTGTCTGGTGTCATATTTTTCAGGAAAGACTCTTACTGACACAAAGAGGGTATAAATAAAGGAGCAAGAGTGAGTAAAGAGAAAAAACAACATAGAGAGGGAGTGAAAAGGTAAATAAACCAAAAGCCACGCGCAATGAGACAGAGTCAGCATGTGTGAATGATCACAGATCAAAACATGGCAGCGAGAAGGAATAGAGTGACAGAGACAGGATGATAAAAGATAAGGAAAGACAGGAGAGACATTAAACATTAGTGTTTTAAACACATATTCACATGTTTACAGAGTGTTATGCAGACAGCTATGTTTATGACCACAGAATCCATAGTAAACATCTGATTCAAGGAAAGAAGTCTAATCTTTACTGCAAGAAAAAAATAATCAGAATCATCACACATGTATGAAATAGTCAGAAACAGAGTGTATTGAATTCTGTCAATGTCTGTCATCTTAAATTTTGCAGGTTATTTGGCCCTATACGTTAAGTATAAGTTTTGAACAAAATAAAATTTTTGACCTCATGATGGCGCTAGATAGGAGATTACCTGGGTTGATTTACTGCCCTAACACTGGCCTGGTTTAGTCCCCGAAATTCAGACCGATTCCCTGCAGAATTCGAGACTAAAAGCCTTTTCAAACCATCTGCAGCTGCAGCATAGACATTTGTGTACTTGTAAAACCAGATTAATTCAACTTCAACTTGGTCTTCTCCAATGGTTTCTGATAGCTGTTGATTCAGCCTAGTTTTAATTTTTTTTTCTTTATATAATTCACTTTTTATTGCTTTTGAACACTGAAACAATAACAACACTAGATACATGAATTAGGACAGGAGCAGGTCCACTACAACATGATCTTAACAGAAAGGAAAAATAAAAACGAGACAAACAGAAAATATTGGAAAAAAAAGAGGGATACATATACATCCTGTCCAGGGTCAATCTCTCCAAATCCTCCCACAGTCACCACCCCACTTCAATTCACAGCCAAGGCTTTGTTACAATTAAAATAATTCATCATTCACATGGAAATAAACCTGCAATGCTTCTCTGATGACCCATCTCATAAGTGATTCAAGTAGGGACCCTATAATTTCAGAAACACCTCCTCTCGGTCATTTAGCCTAAAAGTCAACCATTCATAGTTGGCTATTTTGGTCATTTCCTCCAATCATTCGTTGAATGGGATGACATTTTTTGATTTCCAGTGTCTGAGAACGATCCTGCACCCTGTTGTGAGGGCCAGCTTACACCATAGAGTCTGCTGAGAGGACAACCCCATTTCATTTGTCATCAAACCTAGGATACATAAGGCAGGGCTCTGTGATACACCTGTCTTAAGTACTTTGTTGATAAATAAGATTATCTTTCTCCAAAGGCTCTGTGTCATTTCACACTCATACAACATGTGTACAAGTGTTCCCTTGCTCCTCTCACATCTCCAGCATAACTCCGAATCACAGATCTTTAGCCTTGCCATCTTACTGGGGGTCCAATACAGTCTGTCTGTGGTTTTATACATGATTAAGCGGTCTGTGTTTCTCTTGATATCTTATGCCAGGACCTAATAATGTCCTCCCACTCCTCCATAGCAATCTCCATAGTCCTCCTCCCATGCCCTCTTAAGAGCTCAAGTTACCTGAGCTTTGGTGGGTTTAGTTTAGGTTTAGGTGGGTGAGATTTACTTATAAAACTATAATATTGAGACGCCCCACCTTTTAGCCCCCGATTATCCTGCATTAGTTTTTGTAACTCGGTTAATAATACCATGTGACCTTTGCCAGGTTTCTCTGGCAAATGACAACAGTGGGTTTCTAAATGGGATTTCACCTCCAGTTTGTGACATAAAAGCCTGCAATGGAATAGGTTCTGTAAGTTCCTTTTCAATCAGGACCCAGCCCGGAGCTTGGGTCTCTGCAATACCTATTTTGGCCAACTGGTTGAGAGAAAAGGCATAGTGGTACCAATCCCTTCTTGATAGGTTGGAGGCCTCAACCTACCCAGAAGGGATTGGTACAGTACTTCAGTTGCAGCACTCATCTTAATCTTTCTTAAGGTCTTTTACCCCCCTATAAGAAAAAATCTACTGCTACATTGAATTTTTTTAAGTAGGGAGGGAGAGGGAGGCTTATGGGTAATAGGTGCAAGATATAGTTAATTTGTGGAATAATCATCATTTTCAGGATGTTTATTCTGCCCAGCAGAGATAATCCTAATTTAGCCCAAAGTGTTCTCAATTTTCAGCAGAAGGGGGAGGAGGTTTTCTATCATAATGTCATTTAAACCTGGTGTAAGCCTTATCCCCAGGTACACCAAACCTGAAGGGAGCCAATTGAACTGCCAATTCTGTCTAATACTTGGTGGATATAGTCTAGACAGTGGCATTGCCTCTGATTTTCCCCAATTTATTTTGTAGCCTGAGATAAGAGAGAAGGTATCAATTAAAGACAGAATTTGAGGGACAGCTGTTTCTGGATTTGAGGCCACTAACAAAATATCATCCACATACAAAAGTAGTTTGTGTTCTATCCTTCCAGCTAGGATACCCTTGATATTTGAATTGTTCCTGATGGCAGCCGCTAAGAGTTCTAACGCCAACGCAAAAATTAGAGGACTCAGGGGACAGCCCTGCCTTGTACCCCGGTGTAGGGGGAAACAAGAGGACATGTTCCCGTTTGTCAACACTGAGGCTTTGGGGTTGCAGTATAGAAGTCTAACCAATTTTATAAAGGAGGGGCCTAATCCAAACCTGTGTAGTGTTCTAAACAAGTATGTCCACCCAACTCTGTCAAATGCTTTCTCTGCATCTAGAGAGAAAGCGACTGTGGGTTCAGGGCAGTTTCTTACCTGCCAAGTCAGATGTAGTAACCTACGTACAATATCTGCTGAAGACCTACCCCTAAGTAGGTCTAACTGATCCGGGTGAATCGGGCTGGGCGCCTCGAGTCTTGTGGCTCATATCTTGGCCAGTATTTTGGCATCTACATTTATTAGAGACACTGGCCGATAACTCCCACACTGCTGCAGGTTTTTGCCTTTTTTATGTGTCAGGGTTATTACTGCCAATTGCATACTCTCTGGCATATTACCCATCTTTGCTAGTAGGCCCGCAAATTCTTTATAGAAATCTGTCGGTATCCCATCATTTCCAGGAGCTTTCCCAGAGCTCATTTTTCTTATAGCTCGTTGAACCTCTTCCAACGTAATATCTTCAACCAATCTCCTTTTGTTTTTCCTCGGAAGGGGTTGGCAGGACCACTTGGGACAGAAACCTATCTATTTCTTCTTGTTCTGTCCCACCCTGTGAAGGATATAATTTCTGGTAAAATGTCTTAAATGATTAATTAATTTCTTCCCTGTCTGTCACTAAGGTCCCACTTTCATTCTCCACAGAGGTTATTAAGGTGCAATTAAACTGTTGTTTCACTCTTTGGGCTAAAAATTGCTCATAGTATTTCTGTCTACATTGAAATAATGAAAATTCAGCCTTCCTCTGCAAAATAGAGTTTAGTTCAAATTTCAATTTGTTCAACTGGGTAAAAACTACTGGATCTAGTTAGAACACATATGTTTTTTCAAGATCCTTAATTTCTTTCTCCAATTCAAGTAGTTGTACAGCAGCTTGTTTTTTTTTAAACAAGAACTGTGTTGTATTAAGCGACTCCTCAAGCAAGCTTTAAATGCATCCCATTCTAGTCTTAGATTGAAAGCTGATCCCTCATTAAATTCCCAGTACTCAAGAATTTCCTTTTTAATAAAATCGCATGATTTTTCATTTTTGAACAAAGAGGTGTTGAGTCTCCAACGGCCTTGAGGGGTTTCAGATTCAGTTTTAGAACCCAACACCACTTCAACTGGAGCATGGTCTGATAGTGCAGTATTACCAGTTGAAGCAGTGATAACTGTGATCACTAATTGTTTAGATATAAGAAAATAATCTATTCTTGAATATGAAGAGTATGGGTTTGAATAGAAAGTATACTCCTGTTCTTGGGGGTGTAGAATTCTCCAGATGAATTCTTCAGATGAAACCCAGCTCATCTTCCAAAACATCAATGGCCAGTTGTGATTTATGTATTAGCCTTGTATTAGTGACTCTTGATTTATCCAGGCCTGGGTCTCTTACCTGATTAAAATCCCCCCCAATAATCATGTAAGTATTTCCCAATTGTTTCGCTAGACAGCAAATATTGGAAATAAATCTGGACATATATGTTTGGTGCATAGATATTAATGAGAGAGCATCTTCTGCCAAACAGATCTGCACTTATTGCCACCCACCTGCCTTCCCTGTCCGAGAGTTGTTTATGAATGGTGATATTTACATTCTTTACGTATTAGGATACAGACGCCCCTTTGGTTAGATGAATAATGCGCTATAAAATATTTTACCAACCCAATCCCTCTACAATTTTGTTGACTCCTCATTATCTAAATGAGTTTCCTGCACGAAACAGTGCATGTTCCAAGACAGGAACTTAAGCGTATCTGCCATACTAACATAACATCTCTACTTTTTTGCTCTCATCATCGTATTTAACTCTGAGAAACATATATCCATGCAGGTGGAACCATGTGAGAAGCAGCAATGTACACACAGGAAAAAAAAAAAACCCTTGAGACACACATGTGAGATCCATGGAGAAACAGGATGGCTCTCTTAACCCCAGAACCAAACCAACGAAATGGTACATCCATGAAGCTCTTGAAGTCCCGACCTAAAGTTTCTGTAAGAAGCTTCTGCACAAACTTGCATGTCGCGATCTTTGGCACCCTCCTCTATTCCAACTATCCGGACGTTGTTACGGCAGCCGGCATCTTCGAAGTATGTTACTTTCTCCTGCAGCTGGGCGATGGTTTTAGCCGCCGTGCCTACTGCGACATCCAGGTTCTGACCATGATCTTCTAGGGCTGATATTTGAGTCTCGGCTTCCGTCACTCGAGCTCCTAGCTTATCCACCGCTGTCTGAACCGCATCCATGCCCGATTTTAATCCGCTCATATCGGAAGTGATTCCCTGTAGCAGCGCTTTGATGGCCGTTATCTCGGCCCCGGTGTCCTTCTGTGATGGTCCTGGCGTGGCCACCATGTTATCCTCTGTGCTTCCCTCCATCTGTCGCGTGAGCCTCCTCAAACCGTACTGCGTACAGAGTTTTCTGGACTTGTTGCATACTAAAAAAAAGTTGCGCTTCACCCCGCAAATATTTTTCGGTGTTTAGGATATATCAATTGTAATTATAAAAGTGGAGGGAAAGGTGAGTGGCTCCGCAGCAATTACACTACGCAGCCATCTTGGACGCCCGCTCCCCGGAAGTCTTGATTCAGCCTAGTTTTGAATGAACTCAACCAATTTCCTAAAGGAAGATTAGAGTTACTCTAGACTCTAGATCCAGAAATGGATTTATCTGCAATTATTTGTTGGCCAGGCAGCACTGTTTTCTGTTTTCATGCTTGCATTGTTTTATCTGTTTCCACCCATTGATTCCACCACATTAACAGGCTTTTATTGATCCATTCCAGTTTTTTACAAGCACCTTGAGGCCAGAGCCCCGTGCACCTGCTCTCACTAATGAGTACTAACACAGGTGCTTGACATTAATCTCGTTCACCATAAGTAGTGAATAACATTTTTCAAAAAACGTTAAAAAAACACCTTTTAAACCGGGATTCTAGATTAAGTGGTTTAATCTGCACTCTAAGCAGGAAACCAGTGGCATTGTTATGATGGTGATTCACAGATATAGCTGTCTCTATAGCAACCTGACTGCCAACACCTTCACCTGAGTGCCTTGCAGATAGTAAAAGCTGCATGCTGGAAGCTTCTTTGTTCCCCCTGCTTCACTAATGAACAAGGCAGCCTATATTCAAATGTAAAGGAGGTGCTCACGAATGAATTATGAAATGATAGCAGTCTCTGTTTGATGAGCAGTTAACCGGGTTCTTGTATTGTCTGGTCATCCTTGCACACGGCACACAGTTTTGTTTAATGAAACACTACTTTACAATAATGTATGTTTTCATGTGTGCTACATGGTTGGTGTTTTACTACAGAATAGTTAGTGTATGAAACATTTTGACTTGAATCAACATGAATGTATTCTTTCGCAACAGCACAGTTAGATGGGCCCTGCATATTTTTTGTTTGTTTTTTGTGTGTGTGCGCCATGTGCATTTGTTTCTTCATGCAAGAAACCTGCTTTAACTCTCCAAGGAGTCCATGTGCAAAACCAGATTTACTGTTTGCTTTCTGCCACTCTGCCACCAGCTGACAAACAGATAGTGGGAGGCATGCTAGCTTAGTTACCAACTGTCAAGTGAGTATTTTTACCCCCAAATTTTGGATTGTTTAAGAAAAAAGTAAAAAACTTCAGAGACACACACCCACAGGGTACGATTGAATTCCCATCATTTTTACTTGATATTACACTTTATTGCATAATTTAATTTAACCTCTTTATTCTAAGACATTAGAATTCAGGTAACATACTTGTAAAAAGCTGAGGCGCAGAGAGACTGAAGAGATGGAGGATAGAGAGAGGTGAACCAGCAAAAGGAACGGATAGGCAATGACTGATCAACATGAGGAGGGAATAATGCAAAGCTCAGGGGGAACAGATAAAAGTGTATAAATGGACTGAAAGGCTTTCATGGGAGAAGAAGGCAGAGATAAAAAGCACAGAATCTGAAATTCTGCCACTTGCCAGGGAGTAGTCGCATACCTGTGGGAGCTGACCAGTTAACGTTTCCCAACTGCACTGCCAATATGTGTATTAAAAGCTCTGCGATTAGTACTATTAGTGTGGTGTAAATCAGAAATGGCTCTGTGCGTCAAGAAACACCGGTAGAAGATGAGACTGACCGAGTTACTGCAGAAAGAAAACCAGAGTGGTTTCACACCTGATTATCTCCCCATTTATCCCTGCTGCCTGTCAAGACTCATCCATTTCCTCATCTCTTCCACGCAGTGTGTGTGTGTGTGTGAGAATCTATCCACACATAGCTGGTGAAAAGATTTTGCATTTACTGTATTGGGATTTTATCACAGTGGTATTTATAGTATCAGGACAGTGTGTGGGAGACTCATTTGAATGCCATTAACCATTAACTTCCATAAATATCCTCTAAACAGCAATAAAACCTTGAAGGAACCTTTTTGCTTGGCAGTCAGTGAGGCACTACAAGACCAGCCACCAGAGATTCAAAGAAATTTATGCGAGCGAGAAGAGCAGAGGAGCTGAAATCAGTTTTGAAAGCTCAGCAGTCACTTTTCTGCAAACCCATAAATCCCACATTTAACGCCGCCACAGACTAGACTATGGTCGTGAGCCACACTTTTCCCAGACACTAAGTGCCTTCTTTGGATACAGGTTTTCATGAGGATAGAAGAGGGAAAAGATGTATTACCTGCTTGACATGCATTGAACAAAACATGGTGGCATGTGATGTTTTTTCCACTGCGGAGTAAAAAACTGAAACCAAAGTGAAAATAAATTTTGATACCAGAGCATTTGGCAACCGCTGATTCAGAACATAACTGTTTTCATGTATTAAATCAATCAGCATGCACACACACACACACACACACACACACATTGTGGTAGGTATTATTCACGAGGAGATCCAACCCA